>OZ014524.1:295581418-296781418 GCA_963966055.1 Lathyrus aphaca
GCGAAAGAGAAATCAAGTCATCGCTTTCCGCAACCAACAGGTATAACATGGTGATCTCATGTGCGGAAGGATCCAATATCTCATTGACCTCTTGAGCGAGAGCAGCAAAACAATTCCTTCCTTTTGTGTTATCACCACATACAACATTTGTTTGGGGAACTTGATCATTAGCATTATCAAAATTTTCATTCGTACGTTGTTGGAAGGAACCACTTATTCTCTACAACATAATATTTGTTTGAACACAATACATAATAAACAAATTTCTATCTTTTCTAACATTTTAGATAAAACATAATATATCACACATTTCAGATAAAACACGAGCATTTCAGATAAAACATATACCGCATATAACTTTTCTAACTTTTCCATGTCTTTCCTTCGACTTTCCCGCTCTGCTTCTAACATCTTCCTTTGTTCTTCTAACTCCTTCTCAACAACCGCAATCTTTTCTTTTTGTGCTTGTAATTATGTGTTTTCAGCGCTTTTTTTGGTTGGACCAAAGAATAATCTCAGGTCGACGCCTTCTCCAACACCACAAACACGTCCATCATGCTCATCTGTTTCCATAGCTACTATTAGTATATCATGTTGTGGTTCTAGAACAAATGAGCCTCTACGGGCCTCCTCAACCAACATATCCTACACAACATGTATGATAATATTAATATTGTAATTACAACAACATTTAAATAACACATAACATACGCACAACAAATCACACTTACAATTTTTTCAACAACTGCTTTTGATGCATCTGAGGTGTACTCTTCATTTTGTCTTTGTCGAGCCCTCTTCTACTTCTCATGCCTTGTCGATGGAGATACATTGCGCTCTCTTTTTAATGGAGTCCTCATCTCCCATTTGTTTTTTTTTCATCCATCATTTTTTCTCTAGTTTCTGTAACCCCCACGAGACAATCTATGGGGGTAAATATTTTTGCTTTATTTTGTATTCCAACTTGACTTTTAGCCTAATATAAACATAGTGAAAATATAATTAGTATCTATAAATCATTAGCATAAAATTATCAAGATAAATAAGACTAGTACTAATCAGGAATTTCTCAGAACGACAACCCTTTGCAAACGTTTTCTAAACCTTCTTCAAGAGATAACTATATCTCACACATGAACGCTCAAGACCAATATTAGACTCCCTAATGTAGTCACACTTGAGTCGTGACTTAAAGCTCATTCAACACGTATTCGCATGACTTATCCACTTTTTTTTAAAATTCTTATCATCATCCATAAAATCAAAAGTAAACATTTAAATCAATAAGAATGTATTCTAACTTCAGTTTTGTGAGTGTGAAGAGAGAAAAAAAATAAAAAATAGTGATAAAAATGAGAGAGTGAAAAGATATGAGATTAAAAAAAAAAAAGAACATGAGAGAGGAATTTAGCATAATGACAATAGATGATCCAAATGCTCCACACTATCCTTGTCTTCTATATCCAATATATCTGACCAACTTAGATTCAAAACTTTCCTTTTCTTTTTTTCATAATTTTGGGAGTACCTTCGTGATCATCACCCATCCCTTCAATTATATAATGAATGGTAGATTCAAAATTGTAAGCTACCATCAAAGTAGACTTAGACTTTACAATTTGACTAATAGATAACTGCAATTTTAAAGTATCACTCAATATGTTAACTTTTATTTTGAAAATATGTTATCATCGATAATGACACATTTATTAAATATGAGGTCTGTTCTTGTTTAGTCCACATGAATATGTCACCATATTAGACACTACTAATGTCTTCACATTCAACAAAGTTAGGTCATGCTTCACTCATGTTGACTTACAAGTCATTAATTTGGATTGATATGCTGAATTTGATCTTTGACACATAATTTATGGACCCTGTGTTCCTTTACAATGACTTGTAAGTATGTGTTGGTTGAATTTATTCAGAGTCTCCATTGAAGAAGACAAAAAAACATGGGTCCAATCATGTTCAAATCTCTTATTTATGAAAACAGCCAAAATTGTATTATTAATAATCAAAGAGGCACAAGGGTTGCTCAATATACAGCTTAATTATATCTTAAAATGTTTTCCTTGTAGTTTAATTATTACTCCCTCTTTTTTATTATAAAGGAAAAAATTTGGACTATTATTATTTTTAATTATTTTTTTAAATATTTTTTATTTTTTATTATTTATTTATATAGGTTTATCTTTTCAATATTATTAATAAAGAGTAATTTTATAAAATCTTTTATAATTTTTTTATATATTAATTATTATATTTTTTAAGAAGTATGAAAATTTTAAAACAATTTATAAGGAAAAATGGAAGAGCGTAATTTTATAATTTAAATTTCAATAAGGGATTGTATTACACCAATTCTACCTTAAATTTAAATTTATTTTACTTATAACATTATCTAACTTAAATATTTTTTTACTTATAAAATTATATCATATTATTAATCTCTTTAAATATATAAACTCCTTTTTAAATTTTTTAAATTTTAATATGTCTAATTTTTTAAATTAAATTGTTAATTTAACAATATTTTAACGCGCTAATAATGAAATATCAACAAAAAAAATCAAATGAAAATGCCACATAAATTTTCAGAAAAATCAGAGTTTAAAATTAACAATAAAATTTTAAATTCAAATAAAAATTTAGAAACTAAGACTAAAAATTTGATATATTTAAAAGACTAGAAATATTTTTAAATTTGAAAAAATAAAAAAATGTAAATTAATTAATTTAAATATTTTTTCATGAAATATCTTATTTTATTTAAGTTATTTCTATAATTTTTATATGACTGACTTTTACATGTTATAATATTCCAATTAAAAAAGAATTTATTTCTTAATTTATAAAATTAAAATAAATAATCTCATTAAATATGCTATTTGTACAAATAAACAATTTGTGTAATAAAAATGTAATAATGTTGTTTGTACAAACACATATATCTTTACTTAAATAGAAAACAATTTATTCAATAAAATACATTACTGAAATAATTTCATTGAAGATCTATTCTTACATTACCTATCATAAATACAGCAACGATTCATAATCCTATTCCTTATCTAGATGAAATAATGGCCTCATAACTAAACCACTGTACACGACACATGAGCCTTGATAGTTCATACCACTTGTTTATGTCCTCTTGATTTGTATCAAAGAGACAAGAGAATACAACCCAACATACTCTCCTTTTATATATATATATATATATATATATATATATATATATATATATATATATATATATATATATATATATATATATATATATATATATATATATATATATATAATGAACACTACATCATTTTTTAGTAAGAAATTGAAAAGAAGATCAAAATTGTAATTAAATCTTTAACTTACTCCAAGAGTAAGTTTAAAGTGTGAAAGTGTTACAATTCCTCATCGATTAAGAATAAATGAAATGTTAAGTTTATAAGAGAGATGATATATATCTCCGCTGCATTAAGATTTGGAGATTTCTTAATGCACCATATGATTTACTAGCTAGGGCACATCGTGAAAAGTCGAAAATACCCTCAGAATCTGGATATGCATCTCCGGAAGCATCTCATGCGCACACAATTCATTCGTTTTTAATTCTTACTTCAATTTTATTATGAAAATTCATTTCCAAAAGTTGTAAGACTAAGAGGTCTAGAACTTTCTTACTGATGTTATTTTTGTTTATATGAACTTATTTATTTACTTTTATAAAATCCTAATAAAAGTGTCTTCATAACATGAAACACTTAAAATTTATTTGCCCCACAGTTGATTAATTTTTCTATGTCAAATATGTTATGACTGTCAATGTTGAGATAATCACGTGACTTAGGTCTAGGTATCATGCTCATGCCATGATAAAATATTGAGTGGTGCATAGTTGATTTAACTTATTTAGTTGCAGAGAACATCATATTCAAGAATTGTTACTTATTGGATCGAACCAGTTAGTAAAATTTTCTGCAGTCATAAATGATGACATTATTCATCTTATAGGTTTCGGAAATACATTTTTGAACTAAATTTAGTCATAAAATTGAAACATGGTTCAAAAACGAATAAGTTGTGTGTGTTTAGGGTGCGTCCGAAGATGCATTTCCGAATTCTGAGGGGCATTTTTCAGATTTTTATAGGATGTTATTCCACCACATAAGGTGAGATAAGAAATCCCCTTAAAGTTTTGGTGTAGATATGTGACGTTGAGGTCTCTTGGATCTCCAATATTTGGCCAATTGACATTGGGTCTCACTGACCTATCAAGATATCTTTTAAGATTGAAAGATACTTTTATGTTCCACATCCTTTAAATTTATTGAGGAACCTATAAAACACCAAAGTATTATAGGATTTTTATATCGACCACACTAAATAGCGTCAAATCATAAAGATACAACTCCTAATCTTAACATAATCTCCAAAATCTAAAAGTTTGAAAAAGAGACAGAAGATCCCTAGGAATTACTAAACACCAAATTGTCTCCCTCAAAACCGAATACAAGATAGAACCAGCCATGCTCCTTGGAGCATTCCTATGGATAATTTCAAGGCTTGGAAAGAGAGAAAAAAATTGGTGGATTTCATAGTGAAGTGCCCTACTTTAACCTGGTATAATGGTAGTCCGGGTTCAACTTTGGTTTAAAGGAAGTTAGACAGATCTTTTGGAAATCCTGGTTTGTTGGATGCTTATCAAGCAATGATTTTTACTATTTTACCTAGGCTTCGCTCAGATCATCACCTGATATTGATTGAAGTTTCTTTTTCTTCCATTAAAGTTTCCTCTCCTTTCAAGTTCTTGGAAATGTGGTCGCGTCATGACAAATGCAGAAGTGTGATTGCAGATTCTTGGAATACAACAATGGTTGGATGTCTGATGTTTGTGTTGAGCAAAAAAATGATTCAAATTCTCAAAGTCCGACTTAAGCAATGGAATTGGGATTGTTAAGTCTGCAATTTTGGTGTTAACATTAATTTTAGTAAAACTAACCTGTTAGCGACATGTTGGACAAGATGTCCTAACATGCTGAATAACATCTTCTACAACAAGTTTTGTTGTTGTATATCTCTTGAAGGATTTGATTTTTTATGAGAATCTTTTGGATATGCCTCATCATTATGTGCAGGTCAAGGATATTTATTAGGAACAAAGTGCAGATTTAATTGGATGTCTTAATAAGGATCGCGCATTAATTTAAGGAAACTTAATATTTAAAGTTTCTATTTTCTTGAAGAATATCTTGCAGATTCTGTGGGCTCAGAATGATGTGATTTAAAGCTCAAACCCAATGTGTTTTATTGTCATAAACAGGTTTGTTTAGACCAAGGTTTATAACAAGAAGAAAAATACTAAAGAAGAGAGTATTATGGTTTGTGTTTTTTACATTAAATTGTTAATTTAACAATATTTTAACGTGCTAATAATGAAATATCAACCAAAAAAATCAAATGAAAATGCCACATAAATTTTTCAGAAAAATCAGAGTTTAAAATTAACAATAAAATTTTTAAAATTCAAATAAAAATTTAAAAACTAAGACTAGAAATTTGATATATTTAAAAGACAATATTTATAAATTTGAAAAAATAAAAAAAAAAATAAATTAATTAATTTAAATATTTTTTTATGATTATTTTTTTGTAAGCAGGATGTATATTGAAAAAAAGCACAAAAAGTACTCGCACTTGATACAAAAAGAGAAGCGGTTTCCGCTCAAACAAAGAAGAAGAAATTCCTAGCCAATTACAACTAAGTCAAAAAAGTCATAGGAACTTTGTCGAAATCGTGTAAATTATAATTGGATAAGGAATTTTTTCCTATGAACGTCCACCGTCATATATGGAACTTCACTTTTCAAACTATGTCTAAAACATTCCATCCCGAATTTCTGAAAATTAATTCATTCCTGAAAATCCACAAGGTCCAACAAATAGTCAACCAAACAAAATCAACTTTTCCCGCCTTCATCCGGTTTCTCTTACAAACGAAATGTCAATTTAAAAAGCTCTCGTTGCAACTCGAACTACTACCCACCGAGACTCCTAACCAAACCTCTATCTCCGTCCACACTAATTTGGCCACCACGCATTCCCGAAAAAGATGATCGATAGATTCCGAATGTGAATGACAAAAACAACAGTTTAAGTCCGAAGGAAGGAAAGCGATACCTCTATAGGGAAGAGAAACTTTTGTCGGTAATATGTTCGACAAACACCTCCATCTGAAAGACTTAATTTTCATAGGTGCATCTGACCTCCAAACCAAAGCAATTGCATCATCAAATCTGTTGACATGACCGCGAGGAATACGAGAAGAAAAATGATTCCGGTAACAAGAACGCACCGAAAATCCAACATCGTCTTCTAGTACCCAAGAAACAATATCTTCATTATGGCAGTTAGGAGTCAAGGCACTCAAACGGACCAAGAAATCCCTAAGAGAATAACAAAACCTACGCCGATCTTCAAAAAAAGACGGCCAACATGTACCAGAAACAGGATATGCTGCAGCTAAAACCACCGAGTTGCTTAAGTCTGCTAGAGGAACACCCATATCAGAACCTACCGCCTCCAAGGGAACATCGAATCTGCCAGCATCTAGTGCGATTCCAAAATATGTATTGTGAGTGCCCTGAACAGAAAAAATAGCAGGTTGAAGCGGAACCCCATTCTGGAGTAAAATCGCAGCTATAACACCCTAATTTTTGCCCTAAGATTTTCTTCGCATTTCATCTGCATTTTGCATACAAACAAGATTGCACCGGTTCCTCGGTTTTTCTCAGATGTAGGGTTTATGCTTCACAGGGGATCACCATTGTTTTTAGTTGCTTTACATTTATTTATGTTTATTAATCATTAACCAAAATTCAAAAATATGTTTTAGTTCGCTTCTTCTTCTTCTTTGTGCTTTCAGGAGTTGCAGGGTTTTCAGAGGCCGACAGTGATTTTATTTCAAATGTGGTTGTTCAGTTATGATCCGATTCAAATGCAAGTTTGACTTATTCTTGGTCAAACTATCAGGATATTGTTTCAACTGCAAATTATTTGTGCCGATGGTTATTTCTCAGGCTGTCCGCTTTAAAGTTCAAGCTGTGTTGTGTGCGAAAATTCTCTGGTTTATTGAGCTATGAATCATGAGAAGTTTTGTTCATATTATATTGATTGAGTGATCATCAATTCATCGGTGGTTCATCTGTGGATTTATTTTCCAAGGATCAATTCAGACATATTTGAAAAGACTCAGAAAAATCAAAAGTTGATGGTTGTTGTTCAGTGGCTTGGGGTTGGTTTCATTCATCATGTGTGTAGAAAATTCAAATTGGTTCTGGGCTTAAAAAATCATCGTTTCGTCCATTATTCGAGTCATACATTTTTTTCTAATCACCATTTTTTTCCTCATTCATATTTCCATTATCCAATTATTTTCTATCCATCTATTTCTAACCATTGTCCATATTTCTATTTTTCATTTCCAAATACCCAATTTAATATTCATCATCATTTCAATTTCCATATTTTAATTCATTTCTCAATATCCACTCTATTTTTTTTATTACATCACCAAAATTATCATTCACCTTTATTTTGTCCACATTTCATTTAATTCAATCACACACAAAAAAAATATTATCTTATATTATCATTTCTTTAATTTCCATAATATCCTTTTATTTCCACACCTTTATCCATTTTTTTAATTCCAATATTCCAATTATCACATAAAAAATTATTATCCATTTTATATAATTCCATCATTTTGCTATTATTATCCATTTTTTTTCTACCACAAAATATACACACACAAAATACCATAAGCCCAATTATTTTAGAGGTCCATTTCTTTTATTTTTATAAAACCAAATTAAATAAATAGATGACGAGCCTACAGCCCATGTACATAACGTTGCAACATCATCCAAGAGGAAAATATTCTACAATCACGTGCCACAAAAATTCAGTTACTTTCACAAGCCAAAACGCAGTGGAGAACAAAGCAAAACGCAATGAAAAAATTCTGCACATATAATACCACACACACATCAAAACGCATAGAAAAAGAATGAAAATGCAAAGCCAAAAAATACAGCAAGTATCATGCTATCCTTCATGGTTCAAAACGCACAAAATATGCTCAAAACGACACCAATTTTCTCAATTCAATTTTCACTCAATTCTTCTATAAATAGAACACATTATTCATTCATTTTCCAAGCTTAAACAGCCTCTTGAACCCCTGCAAAAACAGTCCCAAATTCAAAGAAACTCCATTAAAGTTTCAAGAAAAAGCTTCACAAAATTCATCCAAACTTCATCAAAACCACTTATTCAATCCAATTTCACCACACAATAGTGAGAAGAGTACTAGAGGAAGAGAATTGAAGTCTTGCTTGCATTTTTGAAGGTAGTTTGAAATTTACCATCGGTTATTCGTGGCTCAGATTCGTCTAATTCTTGCATTGTCAGTTGAAAGCAATTACATATTTGAACTCCTTGTTCCGTCCCGGTCGAAACGATACCTCATCGGAGCTCCGCCGCTCCGATTTGACGGAGCTCCGAAATTTGAAGAAGCTCCATGAATATGTACAACGGTTGTGTATCGCAAGGGAGAAGAAGATCTTTCTTCTTTCTATTTTTTTGTGTTTTATAAAAAAATTGGATTTGGTCTTGGGCTTAAATGAAGATATGAGTCCAATGCTATTGACACACTATTAGTCTGCGAATTTACTCCCTTTCTTCATTATATTTTTTTATTTTTTTTTATTATATTTTGTTTTTTGAGTAAAAAATTCTTTAAGAATTTTTTTGTAAGAAATCTCTATTTTTTTAATGTTAGTGTTTCATTTTATTTTCTTTTGGCATTTTTTTATAGATATTTGGTTCTTTTTTTTATGGATTTTATATTAGTTTTTTTTCTTTTTCATCTCCTTTTATTTTTGGTCGATGAGATCTCCGATTCGAGATTATTGGTTTTCGAAGATGTTTAATCTTCATTATTTCAAATCTATGGATGAATGATCATTTGGATCATTCTCCATACTTTTAGATCGTGATAGGTTGCTTTCGATAATTCAATGTGAAATCTCGATTAAGATTAGACCGTTACCGATTTTCTTTTTCTTTTCGTGTGACATGTTTTCGGAGAATGATCCATAATATAATTTCTCTAACATGTATTAGCACAAATATTTTCCACCTTAATTGGTGGTGGCCGACCTCATTTGTAGGGTAATTACTTCATAAATTACTCGGCGATTGCTTAACATAGACCTAAACTTGTCCCGAATTCGGAATAAGATCCAATTGGATCTGGTTGCCTCTCGAATTTGGTTATCTCTTTTTGGTTGTGTTTGATTAAGTTCATCATACCATTTCTATGTAAATATTATTATACTATTAATATACTAACATTTTAATTCCTTCTCGCACCTTATCCTCTTTATTTCAATCTCTCGCTCCTTATCTCTTTTATTATGCTCTTATTATACTATATCATCCATCATATTGTTTATGCTTATATTGTGATGCTTGTGATTTTTCTTTTGTCCATTTGGACACAAAAACATTAATAAAGGATTAAACATATAAAAAGACTTGTGACTTTAACTTTGGACTATGGCCACTATCCTTAGCATTGGACTTGGAGTTTTAGACTTAGATTCTAGGATCTCTCCTTTTGCTCAAGTTATTATGGATTGAAGACCTTAGCCGATTTGGTTCATTTGTTTATGAAGATGGAAATCCTATTGTTTCGAAGAATGTTCACCATACGGTTTGTTTGTTCTTCCTTTAACTTTTACATTCAAGTCTTAGGATAGTCCCTTCATCTCTTCCCACTTCTTAAATTTTCAAATCTTCTCCCTATTTCAAAAATCTTCTTTGTTTTCAAACTTCAAAACATTTTCACAATCAAACCTTGACTTAGGTCATGTGATTTTACCTTTTCATTTCATTTCTTAATAAATGCTAAATCACATAAGCATATCGAAACTTCATTTTCCAAAATACTTTAAAAAATTCAAAACTCATTCAATTGTTTTTGTGCCCTCGTGTACTTTTCTTTTCATATGTTTAGATATGATTCATTCTTTCTAGCGGAATTATTCGCTAAAGAATGACGACTTATCTCTATATTTTAAAATTAATTCAACTCATTGTTACTTTTCACATTTTGTACCACGAACTACGAGGTTTTGATCTCGCATTGCACTTTGTGGGTACGTAGGCATGAGACAATCGTCTCTTCAAACACAAAAATATTAAAAAATAATTCTTTTCTCATCCCTCCACTCACATTTTACAAACCATTTTCAAACCAAAAGCAGTAAATTTTTCAAAGTGCTCCCGTGGAGTACCACGAACATTTTGGGTGCGTAAAACCTTCCCATTGTGTAACCTATCCCCTTACCTGTTTCTCTGTTGGGTTTCTTTAGCTTTTTGCTTTTAGATTCATTAGGATTTATTCGCTCTTTTTTTTCCTTTTCCTATTGGAATAAAATAAAAGCGCGGTGACGACTCTGTTTACCTTGAGTTAAGTTAATCAATAGCTTACACTCATGATTTTACCGCTACAGAAAAGTGGCGACTCTGCTGGGGATATCACCCTAAGTGGATTCGGCCTACTTTGATTTATTTACTTCTTTGGTTTGATTTGTTTGTTATTTGTTTATTCTGTTTCGGTTTTGGTGATCCTCTGTGAGTGAGATAGATTCTAACCCGGATCTGAGTTGAACTTATGATAGGACGGCGATATTCGAAGCGATAAGCGATGGAGTAGTCCAAAGCTATATCAATTTGATAATCTCCACTCGGTTAGGCTCTCTTGCATTATCAATGTCATGATGAGTAATCATACGTGGCATTATTTTCTGACCTTGAGCTGATCATATTGAGGACCGTAGAACCCTTAACCCATCCAAGCCAATTTAGGAACGTAGTGCGGAAATTGTCTGGGTGTAAACCTAAGGTGGTTGTCACGTGATACTACACTCGAAAGAGGTCTATTTTAAGAATGTTATCGGTTGGGGAGTAATCCAACGTACCGATGATATTCTAAAGATGGCTATTAACTCCGGGCACCTCTGTTAGCACCCTTTTGGTTTTCTGCAATTACATTGAAGACGAAACCTTAGTACTTACCTGTGTGGGTTGATGTTCTGTTACCTTGACTTCATGCTCGTGACTCGGAACCTAAACCCGTGTGCTTTGTGTGATCTTGTTTGTGGTTGTTGCATACATGCCATCATGCATTCATGAGCATTGTTTTTGAGATTTCAAGGGACTCATAAGGAACTTTTGCCAAATTTCAGATGTCTATGGTTATGAATTTTGAAAGGAGGAACACAAAGAAGTACACCTTTAAGAATCCTAATATAGTGGAGTTGAGAAGGCTAGGAGCATTGGTGGTTGACACCCATGAGTTCCGGAAATGTTATGGGAAGCTCTTGTTTATTTTGGATACCGATGTACCAGAGGGGATTCTCCCTACCTTAGCTCAGTTTTATGATCCGTTGCATCATTGTTTCACCTTTCCTGATTATCAGCTTGTGCCGACCTTGGAGGAGTACTCTCATTGGATGGGTCTACCTATTTTGGACAAGGAATTTCTTTTCAGTAGTTTAGAGAAGGAGCTTACTATCAAAGTCATCGTCAAAGCCCTTTTTCTCAAGGAGTCCGATCTTAATGGGATGTTTCTTCCAAAAGGGAGTGTCCGTGGTATTAATGCTAAGTTCTTGATGGGGAAAGCTTCTACTTCACTTACTTTGGGTCATATGGATGCATTTGAGGTTATTCTTGCTTTGCTCATTTATGGGATTGTCTTGTTTCCTAACTTAGATGGTATTGTGGATGAGAATGCCATTTAGATTTTCTTGAAGAAGAATCCGGTACCTAATTTGCTTGGAGACATGTATCATGCTTTTCATTATAGGACCTCCAAAGGTGATGGAGAGATTGTGTGTTGTGCGCCTCTTCTCTACATGTGGTTTATTTTGCACCTACCAAAGTCCGATGTCTTCAAGGATAATAGAGAGAAGCGAAGATGGTCTCAAAGGATTATGTCTCTTTCTCATAAGGATATGACTTGGTATTGTTCTCATTATGATACTGGAGTGCTTATTGATAGTTGTGGAGAATTTTCTAATGTACCTCTTCTTGGTACACGTGGGGGAAATAGTTACAACCCTATCTTGCTAGGCGACAGTTGGGATATTGTTTGAAGGACATACCAAACAACCTTTCCTTATCCCGTTTCTTTTTTCTTAATGGTGCAGATCATGTAGAAATGAAGAAAAGGATTGCTCATTCTTGGCATGCGGTTCATCGGAAAGAGAAGGGTCAATTGGGAAGACAACACCTTGCTCCTTCCGAGTGTTATATCCAGTGGGTTCGATCTAGGGCTTCCAAGCTCAAGATGCCTTATCCATCCGAGGAGCCTTTGTTTCCTATATTACCATTGTCCGATTTTCTTCCTCCCGTTGATAAGAAGGTTGCTCTTCAAGAAGAGTTGGACAAGATGAAGAAAGAGAAAGAAGAATGGCTACTTGAGAAGACTACGATGCAAGAGCAACTAAAGGAGAAGGATGATCTCATTGAGTTACTCGAGTGGCGTGTTACGAAGAGGCCAAGAGAGGATTTATCTTCCTCTAGTACTCCATCTACCATTCCTCCTACATCCGGTGCTTGGGAGGCCATTGTTGACCAGTTGGTGAAGGATAAGGAAGACATGGAGGATCGATACAAGAAAGAGATTAAGAGGATTCTCATGAAGTACCAGCCAGGATTTGGATCTTCTTCGGATATGATCCCCTAGGACTAGTTTACTTTTCTCTCATGTATCAGGATTATTGAGGCTTGTACTTCACTTGTAATCCTTACTTTGATTTTAATGAGAATGAGTTTTTAAGTACTTCAAAAAGCGTTTCTTTATGAATATTTCAAGTATCTTATAGTCCTTTGAAATCTTTGCATTTGCATACGCATACCATGCATCATACCCGCATTTGTCTTGCTTTTTGAGTGTTGTATAGGGATCTTATGTTGTTTCTTGGTCTTCATTCAATTCTCCTGTCAAGCTGACTCACCGATTTGATACTCGAGCTAATCGGAGAAAGATGTTGGAAACCTTATAACAAGAGAATCGCGAGCTGCGCGAAGAGGTTACATATCTGAGGGAAAGCTTGGAAATATTTTCTGCCATGATGGAAGGCTTGGTGGCTGCTCAGAATCATCCACCTCCTTCTAATTCTCTTATTCAGAATACCGTCATCTCCGAGATTGTTACTGCATCAATTCCTGTTGAAACTGTCATTTCTCCTCGCTATCGCATGCCTTCTAGCACACCTTGGGGCATTCTGGTTGATTTCATTCTTGCTGGTTATCATCCTCCTCCTCCTGAGACTGCTGCATTTAATACTCTTCCACCAGTGATGACTACTGCACCGCCTGTGAGTTTGAGAATAGTAATGGCTCGAGCTCTAGGAGGTTCAACTTTGGTAAGAAGAAAGAAGGTGAGACTAATGTTGTGTCTCGTGAAAGTTACAGAAGGCCTCGTGGTCGTGAGAATCACCATCCGCAACATGTAGCTTATGTAACTCCGATGATTAATGTGACTCCTACTGTGCCAACAGTTCCAAAGTACCAGTCTCGTTATCAACAACCTTCTATGCAACAGAGTGGTAATCAACAGGTTCATGCTAAGCCGAGTTTTGATCCCATTCCGATGTTGTATGCGGATTTTCTTCCATCTTTGATTGCAAAGAATCTTGTGCAAACACGTTCTCCACCTCCAGTTCTAGAAACTATCCCATGGTGGTATAAGTCAGAGGCTCACTGTGCTTTTCATCAAGGTGCCCCGGGGTACGATGTTGAGAACTGTTATCCATTGATGTTTGAAGTACAAAAATTGATAAGGAACAATATTCTGTTTTTCAATGATGTTAATCCAAATTTGAAGACAAATCCGCTGCCGAAGCATGGTAATACGTCTGTGAATATGGTTGATGGTTGTCCTGGTTTATTCAATATTTATGAGGTCCGCCATATTCGAAGGTCTTTGGTTGAGATGCATGCTTTCTTAAGTGAATATCACGATATTGATCACGATTATGCTGGATGTTGCATCTGCTCGGTGAACCCTCGTGGTTGCGTGATTGTTAAGAGAGATATTCAAAAGATGATGGATGATAAGTTGATTGAAGTGACAGCAAAAAGAGATGAGTATGAAAATGAAGTGAGCATTATTATGCCTCAGTTCAATATTCCTGAGAAGGTTGTTCCTGAGAAGGTGGTTATTTCTTTTGATAGCCGCAAATATGTTGTTACTCCATTGGTGATCAATTTTCCTGGTCCAATGCCATATGAGTCTGATAAAGCTGTTTTGTACCGGTATAATGCTACAATGATAGAAAATGGTAGGGAAGTTCTTATTCCTTCTCCAAAGTTTGTGGTTAGCATTGCTGATGTGACAAAGGTTACTCGAAGTGGTAGAGTTTATGCTTCAGATCCTTCGAAGAGAGTTGAATATACAAGTGCAAGTAAACAGATTATGGATGTTGTTGCCCGATCAGGCCAATTTGGTGATAGTGAAGATGAGGTGTTGAAATTAATAAAGAAAAGTGAGTACAACGTTACTGAGCAGTTGTTGCATACTCCGTCGAAGATATCAGTTTTATCACTCTTGATGTGCTATGAGGCTCATAGGCAGTCTTTGTAGAAGATTCTTGATCAAGCTTATGTTGACCATGATGTGACCGTTGATCAGTTTGATAGTATTATGGCTAATATCACATCGTGCAACAATTTAAGTTTCTGGGATGATGATTTGCCTGAAGAAGGAAGGAATCATAACTTGGCTTTGCATATTTCAGTGAACTGTCAGGAAGATGTTATGTCTAAGGTGCTAGTTGATACTGGATCTTCTCTGAACGTGATGCCGAAGTCGAATTTGTCAAGGCTTGCGTACCAAGGCGCTCCTATGAGGCATAGTGGGATTATTGTGAAAGCTTTTGACGGATCGAAGAAGACTGTGATTTGTGAAGTTGATCTTCCTATTCTGATTGGACCGTTTATATTCCAAATTACTTTTCAAGTAATGGATATACGTCCCGCTTACAGTTGTCTTCTTGGAAGACCCTGGATTCATGAGGCAGGAGCTGTGACATCTACTCTTCATCAAAAGCTGAAGTTTGTGAAAGACGGGAAATTAGTGACTATTGGTGGTGAAAAGGCGATGCTTGTGAATAATTTGTCATCTTTCTCCTATATTGATGCTGAAGAAGATGTGGGAACTTCATTTCAAGCTCTTTCTGTTGTTGATAACATTACTAAGAAGAATGTCATGCCTATGTCTTCTCTCAAGGATGCTCTGCGCGTGCTTAAAACTGGTCGATCTGACGGTTGGGGACGAGTTATTGATGTTGTCAACAACAAGGAAGGATTTGGTATCGGCTTTGCACCAGGTGTGGTTCTCAATGACCCAAAGACTATTCAGGAAAGATTCCGAAGTGCTGGGTTTATCAACTATCATTCCGCTGCTGCCATCATTGAAGATGAAGAAGATGAAGAAATGTCTAACTTTGTTACACACGGAAAGATTTGCAAGAACTGGATTGCTTTTGATGTTCCTTTTATTGTTCATGCTTCAAAGTAATTTGTTTTATTTTATTTCAAAAATCCTTTCACTCTGCCCATGGTGAAAGTGATGTTTGTCGGGCTTTGTTTCAAATTTTATCATCATCAATAAAATGTTATTTTGTTACTTCCATATGTGTTTTTCCTTTTTGCTTTATTCTGAAAAATGGTAACATAAAAAACCCAAAAATAAGAATAATAATTGTTTATCTGCATAATGTTTGCACTTTTGTTCATACTCTAAAATAAAATAAAATCATTGTGCAGATTGATTGATAAACCCATTGAAAACAATGATCCTATGCCCACTCCCAACTTTGAATACCCTGTGTTCGAAGCTGAGGAAGAGGATGTTGAAGAGATTCCTGATGAGATTTCTCGGTTGCTTGAGCACGAGGAGAATGTTATCCAACCTCATGGAGAGTCTATAGAGATGGTCAACTTGGGTTCTGAAGATGATAAGAAAGAAGTCAAAGTTGGAGCATTGCTTGGTCCTGATGTTAAGAAGAGGATTGTAGAGCTTCTTAGAGAGTATGTTGATGTATTTGCTTGGTCTTATCAAGACATGCCAGGTCTTGATACTGATATTGTGGAGCATAGATTGCCGCTGAAGCCTGAATGTCCACCTGTAAAGTAAAAGTTGAGAAGAACTCGTCCTGATATGGCAGTAAAGATCAAAGAGGAGGTTCAAAAGCAGATTGATGCAGGTTTTCTTGTGACATCTAATTATCCTCAATGGGTGGCCAATATTGTGCTTGTTCCAAAGATAGACGGAAAAGTCCGAATGTGCGTTGATTACAAAGATTTGAACAAAGCCAGTCCAAAAGATGATTTTCTGTTGCCACACATTGATATGTTGGTAGATAATACGGCTAAGTTTGATGTGTTCTCTTTTATGGATGGATTTTCCGGTTATAATCAAATAAAGATGGCACCCGAGGACATGGAAAAGACCACATTTATTACACCATGGGGAACATTCTGCTACAGAGTGATGCCCTTTGGATTGAAGAATGTTGGTGCGACATACCAAAGAGCTATGACCACACTTTTCCATGATATGATGCACATAAAAATTGAGGTATATGTTGATGATATGATCGCTAAGTCGAGGACTGAAGAAGATCATGTTGAACATTTGCTGAAGTTGTTTCAGAGGTTAAGGAAGTTTAAGCTTCGTTTGAATCCGAATAAGTGCGCATTTGGTGTACATTCTGGAAAGTTGTTAGGTTTCATTGTCAGCCAAAGAGGCATTGAAGTTGATCCTGATAAAGTGAAAGCTATTCAGGAAATGCCTACTCCAAGAACTGAAAAGCAAGTAAGAGGATTCTTGGGCCGTTTGAATTATATTTCGAGGTTTATCTCTCACATGACTGCCACATGTGCTCCGATCTTCAAGTTGCTTCGGAAAGACAAAGGTTGTATCTGGACAGATGATTGTCAAAAGGCATTTGAAATATCAAATAATATATGCTTGAACCTCCTATCTTGTCTCCTCCGGTGGAAAGTAGACCGTTGATCATGTACTTGACTGTGTTGGAAGATTCCATGGGTTGTGTGCTTGGTCAGCAAGATGAATCTGGAAGAAACGAATATGCAATTTACTACTTGAGTAAGAAATTCACTGATTGTGAGTCTCGGTACTCCATGCTTGAAAAAACATGTTGTGCCTTAGCTTGGGCTGCAAAGCGTCTTCGCCAGTATATGCTGAATCATACAACTTGGTTGATCTCTAAAATGGATTCGATCAAGTATATATTTGAAAAGCCTGCTTTGACTGGGAGGATTGCTCGTTGGCAAATGTTGTTGTCAGAATATGATATTGAGTACCGAGCTCAAAAAGCTATAAAAGGTAGTATCTTGGCTGACCATTTGGCATATCAACTGATTGATGATTACCAACCTATCAAGTTTGATTTTCCAGATGAGGATGTGATGTACTTGAAAATGAAAGATTGTGATGAACCTTTGATTGAGGAAGGGCTGGAGCCTGGATCTCGATGGGGTTTAGTTTTTGATGGTGCTGTGAATGCACGTGGAAGAGGAATTGGGGCAATGATCATTACTCCCCATGGTTCACATATTCCTTTTGCTGCGAGGTTGACTTTTCCTTGTACCAATAATGATGCTGAGTATGAAGCTTGTATTATGGGTCTTGAAGAAGCTATTGATCTGAGGATTAAGCATATTGATGTGTATGGAGATTCTGCCTTGGTAATCAATCAGATCCAGGGTAAGTGAGTAACTCATCAACCTCACTTGATCCCTTATAGAGATTATGCCAGGAAGATATCAACTTTCTTTACTAAGGTTGAGTTTCATTATGTTCCTCGTGATGAGAATCAGATGGCAGATGCTTTAGCAACTATAACTTCTATGATAAAGGTGCACCAGTGGAATGATGTTCCCATGATCAGAGTGATGCGACTTGAAAGACCAACTCATGTGTTTGCAGTTGAAGAGGTCCATGATGAGAAGCCTTGGTATCATGATATTAAATGTTTTCTCCAGAGTCAGGAATACCCACTTGGGGCATCCGATAAAGATAAGAGGACTTTGAGGAGATTGGCAGGCAATTTCTTCCTGAATGGAAATGTGCTTTATAAGAGAAATTTTGACATGGTCTTGCTCAGATGTGTGGATAGACACGAAGCAAACATGTTAATGAAAGAAATTCATGAAGGATCTTTTGGCACTCATGATAATGGGCATGCAATGGCTAAAAAGATGTTGAGAGCAGGTTACTATTGGCTGACAATGGAATCTGATTGTTGCAAGTATGTGAAAAAGTGCCATAAGTGTCAAGTGTATGCTGATAAGATTCACGTGCCACCAACTTATCTCAATGTGATTTCTTCCCCGTGGCCTTTTTCTATGTGGGGAATTGATATGATTGGTATGATTGAACCCAAGGCTTCGAATGGACATCGTTTTATTCTTGTGGCAATTGACTACTTCACCAAGTGGGTGGAAGCGACATCGTATGCTAATGTGACCAAGCAAGTTGTGGTTCGGTGTATCAAGAATAATATTATCTGCAGATATGGTGTTCCGAATAGAATCATTACTGATAATGGTTCGAACTTGAATAATAAGATGATGAAAGAACTTTGTGAAGAATTCAAGATTCAGCACCATAATTCTTCTCCTTATAGACCGAAGACGAATGGGGCTGTTGAAGCTGCAAATAAGAACATTAAGAAGATCATTCAGAAGATGGTTGTGACATACAAGGACTGGCATGAGATGCTCCCTTTTGCTTTGCATGGGTATCGTACATCTGTCCGCACTTCAACAGGGGCAACCCCTTTCTCACTTGTTTATGGTACAGAAGCAGTGCTCCCCGTCGAGGTTGAGATCCCATCAATGAGAGTTATGATGGAAGCCAAGTTGACTGAGGCTGAATGGTGTCAGAGTAGATTTGATCAGTTGAATTTGGTTGAGGAAAAGAGAATAACAGCTTTGTGTCATGGTAGGTTGTACCAGCAAATAATGAAGAAAGCTTTTGACAAGAAGGTCAAACCTCGTGTATTCAGAGAAGGCGACCTCGTGCTAAAAAAGATTCAGTCTTTCATTAAAGATTCTCGGGGCAAGTGGACTCCGAACTATGATGGCCCATATGTTTTCAAGAAAGCCTTCTCTGGCGGTTCATTAATTCTTGCAACTATGGATGGTGAGGAGATCACTCGCCCTGTGAATGCAGATGCAGTCAAGAAATACTTCGCCTAAAAAAAAGAACAGCTCGCTAAGTTGAAAACCCGAAAGGGCGACTTAGGCAAAAAATGAGCGTCTCGGTGGATTGAAAACCCGAAAGGGTGGTCTAGGCAAAAATTAGAGACATAAACAGAAATAATTATCCCGGTAGATTGAAAACCCGAAAGGGCAATCTAGGAAAAAGTTAGGGATTATGGCAAGTAACTGCTTCGACAGATTGGATCACTTGTAACGGCCGAGGATTTTAGATTCTATCCCTCAGAAGAATTTCCCATCAAAGATTCTTATTCACTCATCCTTGACTGAAGTTTCGGACACAGTGGAGTTCAAAGTTGATAGGGAGAATAGTGATCATTGTATTTCAATGTAGCCCTTTTCCATGTATTTATCATTTTTCAAACTTGTAATGATCCATGGAGTCATGCCATTTGTTGACTACCATTTCTATCAATGAAATTGAGCTTTTATCCAATTGTTTGCAACTCTTTATATTGTTTTTGTTTACAAAATTTCAATTTATTGTTGATGATGATTTTTGAAACAAATTTAATAAATTTAATCTTTGAAGATTATAAAAACATTTTTCTTTTGACATATGAATAAAGAAAGGACTCCAAGGATGGTAAAGTCTGGATGTGTGTAACTTGTCTCTCCCAAAGCAGGGTTTGATTCGGTTGTGTCCATGTGAAGTTCCTGAATAGTCTTGGCACGTTGATGTTAATGATGTTTTGTTCCCCAACAACAAGCATGAACGGGAATTATATGAATGTTCTTAATTTGAGTTCCAATGTCTCCCCCAGAAGAATTGTTGGAAGGGATGTTCTTAGGAATCCCCAACTGAGTTTTGATCTCTTCCTCAACAAGTTATCTTTAACTTGAGAAGCATTGGGAATCCTCAGCCGAGTTCTTGTTCCTCAACTTGAGTTGGTTGCATCCCTAAATAGAAGTATTGATATAACAGTCAGTTTAGAGGTTTTCTTTCACCTGATGGTGGATATTGATTTAAAATCCCTCGTAACTGTATTTTGGCTATGGTGTTAACTTCTGGTATCCCCATATGGGCAAGCGAGTCTGAATTTTCAGTGAAGAATGATCTTCATAGAACTTTCCCACATATTCCCAGTAGGTCTGCATGTGTTAGTAGTCAGCAGGTTCCTATGTGATTTTCAACAAGTCTTGTACTCTTTCCTCAAGCGGAGTGGGAGTGGTATGATGGTTATTCCTCACAAAGTTTGATTTTTATCAAGAATTCTTCTGTCCATTAGCAAGGATTGTGGAAGCTTTTCCCCATCCACGACAGAATATTACTTTTCCTCAGCAAGGTGGTGTCCCTATGTAGAATTGATGTTTGATGCTCCAGTAGATTATGCTTTATTTGCATCACTGGTAGATCTTTATCTTGTTTCCCCAAACAGAGTTGTAAAGATATTTGTTCCCATCAATGTTTAGCAGGGACATTTCCCTCTTTCCCCAAAGAATGGAAGATTTTGTTCTGTTAGTGTTTCTTGAAGATTGCTTTGTGGATTGGATCCCTAGTAGATGTTTTCTCATCATGAGTTAAGCCTTGTAGTAGGATTTTATTCCTTTGATGGCTTTTGATATTCTCCTACAAGATTTCAAATTGAATCTCCAGCATGTTTCCCTGCATTGTTACCTTGGGATTAGCCGAGTATCTGGTTGTTGTGGTGTTCATGTCACACGTTTCTTATCTTTATGTATGTTTTGTCAGCATATTCATATGCATATTCATACGCATAAGCATAGCATCACTTGCTTGCATTCTTGCATTTATCATTTGTTCCCCTCTCTTTGGTGTGGATTTTCCCCACAGAGTGCGTGTGTTGTCTTCCTCTCAAGTTTAGAATGTCAACCCTTAAGCATAAGTGTTTATCCTTTCTAATTCCCCACTGAGTTTGTTCCTCGTGGATGATTTTGATTCAGTTTCCTTCTCAGTTTATTTTCTGGAAGGAATTTCCCCAGTCGAGATATTTCCTCCTTGGGATCAATCTTGTTTGACCGTTTCTCTCCAACTTGTTCTTGGATTGAACTTTGGTCCCCTTTTGTGAGCAATATTGCTTTGGAATTAAGTTATCATTGTTTGATAGTGGGCAACATTTTCTCTAGTTTGAGTATATTACTTTGGAATTAAGCTATCAATTAATCGATAGTGGGTAATATTACCAAATTGATCAAGTTCTTTTGCTTGTACTCCTACCCAGTAAATCCGGTAGTCAAGAGTTTTTCTTCCTACCTAGTAAAAAGGTAATGTCATACCCTAATTTTTGACCCTAAGATTCTTTGCATTTCATCTGCATCCTGCATACAAACAAGATCACGTATTGGTTCGTGTATCCTTTTCAGTTACAGGTCTATACCTCGCAGGGGATCACCGTGTTTTGACTTGCCATTATTTATTTATATTTACTAACTTCTAACCAAAATACAAAAAAAAAATATATGTTTCAGTCTTCCTCTTCTTCTCTGTGTTGCAGGATTTCAAAGATAAGACAGTGATTTCAATTCAGATGCGTTTGTTCAGGTACGATTCGATTCAATTGGACGTTTGACCTAATCTTGGTCAAACTATCAGAAGATTGCTTCGACTGCAAGTTGTGTGTGCCAGTGGTTTATTCCTCGGACAATGCGTATTCAAAAGTTCAAGTTGTGTTGTGTGCGAAAATCATCAGTTTATCAGGCAGTGATGTGTGAAAAGTGTGGTCTTGATTGAGTGTTCATTAGTTCACCAGTGATCCACCTGAGGATTTATTTTTCTCAGGTCGGATTCAAATAATCAAGGAAATTTTCAGACGTTGGTTGTGGCTTAATTTGCAAATGTTTAGTGGTTAAGGAGTGGTTGTGTTCATTCTTATCAGTGGCTTGTGAAAAATCAGAAGTTGGTTGTGGGCTTAAAAATTCATCATTTCATACCCATTTATTCGTTCTAAGTCATTTTTCAAAATCCACCTTCCTGATTCCCGCATTATTTTCATTTTCGATATATATCCATTTCCACCCATTTTTATTCGATCCATAAATCATCATTTTT
Source organism: Lathyrus aphaca (assembly GCA_963966055.1). Lineage (NCBI taxonomy): Eukaryota > Viridiplantae > Streptophyta > Magnoliopsida > Fabales > Fabaceae > Lathyrus > Lathyrus aphaca. Next base: position 295,603,824 of record OZ014524.1, read on the forward strand.
ATATAGCCATTATTCATTTTTATTCATTTTCCAATTTTTACCGATCCTTCATTACCCATTTCCAATAACCATTTTATAATTCATTTTCGATTCTTTTCCATTTCACAAATATCCATTATCTTTTTTGATTAAATCATTCTATTTTTTTAACCATTTCCAATTATTTTTTTTCATCCAATTTCATCATCCATTTTTTATTTCCATAATCCAATTTTTTTTTTATTATCTATCCAATATTATCATCATACAATATTATCTATCCAATATTTCCATAATCCATTTTTTATATATAGTCCATCATCCATGTTATTCACAAATTGAAAAAAAAGGGCCCATTGTCCATGTACAACCATCACACAAAAAAATAAGGCCATCACAATACAAGCCTTTTTTTCCCGTAATTTCACAAGCCATCAGCTGCCTCATAGCAGTCTGTACCGTACGCCATCACACTTTGCAAACCATGTGACGACACATTTACTTCTTCCCACCTGCAAGCCAATATACGCCAACATGCCTTCAGCCGCGGCACTCCAAACACAGCAAAACGTATCACACGTGAGCTGCCCAACTCCAGCCACGCCAACAACTTCACACCAGCAAGCTGCACACTTTTCAAACCAACATCAAGTTCACACGCCACAAACTCACACACAAAACGCAGCTGGCTACTACATCAAACGCAAGCAGCTGCCGCAGCGAAAACACACAAATATTCACGTACATCCAAGCCAAATATCAGCAACAAAACGCACATAACTCGTGACATCAAAACGCAATCCGATCAAACATGAAACACAACATCAAAGCATCCAAATCTCAGTCTGCACACGCGGAAACCGTGAGTTCCAAAACGCGGTGAAAAATTCCAAAACGACATCATCTTCTCCTCAATTCCTCTTCAATTTCTTCTATTTAAACAACACTTCTCACCCTCTTCTAGGAAGCGTGGATAGCCCCATAAAATTTTGCAAAAAAATGAGAACAAAGTTTCATTCCTAATTCACCTTCTTCATCCTATCCGAAATAAAATCTTCAAATTCATCAATCCTAATCCAAAGTCGAAATTCAAATCAATAACCATACAATCACCACAAAAACATTCAAATAAGAACAGAAGAAGAAGGATTGAAGAGGGGTTAACCAAATTCGAAGGTATTGTGAAGTTTCCGACGAACTTTTGTCTTTGAGATTCGTCACCTATGGTTTACGACAGGAGAAATAGATTGTGTATTTGAAATCCTTGCATCTTCCCGATTCGAACGAGACCCTAACGGAGCTCCGCCGTTCCGATTGGGCGGAGCTCCACCGATTTTGCTCTCTCCCGTGAATAGTGACGCGTTGAGGAAGAAGAAGAGGATCCTGTAACTTTTATTTTTCGTTTTTCCTTTTTCTTAATGATTTACTTACCTTTTTTTTTAAGCATAAGCATTGTTTGATTTGGGCCTCAGAAAACCATTGGATCTTCATTTTCTATCACCACATCCCATTCCAGCGCATAACTCCTCTCTCTTGTCTTATTCTTCTTTGTTTCTTTTATTATTTCTTTTAATTACTTTGTTTATGTTTTATAAGAAATTTAAAACAAAATTGTTTCCATTTTTTTCTTTTCTAATTTTGTTTCATTTTTGAAAATATGAAAATTATTTGGAAAATTATTTTTGACAAGTTTTTTTTGTTAGAAATAATATTCTATTTTTTTTATGGATTCTATTATTAGATCCATATTTCTTCCTTATTTTTTTTTTATTTTGGTCGATGAAATCTCTGATTCGCGATTATTGGTTTTCGAAGATGTTTAATCTTCATTATTTCAAATCTATGGATGAATGATCATTTGGATGATTCTCCATACTTTGGGATCGTGATAGGTTGCCTTCGATAATACAATGTGAAATCTCGATTAAGATTAGACTGTTACCTTTCTTTTCTTTTCGTGCGACATGTTTTTTCGGAGAATGATCCATACATTTCTCTAACATGTACTAGCACAAATATTTTCCACCTTAATTGGTGGTGGCCGGCCTCATTTGTAGGGTAATTACTTCGTAAATTACTCGGCGATTGCTTAACATAGACCTAAACTTGTCCCGATTTCGGAATAAGATCCAATTGGATCCGGTTGCCTCTCGATTTTGGTTATCTTTTTGTGGTTGTGTTTGATTAAGTTCATCATACCATTTCTATGTAAATATTATTATACTATTAATATACTAACATTTTAATTCAATCTCTCGCACCTTATCCTCTTTATTTCAATCTCTCGCTCCTTATCTCTTTTATTATGCTTTTATTATACTATATCATTCATCATATTGTTTATGTTTATATTGTTATGCTTGTGATTTTTCTTTGTCCATTTGGACACGAAAACACTAATAATGGATTAAACATCTAAAAGATGTGTGACTTTAATTTCGGACTATGGCTACTATCCTTAGCATTGGACTTGGAATTTGGACTTAGGTTCTAGGATCATTCTTTGCTTGAGCCATTATGGATTGAAGACCTTGGCCCCAATTGAGTTCACTTGTTTATGAAGATGGAAATCCCTTTGTTTCGAAAGAATGTTTACCATACGGTTTGATCGTTCTTCCTTTAACTTTTATTTTCAAGTTTTAGGATAGTTCCTTCATCTCCTCCTTTCTTAAATTTTCAAATCTTCTTCCTATTTTCAAAACCTTCTTTGTTTTCAAACTTCAAATGTTTTCATAATCAAACCTTGACTTAGGTCCTGCGGTTTTACCTTTTCATTTCATTTCTTAATAAATGCTAAACCACATAAGCATGTCGAAACTTTCTTCTCAAAAACTTTAAAAAATATTCAAAACTCATTCAATTGTTTTTGTGCCCTCGTGCACGTTTCTTTCTTTTCCATTTTTCGTGTTTAGATATTATTCATTATTTCTAGCAGAATTATTCGCTAAAGAATGACGACTTATCTCTACATTTAAAAATCAATTCAACACATTGTTTCTTTTCACATTTTGTACCACGAACTACGAGGTTTTGATCTCGCATTGCACTTTGTGGGTAAGTAGGCATGAGACAATCGTCTTTTCAAACACAAAAATAATAAAAACCATTTCTCTTCTCATCCCTTCAATCTTTTTTTCAAACAAACCATTTCCAAACCAAAAAAAGCAGTAAATATTTCAAAGGGCTCCCGTGGAGTACCACAGACATTTTGGGTGCGTAAAACCTTCCCATTGTGTAACCTATCCCCTTACATGTTCTCTGTTTGATTCTTTTAGCCTTTTGCTTTTAGATTCATTAGGTTTTATTCGCTCTTTTTCCCTTTTCCATTTGGAATAAAATAAAAGCGTGGTGGCGACTCTGTTTACCTTGAGTTAAGTTAGATAATAGCTTACACTCATGATTTTACCGCTACAGGTAATAGAAGTTGTTTCCCTTTACTTATACTCCTACCCAGTAAATCAGGTAGTTGAGAATTGTTTCTACCCAGTAAAAAGGTAGTGGAGGTTATCCCTCTTTGTTTTGCTCCTATCCAGTAAATCGATAGTCGAGTCCTTTGTTTTCCTACCCAGTAAACAGGTAGTTGATGATTCTATTCCAACTCAATATTCCTCCATTTTTGGACTCGAATACTTTGTTTGGTTGATATTTCCTGGCAGGGTGTTTACTTTCCCTCGTTGAATCTTGTACCTTGATTATATCATATCTTTTCCCAAGTTAAGTCAGCTATCTAGTGATTTATTTTCCTGGTAAACTCTCATGTTGTCGGTTGTTTTTTTTTCCAGAGGGATTTTCTTCTGTGTCCCCAAGTTTTTGCTTTTCTCTGGTGGTCATTTTCCCCCCACAGAGATCTTGGTTTGCATAACATATCCATATCATATCATGTTCTCTTAGGACAAAAATTGGGTTTTCTGTATTTAAGTCTCTCCCATCTTGTAGAAACAAAGATGTCAATCTTCATATCTCCGAATTGAAGAAACTTAAATAGGGGCAGCTGTAGCACCCTAATTTTTGCCCTAAGATTTTCTTCGCATTTCATCTGCATTTTGCATACAAACAAGATCGCACCGGTTCCTCGGTTTTTCTCAGATGTAGGGTTTATGCTTCACAGGGGATCACCATTGTTTTTAGTTGCTTTACATTTGTTTATGTTTATTAATCATTAACCAAAATTCAAAAATATATTTTAGTTCGCTTCTTCTTCTTCTTTGTGCTTTCAGGAGTTGCAGGGTTTTCAGAGACCGACAGTGATTTTATTTCAAATGTGGTTGTTCAGTTATGATCTGATTCAAATGGAAGTTTGACTTATTCTTGGTCAAACTATCAGGATATTGTTTCAACTGCAAATTATTTGTGCCGATGGTTATTTCTCAGGCTGTGCGCTTTAAAGTTCAAGTTGTGTTGTGTGCGAAAATTCTCTGGTTTATTGAGCTATGAATCATGAGAAGTTTTGTTCATATTATATTGATTGAGTGATAATCAGTTCATCGGTGGTTCATCTGTGGATTTATTTTCCAAGGATCAATTCAGACATATTTGAAAAGACTCAGAAAAATCAAAAGTTGATGGTTGTTGTTCAGTGGCTTGGGGTTGGTTTCATTCATCATGTGTGTAGAAAATTCAAATTGGTTCTGGGCTTAAAAAATCATCGCTTCGTCCATTATTCGAGTCATACATTTTTTTCTAATCACCATTTTTTTCCTCATTCATATTTCCATTATCCAATTATTTTCTATCCATCTATTTCTAACCATTGTCCATATTTCTATTTTTCATTTCCAAATACCCAATTTAATATTCATCATCATTTCAATTTCCATATTTTAATTCATTTCTCAATATCCACTCTATTTTTTTTATTACATCACCAAAATTATCATTCACCTTTATTTTGTCCACATTTCATTTAATTCAATCACACACACAAAAAAAATTATCTTATATTACCATTTCTTTAATTTCCATAATATCCTTTTATTTCCACACCTTTATCCATTTTTTTAATTACAATATTCCAATTATCACATAAAAAAATTATTATCCATTTTATATAATTCCATCATTTTGCTATTATTATCCATTTTATTTTCTACCACAAAATATTCACACACAAAATACCATAAGCCCAATTATTTTAGAGGTCCATTTCTTTTATTTTTATAAAACCAAATTAAATAAATAGATGATGAGCCTACATCCCATGTACATAGCATTGCAACATCATCCAAGAGGAAAATATTCTACAATCACGTGCCACACAAATTCAGTTACTTTCACAAGCCAAAACGCAATGGAGAACAAAGCAAAACGCAATGAAAAAATTCTGCACATATAATACCACACACACATCAAAACACATAGAAAAAGGAATGAAAATGCAAAGCCAAAAAATACAGCAAGTATCATGCTATCCTTCATGGTTCAAAACGCACAAAATATGCTCAAAACGACACCAATTTTCTCAATTCAATTTTCACTCATTTCTTCTATAAATAGAACACATTATTCATTCAATTTCCAAGCTTAAACAGCCTCTTGAACCCCTGCAAAAGCAATCCCAAATTCAAAGAAACTCCATTAAAGTTTCAAGAAAAAGCTTCACAAAAATCATCCAAACTTCATCAAAACCACTTATTCAATCCAATTTCACCACACAATAGTGAGAAGAGTACTAGAGGAAGAGAATTGAAGTCTTGCTTGCATTTTTTAAGGTAGTTTGAAATTTACCATCGGTTATTCGTGGCTCAGATTCATCTAATTCTTGCATTGTCAGTTGAAAGCAATTACATATTTGAACTCCTTATTCCGTCCCGGTCGAAACGATACCTCATCGGAGCTCCGTCGCTCCAATTTGACGGAGCTCCGAAATTTGAAGAAGCTCCATGAATATGTATAGCGGTTGTGTATCACAAGGGAGAAGAAGATCTTTCTTCTTTCTATTTTTTTTTTGTGTTTTATAAAAAAATTGGATTTGGTCTTGGGCTTAAATGAAGATATGAGTCCAATGCTATTGACACACTACCAGTCTGCGAATTTACTCCCTTTCTTCATTATATTTTTTTATTTTTTTTATTATATTTTGTTTTATGATTAAAAAATTCTTTAAGAAAATTTTTGTAAGAAATCTCTATTTTTTTTAATGTTAGTGTTTCATTTTATTTTCTTTTGGCATTTTTTTTATAGATATTTGGTTCTTTTTTTTTATGGATTTTATATTAGTTTTTTTTCTTTTTCATCTCCTTTTATTTTTGGTCGATGAGATCTCCGATTCGAGATTATTGGTTTTTGAAGATGTTTAATCTTCATTATTTCAAATTTATGGATGAATGATCATTTGGATCATTCTCCATACTTTGAGATCGTGATAGGTTGCTTTCGATAATTCAATGTGAAATCTCGATTAAGATTAGACCGTTACCGATTTTCTTTTTCTTTTCGTGCGACATGTTTTCGGAGAATGATCCATAATATCATTTCTCTAACATGTATTAGCACAAATATTTTCCACCTTAATTGGTGGTGGCCGGCCTCATTTGTAGGGTAATTACTTCGTAAATTACTCGGCGATTGCTTAACATAGACCTAAACTTGTCCTGAATTCGGAATAAGATCCAATTGGATCCGATTGCCTCTCGATTTTGGTTATCTCTTTTTGGTTGTGTTTGATTAAGTTCATCATACCATTTCTATGTAAATATTATTATACTATTAATATACTAACATTTTAATTCCTTCTCGCACCTTATCCTCTTTATTTCAATCTCTCGCTCCTTATCTCTTTTATTATGCTCTTATTATACTATATCATCCATCATATTGTTTATACTTATATTGTGATGCTTGTGATTTTTCTTTTGTCCATTTGGACACAAAAACATTAATAAAGGATTAAACATATAAAAAGACTTGTGACTTTAACTTTGGACTATGGCCACTATCCTTAGCATTGGACTTGGAGTTTTGGACTTAGATTCTAGGATCTCTCATTTTGCTCAAGTTATTATGGATTGAAGACCTTAGCCGATTTGGTTCATTTGTTTATGAAGATGGAAATCCTATTGTTTCGAAGAATGTTCACCATACGATTTGTTTGTTCTTCCTTTAACTTTTACATTCAAGTCTTAGGATAGTCCCTTCATCTCTTCTCACTTCTTAAATTTTCAAATCTTCTCCCTATTTCAAAAATCTTCTTTGTTTTCAAACTTCAAAACATTTTCACAATCAAACCTTGACTTAGGTCATGTGATTTTACCTTTTCATTTCATTTCTTAATAAATGCTAAATCACATAAGCATATCGAAACTTCATTTTCCAAAATACTTTAAAAAATTCAAAACTCATTCAATTGTTTTTGTGTCCTCGTGTACTTTTCTTTTCATATGTTTAGATATGATTCATTCTTTCTAGCGGAATTATTCGCTAAAGAATGACGACTTATCTCTACATTTTAAAATTAATTCAACTCATTGTTCCTTTTCACATTTTGTACCACGAACTACGAGGTTTTGATCTCGCATTGCACTTTGTGGGTACGTAGGCATGAGACAATCGTCTCTTCAAACACAAAAATATTAAAAAAATAATTCTTTTCTCATCCCTCCACTCACATTTTACAAACCATTTTCAAACCAAAAGCAGTAAATTTTTCAAAGGGCTCCCGTGGAGTACCACAAATATTTTGGATGCGTAAAACCTTCCCATTGTGTAACCTATCCCCTTACCTGTTTCTCTGTTGTGTTTCTTTAGCTTTTTGCTTTTAGATTCATTAGGATTTATTCGCTCTTTTTTCCTTTTCCTCTTGGAATAAAATAAAAGCGCGGTGGCGACTCTGTTTACCTTGAGTTAAGTTAATAAATAGCTTACACTCATGATTTTACCGCTACAACAGCTTCCTATGCTGATACGAAGGCTATACCGCAGGCAGAAACACCTTGATGCAAGCAGAAAATATCTGCATAAAAAATGACAATATATTGTGCCTCCAAGGGAAGAGATTCAATATCCAAAACAGTATTATCTACTAGTTGAGTAATAGCACCTACAAAAGATCCAAAAAAAGTTAGTAAAACCAAAGTCTCCCCATTTCCAACTCCCCTCCTTCCAACCTCCCATCATTGCCACCGTAACTTCTTTTAGATTAGAAATCGAGAACAAAGTCGGATATAAATCCTTTAAACACCTTTTCCCCATCCAATTACTCCTCCAAAAGGAAGTGTGATAACCGTTCCCTGAGAACACGCAATTCTTCATGAACTCATCTTCATAGAATTTCTTTGAAATGGACAACAAGTGAATCCACCAAGAGGAATACGATTTCCACCGCGATTTCATAATGTCACTCCCCGCTACATGCAAACCAATATCTCAGTATCTCACCCTTAGAATGTTAAACCACAACTCATACAATCCTACCGAAATCCTCTATCTCTATTTATTAAGGAGGCTACAATTAAACACCTCAATGTCTTTGAAGTTCAAACCTCCTCTATCAAACGGGAGGCAAAGATTTTCCCATTTAGTCCAATGAATCCTCCTCTTCTCGCTCGAACTACCCCAAAGAAAACTACTTTGAATTTTGTTTATCTCCCTCCAAACCTTCACCAGTGCCTTATAGAAGGATAAAAAGAATATAGGTAAGCATCCTAGAACCGATTTAAGGAGAGTTACCCTACCTCCAAAGCAAAGAAACCGGCCTTGCCAACTTGACTAGCACTTTTTGAACTTTGCTAAAAGATTGTACCAAATTGCGATCCTTCTCGGATTAGAACCAACAGGTATACCAAGAAAATTAAATTCTTTTGGTTACGTCCTACATGCCAAGAATAAAGCATCCGCTTCAAGAAACGAAGAGGCAGTGTTGATCCCTATAAATTTCCTCTTATGAAAATTAATATTAAGACCCGAAACAAGGTCGAAACCTCTTAGAACCGCTTTAATAGACCACAAATGATTCCAACTATAATCTCCAACTAGAAGAGTATCATCGTTAAATTATAGTATGTCGATAAAACAATTATGGTTAACATTAAATCCCGCAAAGTTCCATATCTCAAACGACCTTCTCACTAACATAGATACACCTTCTGTAACCAATACAAAGAGGAAAGGAGATAAAGGATCTCCTTGCCGCAAACCCCTTTCCACCATAGATTATTTAGCCGGGCTCCCATTAACCAACACAGACATCTTACTAGTGAAGATCAAAGCTTCCATCCACCTCATCCATCTAGATCCGAATCCCATCTTCCTCATCATGAATCTAAGAAAGTTCCAACTAACTTTGTCATAAGCCTTTTCGAAATCCACTTTGAAAAGTGAAACCACTTTCTTTTCTTTGCAAGCGTAATCTACTAACTCATTAGCCACCAACACTCCGTCTAGAAGTTGTCTACCCGGAACAAGCGCACTTTGACATTTAGAAATAACAGAATGCAAAACTTCCTTTATCCTAGCCGCCAAAAGTTTAGCAATGATCTTGTACAAACATCCAACTAGACAAATGGGTCTATATTCGTCAAGATCCAATGGAGACTCTATTTTAGGAATCAAAGTAAGAAACGAGGAGGTAATTGACTTGGATATAGTTTCCTTATCATAAAAGTCATGAAAGAAAAGAAGAAAATCCGGTTTGAGAAACTTCCAACATTTTTTAATAAAAAACAACGTGTACCCGTCCAGACCCGGGCTTTTGGTACTTTCGCAACCCCAAACCGCTCCCTTGACTTCTTCCTCCGAAAAAGGCCTATCTAAAAATCTTTGGTCTTCAAGAGAGAGAGACTTGAACTCTAAACATTCCAACGTTGGCCTATTATAATCCATTTCCAATAATTTGGAAGCAAAATGGTTTCTCACTTCTTCATTCACCACATCAACCGAAACTAATACCCCTCTACTAGAATTTAGACAACCGATGTGATTCCACCTTCTCCTCTCCTTCATAATGATATGGAAGTACCTAGAGTGGTTGTCGCCGTCATTTAACCACTTCATTCTAGCCTTTTGGATTAAGAAATTTTCTTTGATCCGAAGGTTCAACCAAAACCGACTATTCTCCTTTTTATGAGTCTCTAATTCCTCCTCCGAAAGAAATCCACTAACCGTCTCGGCCGCCTCGTCTCCCCCATTAATCTTATCCACACTATCTTCTATTTCCAAATCAAAAATGCCAAAAACCTCTGTATTCCACTTGTGAAGGAAACCTTTAAGTAATCTCAACTTCTCTTTTAACACGAAATCGCTTCTTCCTTCAATCACCAACGCTTTCCATTCCTTCTCCATATAAGGAAGGAAATTCTTGTATTTGAACCACTCTTTGTTTACTTTGAATGGTTTCGGCCCCCAATCCGAAGAATCTTCCACCATCCACATCGGGCTATGATCGGAAATATCTCTACTCCCTATGAATTGCCCAATAATACCCCATCTATCAATAGCTCCTTCCGATAGTAAAAACCGATCAATACGACTCATATAAGAACCATCGCCGCTAACCCAAGAAAACGTTTTTCCTTTGCACAGAATGTCAATCAATCCATATCCATAATGAACTCCGAAAACTCTTTCATCTCCGTGTTACGGCTCCCCCTCAAACAACCCTTCCTATCTTCTTCACAAGTGATCGCATTAAAATCTACCGCGATGCACCAATCGCCATCTCTAAACTTGGACTTCAAAGAGATCAAACTACTCCAAAGAGATCTTTTCAAATTTATATCACAAGAGGAGTACACATTAAAGATGTAGAATTTTTTTTCTCTCCAAACCACCTTGACTCCTAAAACCCATCTCCTTTAAAACTACAAAGGACTTTGATGTTACTCTCCTTCCATATAATGATTAGGCCCCCCTCCGCCCCCTGGATCCGGAGTAAGACCACCTGATATTCTCCCTAGACCATAAACTTTTTGCCACCGCGTCAGACAACTCCTCCATTTTAGATTCTTTGACAAGAAAAATATCCGCCCTACCTTTCCTTATTATGTGGCTAACCCTCTTTCTCTTCAATAAGCTACCACCCCCTTTGATATTTAAAGAACTGATAATCATTTCTGAAATCTTTGATCCACCTTCCCTCCCAATTTTCTATTTTTATCACGTTTCTCCATCTCCTCCAAGTTCCTCAAATACTGTTGTTTAGCATCTCCCGCAACTACCCCCAAGTTAGAAATCGCCTCCCATAATTTAACTCCAACATTTGATTCCAAATTGTCCCATAAGTGGATATTGCTTCTAACAATGTCTGAATTTTCCAAATTATTAACATAAAATCCCGCCTTACTTATATTATCTCCATTATTCCCGCTGCTACCATAATTGTTGCTGATAACCTTTCGAAAAGAGCTCTTTCCCGACTAAATCAACTTGCTGCCTCCAGTGTTTGAGTTATCTTTGTTTCTAACACCAATGCCATTAAGTTTTCTAAATTTGACTTTTTTAAATTTTTTGAAAGAACCTTCTGTGACCCCACCATCCATAGTTTCATGTGTCTTGAATAAAACAGAATTAGTGTTAAAATTTGACCCCAATCCCCCTTTTTCTTCTCCACCTGCCATATGTTCTGAAGTGGGTCCCGTTGGTGTAATGTTAAGAGACTGAAATGACGATATAGTATCTTCATGAGAGGGGTTTTATTATGAGAGGTGAGAGGAACAAATAATAACCATTAGATCAATCATATAACTATTTAATAGCCACATGAATTATTTAATATATATATATATATATATATATATATATATATATATATATATATATATATATATATATATATATATATATATATATATATATATATATATATATATATATATATATATATATATATATATATATATATATATATATATATATATATATGTTAAAAAATGAACACTACATCATTTTTTAGTAAGAAATTGAAAAGAAGATCAAAATTGTAAGTAAATCTTTAACTTACTCCAAGAGTAAGTTTAAAGTGTTAAAATTCCACATCGATTAAGAATAAATGAAATGTTAGGTTTATAAGAGAGATGATATATATCTCCGTTGCATTAAGATTTGGAGATTTCTTAATGCACCATATGATTTACTAGCTAGGGCACATCGTGAAAAGTCAAAAATACCCTCAGAATCTGGATATGCATCTCCGGAAGCATCTCATGCACACACAATTCATTCATTTTTAATCCATACTTCAATTTTATTCCAAAAATTCATTTCCAAAAGTTGTAATACTAAGAGGTCTAGAACTTTCTTGCTGATGTTATTTTTGTTTATATGAACTTATTTATTTACTTTTATAAAATCCTGATAAAAGTGTCTTCATAACATGAAACATTTAAAATTTATTTGTCCCACAGTTGATTAATTCTTCTATGTCAAATATATTATGACTGTCAATGTTGAGATAATCACATGACTTAGGTCTAGGTATCATGCTCATGATAAAATATTGAGTGGAGCATAGTTGATTTAACTTATTTAGTTGCAGGGTGTTGCACCCCAAAATTTGCCCTCACAATACAAGACTTTGTGTGCTATGAGGTTCACAAGGTTCACAAGATTCACAATGCTTTCAAAACCTTTCATGAGGTTCATGAAGTCTACAAGTCACTTTATGAGGTTCACAAGGTTCACAAGGTTCACAATACCTCCCATGAGATTCACAAGACATTTTATGATGGTTCACAAGGTTCACAAGGTTCACAATTGGTCAGAAGAGTTGACAATTCCCTCAGACAATGCACCTCCTAAGCAGTGCATCCAAAACTAGGGTTTTGACTTTAATCAGGCTAAATGAGCTTTCAAGACTTCAAGTGAGCTTCATAACATCTTATGTGTGTTTAAGAACCCCCATGACAAGTTTCAAGACTTTTCTCAAAAATTTGCTCAGTCAGATGATCAGATAAGTCAAAATCAGTCAAAGCAGTTAAAAAGTCAAACTGAGGTCAACTGTGGTCAAATCAAAGTCAAACTTCATGATTTTTTGCCAACATCAATTATATGAAGTAAAATTCATCATTTGATCAAGGGTTGATCATGATTCATCAAGGAGATTTCAGATCATCAAGAATCAGGAGTTTCTAAATTAGGGTTTTCTTAGTAAAAGTCAACTGAACTTTGACCAGCCATAACTTTCACATGCTTCATCACCAAGTCTCCATAAAAAGCTCATTTTGAAGGAAATTGAATTCTCTACAACTTTGTGTCTCACAAGCCAAGCCCAAAAATGCTTCATTTGGAGGGTATGAGCTAAGACATTATAGGTCCTTTTGAAAGTCAATAAAAAGTCAACAACTTCAAAAGGGCATAACTTGATATTGGTAAATGATATGGACATGAAACCAGTGGGGTTGGTTAGAGGACTCTTCAAGCTTTCCAAAATGTCCAAGAACACCCTCATACCATTAAAATTGAAGGATATGTTCCCTTGCAAAGTTGGGAAATTTTGGGTTGGTTCATGAAGAAAAAGGAGGTCTAAAACCAATTTTTTCCAAATGGGCTTGCCAAATAATGACCCAATCCACTTCAAAACATCTTGCACGAAATTAAATTAATTTATTCATAATTTTATCTATTTTGTTTTTATTTATTATGATTTTTATATTAAAAAGTCATTTTAAATTCAAATAAAATATAAAATAATGAGAATTAATTTTAATTTTGCTTCTAGAAAGTTTTAAATCACATTTAAACTTGATTGATACAAGAGTTATGAAAATCCTACCAAAATAGCAAGAGTTTATGCAAGATATTTGATTTTTAAAAGGCCATCTTTTTGAATCTTTTCATATCAAATTTTCCACACAAGTGATCAACTTTTTGACCTAAATGCAGTCTCCTATAAGTACTTAACACATTACAATCACAAGACGAATTGTCTGCCTCCCAAGAGTAAGTTCCATAAGCCAAAAAATCTCTCCACAACTCACATTCGGTTTTGAACTTCCAGGACATTTGAAGGTATTTGAAGCACATAGCCATGATCCCTGATCACCATTGAGTGAAAACCAATACTCATACGCATCCCATACACTCCATAATGCATAACCCGAAGCTTGGTTGTTCTTGAATATTCTTTTCGGTTTCACTAATTTACTGCATTTCAATGAATTTTGTTTGGTTAATGATGTTTGTATTGAGCTTGTGAAGGTTTCTGGGCAAAGCAATTTGAGTTTCGATGCAGGAATAGGAAATCACCATTGTTAGGGTTTCGGCCATGGATTTGGGGCTTTGATCTAACCCTAATATAAATAAATTCTGAGAACATAGGGCAACTCTATGGACCTTGGGGATCATGAAACTCTAATCATTATTAAGAAATTTCACTGTTTTGATGCACATTCAAATTCGTAGGTTTCTGTATTTTGAAATTTGCAGGAAAATGCGTAGCAAAAACCTAGCTATTTTCGCAGGTAATTCAAGGAGGAAGATGACCAGCTGGCGCGAAATCCATATTCAAATTATTGTTTTAAAATATTATGATTTTGTTCTGTTTATTTCACAAGCCTGATGCTTGTCCCAGTGGAAGAAGAGGCGCATGTATTGCTGGAGGACCTGTGTTCGAGTCCTGGTCTCACCATCTTTTTTTGTTATTTTTCCTGATATGTATTGGTTGTAATATATAATCAATTGTGGTCATCATATTACCAGACGTGCTCACCCAGCTGGATTGGCAATGTACTTGTGTGATACTTGAAAGGTCCTGGGTTCGATCCTCCCCCAGGCCTTTTTGCTTCTTGCTATTTTTCTTGATTTTCCATGACAAAGAACAAAACCAATTCTACCCCCTTTCTTACTGCCTGCGCGTGTGGTGGCCTGGTGGTGGGTTTTGCTGCTGGTAAACATGGTGACCTGGGTTCAAATCCCACCCAGGTAAGTTCTTTTTACCATTTTTTTCTGTTTTAATTTATTTAATTGATTTGTTTAATTGTTTTCTTATTATTAATTAAAAAATAATCATGCATATATATATATATATATATTTAAATAATTCTAAAATACCACTTATATTTTCTAGAATTCTAAAAAAAATTTTATTTTCTTAATTCAAAAAAAAACTAGTTTTTTATTTATTTATTATGTATTTAAATTATAATATATATATATTTAATTAAAATAATTTTGTATATTAGATCATAAACCCTTAAATATTTTTCTAACAAACCCTAATTTTAGAAACCCTAGTTTATCTTTTCTAAACAATTATTAAAAACCTAATTTTATTTTCTAATTTTTGTAAATATAATTATTATGTATATATTTTATTTAATTATAATTAATCTCATTTTAATATAGAAATATTCCATCATTGTTTATAATTTAATATATATGTAAATAATTTCTAAAAATTTGCAAATTTAATAATTTCTCATAATATGTTTATAATTTATTTAATTTGTTCATAATTTTAAATTTCATAATTAATTAACATAATTGTTCTTATTTTTCTATTTAACATTAAAATTTTGTTTTGTTTATTATCATTACTAATCATGCTTATTACTAATCCATTTATTTTTTAAATTATGCTTATTATTATTATTATTTCACTAACCCCATTTATTTTTAATTATTATTACTAACCCCTATTATTATTGCTTATTTATTTATTTTACTTATTTATTTATTCTTGCTATTTATTTAAATTGCCTTATTTTATTATTATGTAAATGCTCCTGGATGTAATTTTTTTGTAAATACTTAAATTATTTAATTTGCATGCTATGGTTAGTAAAATAGGGAGTGTAAACATGTATTATATTTAAAAATTGAATTTAGATCATTTAAATTATAAGATAAATATTAAATTAAACACTCACACACGTAAGTCGATCTTTGATCGCCATCTCACTTTCTAGGGTTGCCTCTCAATGCTGCCTAATCATAAGGTCAAGTAGGGTGTATAAAGCAAAGTCCCTTAAAAGAAAAGTCATCTAGTCCCTTCATAATTAAAGATCAAGTCCCTTAATGGTTGCCTTTCAATATGATCTTGTCCCTTTCGAATAATGATGACAGTCCCTCCTAAATGCTTAATACACCCCACAGTTGCCTTCATTAAACAGATGTCCCTCATATGTCCCTTACATCCAAGGTAATGACTACCTATTCCTTAATAATAGGGATAGTCTTACCATTTAAAGGATAAAGAACAGAAAGACTTAAACTTTAGGGTAGGTTTCTCATAGTTACTTGCTCACTCTTAAAAACTTTACAAACACTTCACAATTTCAAACAATTTTCAAACACAAGTTTTTTACGCATCCGTACATGGATCATTATCAAACTCTTATGAAAATTTCTATTCACACACTTCACCTTTTTTCAAAAACAATTCAAAGTGAGCTAAGTAACTAAGAGCCCATGGATAACCATGGATGTAAAGGGTGCTAACACCTTCCCTTTACATAACCTACCCCCCGGACCCAAAAATCTTTTAAAAGGTCTTTCCTGTTCTTTTATGCCTTTCCTTTGGATAAAATAAAAGTCGGTGGCGACTCTTGCTATCCGCAACATAACTAAAGTCAGTTCTTCCACCGTGTTACAGAACTGGCGACTCTGCTGGGGATTTAATAAAAGAGGGGTACCCTTAGGAATTAGATCACTTTAAATTGTTTGCCTTGTTTGCTTTATATTATTTGTTGGGCTTTATGTGTGAAAGATCCTAACCCGGATCTAGTGTACCTTAGGTAAATGGCAATAGACCAAGGAAACTGTACGACGTATATCGATACGGTTGATCTGGTGGCCATAGTTAGTGTGACTTCTTGGTTGGTGCTTATATTCCTTAAGTCAAGTTGAGGATAATATGAGGCTGCCATATGTTGTCAATGCACTAACTAACTTTTAGAACCCTAGTTAACTCATCTTGGCCTTTAGAAAGTAGTGAGGTAACCGGCTTTGGTAAAGACTGAAGTTGGTTGATACTCGATACTACGCTCATTGAGATTCTAAACTTGGAGGGTTTTGGTTGGCAAGTAAGTTGCCTACTGAACAACCACCCTTGTGAAGGATCAATGATATTGAGATCCCTTAGAACCTGGTTACTTTTGTAGGACAGGATAAACCACCTAACTTCAGGGGAGGGTATTGACCTTTGAACCTCATGCAAACCTTTAAACCCAGGGCTATGGTGTGACTTGTTTGTGTGTGCCACATGTTTGTGATTGAGCATAACATCATGACATCATCATGCATCATAAGCATAGCATTTTCACTAACCATTTCAAGGACCAAGGGATTTATCTTTGTTCTTTGTTGAAGGTCATGGCTTCAGCTCGTAGAAACACCATCAGGATCAACTTTGTGGGTATACCTGCTAAGCTTAAAGAGTTGGTTTCTCAGGTGTCTGATCATTCCCAGTTTATCAAGAGACATGGTCACTTATTGGATCTAGTCATCTCAGGGTTCAATGAAGACATGATGAGTGTGCTGTTTCAGTTCTTTGACCCTAAGAACCATTGCTTTACATTCCCTGATTATCAGCTAGTTCCTACAATGGAAGAGTTCTCTAAACTTCTGGGTATACCTGTTCTTGATCAAAGACCATTCTCAGGCTTGGAGAAGGAACTTAAACCAGAAATTATTGTTGCAGCTCTACATCTGAAGAAGTCTGATATTGTTCTAGAAACAAGAAGTGGAGTCAAGGGTGTTCTAGCTAAGGTGTTGATAGAGAAGGCTCAAATGTTCTTGAAGGCTATGAGCTATGATGCTTTTGAGGATATCTTAGCCTTACTGATTTATGGCTTAGTGTTGTTCCCCAATCCAGATCAGTTCATAGATGTTCATGCCATCAACATATTCCTGAGTCACAATCCAGTGCCTACATTGCTTGGAGACATACTACATTCTCTTCACACCCGTACTACAAGGGCAAGAGGAACTTTGATGTGCTGCATACCTTTGCTTTCTAGGTGGTTTATTTCTCACCTTCCTCGCTCAGTAATGAAGAATGAGCAAGGGTTCAGATGGTCCAAGAGGATCATGTCACTCTCACATTCAGATATCCATTGGTGCTCCAGATCTATGGAGAACATTACTATCATTGACCGTTGTGGGGAGTTTCCTAATGTGCCACTTCTAGGCATAAGAGGAGGCATCACCTACAACCCTTCACTAGCTTTACGACAGTTTGGTTATGCTCGGAGTGATGGTCCACATGACATGTTGATTCAGGGCATTGTGTTTGATTACGACAACGATCTTCAGGGTTACCGTCAGAGAT
Organism: Lathyrus aphaca; assembly: GCA_963966055.1. Classification (NCBI taxonomy): domain Eukaryota; kingdom Viridiplantae; phylum Streptophyta; class Magnoliopsida; order Fabales; family Fabaceae; genus Lathyrus; species Lathyrus aphaca. The sequence goes on from OZ014524.1 coordinate 295,622,002, forward strand.
TCATACGAGCCTGGGGAAAAGTAAACAGGGTTGACAGCAAGACACTGGAGCCTAAATACACTATTCCTATGGAGGCTTATCTCAGATGGGTGCGATCTCGTGCTCAGACTCTCATGATGCCATACCCTGCTATCCTGCCAGTTACCATGGAACCTGTTGCTGAAGGAGACACTGCTTATACCATCCTTCACCCAGACATGCCTACTGACATGGAAGACTTACAGAGATCCTGGATCCAGTTGAAGGAGCAAAGGGACACTTTCGAGGCTCATTACAAAGCAAGCCAAGAAAGAATCCTGGAACTAACAAAGCAACTTCACGAGGAACGGAATCTCAACTCATACCTCAACACAAAGAGGAAACGTCCATGGGAGACTTAAAACCCCATCTCTTGTATTTATTGCACTTCACTTTGTAAGCCCAAGAGGCAAAACAAGTTTATCACTAATAAAAGTTTACCTTCTTGTTTGTTTAAGCAAATTTAAATCCTGCGGTCCTTGAAAACATTGCATACGCATTAAAACATCATATCACTGCATCACAGGTTTATTGTACACAGGTTTCTTATCTTCTCGCTGTTTATTTCAGCAATGGCTCTTGAACAAACAGTTAAGGATCTCCAGGCACAAAATGCGCAGTTCCAAGAGCTGATCCTGAACATGTCTAAGGGGCAGGATGAATTGAAGACACTGCTGGCTAAGAAGAAGAATCCTGAGGACAACAAGGATGATCAGCTGAAACAACTACAAGCTGAGATGACAGGAATGAGGACCCAGATGAATGACCAGATGGCTCTTATTCAAAGTTTAGCTCAGGGGCAAGAAGAGCTAAGAACCTTTATCCACAAACTTCAAAGTAATAGAGTCAGGGATCTACTTGTCAGTCAATCTCCGTTAAAACAAGCTGATTTGGTTGAAAGGAAGATGAGGATAAAAGAAGGTAAGAAACAGATTGCCATTGATTGTTCTTCCGTTGAAGAAGAAAGACCTGATAAGGTTAATCTACCTCAACACAAGAAATATAGAAGGCAGTTTATCAAATTCAGCACTCCAATGTCACAAGTTCTGCAATGCTTGTTGGAGATGAAACTAATTTCCTTGAAAAATCCTCCTCAAAATCCTAAAACTTCCTCTCCTCGCTATATTCCCAAGGCAAGGTGTGGGTATCACTCCAACTGTCCTGGACATGATACTAATAGTTGTTGGACATTGAAGAAGAAGATTCAAGATCTAATTGACGAAGGAATCCTAGAGGTTACTCCAGAAGGTCAAGTTGAATTCTACTATCACCCATCAAACACCGAAGCTGCAAGACAAGTTGCCCAGTATAGCAAGAAAGGAAGCCTACCTATTCCTGTTGAGATATGGGGCACCTTGGGACATCCAAGTGGTAAATTTGATTTCATGGTGAAGTATACTGCTCCTCAAAGTTCACAGATTGCAATTGAGGACATTCAGCCAACTGGATGGGACAACGTTTGAATTTTCATTTGTAATTTCTTTTATTTGTTTGAACACTTACTATTATGTTAAACTTTTGTTTTCATTAATGCATTGCATATGTTTGTCTTGAATTAATCCATTCGTTCCACTATATTTTGAATTATACTTCTTATTTCCATCTTGTGATATTTAACTCCTGATAAAGCTATAAGCCTGTAGAGGGAGGATGACGAAAACAATACCATAATATTAGGCAGTATGCTTTTGAACAGACTATGCTGACGATGTACAGGCATTGTTTCAATTCCTAAACAGTGGAGATATAAGGAAGTTAATCCCTAGTCAACCCTTTTGAGCCTATGAAGTAGGAGTTTTTATTCTCGCACAAATTAAAACCCGTATTCATAACCCGGGGCAGGGTAGTTACTCGGTTAACTCAAATATGTCAATTATTTGTGTTGTACACAACTAATGATGGTTCTCTGTAATCATTAAACCTGACAGTCAATATCCAGCAAAAGAAAAGCTTACTAAGTCAAAACCTATGAAGGAGACTTAGTAAAACATTAAGACATCTCGCTGACTGTAACCTTGAAATAAACAGTTCAGGCAAAAGGAAGGGATAATAAAACCAAAAAAGAAAAAAAAAGGGAGGTCACTATGAATCCTCAACAAAGAAAGATGACTAAATGTTCAAATAAATTTTTGGTTTCTGAACCATCATAAATGTCAGTGTTACAATTCCAAACTCCTTTGAGCCTCAATGCATAAGTTAACTGAGTATAGGACTGAAGAGCATCATGGAGATTGGGTTGGGTACAAATAAAATTTGAGCCTTTATCCTTTGTTTCTTAAACCGTGAACCAGGCCACGTTACAACCATTTAAAAGTCCTAACTGAAGCATGGTTAGTTCGAAAGCGTACTGCTACAAAAAGGTATCCTGACTCCCTTAGGGCTTGTTATAAAACTTGAGTTAATATCACAGTTTTCTAAAAAAAAAAATTTAAATAACTCTTTTTCAAAAACTTCAAGACAGACATAAGCATTGCATTTTTGAATATATTTGTTTGCATATACCTGAGTGTTTGACAAATAGAGAAACTTACAGGATGAATGTTCAATGAACCAAAGTCCTTCCGATGAACAAAGTTGCTTCCTGGATAAAAGTCCATGTATGCCAGGGGCATAGTCATTGTCGCTCCCGGGATTTTCATCCTAGTACAAACGCGAAAGTGGCGCGGAAAGGTTAGAGTCGCCAGCCAGACATTTTTATCCCGAAAGAATGGGAAAGGTAATGTTGCACAAACCTGAGGAAGAAGGAAAGGACAAGGCCTTGCGAACCAAAGATCTGAGTTCGGGAGTCGGTTACGAATTGAGAAGGTATTAGCACCCCAATCCGTCCGCCGTACCCGACGGGATCCACGCTTGCTTGTTTGTTTCAATGGGTGAGAAAATAAGATGCTGCTGAAATGAAATAATGGCTATCTGGAATGAGAATGGAAATAAGAAAGGGGACTGAAATAAAAACTAAACTTAAGAATGGGGAAAATGTAGGGAAAATAAAGAGTGTGCTCGAACGGGCCCTACCCCGCTGCCTACGTACCTCATCGGGATAATGAGGATCAGAGTCGACGTAGTTCGCCTAACCTAGGCGGGAACTGTTTTGTTTGTGTTTTTTACAGCTGGAACTGCGTATGTCTATGCTCAGGTGTTGCAGGCTCGTCTGGTACGAGTGCGTTAACCGTCTTGCATGCGAGACAAGTAGTCGCGAGTTCACGTTATGAATGAATGAGATGAGAGGAGAAGTTCCCGCAGGATAGTCGTTTATTGTTTGTTTTTGTCTTTTTAAAAGAAGTGTTTTTGAATTTGTTTGTGAACTGTCTTGTACTAAGACTTATCCATCGCGGGAAGTATTTACACCTCGCCCCGAAACAGGACGCGTATAAACACTCCGCAACAAAGTCTCGTGCCGTACAAGATTGTTCGGTTTTTTTATTAAGTATTTTATTGCTTTTCTTTTGAGATGAGAAAGAGAATGACTCAAGTTGATAAAAGGAAAAATCTAATGGGAAACTAAGACTCAATCCTAAGTTAATTGTATTTACAAAGTGATCCTAGTGGTTAGTGAGGCTTACTACTCCTAATGAAAACTTAAAACTATTAGAATTCAACTTACTTCTTAATGAAGTTAAGTTGATTCTAAAAATAATGGGGAAGCCTATACAAGTTATAAAACCAAAATAAAGCAAAACAATGAACTTGAATTATGGGAAATAAAATTCTAAACAATGCCTTAAAGGCATAAATAATAAATAGTCTTATTTATTTATTCTATTTTTATGGAAATTGATCTTATACTAAGTATTAAATCTAAGTCAAACTTAATATTCATCCTAAAACAAATTAAACTAAACCTAAGTCTAATGCTAAATCCTATGACTAAAATTAATCTAGACTATTATTATTTTTTTATTGAACTACATTTTTAAATGGCCTAATCTAATGGAAATTATGCCTAACTAGGCCTAAAACTAATATTCTAAAAAAATACTAAAACTCCTAGAAAAATTATAAAAATCAAATTGTAAGGTCCTAATATTATCTAAAATATTATATTAAGAGGGGTTCTAAAAATACTTATTTTTCTATGCTTAACAACTAATTATTGCAAGCTAAGAATTAACTATTATTTCCTAAAGATTTTCCACTAAAACCTATGATGAAAGATTCTTAAAAATCCACTAAAAATAACCTAAGAACTATCATGTGTCTTTTAATTATAGAAAAAAGAATGGCTAAAAAATGTTAATGGAAGTTATTTAAATAAAATAAACAAAATTCTGCATAATTAATAGAAATTCAATAAAACTAATTAATAGAATAATTCAGAATTAATTCAAAAATTAACAAATTTCAGAAAATAAAAATGTCCTAAATTTCTAAACTCAATTATTAACCCACCTTAATTTTTGGGGAATTTTCTAATGCTTTTTCCTATTTTTTATGCATTTAATTTGAAACTATAATTAACTAAAATAAAATCCTAAATAAATAATGCAGGGAGGTGAGTTAAGTCATTTTTCTGGTTATTCGCACATGGGCCTGCAACAGAGAGGTGTGTGTAGTAATATCCTTAGGCCCAGAATGCAGGAAATTGAGGGAGGTGTAATAAGTGAATTCTTAGTTCATTTTTTTTTATGGGCCTTACAGCAGGGGTGCAAGTATCATTAATATTTTTAACTCTTAACCTAAAAGAATTAAACTCACCTTTAACATAATATTCTCTAAAAATTTAAAAAAAAACAAACTATAGTCTACGGTATAATTTCTAAATCTTAATTAAAAAGAAATGAATTAACTAAATTTTATCATAATATTTCTTTTTATAAATCCCTAAGTTAAAAAAAAAATCTTCAAAATCTTAACTTAAAACTAAACTAACCTTATAATATTTTCTAACAAAAATAATATTTAATTATAATGTTTTTTCCTAAAAAAACTTAATTAAAGGAAAAGTATTAATACTAAACTTATACTTAATATTTTTTCTAACAAATTTAATTTAAGAATAAGAAATAAACTAGGCTTATGGTAGAATTTAATTAAAAGGAAAAGTCTAAACTAACTCACTAAACTAATATTTTCCTACCAATTTTAATTTTAAAAAAAACCTAAATTAAAACTATTATAATTTTTCCTAAAGTCTTAATTAAACCAAAAAAATGAATTATTATTATAAATTTTCTTAAAGAACTTAAACTAAACTGAAAACTGAATTAAACTAATATGAATTTTTTAACATTTTTTAAATTACATTAACCTGAATTAAATTAATATAACATTCTTAACATTTTTTTTAAAGTTAAACTAAATTGAATTAAATTATAACGACTGAACTAAAAACTGAATATAACATAATTAATACTTTTTTGAATTACATTAAATTGGATTAAATTATATCAATTAAATAAAATCTGAATATAACATAATTAATATTTTTAAATTACATTAAATTGAATTAAATTATATCAATTAAACAAAAACTGAATATAACCTAATTAAATCCACAAAACCCTAATCTACTTCCTCCTTCTCCCTTTCATGCTGCCGCCGCACCCTCAACCTCCTCCTCTTTCACAAAAACCCTAGAATCTCCCTCAAACGGCGCCGTCATAGACTCACCTTTTCCCAACACAACCTTCCTCCGCCGCTGGCTTTAACTCGCCACCTTCTTCTTCGCTTGAATCCGTCCGCCACCAGCTCACCTCAGCCAAGGCTTCATCATCATCTTCGAGCAACACTGTCACCCTGTCTACTCTCTCCTCAACCCCAATGACCTAAACCTCATCATCTTCTTCCTTGAGCTTAAATCCTAACATTTAACCTAAAACTTGTCTTCCCTTTCGCAAGCTCATCGCCCTCACAACCTAATTCCTCTTCTTCTCAAAAACTCAACAATCTATTCACTAATTGAAAACCAGAAAAGAAAAAGAATTCGTACCTTGATTCGGTGGCGAGTGTTGTTGACGAACGAAATTCTCAGGGCGAGCTTGAAGAACCGAAACGGCGGTTGAACGAAGAACGAATCAACGAACAATCCGAGTCGAAACGGCCACCACTGCCTTGTCCTGAGTCGAGATGATAACGGTTAATGCTTCAGGTATGCTTGACTTCGCCTTGTTCTTCTTTTTCTGCTCCTGTATGTGTGGTGAATTGATTCTGAATCGTTGCGTGGTATCGAATTTGCAGGTGGAATCCAAGCTTCGATTAATGGAACAGAGAATATTCAACCCTATCAAAACTCTTGCTATTATGGTCCTTGGATTCGTCCCAGGTTTTGACGATTAACGAAGGCGATGAACAGCATTGAAGACTGAAGCCATGACAAGGGTGCTGGAGATCATTCCTTCATTCAAATAGCAACAGAAAGGTAACTTTTAGGTATGCATTCTCTGGCTCACCCTGTTCATCGATTCCACCTCATTTTCGCTTCTGATCATGTTTGGCATTTCGTCACTCCTTGATGAAACTCGCAGGTCAAGGTTCGAAATTCTGTTGTTTTAGGTGATAGGAGAAATGACGAAGAGATGTTTATGGTATCGAAGAGCGATAAACCAGGTTGGTGAATGCTGCAGGCTATGAATGGTGAGCATCAACTGAAGATCTTTGAACGAGAACAGAATTGGCAATGCGAGAGATAGGGAAAAGCTTCAGAATCATTGTGAATAAGGCTGATTCAAGGTGAAAAAGAGGATAGATGAAAGGCTAAGAAGAGGAAGAAAAATGGTGGGAAGAGCTTAAAGGTGAAGGATGACACTGTTTTATAGAAGATTTTCTCAAAAAGTCTAGAAACTTCAGGTATGTTCTCCAACTGAATTCAGTTATAACTGTTAGGTTTTGTTATTTTCGGTTATGAATCCTGTTAGAGTTTGCAACTTCCTTGTAACTGCTTTGTAACTGCTTTTTTTTGATTTTGAATTGTTATGAACCTGTTAGGAATTGGTTAGAAGTTAGTTTGTTTTTGGTTCAGGATTTGACTATAAGCTGTTTTTGGTTTTGAGTAGTTAATCCTGAATGATCTATGGCTTCGGTTAGTGTTAATTAGGTTCTCAGTTAGGATCTGGCTCTGCTATATACTGTTGTGAACTTGACTGAATTTTTGAAAGTATCCTTGATTGATAAATTCTGCTATGAAACTCTGTTATGACTTCAGATTCTCTTCTCCTGTTATTAAGCTTCTCCTGTTTTTCTTCTTGAAATTCTGTTGGTAGTAAATCATAGACTAACTGAACTTATGTGATAGCTTAGGTGAATAATTCATGAATCGTGTTTTTTTTTTACTTGTCCTGAGTTTTTCTCTTTTGAGTGTATTTATCCTTACTGCTCTGCTTTTAAAAATCAGTAATTACAGCATCAACTGCTTTATTTATTCCATTGCGCAGGTCCATGACATTTACACCAGCAGCAATTGATTTGCAACCTTCTATGAGTATTGCCTGAGTCAAAACAGTTGCACAAGTTGTACCGTCTCCTGCAGCAGTGTTGGTAGCCTTGGCCACTTGTTTGATGAGTTCGGCACCAACACTTTTGGCTTTGTCTTGTTAATGGAACTCCACAGCCAGAGTGCAAAGTCACAGGTTTTATTGAAGGACTATAAACACTTGAACACATCTTGTAAAAATGCTGTTGGCATTCCTTGTAAACAAAGAAATTGTGCACGAAATCGCAGATTGTAATAAATGTAAACTGACTCTCTCCATCCTCGATTTGGTTTTATCATTTTGTACTCCCAGATAATATCAAAAGCTAATGCAATTGCCTCTTCAACGTCATAAATACTTTGTTTGTTTGTTGATCCAAGTAAACAATTGATTAGCTGTGTGTGCATTTTTAATCACCTGTATATTACTGTTCTTTTGGTTAAGTTCCCAACTACCACCTACAAATTTAGGAGGAAACCCCCAAGAGAGCATAGGATAATGACCAACACCGAACTTAATATTTCTCTTTTCTGCACAATCCACCCTTATCAACAACATGATTCCAGGATGCACTGCATGAGGTCCATTAAATAACTTTGCAATCCTTTATAATTCCTTGGTTAGCAAAACGAGATAAGGTCATAGTGACTAAAAGAACAGTGAATTAACCAGTCGACATGTAGAATGGCAATGGCTTGCATTTGAATACCAAGAACTAGAATTTGAACGTCCGCGATGTCTTCCCAGTAAGGTCAATAACTGTATTCTCTCTTGACCTAAATCAGGTCCTTCCACACAATCCATTCCTAGGAACTTTGAGGCCATACTGAACTCCACACAACCTCGAATTATTATTTTGTGAACAAATGGTCCCAACCCAGTCTTTGATACTATGGACCTCCGTTGATAAAGTTCCCTTCAAATCGAAAATCATGAACAAGGACCCCAAATTTCCTTGAGATATTCAATGATGAAGAACACAACTTGAGACATCAAGAGGAGTCAATACTCTCACCCAAAGCCAATCTGACTGAACACCTCAATAATAAGCTAGATGCACCAGTGAATATGCTCCATAAGTTCACACCATAATAGATACAGACAAAGCACGGAACCCTAATTTCCACGGGCCTTGATCACATGCCTTATGAAACAACGAAATGAACTACTATGATGTTAATGAATTGATGAGAAATGCTGATGAATGTAAGATGATGAACCAATAGAGGGAATAAATATGAGGGCAAATTTTGAGGTATTACAGCTGCCCCTATTCAATCATCTGCAGACCTGAACGAATAATTGCAACAGCTTTTAGACGTTCAAGGTATGGAGTGATTGAATACTCGAATAAAACCTGAAAATTTGCACATTGAGGGTAATGGAAATGCCATCTTCCCATTTATTTATTTATATATTTTTTTGATTTTGACCTCTGAATAGGTAGCGAAAATAGAACCAGGTGGGAATATGCTGGGAAGAATGCCATCCTCGAATGACAACTCAAAATAAAATAGGACGCGATGAAACGGGATCATTGTACTTAAACGATAACCCAGGACGCGACCGTTGTACTGAAACGGAGACGCGAAAAGAAATGAGACTGTTGTACTGAAACAAGACTCAAATTCGAGACCATTGTACTTAAATGGAGACTCGAATGAAATGGGACCGTTGTACTTAAACGAGAGCCCGAGCAAACAGGATCATTGTACTTAAATGATAACCTGAGACGCGACCGTTGTACTGAAACGGAGACGTGAAAAGAAATGAGACTGTTGTACTGAAACAAGACTCAAATACGAGACCATTGTACTTAAATGGAGACTCGAATGAAATAGGATCGTTGTACTTAAACGAGAGCCCGAGCAAACAGGATCATTGTACTTAAATGATAACCTGAAACGCGACCGTTGTACTGAAACGGAGACGCGAAAAGAAATGAGACTGTTGTACTGAAACAAGACTCAATGACGAGACCATTGTACTTAAATGGAGACTCGAATGAAATAGGATCGTTGTACTTAAACGAGAGCCCGAGCAAACAGGATCATTGTACTTAAATGATAACCTGAAACGCGACCGTTGTACTGAAACGGAGACGCGAAAAGAAATGAGACTGTTGTACTGAAACAAGACTCAATTGGGGATAACAACAAAACTTGGTAGAAGCATCCGTCCTGGGAAATGAAGTTGCATTCTGTGGGGAACATATCAATCTGATGGGAGATATAACAGGTCTCATGTAATACCTCAAAACTGGCCCATGCTGGTATGCATATGTTTGAATTTATGGCGTAATGCTCCATGATAATGGAAATGCTACGCTTTAGAAGATGCAGACGCAATGATGATTATGCGAATGACAATGCAAAAAGATCTCCTGATAAGGAGACTGCAGGTAATTCCAGATAACTTGGCTAGGAAGAAACGATGATCACTGCATTGATCTGGCTCATCCTGATGAGGAGGAAACAACTCTGCGGGGAAAGTTGTTAGTAATGCACTGGCTCTGAATAGCCGCCACTGCCAAAAATAAATTGGACTTTGAGATTGGAGCGCCAAGACCTGGCTGGAAATGGACCCTTCTTGAACTCTGGTGGGGAGGTGAGGACCTCCTGAGAACCAAAGGCATGACACTGCTGAGGAAGCAACTGCTGGGGAGGCAAAATACTCTTTACGCTGTTAAGAATTGCCCCTGTCTGCACGGAAACTTCTGCTTGGGGATTGCACCCACTCTTTGCTACCTTGCTGGGTGAAGTTTCAACTAGCACATGGATGGGGATGATTGGAAACACCCTAGGAGACATTTGTTTCTGCTCAAACAAAAGGGAATGCCCATCCTGGATAGTGATCTTTAGCTCTGTTAGCAACACCAGCACCTGTACCTGCATGAACACAATCGATAGTACCTGCAACATAGAGAATTAGTTTGGGACCTGCTTGCCCCAGGCTCATAGCATGAATCATTGTCTAGGCATCTCAGCACACTTTCAGAGTTGTATTAAATGTTTCTATTCTCCTGCACGAATTAGAAAAACATTCAAATGTTCATAACACCATGCAAGTTAGACGTTTTCACAATCAATCAATGCTAGATGAAAAAGTAAAAACAAAGAAACAAAATGGTCAATTGACTGAAGTTGAACTTTATTGATTTGGAAAGGTGGCCCTGAATAGGCAGTACAAAGGAAGCAGTTCCCTGGAATGAGGGAACAACTAAAAGAAAAATAAACTACCCTATTGGCAATGTGAGAAATGAATCTCATCAAGTTTCAACCCGGTTATGACTCGTATGTCTTCAAGATGCTCCGCTCTTCTGCCTCTTGAGAAAAAGTAAGTGAACTGATCTTCAACCCTTAGTATAGCCTCAACTGTAGGTAGGTCATGGATCTCGCAGATCGCAGTCGTTCGTGTTAATCCCTCTTTTGCATGGATCGCCCTTTCAGGTTTTCAATCCACCGGGATACCCTTTTTTGCCTGAGTTGTCCGATGTGGCTTTTCAACTCAGCGGGTGTACATTTTTTTCAAGATTTCCCTAACTTTTGCCCGAGCCTTTTATTCTGTTTTTGGCTCGCCGGGATGCCCATTTTTGCCTGGATCTTTATTCTGTTTTTATCCAGCGGGTCCTTTTTACACGAAGTATTTTCTTACTGCATCTGCGTTGACAGGGGATGGAAAGTCTTCTCCGTCCATGGTTGTCAGCATTAAGGCTCCGCCTGAGAAAACCTTTTTAACCACGAACGGTCCTTCATAATTGGGTGTCCACTTGCCCCTGTGATCATTGAGAGGAGGAAGAATCCTTTTCAGCACTAAATCTCCTGGCATGTACCTCTGTGGTCGCACCTTCTTGTCAAAAGCTTGCTTCATTCGTCGCTGATACAACTGTCCATGGCATACAGCTGCTAGACGCTTCTCTTCAATGAGACTCAATTGATTATATCTGGATCGGAGCCACTCAGCTTCATCTAGCTTGATATCCATCATCAACCTCAATGAGGGGATTTCCACTTCGATTGGTAAGACTGCCTCCATACCATACACCAATGAGAATGGAGTTGCCCCAGTTGAAGTGCGTACTGATGTTCTATACCCATGCAACGCGAATGGTAACATCTCGTGCCAATCTTTGTACGTCACAACCATCTTCTGAACAATCTTCTTGATGTTTTTATTAGCCGCCTCGACGGCGCCATTCATCTTCGGACGATATGGAGAAGAATTGTGGTGTTCTATTCTGAAGTCTCGACACAAATCAGCCATCATCTTGTTGTTGAGATTAGAACCATTATCAGTAATGATTCTTTCAGGGACTCCGTACCGGCAGATGATGTCTCGCTTAATAAATCGAGCAACCACTTGTTTAGTGACATTGGCATAGGAAGCAGCTTCGACCCACTTTGTGAAATAATCAATAGCAACTAGGATGAAGCGATGCCCATTAGAAGCTGTTGGCTCAATCTTTCCAATCATATCTATGCCCCACATAGCGAACGGCCACGGTGAAGACATGACACTCAACGGATTCGGAGGCACATGGACCTTGTCGGCATAAATTTGACACTTATGGCACTTACGAGAATATTTGCAACAATCGGATTCCATGGTAATCCAATAGTATCCTGATCTCAATAATTTCTTGGCCATGGCGTGTCCTCCAGCATGGGTACCAAAGGAGCCTTCGTGAACCTCCTGCATTAAGATGTCTGCCTCGTGTCTGTCCACACATCTGAGCAGCACCATGTCAAAATTCCGTTTGTACAACACACCATCCTGATTCAAGAAGAAACCTCCCGCCAGTCTCCTAAGAGTTTTCTTATCTTTACTGGATGCCCCAGCCGGGTATTCTTGAGCTTTCAGGAATTGTTTGATGTCGTGATACCAAGGCTTGTCATCTTCCCCATCACCAACTGCGAAGACATAAGCCGGTCTTTCAAGACGAGAGATCGAAATTCGAGGCACGAAATTCTCTTGGCATACTTTAATCATGGATGATAAAGTTGCGAGAGCATCGGCGAACTGGTTTTCGTCCCTAGGAATATAGCTCAGCTTTACTTTGGTAAAGAAGGTTAACAGCCTCCTGACGTAATCTCGGTAAGGAATCAAACGAGCTTGATGAACTAGCCATTTGCCATTGACCTGATTCACCACCAAAGCAGAATCTCCGAAGATCTCAAGGTTCTTGACTCGCAAGTCTATTGCCTCTTCGATCCCCATGATGCAGGCTTCATACTCTGCTTCGTTATTAGTGCACTCGAAGGTCAACCGAGCAGCGAGAGGTGTGTGGACTCCTTCTGGTGAGATAATAACAGCACCTACTCCACTCCCATTCATGTTTACAGCTCCGTCAAACATCAACTTCCATCTGGATTCAGGGTCAGGCCCCTCCTCCGGAAGTGGTTCTTCATGGTCTTTCGACTTGAGGAACATGATGTCCTCATCCGGAAACTCAAACCTCATGGGTTGGTAATCATCAATCGGCTGCTGGGCCAAGTATTCTGACAACACACTCCCCTTTATAGCTTTTTGTGAGGTGTATTGTATGTCATACTCCGTGAGTATCATCTGCCAACGGGCCACTCTTCCTGTCAAAGCCGGCTTCTCAAAGATGTATTTTACAGGATCCATCTTGGAAATTAGGAGAGTAGTATGAGTTAGCATGTACTGTCTTAGTCGGCGAGCAGCCCATGCCAAAGCGCAGCAAGTTTTCTCGAGTAGTGAGTATCGTGTCTCACAATCGGTAAACTTTTTGCTAAGGTAATAAATGGCGTGCTCTTTTCGACCAGACTCGTCCTGCTGACCCAGTACACATCCCATCGATCCTTCCAGCACAGTGAGATACATAATCAGAGGTCTCCCTGGCACTGGAGGCATAAGAATTGGTGGTTCCAACAAGTATTCTTTGATTCGGTCGAAGGCTCGCTGACAGTCTTCATTCCATTTAATGGCCTGATTCTTCCTCAGAAGCTTGAAGATGGGCTCGCACGTGGCCGTCAGGTGAGAAATAAACCGTGCAATGTAGTTTAGTCTCCCTAAGAAGCCACGCACTTGCTTTTCAGTCTTCGGCTCAGGCATTTCCTGGATTGCCTTCACTTTGGCCGGGTCAACCTCAATTCCTCGTTCACTAACAATGAAGCCGAGCAACTTGCCAGAACGAACCCCGAAGGTGCATTTATTCGGATTTAACCTTAGTCTGAACTTTCGAAGCCTGTCGAACAATTTTGCTAGGTTGACCAAGTGTTCTTCTTCCGTCTGGGACTTTGCTATCATGTCATCAACATAAACCTCAATTTCATGATGGATCATGTCGTGAAACAACGTCACCATTGCCCGTTGGTAGGTAGCTCCTGCATTCTTTAAACCAAACGGCATGACCTTGTAACAAAAGGTGCCCCAAGGAGTGATGAAAGTTGTCTTTTCCATATCCTCGGGAGCCATCTTGATTTGATTATAGCCTGAGAATCCATCCATGAAGGAGAACACGGAAAACTGAGCAGTATTATCGACAAGTACATCTATGTGAGGTAGAGGGAAATCATCTTTGGGGCTAGCCCTATTCAAATCCCTGTAATCCACACACATTCTGACTTTGCCATCTTTTTTAGGAACCGGCACAATATTAGAAACCCATGGAGGATAACTAGTCACGGCCAAGAAGCCAGCATCAAACTGTTTTTGCACTTCTTCCTTTATTTTGATTGCCATGTCTGGACGTGTGCGCCTCAACTTCTGCTTTACCGGAGGACAACCTTCTCTGAGAGGTAGCTTGTGTACCACGATGTCAGTGTCTAAACCCGGCATATCTTGGTAGGACCATGCGAAGACGTCAACGTATTCTCGAAGCATAGCCATCAAACGAGTCTTGACAGATTCTTCCAATGCAGCTCCGATCTTGACTTCTTTCTTGTCCTCTTCAGTACCCAAGTTTATCACTTCAACATCTTCCTCATGCGGCTGAATCATCTTCTCTTCCTGTTTGAGCAGTCTGGCCAATTCTTCGGGTAAATCACAATCCTCTTCACCTTCCTCATCGGCTTGATAAATTGGATTGTCGAAGTCATACTCAGCCATAACAGGGTAGTCATTGATAAGATCCGGTGACGAGCACCTGCATGAATGATGATTCATGCAAGGCTTTAGCAACAACTTGAGAAAATGGGAAACATTGCCATTTTAAAAACTTTTCTTTCTTTTTGAAAAACAAAAGTAAAAAACGAAAGACAGAGAACAACATGAAATGAATGTGAAACGTCAATTTTATTTATGATTGTGTTAATGAACAAATGAACCCTTACAAAGAGACACTATGCCCCGGGTAAGACATAGTACTTTAGTACAGGAAAAAATAGAAACAAAACATTATTACTCTTCGAAAGAGGTGACCGAAATAAGCCTTTCCGACGTCCAGTTGCTAAGTTGAGTTCCTGGAACGGCAGGCCTGATCCATTCATCTAAGTCACAATCACTATCGACGATGTCATCCTGTACCGCACTGATGCTCTCGTAGTTTACCACTCCCGCACTTGTGAAAGTAACCGGGCTCTGACAATTTTTAGCGCTTGATTCAGGCGAAGATCTTCCAGGGTGATAGCCAATCCCGAACATGTCTTTCTTCTCTGGCACTTCTACCGGGCTGCCCCAGCCTTCTCGGATCCCGGATTCTACCAATTCACGCGCTTGTTTATAGGAAGCTATGGAAACTACCTTCTTCGGTTCTTCAGGAGAAGTTGCTACTGCAGATGCTTGCTCAGACTTCAAGGGCTCAAAAGCTTGACAAGGGGTCTCGACTATTTCGCCATCCATCTCCACATATTTGAATGAGGCGAGATGACTAACGAAAATATCTTCTTCCCCGCTGACTGTCACAACTTGACCTTCCCAGACGAACTTTAATTTCTGATGAAGTGTAGAAGAAACCGCTCCTGCCGAGTGAATCCAGGGCCTTCCAAGTAAACAACTATATGCCGGCTGGATATCCATCACGTAAAACGTGGTATTGAAGACTTGTGGACCTACCTTGATAGGTAACTCCACCTCTCCAAATACCGATCTTCTTGATCCATCAAAAGCTCGAACTACTAAATCACTGGGCTTTAGCACCACCCCATCATAGTCCAGCTTCATCAATGCCTTCTTAGGCAAGACATTCAGAGATGATCCAGTATCCACCAGCACGTGGGAGAGTACTGCACCTTTACATTCAAGAGAAATATGCAATGCCCGATTGTGAGCACGCCCATCAGAAGTTAAGTCCAAATCCGTGAAACCCAATCCATGACTGGCGTTAACGCTGGACACCACTGTTTCTAACTGGTTCACAGAAATATCCTGAGGCACGTATGCCTTGTTCAGAATATTTAGGAGAGCTTTCCTGTGAGAGTCTGAACACATAAGCAATGACAAGATGGAGATCTTTGACGGCGTCTGCTGCAAATGGTCTACAATCTTATAGTCACTCTTCTTGATGATCCTCAGGAATTCTTCAGCTTCCTTATCAAAGGTGAGATCTGGATCAGCTGATGGAGTTGGATCATTGACAACTACAGGTTGCTTCCCTCTGGCTCTTGCTTGGGCTTCGGCAGTATCTCTAGGTGGTATCACATTGTTTCTCAATGCTTCAGGTGCAAACAATCTTCCACTTCGAGTAAAACCCCCTACTCCAACATTCTCTACTTGAGCTGGGGCTATACTAGTCGTGGCCAATTCTTGCCTCTGGCCATTGTAATACACTTCACCACCGTAATGCCAAGGAACTGCTCTGTCACTTTGGTACATTATGGGCCCAGCAGTAGTAATGGTTATTGGCGCCGCTCTGGCACGCGAAGGAACTTGGGATGGATCATAAAAGATAGTTACTGTAGATACTTCACTTTCTTTCACAACCTTGTCAAATTGCAGCACTCCTTCATCAATCATTCCTTGAATTCCGGCCTTCAATCTTTTACAACCGTTGGTAGCTTCTGTGCATTCTGAACAATCATCCTTGCATCCGGGGAAAAGGCCTTTCTTCAACAAACAAACCTTGATAGCAACCAAAGAAGTCTTCAAGTCATCTACATCATCCACCAGATTCAATTTCTCCCCTTCACCAATTGCACCAACCGTGCCCCTGTGATGAGGCATGGGATTTTCCAGCACATTAGGAGAGGGAGCGAAATTGATCGCTTTAGAATCCAACAAGTCCTGGACGACATGCTTCAATGCTTTACAATTTTCAGTACTATGGCCGGGAGCTCCAGAATGAAACTCGCATCTAGCATTCGAATCATAACCTTCAGGAATTTGGCCTGGCCTCGGAGGTTGCAAGGTACGGAGCTGAATCATTTGAAGCTGCAGGAGATTCTTCAACAGTTGGGAGTAAGACATTGGTGGAGCTTCAATATGTCTATCCTTCGCCCTCTGGGAGTAGTACGGACGAGGGGGTCTTGGCTGATACCCCTGTGAGCGTTGCGGCTGTGAAGGCTGAATCCGTTGTTGAACTGGAGGAGTTGAAATAGTGACGGGGGCCACTTGCTGATAATATCCTTGGTGCATCATTCCTCTCTGCGCGTATACTGCTCCTGTTTCTCCTTCCCTCCTTTTCACAAAAGGTTTCTTGATACCAGACACTGAAGCGCTTCCATTTTGAATCTTCCCCTGTTTGAGCCAGCTTTCGATTCTTTCTCCAGTTAGGATAATGTCCGAAAAACCACTTGAGGAACAACCAGCCAACCTTTCCATGAAATGCCCTGGGAGGGTATTCAGGAAAAGATCGACCATCTCTCTTTCCAATAACGGTGGTTGCACTCGGGCGGCCACCTCACGCCACCTCTGTGCATAGTCTTTGAAGCTCTCCGAGCTCCTCTGTGTCAAGCTTTGAAGCTGAGTACGGCTAGGTGCCATGTCAATGTTGTATTGATATTGTCTGAGGAAGGCCTCTCCCAAATCCTTCCAGCTTCTGATAGAACTTCTTTCCAACTTCATGTACCACTCCAAGGACCCTCCAGAAAGGCTATCCTGGAAATAGTACATCCATAGTTTCTCATCTCGCGTGTGGGCCGCAATCTTCCTGTAGAAGGCTTGTAGGTGAGTTTTCGGGCAAGAGTTGCCGTTGTATTTATCAAATGCTGGTGGCCTGAACTTGTGTGGAATGACCACCCCAGGTACTAAACCCATATCTGACACGTCAATTCCCAAAGTATCTTTGCACTCTAAGGCCTTGACCTTCTCTGCAAGCACCAAGAAGTCGTTGAGATTTCCGTCACCGCCGAAACCCATATCATTGTTGAAGTACTGGAATTGGTCTTCCTGCCTGTCCTGCACAGGAGCATACGTAGCCATAGCTGGATCTGGAACATGAGGTCCACCTGTACCGTTGTTAGTGTTGGGAGGACCCCCTTGTCCGCCGGAAGTAGTTGCCTGAACATTAGTGTTAGGAGGAGTCAACCCTTGAATTGCATTTCTCAGCTCCTGCTGCCCCTGGGCCATCCCCTGCATCAGAGTCATAAATTCTGCCATCTTGGTACGGACATCGTTGAGTTCTGTCTGCATGGCGTCCATTGCTGTTCTTTGATTACTGCGGGTCACGTACCGATGAGGGATAACTTGTCGAATGTACCGGGTCTTGGCGGCCCTCGCAATCTTTGCCTGATGAACATAGATAAATTAGACATCTCGAAGAAAACCTGCAAAGACAAAGACAAAATGCAAATGATGTGTATGCAATGCAATGTGTTCCTTTTATTCCCGAGTATTTTACTGTGTCCGGTCCTGGCATTAAGAAGATAAGAATTGGGAAGAAGACCCAAATAATATTCAGACATAATGACGGCTGTGAAAAACTGGTGCTCATTACCCCGTGTCGGTGCAAATAACGAACAAGAAATCCGGAACAAATCAATCATATAAACTGGAATTTGGAAATACAACGTCCCTGAAGGGTACCAAACAAAATAACAACGAAAGTACGTCACATATAAGGAATCCCACAACAAGCCTGTGGGTAATCCAAGTACAACAAAATGAAATTAAACACTAGGGAACTCTATATCTTTCAATCTCCAGCTAAGGCATTTGACGCTCTGGAACAGCTGAACCACATCTGGATGACCGGGCTCCTGGATAAGCTTCTGAATGAGGAGGTCTCTCGTATCAGAATAAGCGTGCAACTCCTCGATCTGTTGTAGAAATGCTGCTTCATTTTCCTTTCTTTGACTTGACTCGGCCTTCGACCTTTTCACATCAGCTTTCAACTTCAAGTCTTCAATCTCCTTTTGAGCTTCCTTCAGTGCCCGCTGACTTTCTGTTACGCGCCGGATACGATCTTCCTCTTGATAATAAGCTTTCCTGAGAAGCTCTTTCTGCCCATCTAAAGAATCCTGAAGACTTTTGACTTCCTGTTTGTGCTTGGCGTCTAACTCCTTTTGTTTCTTCAAATTCTCGTCCCATTTCTCCTGCCATAAAGTAACAGCTTCATTGGCTTCACTAAGATCTTTCTTCTCTCTTCGGCGTTGGGCCGTCTTATGAGTCTCAGCTAAACCTTTCTTTCGGAAGTAGAGCTCTCTATCTTCAAAATCCTTCTGCTTAAGACGAACTATCTCCTCGGCTTGCACAGCTCTATCTTTCAATTGACGGTTCTGGATCATCAGCGCTTGACAAGAATTAAGAGCCTCTTGATTTTCAAACCTCAGTTGCTTAACCAAAGCTTCTAACTTCTGATATTCCTCCAAAGGCACCGTAGCAGGTGGTGGAGTCGGCACAGAAAAAGGAACTGGAGCCGCTTGAACCTCATTCTTTATCCAGGCTTCAAATTCAGGAAACATTCGATTGTTGCTCTTGCCCAAACATGCTATACCCTTCCTCTTAATCATCTTCCAGGACCCTGCAGCTTTTTGAACCAAAGGAAGATTGTCTTTTACCGGAAAATAGAAGGTTTGGAATAATTCAGACTCATCAGGAACCTCCTTGAGCGCATACCCTAATTGTCTTCTTAAGAGAATGGGATTGTAGTTAATACATCCTGATACTCCTAACAAAGGCACATTAGGGTAATTACCACAACTAGTAATGAAATTCTTTCCCTTCAACTTCAAAGTAAACCACCTGATACTTCCAGCAGACAAAGTACTCAGCTTCTGAGCCCAAGTAGAATTAGGATCCGCAAAACCCTCAGTAGTAGGCAAGTGTCTCATGACCCATTTGTAGAATAAAGGAGCACAACATTTAACAAGACCTCCTCGCCTCTTCTCATTCTTGTAATGCACAGAATAATACAGATCACCCAAGAGAGTGGGCACCGGATTCTTCAACACAAACAAATGAATGGCATTCATGTCCACAAACTTGTCCATGTCAGCAAATAAAACTATCCCATACACAGATAACGCCAAGATAGCACAAACTGAATCCCACTTCTTCTCCACGGCACGTTCTTCAGCTCTCTTGACCAGAAACTCTAAGGAAAAACCAAGTACTCCTGCTTTGGTGGAAACCAGATTAGAAGACACCTCTGACGAGCTCAAATAAAGAGCCTTAGCAATATCATCGTGAGTTGGTCTTGTCATCTCCGAATTAAAAGGAAGCTGATCCTTGATTGAAACTCCCATAATCTCAGCATATTCTTCCAGCAAAGGACCCAACTGAAAGTCATGAAATGTGAAGCACCTAAGCCGTGGATCATAATACTGCAATAAAGTGTGAATGGAACTCCTCTGAGAACCATCCAGGTTGAATACCAGATCCAAAATATCACCATACGTTTCCTTGAAGTAGCCCAAATGACCCGGGGTAATCAGAGACACCAATTGATTGATCAGATCCATCTTAGTATCGAAGAATTTGTAGTGTACAGTTCTCTTTTTGACGTCTTCCATTCTGAAGCAATAATATGGCCAGGAACCGGGAATAAATGTAGACCCTGAGAATAAAAGAAACACAAATGATTAATGATGATATGATGTTTATGCAGGACAAGGCATGTGATCAGTGAAGTGTCTGTGATGTGCCAATCATATAATCAGGTGTCGGTGCACGGTCTCAAAATCCAGATATCACAATAATCATCCCTCTGATCCGGGGTCCATAACTTAAGAACAGAAATCCAGATCACAAAACTGAACCAAAGGCAAAGTGGGTATGCTGAAGGTACCAGGGTTCCTGCAAACCTGTAAACCCCTCCCAATCTCACGGGTGTGCTACTACGGGTCAACATCACGGACTCTCAAAGCCGAATAGCAATAATACGTTCACCATTTCCGAGAAATGGCTCATGACCAAATCAGGGAATCGGTTTGGCATTATGTACTACTCAGGGAGGTCTCAGTTGAGTCCGGAAAAACAAGCATCCCTCACAAGTTTCCAGCTTCAAGCACTGAATCGAGAAATAATAGTACATTCATCCCGAAGGGTACAATACTATCGTCATACGAACAGTTTGCTTTAACTGAATTCCTATGAGAGAACCAGGCCATCCTATGCGAGTTCCCAATGGACCCTCGGATGCGAGTGGGTTTGCCAACAAATGTGGTCTGCCACTGTCATCACTGGAGAGGGTTGTTTCCATTAAGGTCCTCAATGATCGGTCCCCAGCTGCACATAACTATCAAGGTTGTACCCTGAAGTGGAGAAGAACCCCCACACAGAATGGTCCCAAGACAGTCGCAACCTGGGTGTGGAACACATCACCACTCATCATGTAACCATGCGAGCACAACGTGTCCACGCTAATCCTATGGTGCACTCAAGCCGGGTATTTGGCTTATCTCACAGTAACTCCCACCCACAGAAAAAATGAAAACCAGCACAGCCAGACAGTCCAGTATAATATGATGCATGGAAAATAAAATACTGAAAGCGATAAATAAATGCGATAAAGTAAAGCTGTAAATAAAACTGTAAATGAAAACAGTAAAGCTAAACTAAAGCACACAACAACAAACATATAAACACCCAAAGAAACAAAACCAAACAGGCGCTAGGATTGACTCTACAAGGGAAACCGGAAGAATCAGGTTAAGTCCCCAGCAGAGTCGCCAGCTGTCGCTCCCGGGATTTTCATCCTAGTACAAACGCGAAAGTGGCGCGGAAAGGTTAGAGTCGCCAGCCAGACATTTTTATCCCGAAAGAATGGGAAAGGTAATGTTGCACAAACCTGAGGAAGAAGGAAAGGACAAGGCCTTGCGAACCAAAGATCTGAGTTCGGGAGTCGGTTACGAATTGAGAAGGTATTAGCACCCCAATCCGTCCGCCGTACCCGACGGGATCCACGCTTGCTTGTTTGTTTCAATGGGTGAGAAAATAAGATGCTGCTGAAATGAAATAATGGCTATCTGGAATGAGAATGGAAATAAGAAAGGGGACTGAAATAAAAACTAAACTTAAGAATGGGGAAAATGTAGGGAAAATAAAGAGTGTGCTCGAACGGGCCCTACCCCGCTGCCTACGTACCTCATCGGGATAATGAGGATCAGAGTCGACGTAGTTCGCCTAACCTAGGCGGGAACTGTTTTGTTTGTGTTTTTTACAGCTGGAACTGCGTATGTCTATGCTCAGGTGTTGCAGGCTCGTCTGGTACGAGTGCGTTAACCGTCTTGCATGCGAGACAAGTAGTCGCGAGTTCACGTTATGAATGAATGAGATGAGAGGAGAAGTTCCCGCAGGATAGTCGTTTATTGTTTGTTTTTGTCTTTTTAAAAGAAGTGTTTTTGAATTTGTTTGTGAACTGTCTTGTACTAAGACTTATCCATCGCGGGAAGTATTTACACCTCGCCCCGAAACAGGACGCGTATAAACACTCCGCAACAAAGTCTCGTGCCGTACAAGATTGTTCGGTTTTTTTATTAAGTATTTTATTGCTTTTCTTTTGAGATGAGAAAGAGAATGACTCAAGTTGATAAAAGGAAAAATCTAATGGGAAACTAAGACTCAATCCTAAGTTAATTGTATTTACAAAGTGATCCTAGTGGTTAGTGAGGCTTACTACTCCTAATGAAAACTTAAAACTATTAGAATTCAACTTACTTCTTAATGAAGTTAAGTTGATTCTAAAAATAATGGGGAAGCCTATACAAGTTATAAAACCAAAATAAAGCAAAACAATGAACTTGAATTATGGGAAATAAAATTCTAAACAATGCCTTAAAGGCATAAATAATAAATAGTCTTATTTATTTATTCTATTTTTATGGAAATTGATCTTATACTAAGTATTAAATCTAAGTCAAACTTAATATTCATCCTAAAACAAATTAAACTAAACCTAAGTCTAATGCTAAATCCTATGACTAAAATTAATCTAGACTATTATTATTTTTTTATTGAACTACATTTTTAAATGGCCTAATCTAATGGAAATTATGCCTAACTAGGCCTAAAACTAATATTCTAAAAAAATACTAAAACTCCTAGAAAAATTATAAAAATCAAATTGTAAGGTCCTAATATTATCTAAAATATTATATTAAGAGGGGTTCTAAAAATACTTATTTTTCTATGCTTAACAACTAATTATTGCAAGCTAAGAATTAACTATTATTTCCTAAAGATTTTCCACTAAAACCTATGATGAAAGATTCTTAAAAATCCACTAAAAATAACCTAAGAACTATCATGTGTCTTTTAATTATAGAAAAAAGAATGGCTAAAAAATGTTAATGGAAGTTATTTAAATAAAATAAACAAAATTCTGCATAATTAATAGAAATTCAATAAAACTAATTAATAGAATAATTCAGAATTAATTCAAAAATTAACAAATTTCAGAAAATAAAAATGTCCTAAATTTCTAAACTCAATTATTAACCCACCTTAATTTTTGGGGAATTTTCTAATGCTTTTTCCTATTTTTTATGCATTTAATTTGAAACTATAATTAACTAAAATAAAATCCTAAATAAATAATGCAGGGAGGTGAGTTAAGTCATTTTTCTGGTTATTCGCACATGGGCCTGCAACAGAGAGGTGTGTGTAGTAATATCCTTAGGCCCAGAATGCAGGAAATTGAGGGAGGTGTAATAAGTGAATTCTTAGTTCATTTTTTTTTATGGGCCTTACAGCAGGGGTGCAAGTATCATTAATATTTTTAACTCTTAACCTAAAAGAATTAAACTCACCTTTAACATAATATTCTCTAAAAATTTAAAAAAAAACAAACTATAGTCTACGGTATAATTTCTAAATCTTAATTAAAAAGAAATGAATTAACTAAATTTTATCATAATATTTCTTTTTATAAATCCCTAAGTTAAAAAAAAAATCTTCAAAATCTTAACTTAAAACTAAACTAACCTTATAATATTTTCTAACAAAAATAATATTTAATTATAATGTTTTTTCCTAAAAAAACTTAATTAAAGGAAAAGTATTAATACTAAACTTATACTTAATATTTTTTCTAACAAATTTAATTTAAGAATAAGAAATAAACTAGGCTTATGGTAGAATTTAATTAAAAGGAAAAGTCTAAACTAACTCACTAAACTAATATTTTCCTACCAATTTTAATTTTAAAAAAAACCTAAATTAAAACTATTATAATTTTTCCTAAAGTCTTAATTAAACCAAAAAAATGAATTATTATTATAAATTTTCTTAAAGAACTTAAACTAAACTGAAAACTGAATTAAACTAATATGAATTTTTTAACATTTTTTAAATTACATTAACCTGAATTAAATTAATATAACATTCTTAACATTTTTTTTAAAGTTAAACTAAATTGAATTAAATTATAACGACTGAACTAAAAACTGAATATAACATAATTAATACTTTTTTGAATTACATTAAATTGGATTAAATTATATCAATTAAATAAAATCTGAATATAACATAATTAATATTTTTAAATTACATTAAATTGAATTAAATTATATCAATTAAACAAAAACTGAATATAACCTAATTAAATCCACAAAACCCTAATCTACTTCCTCCTTCTCCCTTTCATGCTGCCGCCGCACCCTCAACCTCCTCCTCTTTCACAAAAACCCTAGAATCTCCCTCAAACGGCGCCGTCATAGACTCACCTTTTCCCAACACAACCTTCCTCCGCCGCTGGCTTTAACTCGCCACCTTCTTCTTCGCTTGAATCCGTCCGCCACCAGCTCACCTCAGCCAAGGCTTCATCATCATCTTCGAGCAACACTGTCACCCTGTCTACTCTCTCCTCAACCCCAATGACCTAAACCTCATCATCTTCTTCCTTGAGCTTAAATCCTAACATTTAACCTAAAACTTGTCTTCCCTTTCGCAAGCTCATCGCCCTCACAACCTAATTCCTCTTCTTCTCAAAAACTCAACAATCTATTCACTAATTGAAAACCAGAAAAGAAAAAGAATTCGTACCTTGATTCGGTGGCGAGTGTTGTTGACGAACGAAATTCTCAGGGCGAGCTTGAAGAACCGAAACGGCGGTTGAACGAAGAACGAATCAACGAACAATCCGAGTCGAAACGGCCACCACTGCCTTGTCCTGAGTCGAGATGATAACGGTTAATGCTTCAGGTATGCTTGACTTCGCCTTGTTCTTCTTTTTCTGCTCCTGTATGTGTGGTGAATTGATTCTGAATCGTTGCGTGGTATCGAATTTGCAGGTGGAATCCAAGCTTCGATTAATGGAACAGAGAATATTCAACCCTATCAAAACTCTTGCTATTATGGTCCTTGGATTCGTCCCAGGTTTTGACGATTAACGAAGGCGATGAACAGCATTGAAGACTGAAGCCATGACAAGGGTGCTGGAGATCATTCCTTCATTCAAATAGCAACAGAAAGGTAACTTTTAGGTATGCATTCTCTGGCTCACCCTGTTCATCGATTCCACCTCATTTTCGCTTCTGATCATGTTTGGCATTTCGTCACTCCTTGATGAAACTCGCAGGTCAAGGTTCGAAATTCTGTTGTTTTAGGTGATAGGAGAAATGACGAAGAGATGTTTATGGTATCGAAGAGCGATAAACCAGGTTGGTGAATGCTGCAGGCTATGAATGGTGAGCATCAACTGAAGATCTTTGAACGAGAACAGAATTGGCAATGCGAGAGATAGGGAAAAGCTTCAGAATCATTGTGAATAAGGCTGATTCAAGGTGAAAAAGAGGATAGATGAAAGGCTAAGAAGAGGAAGAAAAATGGTGGGAAGAGCTTAAAGGTGAAGGATGACACTGTTTTATAGAAGATTTTCTCAAAAAGTCTAGAAACTTCAGGTATGTTCTCCAACTGAATTCAGTTATAACTGTTAGGTTTTGTTATTTTCGGTTATGAATCCTGTTAGAGTTTGCAACTTCCTTGTAACTGCTTTGTAACTGCTTTTTTTTGATTTTGAATTGTTATGAACCTGTTAGGAATTGGTTAGAAGTTAGTTTGTTTTTGGTTCAGGATTTGACTATAAGCTGTTTTTGGTTTTGAGTAGTTAATCCTGAATGATCTATGGCTTCGGTTAGTGTTAATTAGGTTCTCAGTTAGGATCTGGCTCTGCTATATACTGTTGTGAACTTGACTGAATTTTTGAAAGTATCCTTGATTGATAAATTCTGCTATGAAACTCTGTTATGACTTCAGATTCTCTTCTCCTGTTATTAAGCTTCTCCTGTTTTTCTTCTTGAAATTCTGTTGGTAGTAAATCATAGACTAACTGAACTTATGTGATAGCTTAGGTGAATAATTCATGAATCGTGTTTTTTTTTTACTTGTCCTGAGTTTTTCTCTTTTGAGTGTATTTATCCTTACTGCTCTGCTTTTAAAAATCAGTAATTACAGCATCAACTGCTTTATTTATTCCATTGCGCAGGTCCATGACATTTACACCAGCAGCAATTGATTTGCAACCTTCTATGAGTATTGCCTGAGTCAAAACAGTTGCACAAGTTGTACCGTCTCCTGCAGCAGTGTTGGTAGCCTTGGCCACTTGTTTGATGAGTTCGGCACCAACACTTTTGGCTTTGTCTTGTTAATGGAACTCCACAGCCAGAGTGCAAAGTCACAGGTTTTATTGAAGGACTATAAACACTTGAACACATCTTGTAAAAATGCTGTTGGCATTCCTTGTAAACAAAGAAATTGTGCACGAAATCGCAGATTGTAATAAATGTAAACTGACTCTCTCCATCCTCGATTTGGTTTTATCATTTTGTACTCCCAGATAATATCAAAAGCTAATGCAATTGCCTCTTCAACGTCATAAATACTTTGTTTGTTTGTTGATCCAAGTAAACAATTGATTAGCTGTGTGTGCATTTTTAATCACCTGTATATTACTGTTCTTTTGGTTAAGTTCCCAACTACCACCTACAAATTTAGGAGGAAACCCCCAAGAGAGCATAGGATAATGACCAACACCGAACTTAATATTTCTCTTTTCTGCACAATCCACCCTTATCAACAACATGATTCCAGGATGCACTGCATGAGGTCCATTAAATAACTTTGCAATCCTTTATAATTCCTTGGTTAGCAAAACGAGATAAGGTCATAGTGACTAAAAGAACAGTGAATTAACCAGTCGACATGTAGAATGGCAATGGCTTGCATTTGAATACCAAGAACTAGAATTTGAACGTCCGCGATGTCTTCCCAGTAAGGTCAATAACTGTATTCTCTCTTGACCTAAATCAGGTCCTTCCACACAATCCATTCCTAGGAACTTTGAGGCCATACTGAACTCCACACAACCTCGAATTATTATTTTGTGAACAAATGGTCCCAACCCAGTCTTTGATACTATGGACCTCCGTTGATAAAGTTCCCTTCAAATCGAAAATCATGAACAAGGACCCCAAATTTCCTTGAGATATTCAATGATGAAGAACACAACTTGAGACATCAAGAGGAGTCAATACTCTCACCCAAAGCCAATCTGACTGAACACCTCAATAATAAGCTAGATGCACCAGTGAATATGCTCCATAAGTTCACACCATAATAGATACAGACAAAGCACGGAACCCTAATTTCCACGGGCCTTGATCACATGCCTTATGAAACAACGAAATGAACTACTATGATGTTAATGAATTGATGAGAAATGCTGATGAATGTAAGATGATGAACCAATAGAGGGAATAAATATGAGGGCAAATTTTGAGGTATTACAGTCATTATCTCCCAATCAAGGGGCAGGCCATGATACTGCCTAACTCATGTGGGGCAATCAGGACAGGATTCAGTTATGTTTAAGTATCTAGGGGCAGATTTCCACTGAGGGTAACATTACGAAGTTCATAATACCAGGGGCATAGTCACTGTTTCCCAGTCAAGGGGCATACCAACTTACTGTTCAATTCATTCGGGGCAATCAGGTCCAGATTCAACAATGCTTAATAGCCAGAGGCAGCTCTCCTCATATATGTGAATTTCATGATGTCAGGAGCATATTATTGTGAAGCACTCTGTTTATTTCTCTTGAGGTAACTACATTCAGATACTTCCATTATGGTATAATTCATCCTCAACCAAGGGGCAATGCTTTCTCTTCAAATCTAATACCTGGAGCGTATATGGTCCATCACAATTTGAAGACACATTCCTCTCATTGCATTACCTTGATATTGGATTCTCAACAGAAGCCATTGTGGAAGTTAATTGTCTATGCCAGTAGTATCAGATGGTGTCAGTATCATGTCTTCAGATCCAGCTATGAGGATTTCTGGGAAGGTATTCAGGAAAGTTAAAAATTTCAGGAGCTCCAAATCCAATTGGTTATACACTCTCGAAGTTGAAACGATTCTGTTTTCAATTTCAGCTTTACTTTTCCCTCTGAATCCAGATTTACTTCTACCCTATTTACATAAGCAAAACGTCCATTGGGTGTGTTTGAATGTATGTATGTTTTTTTAATATGATTGATGTTTACCAGAAATGCATGAAAATGCAGTAATAGTATTTACTAAGGACGAACGAGGGAAGGATTTCAACAAAGCTTCGCCGGTTCATCTTTACAAGACAGTTACAAACCCTCAGTAGGACAAATCCATCTTCATAAAGTCACATCTCCCCTGGAATTTATATCCATCTCTTTTTCGGGAATTTACTTTCCATTAAGGGTACGACGAACAAAGACGGGAGGTTATATATACCTTACTATCCCCAGCAGACGGGAGGTTATATATACCTTACTATCCCCAGCAGACGGGAGGTTATATATACCTTACTATCCCCAGCAGACGGAAGGTTATGTATAATATATTATCAAACAAGACGGGAACGAGTTCCTCATACTCTTCAACAACGAATCGGGATTTATTTTCCCTGGCCAGCAGTTGTTATACGAAGATATCAAGACGTTTCCAGCAGCATCATATCATACATACATCATTTACATCATACCATAACATACATATCCATAGATACATAATACATTACATAGGTGCATCATATTATACATGCATACATAATACATAAGCTAATACTGTCATACAGAATGCTACCTTGTTTTCAGGTTAATTCTCCAGCAAACAAACTTGTGATTATCAGGACTGCTTTATCCTCCTGAAAGTTATCATCCCTCAGGATTGCTTTATCCTCCTGAAAGCATACAATTACCCCAGGAATGCTTCATCCTCCTGGAAGATTATTACTACCTCAGGATTGCTTTATCCTCCTGACAGCTTATTGTACCTCAGGATTGCCCTACCCTCCTGAAAGCATATTATCAAATCTCTCAAGACTGTTTCATCCTCTTGAAAGCATATTATTACATCAGGATTGCTTCATCCTCCTGACAACTTCTTATCACCTCATGACTGCTTTATCCTCCTGACAGCTTCTTGTACCTCAGGATTGCTTTATCCTCCTGAAATCATATTATTACCTCAGGACTGCTTCATCCTCCTGAAATCATATTATCAATGTCTCAGGATTGCTCTATCCTCCTGAAAGCATACTATTACCTCAGGATTGCTTTATCCTCCTGATAGCTTCTTGTACCTCAGGATTGCTTTATCCTCCTGAAATCATATTATTACCTCAGGACTGCTTCATCCTCCTGAAATCATATTATCAATGTCTCAGGATTGCTCTATCCTCCTGAAAGCATACTATTACCTCAGGATTGCTTTATCCTCCTGATAGCTTCTTGTACCCCAGGATTGCTTTATCCTCCTGAAATCATTATTACCTCAGGACTGCTTTATCTTCCTGACAGCTTCTTGTACCTCAGGACTGCTTCATCCTCCTGACAGCTATCATTATACCTTCATATTCTAAACTGCTTTATCCTCCAATAAATGCATCTGAAGAACTTTTCTCCAAGTGGCATCTTTAAGCCCACTCAAGCATATTCAACTAGCCATCTGTATCACTCCATGCACTGGTGAGTGCAAATTTTTGGGCTTTTGTGTTCAATCCCCTTCAACCTTCCAGGTCACGACTGGCAAATATACCAATCTAACCCCTCAGGTTTCAGAAAATTGAACAGGGGCAGCTGTTGCACCCCAAAATTTGCCCTCACAATACAAGACTTTGTGTGCTATGAGGTTCACAAGGTTCACAAGATTCACAATGCTTTCAAAACCTTTCATGAGGTTCATGAAGTCTACAAGTCACTTTATGAGGTTCACAAGGTTCACAAGGTTAACAATACCTCCCATGAGATTTACAAGACATTTTATGATGGTTCACAAGGTTCACAAGGTTCACAATTGGTCAGAAGAGTTGACAATTCCCTCAGACAATGCACCTCCTAAGCAGTGCATCCAAAACTAGGGTTTTGACTTTAATCAGGCTAAATGAGCTTTCAAGACTTCAAGTGAGCTTCATAACATCTTATGTGTGTTTAAGAACCCCCATGACAAGTTTCAAGACTTTTCTCAAAAATTTGCTCAGTCAGATGATCAGATAAGTCAAAATCAGTCAAAGCAGTTAAAAAGTCAAACTGAGGTCAACTGTGGTCAAATCAAAGTCAAACTTCATGATTTTTTGCCAACATCAAGTATATGAAGTAAAATTCATCATTTGATCAAGGGTTGATCATGATTCATCAAGGAGATTTCAGATCATCAAGAATCAGGAGTTTCTAAATTAGGGTTTTCTTAGTAAAAGTCAACTGAACTTTGACCAGCCATAACTTTCACATGCTTCATCACCAAGTCTCCATCCAAAGCTCATTTTGAATGAAATTGAATTCTCTACAACTTTGTGTCTCACAAGCCAAGCCCAAAAATGCTTCATTTGGAGGGTATGAGCTAAGACATTATAGGTCCTTTTGAAAGTCAACAAAAAGTCAACAACTTCAAAAGGGCATAACTTGAGATTGGTAAATGATATGGACATGAAACCAGTGGGGTTGGTTAGAGGACTCTTCAAGCTTTCCAAAATGTCTAAGAACACCCTCATACCATTAAAATTTAAGGATATGTTCCCTTGCAAAGTTGGGAAATTTTGGGTTGGTTCATGAAGAAAAAGGAGGTCTAAAACCAATTTTTTCCAAATGGGCTTGCCAAATAATGACCCAATCCACTTCAAAACATCTTGCACGAAATTAAATTAATTTATTCATAATTTTATCTATTTTGTTTTTATTTATTATGATTTTTATATTAAAAAGTCATTTTAAATTCAAATAAAATATAAAATAATGAGAATTAATTTTAATTTTGCTTCTAGAAAGTTTTAAATCACATTTAAACTTGATTGATACAAGAGTTATGAAAATCCTACCAAAATAGCAAGAGTTTATGCAAGATATTTGATTTTTAAAAGGCCATCT
This sequence comes from Lathyrus aphaca, assembly GCA_963966055.1. Classification (NCBI taxonomy): domain Eukaryota; kingdom Viridiplantae; phylum Streptophyta; class Magnoliopsida; order Fabales; family Fabaceae; genus Lathyrus; species Lathyrus aphaca. The sequence goes on from OZ014524.1 coordinate 295,653,103, forward strand.
TTTTGAATCTTTTCATATCAAATTTTCCACACAAGTGATCAACTTTTTGACCTAAATTCAGTCTCCTATAAGTACTTAACACATTACAATCACAAGACGAATTGTCTGCCTCCCAAGAGTAAGTTCCATAAGCCAAAAAATCTCTCCACAACTCACATTCGGTTTTGAACTTCCAGGACATTTGAAGGTATTTGAAGCACATAGCCATGATCCCTGATCACCATTGAGTGAAAATCAATACTCATACGCATCCCATACACTCCATAATGCATAACCCGAAGCTTGGTTGTTCTTGAATATATTCTTTTCGGTTTCACTAATTTACTGCATTTCAATGAATTTTGTTTGGTTAATGATGTTTGTATTGAGCTTGTGAAGGTTTCTGGGCAAAGCAATTTGAGTTTCGATGCAGGAATAGGAAATCACCATTGTTAGGGTTTCGGCCATGGATTTGGGGCTTTGATCTAACCCTAATATAAATAAATTCTGAGAACATAGGGCAACTCTATGGACCTTGGGGATCATGAAACTCTAATCATTATTAAGAAATTTCACTGTTTTGATGCACATTCAAATTCGTAGGTTTCTGTATTTTGAAATTTGCAGGAAAATGCGTAGCAAAAACCCTAGCTATTTTCGCAGGTAATTCAAGGAGGAAGATGACCAGCTGGCGCGAAATCCATATTCAAATTATTGTTTTAAAATATTATGATTTTGTTCTGTTTATTTCACAAGCCTGATGCTTGTCCCAGTGGAAGAAGAGGCGCATGTATTGCTGGAGGACCTGTGTTCGAGTCCTGGTCTCACCATCTTTTTTTGTTATTTTTCCTGATATGTATTGGTTGTAATATATAATCAATTGTGGTCATCATATTACCAGACACGCTCACCCAGCTGGATTGGCAATGTACTTGTGTGATACTTGAAAGGTCCTGGGTTCGATCCTCCCCCAGGCCTTTTTGCTTCTTGCTATTTTTCTTGATTTTCCATGACAAAGAACAAAACCAATTCTACCCCCTTTCTTACTGCCTGCGCGTGTGGTGGCCTGGTGGTGGGTTTTGCTGCTGGTAAACATGGTGACCTGGGTTCAAATCCCACCCAGGTAAGTTCTTTTTACCATTTTTTTCTGTTTTAATTTATTTAATTGATTTGTTTAATTGTTTTCTTATTATTAATTAAAAAATAATCATGCATATATATATATATTTAAATAATTCTAAAATACCACTTATATTTTCTAGAATTCTAAAAATAAATTTATTTTCTTAATTAAAAAAAAAACTAGTTTTTATTTATTTATTATGTATTTAAATTATAATATATATATTTAATTAAAATAATTTTGTATATTAGATCATAAACCCTTAAATATTTTTCTAACAAACCCTAATTTTAGAAACCCTAGTTTATCTTTTCTAAACAATTATTAAAAACCTAATTTTATTTTCTAATTTTTGTAAATATAATTATTATGTATATATTTTATTTAATTATAATTAATCTCATTTTAATATAGAAATATTCCATCATTGTTTATAATTTAATATATATGTAAATAATTTCTAAAAATTTGCAAATTTAATAATTTCTCATAATATGTTTATAATTTATTTAATTTGTTCATAATTTTAAATTTCATAATTAATTAACATAATTGTTCTTATTTTTCTATTTAACATTAAAATTTTGTTTTGTTTATTATCATTACTAATCATGCTTATTACTAATCCATTTATTTTTTAAATTATGCTTATTATTATTATTTCACTAACCCCATTTATTTTTAATTATTATTACTAACCCCTATTATTATTTCTTATTTATTTATTTTACTTATTTATTTATTCTTGCTATTTATTTAAATTGCCTTATTTTATTATTATGTAAATGCTCCTGGATGTAATTTTTTTGTAAATACTTAAATTATTTAATTTGCATGCTATGGTTAGTAAAATAGGGAGTGTAAACATGTATTATATTTAAAAATTGAATTTAGATCATTTAAATTATAAGATAAATATTAAATTAAACACTCACACACGTAAGTCGATCTTTGATCGCCATCTCACTTTCTAGGGTTGCCTCTCAATGCTGCCTAATCATAAGGTCAAGTAGGGTGTATAAAGCAAAGTCCCTTAAAAGAAAAGTCATCTAGTCCCTTCATAATTAAAGATCAAGTCCCTTAATGGTTGCCTTTCAATATGATCTTGTCCCTTTCGAATAATGATGACAGTCCCTCCTAAATGCTTAATACACCCCACAGTTGCCTTCATTAAACAGATGTCCCTCATATGTCCCTTACATCCAAGGTAATGACTACCTATTCCTTAATAATAGGGATAGTCTTACCATTTAAAGGATAAAGAACAGAAAGACTTAAACTTTAGGGTAGGTTTCTCATAGTTACTTGCTCACTCTTAAAAACTTTACAAACACTTCACAATTTCAAACAATTTTCAAACACAAGTTTTTTACGCATCCGTACATGGATCATTATCAAACTCTTATGAAAATTTCTATTCACACACTTCACCTTTTTTCAAAAACAATTCAAAGTGAGCTAAGTAACTAAGAGCCCATGGATAACCATGGATGTAAAGGGTGCTAACACCTTCCCTTTACATAACCTACCCCCCGGACCCAAAAATCTTTTAAAAGGTCTTTCCTGTTCTTTTATGCCTTTCCTTTGGATAAAATAAAAGTCGGTGGCGACTCTTGCTATCCGCAACATAACTAAAGTCAGTTCTCCCACCGTGTTACACAGGGAACATCATATTCAAGAATTGTTACTTATTGGATCGAACTAGTTAGTAAAATTTTCTACAATCATAAATAATGACATTCTTTATTTTATAGGTTCCAGAAATACATTTTTGAACTAAATTTAGTCATAAAATTGAAACATGGTTCAAAAACGAATAAGTTGTGTGTGTGTTTAGGGTGCGTCCGAAGATGCATTTCCGAATTCTGAGGGGCATTTTTCAAATTTTTATAGGATGTTATTCCACCACATAAGGTGAGATAAGAAATCCCCTTAAAGTTTTAGTGTAGATATGTGACGTCTAGGTCTCCTGGATCTCCAATATTTGGCTAATTGACATTTTTGGGTCTCACTGACCTATCAAGACACCTTTTAAGATTGAAAGATACTTTTATGTTCCGCATCCTTTAAATTTATCGAGGAACCTATAAAACACCAAATTATTATAGGATTTTTATATCGACCACCCTAAATAGCGTCAAATCATAAAGATACAACTCCTAATCTTAACGTAATCTCTAAAATCTAAAATTTTGAAAAAGAGACAGAAGATCCCTAGGAATTACTAAGCACCAAATTTTCTCCCTCAAAATCGAATACAAGATAGAAGCTGCCAAGTCACATGCCACAGGAAAATAGAAAACAAACTCAATCAAACCTTTACACCTTCTCTTTGATAGGAATCTTATTTTGAAAGAGTCATCAATAGAAATAACAACATATCCCAAATGAGAGAAAGAACCAAACTCACAGGACTAAGAGGAAGATCATTAGGAAGATCTCGGTCAAGAAGAGCTAAATAAGAAATAGTAATAGAAAAGACACCATCATTCAAATAGGGCACCACCACCAATTATCATAGTACATAGATGGTGTTACACCAACAGAGAAGTATTTGGAGCGATTTCTCCAACGCTTTAAACAACTACTCCCCTCCTTGGTGTTTAATTAGCGATTTCAATTCAATTCTAGGGTCGCACGAGCATAGAACCAGCCATGCTCCTTGGAAAATTCCAATGGATAATTTCAAGGCTTGGAAATAGAAAAAAATTGGTGGATTTCATAGTGAAAGGCCATGTTTTAACCTGGTATAATGGTAGTTCAGGTTCAACTTTGGTTTAAAGGAAGTTAGACAGAGCTTTTGGAAATCCTGGTTTGTTGGATGTTTATCAAACAATGGTTTTTACTATTTTGCCTAGGCTTCGCTCAGATCATCACTTGATATTGATTGAAGTTTTTTTTTTCTTCCATTAAAATTTCCTCTCCTTTCAAGTTCTTGGAAATGTGGTCGCGTCATAACAACTGTAGAAGTGTGATTGCAGTTTCTTGGAATACAACAGTGGTTGGATGTTTGATGTTTGTGTTGAGCAAAATGCTTCAAATTCTCAAAGTTCGACTTAAGCAATGGAATTGGGATTGATAAGTCTGCAATTTTGGTGTTGACATTAAGTTTAGTAAAACTAACCTGTTAGCGACATGTTGGAGAAAATGTCCTAACATGCTGAATAACATCTTCTACAACAGGTTTTGTTGTTTTATATCTCTTGAAGGATTTGATTTTTTTATGAGAATCTTTTGGATATGCATCATCATTATGTGAAGGTCAAGGAGATTGATTAGGAACAAAGTGAAAATTTAATTGGATGTCTTAATAAGGATCGTGCAACAATTTAAGGAAACTTAATATTTAAAGTTTCTATTTTCTTGGAGAATATCTTGCAGATTCCGTGGGATCAGAATGATGCAATTTAAAGCTCAAACCTAATGTGTTTTATTGTTATAAATAGGATTGTTTAGACCTAGGTTGATAACAAGAAGAAAAATACTAAAGTAGAGAGTATTAAGGTTTGTGTTTTGTGAGACTCTCTTAGATCAAGTGGATGCTAATAGTATGAGAACTTTTCTGAGTTGTAAAGTGTGTTCTCTAAAGCTCTTAAGCATAGAGTGTGTTATTGATCATGTTGTGATTGTTAAGGAATTGAGGAGGGCCTCGACCTATATAGGACGGGTAGGATTAAGGTGCCCCCTCATGGCCTCAGTGGGTCTCTCGAAGAAAGCGTTCTGCTCTTCGACACAACCATTGTTCATTACATAGTGGTACATTGGTTGGTGTGCTTCCATTTTTGCTTCAGTATTAACATCCAGATTTTCGACCTCAGTGATGCGGTCGTACTCTCTAGGCATTACTGAAACTACGTTGACCAGTGCGTCCAAAGAAGCCTCAGACTCACAATCAAAGTTATCTGTTGTCACACCCCAAATTTTACCCCTAACTGCTCTCATCATATTTTCGTTGCACTCAACGGAAAATTTCCAAGATTTGTGTTTCTGTCACTTTCAACTCATTTTTCGAGTTTCTCATGATTTATTTATTTTATTTCTTTTCACTTCCAAGCTTCCATTTTTAATTTTAATTTATATTTCTCATTTCTAACTTTTATTTCATTTTTGTATTCTTATCTTTTGTTTTCAAGTTCTATTTCTATGTTCCATTTTTAACTTCGTATTTTTAGAATTTTTGTTTCAATTTCTATTACTAGTTTTTATTGATTCTCTATTTCCTTCTTGTCGCTCCCACCAAATGACACCTGGTCAGAAGGGATACAGACGCGAACGGTCGGCGAAAGGAGAATGAAATGAATAGAGTCGCCAGCTAGGCATTTTTATCCCGAAGGAAAGGTAATGCTGCATAAACCTAGAAAGATATGGATAAGACGGTTGCGAACCAGAGAGACTGAGAAAGGGGGTTGGTTACAACCTGGGAAGGTATTAGCACCCAGATTGTCCGTTGTACTCGACGGGATCCACGCTTAAAAGATTTGTGTTTTAAAGGGGTAGTGTCAGTGCAATTTGTGTATCAAAGCTGGAAAAGAATGCAAGTGTCAGTGTAAAAGAAATGTAAAGTGTATAAGTGAAGTGTCAGTGTAAGAACAAAAGTGAAATGCTCAAGATCATGAGGCTTATGGAATGATGCTGGAAGGAGAGGGAATATACAGAGACTTTTGTTCGATAACTGTTTAAGTTATGCCTACGTATCCTCTCGTGCAATGAGGACGTCAGAACACCGTAGTTCGACCCAAAGAGACTGAAAGGATGAATTGACTTGTGAACTGTTTACTTGCCTATGCTCAAGTGTATGACCTGTCTGGCTCAGGTGCAAACTGTCTTGCATTAGACGGAAGAAGCAAGTTCTCGGTTGTGAGTGAATGAGATGAGAAAAGAATCCCGGAGGAAACGATTATTGTTTGTTTTTTGAGTTTTCAATCTTTTATTGCTTTTGGATTTGTCATAAATTAATGAGCTTAAGCCTATACCAATGGATTTAGTAAACTCATCACATCTTCCCTCTGATTAGGGGTAATGAGAATACCTTAAGTGTGAAGTCAGCTTCTCACACTTAATCACCCTGATGCAGGATTAAGATCATTAACCTACTTGTGATTATTTAGATGTTTTTTGTTGTTTTTGTTTAGTGTTAAGTAATGAGATTAAGCCATAATCAAGGATTAAACAGACTCATTACACCATCCTAATAGAAGGATAATAGATGAGAATGTTTAAGCTGAGGAAGACTCCCCAACTTAATCCATGATTAGGGATTAACCTCATGACAAAACAAAGCCTTTATTAGATGGATTTTAGTTAATGGTATGATGAAGAAGTGAGTTTTATGGTTTGTAAGACAACTTGAGGGGGACTTGTCCATTAACACTAGGGTTAGTCCTTCTTAACCAGTTAAGGAAGAATTAGAACCCTAATGCAAGGCCCAAGTTACAAGCTTGATGTCTTAGTGATTATTAGGTGGATTGATTAAAGGATTTAAACACATTAAGGGTTTAACACTTAGGATTAAAGTTATACACTCCATCCTAATAGAAGGATGCAGGCATAAGCTTAATCACAAAGCCTTAAGACCTTTAGGGTTTAGTCCTTGATTATGAGGTGAGAAGAGAAGACTCAATGATGACACAAAGGTAAAACTAAATGGGGGGACTAATCAAACCCTAATTATTATCATGCTTGGTTGTTCCTAGGGTTTATGAGGTTTGCAAGAAAGATCTTCAGAGAAACCACCAGGAAGCAGATGAAAGGAGCAAAGAGAAGCAAAACAACTTGCTTCACTTAAGAAGTCAAGTTGCTTGAAGAAAGAAAGTGAGATGAACAAGAATGAGCAAGCTCAATCCAATACACAAGATAAAATGCAGCAATGATGCAAGAGAGATGAAAAGAGATTGTGAGAAGTGAAGGCAAACTCACTTCTCAAAGTAACTTACCACCTGAAAAGTTAGTGAAGGGAATGAAATGCAATGCAAATGAGATGAAATGACATGATGAAAACCAAAACCAGAAGCATAAGTATGGCATTGATGATGCTATGAGATGATGCAAACATGAAACAAGGCATGAGAATGATCTTACAAACATATGGATGCAAAAGAAGCATGCTTGGAACCATGAATGTTCATGAAAAATTATGAAATGCAAATGACATACAACATGGCAAATGAGAGATGCAATGATCACACATGATTCTAACATGTCCTAAGATGTGTTATGAACCAAATGGATGCACAAAATGTCATGGCAAGTCATGATATGCAAACAAATGAGAAATGAATGCAAAGGAAGGCATAAATTAGGGTTTACGATTAATGCACAAAACAAAATTCAAAACCAGAAGCAAACATCATGATAAAAATTTGAAAATGCATTCAAAGGAACCCTAAACCTATACAAACTCGCTGCCCAAAGGAGGGGATCCAACTCTTAACCTAGTGAGGGTTATGAATTTCCTAAGATTGCTAGGGTTTTAAGGTACCTTGTCAAGAAAAATGCAAAACAAATTGAAAATGCAAGATCAAATCATGCCAATTTAATCCTAAAAACTACATGCTATACAAGATGCAATGCAAAAAGAATCATTATCCAATTCTCAATGGTTAGGCAGAAATGAATTTTTGAAGTTTGAATCAAAATAATGCCTTGAAATGAAATTAATCCCATTGAAAATGATCAAAAGGCATCAAGAACAAAAAATAAATTTGGTTTGAGAGTTGGACAATGTTTCTAAATGTCTTTAAATGTTTTATGAATTTTTTTGTGATTTTTAAATACCTAAAAGTATTTTTAATTAATTAATTCTCATTAATCAATTAAAAATAAACTTTTAAATGATTTAAAAATAATTTTTGATGCAAAAATAAAAAATAAAAATATTTTTGTGTTCTGAAAATTAATAAAATGTTTGACAAAATTTTTCCGAATTTTTAAACATTTTTTGCTATTTTAAATTAAATGTGAAAAACAAATAAGAAAAATATGAATTAAAATGAATTTAATGAGAAAGTCAACGCATCCAATGGACAGGATTTGAATAAAAAGGGAGGGAGTTGACGCGCGCGGATTTGGATGGCTAGGATTCATTCTGAGGTTTGAAATAAATTAATCCTAATTAATTAAGTAAATGACTGGATTAGGGTTTTAATGGGAAATCTGGGACGTCCATTCGCGCGCGGGTCAAAGGAAGTCAGCTCATCCTACGCTCCAAATTCAAACCTGGACCTAAACCCTAATTAAACTTAATTACTCTCAGACGACCGGAACAGTGGTTCCGGTCGTCTTCTCCGACGGGCCAATTTTCTAACTCTCTCCAAACTCCAAAAAAATGAAATCTCTCTGCCCAGAATCAAACCCCACTCATCACTGAATCAAAACCCCCAAACAAAAACCATTTGTCATTCATCAATCATGCAAATTGAAGCAAAACGAATTAAGGGCAGAAAGTTTCAGACAACTCATACATACTCAATACTCCACCATTTTCATTTTTAAACACATCATGATGATCAGGATAACATGTAGAATCAATTTATAACAAGTGAATGAAGTTCTGGAAAATTTGTTCTTGATGGATACCTGAACTGCAATTCTTCGAACTGGAGCTTTCTGAGCCTTTCTCTTATGCAAACTGACTCCTCTGGTCCCCCTGAGCTTAATGGAGTGCTTCAAAACTTTTGTTGATGGCTGATTTGAGAGATTGCAGAAGTTCTGTTTAGTGAGGGGTGAGGATCGTGTTTTGATTTCAGTGAGTTTCAAGCTGTTTCAATGGTTGGTTTGTGATCAGTGAGTCATGTTGAGATCAATGGTGAAGTTTGTTTGTGTGTTTGAAGCTTGTGTGATGATTTTCGAATGGTTTTGCATATGAGGTGAAAAATGAGAATGTTGTGTTCTTGGGGTTTTCAGGCTTGTGTGTCTTGTGCTTTTGCTTGCAAATGATCCACATAAAGAAGTGTGATAGGTCAGAGAGTGGGTGCTGGCCTATTGTGATTGGTATGGGCAAGTTGCCAAAATGTCAACTTGACTTGTACTTGAGGTATGGGCAATGGTACAACTTGCTTTTTGGCTTGTCTTGGTTCAGCTGAGTTTAGGGAGAACCATGGAATTGTTTATGAGATAAATCAGCAAGTGGATCAAGACTTATGAGATGTTTTGCAATTTTCACAAAGTTTGTCCCCTTTGGAAATTCATGAGATTCAAGGCATCAAAATGCAATATTCTTTGGCCCATTCTGATCTTTAGAGGTCATGTGATCATGTTGTGAAGAGTTTGTACACTTTTGAAGCCTTTAGAACACTTGATCATACCATTTTGCAAAATGCCTCTTTGGTAGAAAACTTCAAATTATGTGATTTTGGCCAACTTTGACAAGCCATAACTTTTGATCCAAAATGAATTAGAATGAGTTCTTGTACTTTTTGAAAAGGGAATGATCCATTCTACAACTTTCATGACCAAAGTTTTCTTATTTGAAGCATTTTTGAATCAAAAAGCAAGGGTTGAAAAGTTTCCCAAAATGGCAAGTTTCCATTACAAGTCATTTTCCCAAAAAAGTCAACCTTGCAAATGGCTTGAAATTCTTCAATTTTGTGACCTTATAACATCTTCTATGATCAAATAAAGTTCATACATAATCAACATGATGAATAACACCCTTTGGTTGGGTCATTGGGGGCCTCAGATGCCCTGATTTTGCACTGACTTGCTCAAAAAGTCAACTCTTGATCAAATGACTTTCCCATGGAATTTCCTCATGAAAATTGACATGAATTATCCTTATACCATATAGAGACCAATAGAAACAAGAATGACCAAAACATTGGAGTTATGGCCTTTGAAACCAAAACCCTAATTTTATGTCATCTGTGCAGTCAAACTTGGCTCTGCTTCCATGCCAATCTCAGTTCTTGTGATTCTTTGACATTCTTGACTTTGAGAGGATATAATATGATGCTTGAACATACATGGACCCCTTTGAAGTGATTGATGACCTTTGGAGTGGCTCAAATGACTCATGGATTGCTCAGATCACAAACCCTAGATGCAGATGACTTAGAAGCAATGCAGTGAATCAAGAATGCAATATGAGATGCTATGATTGAACTTATGCATATGAAATGATCACAAGCCGTGGTGTGAATGGGTGAGGGAAAATTTGGGGTGTTTACAGCTGCCCCTATTCAAGCATGAGTTAGCTGTGTAGGATGTAAGCAACGGCTTAACAGGCAAACAAGATAGCTTGTGGTTGAATACCAAAGACAGTCCAAAATTTGCACTCACAGAATGAATAAGAAAAGGGATATAGATTGTAAAAGAAAATAAAGTATATTATAAAGTGCGGGTGACGGAGGACGACCATCGAGGAGAGGACGACTACTGGGGAAAGGGCAATGACGGGGACGACCGACATGCAGGGAAAAATGCGGGAAATAAAGCAATGACGGGGACGGTCGACATGCTGGGGAAAATGCGGGAAATAAAGCAATGACGGGGACGGCCGACATGCTTGGGGATATAAGAGATTATGATGGGGACGGCCATCAGGACTCTCTGGGGATTATAGGTAAAGATAAATGGTGAGGTACGGTTATCAGGTTCATAAAGTAATGCGAACAACGATGGGGACGACCATCGGGCTAAACTGATGAAGGACGATCATCAGGAAAAGTAAAAGGGACCACGACGGGGACGGCCATCGGGTTAAAGAATAAATGAAATAATGATGAGGGACGGTCATCAAAGGTGAAGGACGATCACCAGGAAAAGGAAAAGGGACCACGACGGGGACGGCCATCGGGTTAAAGAATAAATGAAATAATGATGAGGGACGGTCATCAAAGGTGAAGGACGATCACCTAGCAGGGGACGGCTGCTCTGTTGGGGATAAGATGAGGGACGGTCATCTAAGGTGAAGGACGATCACCTGGCAGGGTACGGCTTCCGAAAGTATTGCGATATAGGACGAATGCCGGGTAAAAGGTCGACGATGGGGACGGCCATCGGACGAGCATGATGAAGGACGATCATCAAGAGGTGAATGACGATCACCTAGCAGGGGACGGCTGCTCTCAAGGTTTATCATGACATAGGACGAATGTCAGATAGCAAGATCAACGATGGGGACGGCCATCAGATAAAATGATGAAGGACGATCATCAAAAGGTGAAGGACGATCACCTAGAAGGGGACGGCTGCTAAATATCACGACATAGGACGAATGCCGGATAAAAGAGATCAACGATGGGGACGGCCATCAGATGAGCATGATGAAGGACGATCATCAAGAGGTGAAGGACGATCACCTTGCAGGGTACGGCTGCTCTCAGGGTTTATCATGACATAGGACGAATGTCAGATAGAAAAGAAATTTTGCTTTGCTGGCGACCTACTGGGGAATAGTAAACACGGACGAGTGTTTATATCCAAGAAATAAAAGGTATAAGTGTTTTGACGTTGTGTATAGATTAAAGATGCGGACGAGCATCCCTAGGACTATGATACGGACGAGTATCGGGTAGAAACAAATACTAATACGTGTTCAGAGATGATGATACGGACGAGTATCAACTGGTTAACAAGGAACATGGACGAGTGTTGATTCTGAGGGGACTCTTTTGGGGAATAGTAGACACAGACGAGTGTCTACATTCAAGAAGACATAAGTGTTTGACACAGTGTATGGATTAAAGATGCGGACGAGCATCCCTAAGACTACGATACAGACGAGTATCGGGTAGAAACAAATACTTGACGCATGTTCTGAGATGATGGTACGGACGAGTACCAACTGGTTAACAAAGAACACGGACGAGTGTCGAATCTGAGGGGTTTTGAGTGATATATACAAGATACGAACGAGTATCTGTACGAGGGAAACAGGAGTAACAAGTATGAGTGGTGTATAGACAAGTGTTTAACTTGCTGGGGAGTGTGACACGGACGAGTGTCAAAAAGGTATATTATGGAAAAGTATATGCTTTACAAAGTATTCAGGTAGTTATGTTGGGGAAGGTGACACGGACGGGTGTCAGGGAATCTGTATGGATATATGTATTTGTGAGTGCAAAGGGGACGCTTTGGCTTTCTGCTGGGGGTATGACACGGACGGGTGTCAAGAAGTATCTGTAATATACAGGTGTTTGTTTGTAAAGAAAAGCTCGGGCGACTTTACTGGGGAATCATGACACGGACGGGTGCCAAAAGGAGTGTGTACTGGTATTTGTGAGTGTACAGCAAAATCTTTGGCTCTCTGGTGGGGATATGACACGGACGGGTGTCAGGAAGTATCTGTATTTGTAAGTGAAAATGCCTTAGCTCTCTGCCGGGGAATCCGGGGAGTTTTTTGTATGTCTTTGATGGATTGTCATTATTCACAAGTGTTCGATTCAGACCATGGCTTATGATTATGCAATATGTTTGATTTTTGCCGTAATGCTCCGTATTAGACGAAATGCTACGCTTTGTGGGGGTGAATATGATGCGAATGCTATGTTTATGCAAAGATACCGATCCGAGATTCGGATCCTGCTGCTGCGAAGATCTCTGGCCGATCTACTTGAAGTGGACATCCCAGCTGGGAGTGAGATCATTGGTAGATCTAACGTATATGATTCTGCTTGGGGAAATGGGTCAATGATAGACCTATTCCAGTAAATGAAGGACCCAGCTGGGGTTTGTAGAAGCCCTCGTCACTCTGTTGTGATTCCTTCACGCGTTGCTCTTCCGGGTAGAGGCTGAAGCTCTGTGGGGAGATGGTTTCCCGGCCTTTGCACTTGGCTGTGGAGGAATAGTAGATGGCAACTCGGATGGGGAAGAAGAAAGACCATGGGAAGGTCTTCCTGGAGATTTCTGTCAAGGTCCTGCTGAGGATGATACTTGACAACTCAGCTGGGGAAAAACCATCTCCGGTGCTAATTGGGAGATAGACTGAGTGGATAGTGATTTGCCAGCTCGCTGGGGTGAAGCTTTCATGCCCCATGTTGTGTTTTGAATACCTGCAATTCTGTAAAGACAGAGAAACGCACAAGTAATCCCGAGGTATCCCTTACCGGATTCCGTCGTAGGAGTCTAGACACTCCCGAGAGTAAGCATATTTCCTGCAAGCACGTATTCTTAGAAGAAAAAGCATTTGTATTTATGCAATCAGTATCTTAGAGACATCGGACATTTTTGCAAACAAAAATAAAATGTACGAGGCGAAACATGACTGAAAATCTGATTTTATTAATTCGTGTGCCCTGAATCGGCAAGATACAGTCATAGAAACAAATCCCCTAAAATGAGGAGATTGTTACAAATTGAGAAACAAAATGTTGGCAATGTTGACGACGCTTCAAGGAGCTTCCCTTTTGCTATGATTCGTATGACATTTGACGTTCTTCTCGTCTTGCTTTCTGAAGAAGGATGATTCTGAAAGAGGCTTGATCCTTTCGAAGCTTACCAAGTTGTAAGTGATACAGACGAATTCAGAATGCAGTTGTTCGCTTATTCCCTTATTTTGCATGGATCGCCCTTTCGGGTTTTCAATCCATCGGGATACCCCTTCTTGCCTGAGTTGTCCAATGCGGCTTTTCAACTCAACGGGTGTACATTTTTTTGTTTATTTTCCCTTACTTTTGCCCGAGTCTTTTATTCTGTTTTTGACTCGCCGGGACGCCCTATTTTTGCCTGGACTTACATTCTGTTTTTATGTCCAGCGGGTCATTTTATGCGAAGTATTTTTTAACTGCATCTGAATTCACAGGGGACGGGAAATCTTCACCATCCATAGTGCTGAGCATCAGTGCTCCACCAGAGAAAACTTTCTTTACTACGAATGGTCCCTCATAGTTCGGAGTCCACTTGCCCCTGTGGTCTGTGTGAGGAGGGAGGAGTCTTTTTAGCACAAGATATCCTACTTGGTACTCTCGGAGCCTGACTTTCTGATCGAAGGCTTTCTTCATTCTTTTCTGATACAGCTGTCCATGAAAGATTGCAGCCAATCTCTTTTCTTCAATCAGACTCAGTTGCTCGTATCGGGATCGGACCCACTCTGCTTCGTTCAGCTTAACATCCATTAGTACCCGCAAGGAGGGTAATTCAACTTCAACAGGTAGGACTGCCTCCATACCATACACAAGCTGATATGGTGTTGCCCCAGTGGATGTTCTGATTGACGTACGGTATCCATGCAAGGCAAACGGTAGCATTTCATGCCAGTCTTTGTAGGTGATTACCATCTTCTGCACAATCTTCTTGATATTCTTATTAGCTGCCTCAACAGCGCCATTCATCTTTGGCCTGTAAGGAGAAGAATTATGGTGTTGGATCTTGAAGTCCCGGCATAACTCTGCCATCATTTTTTTGTTTAAATTGGAACCATTATCAGTAATGATTCGCTCGGGAACTCCATACCGACAGATGATGTCTCTCTTTAGGAATCGGGCTACCACCTGCCTTGTAACATTTGCATAGGAAGCTGCTTCTACCCACTTGGTGAAATAGTCAATGGCAACCAGGATGAATCTATGGCCATTTGAAGCAGTCGGTTCAATCTTGCCAATCATATCAATGCCCCACATAGCAAAGGGCCAGGGTGAAGACATCAAATTCAAAGGATTGGGAGGCACATGCACCTTATCCGCATAAATCTGGCATTTATGGCATTTTCTGGTGTAGGCACAACAGTCGGCGTCCATTGTGATCCAGTAATAGCCCGATCTTAGTAGCTTCTTGGCCATGGCATGCCCTCCTGCATGGGTACCAAAGGATCCTTCATGCACTTCGTGCATCAACAAGTTTGCTTCTGTTCTATCAACGCACCTGAGAAGTACCATATCAAAGTTTCTCTTGTACAGGGAACCGTCAATGTTCAGGAAGAAACTACCAGCTAGCCTTCTTAATGTCTTCTTGTCATTGGAAGATGCCCCAGGTGGGTAAGTCTGATCCTCCAATAAGCACTTAATGTCATGGAACCAAGGCTTATCATCTTTGACAACGTCTGCTGCAAATACATATGCTGGTCTGTCAAGTCTGGACACTGAAATCCGAGGCACAAAGTTGGCAGCTTGAACTTTGATCATGGATGAAATGGTAGCCAGAGCATCTGCAAACTGATTCTCGTCCCGGGGGATATACTCAAGCTTGACCGTTGTGAAGAAAGTCAATAACCTTCTCGTATAGTCCCTATAAGGTATCAGATGATCCTGGTGGGTGTACCATTTGCCGTTGGTTTGATTAACTGCCAGAGCTGAATCTCCGAATACAGTCAATGTCTTGATCCTGAGGTCATTGGCTTCCTCAAGACCCATAATGCAAGCTTCGTATTCAACTTCGTTGTTAGTGCAGTTAAAGGTGAGTTTTGCCGAGAAAGGCATGTGAACTCCCTTAGGTGTAATGAGTATTGCACCAACACCACGACCATTCATATTAACAGCCCCATCAAACATCATAGTCCATTCTTCTTCCGGGTCAGGCCCTTCAGTGTGAACAGGCTCTTCATGATCTTTTGCTTTTATGAACATGATGTCTTCATCAGGGAAGTCAAATCTCATAGGCTGGTAGTCGTTAATAGGTTGCTCAGCAAGATAATCAGACAGTACACTGCCCTTGATGGCTTTTTAAAATGTGTATTGGATGTCATATTCTGTGAGGATCATTTTCCATCTTGCAACCCGTCCGGTAAGTGTTGGCTTCTCAAAAATGTACTTAACTGGGTCCATCTTTGATATCAATAAGGTAGTGTGGGTCAACATATACTGCCTTAGTCGACGAGCAGCCCATGCTAAAGCACAGCAAGTTTTCTCGAGCAGTGAATAACGTTGTTCACAGTCGGAAAACTTTTTGCTCAGGTAATAAATTGCATACTCTTTTCGACCAGACTCGTCATGCTGGCCCAGCACACACCCCATTGATTCTTCTAATACTGTTAAGTACATTATCAGAGGTCTTCCTTCAACTGGTGGCATAAGGATTGGAGGATCATGTAAGTATTCCTTGATCTTGTTAAAAGCCTTCTGGCAGTCTTCGTTCCACCTGACCGTTTGTTCCTTTCTCAACAGCTTGAACAAGGGTTCACAGGTTGCCGTAAGGTGAGATATGAACCGTGAAATGTAGTTCAATCTACCTAGGAACCCCCGAACTTCTTTTTTTGTCTTCGGTGCAGGCATTTCTTGAATGGCTCTAACTTTATCAGGGTCAACTTCAATCCCTTTCTCACTCACAATAAAGCCCAGCAGCTTACCAGATCGCACCCCGAATGTGCACTTGTTGGGGTTCAACTTCAGTTGGTACTTCCTCAGACGCTTGAATAGCTTCAACAGATTCACCAGGTGGTCTTCTTCTGTGAGGGACTTGGCAATCATGTCATCCACATAACACTCGATTTCTTTATGGATCATGTCGTGGAATAATGTTACCATAGCCCGTTGGTATGTTACCCCAGCATTCTTCAGTCCGAATGACATCACCTTATAACAGAACGTATCCCAGGGTGTGATGAAAGTTGTCTTCTCCATGTCTTCAGGTGACATCTTGATCTGATTGTATCCTGAAAATCCGTCCATGAAGGAGAATACCGAGAACTGAGCCGTATTATCAACCAATACATCAATGTGAGGTAATGGGAAATCATCTTTTGGGCTGGCTCTGTTCAGATCCCGGTAGTCTACACACATTCTCACTTTGCCGTCTTTCTTTGACACAGGTACAATATTAGAAACCCACGGCGGATAACTAGTTACAGCAAGGAAACTGGCATCCCACTGTTTTTGTACCTCTTCCTTTATCTTCATTGCCATATCTAGGCGAGTACGGCGCAGTTTCTGTTTTACTGGCGGGCAGTCTTCTTTTAAAGGCAGCTTGTGCATGACAATATCGGTGTCCAACCCTGGCATATCCTGATAAGACCAAGCAAACACATCCACATACTCCCGAAGCATATCAATCAGTTGCTCTTTCACCGAGTCTTGTAGGCAGGCCCCGATCTTAACTTCTTTCACATCTTCTTCCGAACCAAGATTAACCGTTTCAACCTCCTCCGGATGAGGAGTGATAACCTTCTCCTCTTGCCTTAACAACCTGGCTAGCTCTTCAGGAAGCTCATAATCTTCTTCAACCCCTTCATCATCTTGATTGATTGGATTGTCAAAGTCATACGAAGTCATAGCAGTGTTGTTGTCGGTGCAGTCTGAAAGGCACTCTCTGCAAGGGTTTAGATTGTTCATTTTAGTGATTGATTTTAATCTTGTTTTAGATAAAAGTGAAATGAAGTTTATCATTTTGGAAAACATTGCCATTTTATTTTTGTACAAAAAGAAAAATGAAAAACAGTGAGCGGAAAAGAAAAAGACTCATTTGCAAAAGATGTCCGATATTCATTGATTAATCTGTTTGCACAAAATTACAAGATGGCCCGATTACAAAATGAGTCTTGTCATCTTGGGCAAGATGCAAGACTTGATGCATGCTTAAAAAATACAGGAAATAATAATTACTCTGCAGGAGTAACCCTTATAATTTCCTGGGAAGACCAGTTAAGGACTTGGCTCCCCGGGATCCTTGGACGTATCCAGCTCTCCAGGTTGCGGTCGCTTTCATCCTCGTCTTCCAAGTTGTTTACTGCATCAGGGGTGAGCATTCCCCCGCTGACAAAACTGGGCTTCTTGGCAGCCTCTGATTGATCTTGTTGAGTTGGTTTGTAACCCAACCCAAATCTGTCCTCCTTCTTCTCCACGGGCAGCAACTTGCCCCAGCCTTGGGCAGTCCCCTCTTCAACAACCTTCCTGGCTTGCTGATAAGATGTCATGGAGGTTCCAAAAACAGCAGATGCTTCATTTATGTTCAGGGCCTCAAAACCTTGGCTCATGGTTTCATGGATCTCTCCATCCATTTCAATATACTTATACGTAGCCAGATGGCTAACAAAGATGTCTTCTTCACCACAGATGGTGATGATCTGGCCTTCCCACTCGAATTTCAGCTTCTGGTGAAGGGTAGACGTAACAGCGCCAGCGGCATGGATCCAGGGTCTACCCAACAAACAGCTGTAGGCCGGCTGAATGTCCATCACATAGAAGGTAATTTTAAAAGTCTGCGGGCCAATCATCACAGGAAGATCAATTTCCCCTAGCACTGATCTTTTTAAGCCATCAAATGCTCTCACCACCAAATTACTTGGACGCAATGCCAAGCCATCGTACTCCAGCTTCACTAAGCTTTTCTTTGGTAGGACATTGAGTGAAGACCCAGTGTCCACCAGTACATGAGATAGTACAACACCCTTGCATTCTAGAGTGATGTGTAAAGCCTTGTTGTGGTTACGTCCCTCAGTTGTTAAGTCAGCATTGGTAAAACCCAGTCCGTGACTGGTATTGACATTTGCTACCACGGTTTCCAGCTGATTAACGGTGATCTCTTCTGGCACATACGCTGCATGCAAGACTTTCAGTAATGCATTCCGGTGAGCTTCGGAACACATCAGCAGGGATAATATGGAGATCTTTGAGGGAGTTTGGTGAAGCTGATCCACCACTTTGTAATCGCTTCTCTTTATAATCTTCATGAACTCGTCTACATCTTGTTCAAAAGATGTCTTCTGAGTTTCCTTGATGACTGGTTCTTCCACTACCACACTCTTTCCTTTTGCTTTGGCAGCAGCTTCTGCTTCAGCATTAGGTCTTTGTACTTGTGAGGTAAAAAGGCGTCCGCTTCTGGTGAAGCCTCCGCCTCCCCCAACATTATCAATCTGTGGAGAAGAAGTTGAAGAGTCCAAAGTGATTTTCTCCCCGTTGCAGTAGAGGTCCGAGCCATAATGCCAAGGTATGGCATTGTTGCTCTCATATGGAATGGGTCCAGGCACCGTGATGGTAACTGGACTGACTGCTGCAGAGGAGGGTACTGAAATGTTGTGCGGATCGTAGTAGATGGTGACTGGTGACCTGGCAAGAGGTGCCACTATTTGTTGTTGGAAGTTGTTGTTTGGAGGAACACTTGACGGATCATAGTAAATGGTGACTGCTGAGACATCTTCATTAATTTTTGTTGGCGTTGTAGAAGATTCTGTTGGTAAAAAGGATGTTGATGTTGTAGAAGAAATGGTTGTTGACATTTGATTTGTTGAAGTGATAGATGAAGCATTGGTTGATGAAATTGATGAATTGTTCGGAATGATTGTCGTTGCAATTGTAGAAGACTCAGGAATTGTTGTCAAAGAGATTGCTGGATTTGTAGGTGCTGATGTTGTGATTTGAAGTATGCCACTCTGGATAAGACCATCTATGCCGCTTCTCAAGTTATCACACCCGTTGACCGAAATGTTGCAATAACCACAACCGAGCTCACACCCGGGGAACATCTGGCATTCTAGGAGCCGAGCTTTAATTTCTACCAGAGGTGTCCGAATCTGCCCAACACTGGTGATTAAGAAAGATGGCTTATCCTCCTCAATGGCATTAATTCTTGGTCCTCCATGGTTGGGCATGGGATTCTTGTTGACATTTGGCGGGGGTGCAAAGTTGAGGGCTTTGGAATCCACTAGATCCTGTACTTTCATTTGTAAAGCCCTGCATTTCTCTGTACTGTGGCCAGGTGCATTGGAATGGAAAGCACATCTGGCGTTGGCATCATAATTTCTTGGAAGACTGGAGGGATCTGGTGGTGCCAATATCCTTAATTCAACCAGGTTGAGTTTCAGGAGTTGTGGAAATAAAGCGGCATAAGGCATAGGGATTGGATCAATCACCCTATTGGCCTGAGATGGTCTCTGCTGAAAAGGTCTTTGTTGATTGTTGTTGTTGTTGTTGTTGTAGTTTCTCTGAGGCGGATACTGAACTTGTTGCTGGTAGTGGGGTTGTTGTTGTGGTTGATATGTTGGTTGCTGAGGAATCGGAGCTGGAATAGTGATAGCTGCCACTGACCTAGGAACATACTGAGGTCTGCCCCTGTTGGCATGAATAGCATTTGTCTCACCAGTCCTTCTAGGTCCCACAAAAGGTTTCCTGGAGTTGTTGGACGAGCTCGCACCATTATCAGAAATCTTGCCCATCTTTAATAGGCTTTCAATTCTTTCTCCAGCTATAACTACGTCAGCGAAGCTGGTGGAAGAAAAGGAAGCTAGCCTATCAATGTATGTCCCTTGCAGAGTGTTCATAAACATGTCGACCATTTCCCTTTCCGACATGGGTGGCTGGACAGCAGCAGCAAGCTGTCTCCACCTCTGGGCGTATTCTCTGAAGCTTTCTCTGGAGGACTGAGCCATTTCCATCAGGAGGGTTCTGTTAGGAGCCATGTCCAAGTTGTATTGGTATTGTCTGATGAAGGCCTCAGCTAGGTCCTTCCAGCATCTAATAGTAGCTCTGGTCAAGTGAGAGTACCACTCCCTTGAGGCCCCAGTCAAACTATCTTCAAAATAAAACATCCATAGTTTTTCATCCATGGTGTATGCCTTAAGCCTCCCCATAAAGGATTGCAAGTGGGTTCGTGGACAGGAAGTTCCGTTGTACTTCTCGAAGCACGGGGGTTTAAACTTGTGGGGAATCCTTACCCCATCCACTAACCCCATATCCATAACATCAAAGCCCAGGGAATTTTGAGACTCCAGAGATCTCAACTTCTCAGCAATTTCATCAAGTCTCCTATCATAGACCTCATCCCCAGCTCCCATCACAGTGAACTGTTCTTCCTGGGGGTCTTCTTGTAAGATTCTGCCCGCAGTAGCATTTTCTTGCACATTAGTAGGGATGTTGATCTCTGGATGAAGATGAGGCCCATACACTGGTGGATTAACATGAGGTTGAACCCTCTCATTGTTACTCGTTCCTCCAGTTCCCAGATGGGCTTCTTCTTGGGTCTGCCTTTCTACCAATGCCCTCAATCTTTCTTGACTTTGAGCCAAGCCATTCATTACTTCCATGAACTGGGTCATTTGGTTTCTCATCTCTAGCCTTTCATTGGCCATCTGAGTCCTGACTTCTGTCAGATCTTGCTGTACTTGGTCCATCTGTATACCAGGAAGATTATTGCGAGTAGGATATCTGTGCGGACGGTTGAGAGGGAACACCCGACGGCGAGCAATAATTCCTGAACCACAACAGAGTTAGTAACAAACAAAACAAAACAAGAGTTAGCATGCAATGCAGTATGCTTATTTGTTTCCAAGGTATCCGGCTTGGCATTTGGTTTTGACCTTTCCAGACCCTGAGGAAGATGCTTTGATGTTGCTTGAGAGAGAGACTTAATAAAACAAACCAATAAATGTATTACAAATGGTGCATAACATATAGTTTGTTTTTTACAACACATGCCCCTGAGGGGTCAAAATACAACATAAAAAAGAAAAGTACATGAAATGAAAGCAACAACAAGCAAAAAGTCAGACACCAAGACCAAATTCATCCTCCTTAACCTCCTTCAGAAGTGCTTCAGTTACAGGATCAGCCGGATGCTCTGTGAGGTTTCTGATAAGAAGATTCCTGGTGGTGATAGCAGTGGTCAACCTCTTGTGCCTGTCTTGGTCCTTTGACCTCTTCACACCAGCCCTAAGCTTCAATTCTGAAATCTCCATCTGGGCTGCTAGCAGGGCCTCCTGTTGTTTCTTTTCATTAGCCTCCAACTGCTCAATCCTGTCTTGAGTTCTCTTATCTTCTTGAGTGCGAGCTTCAGTGATCCTGATCCACCTAGCTTGAATTTCTTTCAGATAGAGATCAGTCCTAGCCTTCTGAAATTGGGCCTCTTTACAGGCATTCTTCAAAATTTGCTCTCCTGCTCTTGATTTCTTGATTTAGTCCTCTGCTTTCTCAATCTTAGCCAGATGCTCTACTTTAAGCTTTTCCAACCTTTCAATGTCCAGACGACCATCACTCCTCTCCCAGAGGGTCCTCTTCAGAGCTTGAGACAGATTCTCATTCCTCTCCTTTAGTTTCTCAAACTCTTCCAGGCTGACAGTGGCTGGAGGTGGTGTTGTGGATGGTCCAGGTGCATCCTCAATGGTGAAAGGCATCCCAGAAATCTGAGCCCTAGCATGAGACCATTCATAGTACTGAGCTGAAGCCACATTATTACATCTCCCCAGAATGGCCATCCCTTTGGTCTGGATGTTGTCCCAAGCCCAGGATGTTTGCCTGACAACAGCTAGATTAGGCTTAATCTCACAATACAGGGTTTCAGCCAAGTCTTGTACTCTAGGAGGGTGAACCAAAGCATAGCCCAATTGTCTTTTAAACAACAAAGGGTTGTAGTTGATGTAACCCTTCACTCCTATCAGAGGTACATTGGGGAACTGCCCACAGCTAGTAACTATGTCCCTACCTTTGGTACTCTGGGTGCACCACCTGATGTCATCTGAGGTCAAAGCAGTAAGTCTCCTAGCCCAATTCTTCTGTTGGTGAGGATTCAGGAAAGCATCAGTCTTGGGTAAGTGCTTGAGCAGCCAAGTATGAAACAAAGGAGCACAGCATCTCACCAACCTTCCTCTTTGCTTCTCATTCCTTTGGTGAACAGAGTAGTAGAAATCTCCCAGCAATGTGGGCACTGGGTTCCTCAGAATGAAAAGATGAATGGCATTCTTGCTGATAAACTTGGGCTCATCTGCAAATAGTATAACCCCATATATACTGAGGGCTAACAATGCACAAACTGCCTTCCATTCACCCAAGGAGGCCTTTAGGATAGCCTGAGAAGTCAAGAAATCTAAGTGTAAACCAGAGATTCCAGCCTTTGTTGTCATGTTCTGCTCAATCAACATAGGTTCCAAATATAGTGCCTTCGCCACTTCTTCATTACTGGGAGAAGTCATTTCAGGGTTGAAGGGGATACCACCCCTGACAGGTACTCCAATCAAAGATGAGAACTCCTCCAGCAAAGGTCCTAGCTGAAAATTCTGGAAAGTGAAGCACCTCAAAGGAGGATCATAGAACTGTAGGCAAGTGTGAATCAAACTCCTCTGAGAAGGGTCCAAATCCATAACCACATCAAGGATGCCTCCATAATGTTCTCTGAATAGTGGGATGTGGTCTGGAGTGATAAGTGCCTGGACCTGTCTGATGCCAGCCAGCACAGGCTCAAAGAAGTGGTATGAAATGTTGCTCTTCTTGGGTGCCATGACTACTGCTGAAGAGCTGAGACAAATGCTGATGATGAAGACTGATACTAGAAGTAAGGCACTGATAGGCTGAGGATGATGATGGAGGTAGCTGAAGCAGGCAACTGATAGCTGAAGCAGATAGCTGATGAGCAGGGGTTTATGCAGATGAAGGGGTCAAAACCAAGCCAAAATATAAGGTGGATACCCTGAAAAACAAATAAGCAAATGTTAAATGATGCAATGATGATGTATGCAAATGATATGCAAGGGTTTGTGATCAAGCTGGATCTGATTACTGCCTTGATATAAGTCCATGTATGTCTAAAAAGTCCAGATGGAGGTTCAAAAGTCCAGTAACCAAGGTGGGGGACTCAAATAAAGAGTCACATGTCCAGGGTTAAATCACAAGAACTGTCCAAAGTGAAGCATTCTTAAACAAAACAAGGTAACAGGGTATGATGTGGCCATGGGTACCTGCAAACCTGTAAACAGCCCAACCCCCTCACAGGTGATGTTCTAGAACAAGGATCCTCAGACTTGGATCAGTTATGAGAAGTGTAAACACTTCTAACCCGGAGATACAATGTTTACAATAACCATAAAAGATCCTCTCTAATTCACCTCAGTTTCTGAAGGTCATAGTAAAGGTCATCCAGACTTAGCAGGCTTCCCAGATAGCCCTAGCACTACAGGAGATCCGTAGCACAGAGTTCTCAAGAAGAAACCCATATCTGAACCGTGTTTCATATTCCCGCACCAGACCGAAATGGAATGGGAAAGAACATGAACCACTCTAGCCTAGGTGTCACTCAGGTCCCAGGTATAGGACCTTAAACTCTCAATGAACCCCACCCACCAAAGCAACAAAACCAGATCCAGCCAGATAACAGTATGACAGTATGATGTATATAAAGCTGTAAAGAAAGCAATAAATAACTGTACATAAAGCAAAAATAAATACAAATATACAAACACATAACACCCCAGTAAACACAAATCAATCAAGCGCTAGGAAGAACCCACAAAAAGAACCAGAAGCCCTGGTTGCAGTATAAGGTTCCCCAGCAGAGTCGCCAAGCTGTCGCTCCCACCAAATGACACCTGGTCAGAAGGGGTACAGACGCGAACGGTCGGCGAAAGGAGAATGAAATTAATAGAGTCGCCAGCTAGGCATTTTTATCCCGAAGGAAAGGTAATGCTGCATAAACCTAGAAAGATATGGATAAGACGGTTGCGAACCAGAGAGACTGAGAAAGGGGGTTGGTTACAACCTGGGAAGGTATTAGCACCCAGATTGTCCGTCGTACTCGACGGGATCCACGCTTAAAAGATTTGTGTTTTAAAGGGGTAGTGTCAGTGCAATTTGTGTATCAAAGCTGGAAAAGAATGCAAGTATCAGTGTAAAAGAAATGTAAAGTGTATAAGTGAAGTGTCAGTGTAAGAACAAAAGTGAAATGCTCAAGATCATGAGGCTTAAAGAATGATGATGGAAGGAGAGGGAATATACAGAGACTTTTGTTCGATAACTGTTTAAGTTATGCCTACGTATCCTCTCGTGCAATGAGGAAGTCAGAACACCGTAGTTCGACCCAAAGAGACTGAAAGGATGAATTGACTTGTGAACTGCTTACTTGCCTATGTGTAACACGGTGGGAGAACTGACTTTAAGTAATGTTGCGGATAGCAAGAGTCGCCACCGACTTTTATTTTATCCATAAGGAAAGGTTATAAAAGAACAGGAAAGACCTTAGAGAATATTTTGGGTCCGGGGGGTAAGTTATGAAAAGGGAAGGTGTTAGCACCCTTTTCATCCATGGTTATCCATGGGCTCTTAGGTACTTAAGCTCACTTTAAATTGTTTTTGAAAATGTAGTGTGTGAATAGAAAAATTTTCAGAATAGTTTAATAATAATCCATGTATGGATGTGTAAAAAACTTGTTTGAAAATTTTGTTAGAATTTTGTTTAAGTGTGAAAAAGTTTTGAAATGAGCAAGTACCTAGGAGTAACCTACCCTAATGTTTAAGGTCTTTCTTATTCTTTATTCTTTCCTTAGTAAGACTATCCCTACTATTAAGAAGTAGGTAGTCCTTACTTTGGATGTTAAGGGACATGTGATGGACAATTTGATTTTGAAGGCAATGGTGGGGTGTAATAAGCACATACAAGGGACTATCATCATTTATTCGAAAGGGACTCGATTCGTATAGGCAACCATAAGGGACTTTGATGATTTTCTTTCGAGGGACTTACTTTATACACCCCATTTAACCATTATTCGTAGGCAACTTGAGGGATAACCTTAGAAAGTGAGACGGCGATTAAAATCGACTTACGTGTGTGACGTGTTTAATTTAATTATCTTATATTAAAAATTATCTAAATTTATTTTAATATTGCATACATGTTGTTTACACTCCCTAATTACTAACCATAATAATAATTAAATAATTAAACAATTTACATCCAAGAAACAATTACAAAATTATAATAAGCAAGATAATTAAATAGCAAAAATAAGTAAAATATAAATAAATAAGCAATAAATAATAATAGATAAAAATAGGGGGTTAGTGATAAACAATAATATTAAATAATAAGCAAAATAAAATAGGAGTGGTTAGTGAATAATAAAAATTAATTGAAATAATAATAATATAAAATTTATAAAGCAAAATAAATTATATGGTTAGTAGTAATAATAACAAATATTTATAAACAATTATATTTAAAAGAAATATGAACAAACAATTATTTCAATTTTACAAGTTATTAAATTATTTTTAAACATATTATAATTACAAAAAAACTTAATTATTCAATTATTTTTAAATAAACACATATTATATAAAGAGAAGAATGAAGTATAAGATTTAATCTTTATTGATTATAAATTCAATTGCTCTAAAAAAAAAGTTATAACGTAAATGTATTTACATCATATATGAAGAAAATAGTTTAGAATTATATTTACAAATTATTTTTAACCATATACAAAAAATATAATTATCATAAATTAAATTATTTCTAAACATTAAAAGAAAATTAATTTGAATTATAAATATATTTACAAGAATTATAATAGATATATATACATAATTTTTATTAGGAATATAAAACAAATAACCTATTAATAAAAAAAATAAAACAAACAAATGACAAAAAAAAAATTGAGAACTTACCTTGGCTGGGTTTGAACCCAGGTTTCTAGGCTTGACAACACCAAAACATTCCACTGGACCAACCATGCGTTGGTGATGATGACATAGGTCCTGCTGGTTTTGTTCTTGATTCACAAAATATTCTGAAAAAATAAAATATACAAAAAGGCCTGGGGAGGGATTTGATCCCAGGACCTTTATGCTTTCAAACGCGCGCTTCACCACCCGGCTGGGAGAGCCCTTCTGGTCATAGAATGGCAACAACACATTATATATTATGTTGGCCTTTATCCTGAAAAATTAAAAAAAAAACAATGGCACCAACCAAGTTTCGAACCCAGGTCCTTTCAGTATACACACAACAAACTTACCAACGGAGCACACACACGCGTGTGATATTAAAACAACAAAACAACAATAAAATAGATTATCATAATTTGAATTGTGGCAAGCGCGGGAACTGATCTTCTTCTTCCCTGAGACCTACAATTTTTCCTGCGAAAATAGTTACAAATTTTCCTGCGAAAAAAGTATTCCCAGCAAAACCTACAAGTTTCATCAAGCAGCAAAACTGTACGATTATGCAAAATTAAAACCAAAATCATGATCCAAACATTCACACGATCAGTTCTATGTTTTTAGAATTGATTTATGTTTCTTAAATCCAAAGTTCCTAAACCTAAGTCAAAACCCTAGCTATGGCATCTTGTGAATTGGCCACGGTTTCTTTGGTTTTCCTGTCCAGAAACAAACTACACAACATCATAAACAACATTAGTCAATCAAAATCCATTCAAATGCAGTGAATCATTGGAATCGAAAAAATGTTTTCAAGTATGAACAATGCTTCGGGTTCATCATATGTGCATGAATTGGATGCATTTGAGGATTGCTTTCGACTCAATAATGACTAAGGAAGCTAGCCATGTCCTTGTTTTACCTTGTAGAGCCTTGAATCTCCAAATCCGAATTTCACTTTTCTTATGAATTTTTGAACTATGAACTCACCTTTTGGCTGCTGGAAATTCGTCCCTAGGGTTATGCTTATGCTTGATACTTATATGGGAGTAATTTAGGTCAGAAATATGTAGTCATTGTGTGAAGATTTGATCCAAAAATATTGAAAAAGATTATGGTGTAAAAGTTCAAATATTTGATCATGAATGCTTGCTTTTTTTGGATAATTCACATGATTTCCTTCTCTTTCTAATTCAATCACCATTTAAGAATTTCTAGAAGCAATATCTTTACCCAAAAATAGATTTTCATATTTTATATTTATTTAAAATGATTTTTATGAATTAAATCAATAATAAATAAATAAAAAATAATAAAAATGCTGAATTTTGGTCAATTGGGTCGTGCACAATGTTATGAGATGGATTGGGTCACAACTTAACAAGCCCATTTGGAAAAAATTACTTCTAAGCCTCCATTTTCAACATAAACCATCACAAAATTGCCCAACTTTGCAAGGGCACATCTCCCTCAATTTTAAGGGTATGAGGGTGTTCTTGGACTTTTTGGAAAGCTTGAAGAGTCCTCTAAACAACCCCATTGGTTTCAGGTTCATATCATTTACCAATCTCAAGTTATGCCCTTTTGAAGCTGTTGACTTTTTGTTGACTTTTGAAATGACCTATAATGTCTTAGATCATATCTTTCAAATGAAGCATTTTTGGGCTTAACCTTCAACATCAAAGTTGTAGAGAATTCAATTTTCTTCAAAATGAGCTTTGGATGGAGACTTGGTGATGAAGTATGTGAAAGTTATGCCTGGTCAAAGTTCAGTTGACTTTTACTGAGGAAACCCTAATTTAGAAACTCCTGATTATTGGTGATCTGGAATCTCCTTGATGACTCATGATCAACCCTTGATCAAATGATGAATTTTACTTCATATACTTGATGTTGGCAAAAAATAATGAAGTTTGACTTTGGTTTGACCATAGTTGACCTCAGTTTGACTTTTTAACTGCATTGACTGGTTTTGACTTATCTGATCATCTGACTGAGCAAACCTTTGAGAGAAGTCTTGAAACTTGTCATGGGGGTTCTTACACACATATAAGATGTTATGAAACTCACTTGAGGTATTGGAAGTCCATTTAGCCTGATTAAAGTCAAAACCCTAGTTTTGGATGCACTGCTTAGGAGGTGCATTGTCTGAGGGAATTGTCAACTCTTCTGACCAATTGTGAACTTTGTGAACCTTGTGATCCTTCAAGAAGTGACTTGTAGACTTCCTGAACCTCATGAAAGGTATTGAAAGTATTGTGGAACTTGTGAACCTTGTGAACCTTCAAGAAGTAACTTGTAGACTTCATGAACCTCATGAAAGGTTATGTAAGTGTTGAGAAACTTGTGAACCTTGTGAACCTTCTTAGAACACAAAGTCTTGTATTGTGAGGGAAAATTTTGGGGTGCAACAGCTGCCCCTGTTCAATTTTCTGAAACCTGAGGGGTTAGATTGGTATATTTGCCAGTCGTAACCTGGAAGGTTGAAGGGGATTGAACACAAAAGCCCAAAAATTTGCACTCACCAGTGCATAGAGTGATATTGATGGTTGGTTGAACATGATTGAGTGGGCTTAAAGATGCCACTAGGGGAAAGTTCTTCAGCAGTATAATGAGAGCTGTCAGGAGTCTGGAGCAGTCCTGAGGTATTGATGATATGCTTTCAGGATACTGGAGTAATACTGATGTAACAACATGTCTTCATGAGGATAGGGTAATCAATAATGATAACCCTAAAGCAGTCTTGAAGTAATAATATGATTTCAGGAGGATAGAGCAATCAATAATGATAACTCTAAAGCAGTCTTGAAGTAATGATTTCAGGAGGATAGAGCCATCAATAATGATAACTCTAAAGCAGTCTTGAAATAATAATATGATATGTCTTCAGGAGGATAGAGCAATCAATAATGATAACTCTAAAGCAGTCTTGAAGTAATGATTTCAGGAGGATAGAGCCATCAATAATGATAACTCTAAAGCAGTCTTGAAATAATGATCTCAGGAGGATAGAGCCATCAATAATGATAACTCTAAAGCAGTCTTGAAATAATAATGTGATATGTCTTCAGGAGGATAGAGCAATCAATAATGATAACTCTAAAGCAGTCTTGAAGTAATGATTTCAGGAGGATAGAGCCATCAATAATGATAACTCTAAAGCAGTCTTGAAATAATGATCTCAGGAGGATAGAGCCATCAATAATGATAACTCTAAAGCAGTCTTGAAATAATAATATGATTTCAGGAGGATAGAGCAACCAATAATGACAACTCCAAAGCAGTCTTGAAATAATAATGTGATATGTCTTCAGGAGGATAGAGCAATCAATAATGATAACTCTAAAGCAGTCTTGAAGTAATGATTTCAGGAGGATAGAGCAATCAATAACGACAACTCTAAAGCAGTCTTGAAATAATAATATGATTTCAGGAGGATAGAGCAATCAATAATGACAACTCCAAAGCAGTCTTGAAATAATAATGTGATATGTCTTCAGGAGGATAGAGCAATCAATAATGATAACTCTAAAGCAGTCTTGAAGTCATGAGGAGTTATCAGGAGGATAAAGTAACCCTGAGGTAACAATAAAGCAGTCCCAAAGTACTAAGAAGCTCATCAGGAGGATAAAGTAACCCTGAGGTTACAATAAAGCAGTCCCAAAGTAATAAGAAGCTTGTCAGGAGGATAAAGTAACCCTGAGGTTACAATAAAGCAGTCCCAAAGATCATAAACTCGTTTGTTGGATAATTAACCTGAAAAAAGGTAGCTTTTGTATAATAACATTAGTTTATGCTTTATGTATGCATGTATGATATGATGCACTTAGGTAATGTACTATATGTCTATGGATATATATGCTATAGTATGATGTAAATGATGTATGATATGATACTACCGAAAACGTCTGGATATCTTTGTATAGCAACTGCTGTCCAGGGAAAATAAATCCCGATTTGTTGTTGAAGAATATATAACCCTCCGTCTGCTGGGGATAACAGGGTATAGATAACTTCCCGTATGCTGGGGATAATAGGGTATACATAACCTTCGTCTTCGTTTGATAGTAGGGTAAATATAACTTCCCGTCTTCGTTCGTCGTACTCTTATTGGAAAGTAATTTCCCGAATATCCGTATGAGGATAAAAGAGATGGATATAAATTCCAGGGGAGATGAGATTTTATGAAGATGAACTTGCCTTACTGAGGGTTTGTAACTGTCTTGTAGGAGGTGAACCGGCGAAGCTTCGTTGAAATCCTTCCCTCGTTCGTCCTTAGTAAATACTATTACTGCATTTTCATGCATTTCTGGTAAACATTAATCATATTAAAAGCATACATGCATTTCTGGTAAACATCAATCATGATACATTCAAATATAACCAATGGACGTTTCGCTTAGGGTAAAAGTAAATCTGGATTCAGAGGGAAAAGTAAAGCTGAACTTGAAAACAGAATCGTTTCAACTTCGAGAGTGTATAACCAATTGGATTTAGAGCTCCTGAAATCCATAACTTTCCTGAATACTTTCCCAGAAATCCTCATAGCTGGATCTGAAGACATGATACTGACACCATCTGATACTACTGGCATAGACAATTAATTCCCACAATGACTTTTGCTGAGAATTCCAAATCAAGGTAGAGGAATGTGTCTTCAAGTTGTAATGGACCATGTACTCTCCGGATACTAGATTTGAAAAGCATTGCCCCTTGGTTGGGGATGAATTGTCCCATAATGGAAGTATCTGTAATGAGCTATCTCAAGAGAAACAAGCAGAATGCCCCATAAGCATGTGCCCCTGGCATTGTGAACTCTGTAATGTCACCTTTGGTAATTCAACTGTATGAGGAAAAATGCCCCTGGCTATTAATCACAGCTGAGTCTGGACCTAATTGCCCCAACTGAATTGAACAGTAACTTGGTATGCCTCTTGATTGGGAAACAGTGACTATGCCCTTGGCATTTCAAATAGATGAGGAGATTTGCCTCTGGCTGCTTAAACATAGTTGAATCTTGGTCCTGATTGCCCCAAATGAGTTAGGAAGTATCATGGTCTGCCCCCTTGATTGGGATGTCAGGACTATGCCCCTTTGTATACATGGACTTTGATCCAGGAAGCAACTTTGTTTATCGGAAGGACTTTGGTTCATTGAACATTCATCCTGTAAGCTTCTCCATTTGTCAAACACTTAGGTATATGCAAACAAATATATTCAAAAATGCAATGCTTATGTCTGTCTTGAAATTTTGAAACAAGTTATTTTAGAAAAACTGTTTTTTTTTTTTTTTTTTAAACTGTGATATTAACTCAAGTTTTATAACAAGCCCTAAAGGAGTCAGGATACCTTTATGTAGCAGTACGCTCTCGAACTAACCATGCTTCAGTTAGGACTTTTAAAGGGTTATAACGTGGCCTGGTTCATGGTTTAAGAAACAAAGGATAAAGGCTCAAATTATATTTGTACCCAACCCAATCTCCATGATGTTCTTCAGTCCTATACTCAGTTAACTTATATATTGAGGTTCCAAAGTAGTTTGGTATCGTAACACTGATATTTGTGATGGTTCAGCAACCCAAAATTTATTTGAATATTCAGTCATATTTCTTTGTTGAGGATTCATACTGATCCCTTTTTTTCAATTTTATTATCCCTTCCTTTGGCTGAACTGTTTATTTCAAGGTTACAGTCAGCGGGATGTCTTAATTTGTCTTTACTAAGTCTCCTTCATAGGTTTTGACTTAGTGAATTTTTCTTTTGCTGGATATTGACTGTCAGGTTTAATGATTACAGAGAACCATCATTAGTTGTGTACAACACATATAATTGGCATATTTGAGTTAACCGAGTAACTACCCTGCCCCAGGTTATGAATAAGGGTTTTAATTTGTACGAGAATAAAAACTCCTACTTCATAGGCTCAAAAGGGCTGACTAGGGATTAACTTCCTTATATCTCCACTGTTTAGGAATTGAAACAATGCCTGTACATCGTCAGCATAGTCTGTTCAAAAGCATACTGCATAAGATTATGGTATTGCTTTCGTCATCCTCCCTCTACAGGCTTATAGCTTTATCAGGAGTTAAATATCACAAGATAGAAATAAAAAGCATAATTCAAAATATAGTGGAACGAATGGATTAATTCAAGACAAACATATGCAATGCATTAAAGAAGACAAAAGTTTAACATAATAGTAAGTGTTCAAACAAATAAAAGAAATTACAAATGAAAATTCAAATGTTGTCCCATCCAGTTGGCTGAATGTCCTCAATTGCAATCTGTGAACTTCGAGGAGCAGTATACTTCACCATGAAATCAAATTTACCACTTGGATGCCCCAAGGTGCCCCATATCTCAACAGGCATAGGTATTCTTCCTTTTTTGTTACTTTGAGCTACTTGTCTTGCAGCTTCGGTGTTTGATGGACGATAGTAAAATTCAACTTGACCTTCTGGAGTAACCTCGAGTATTCCTTCGTCAATTAGGTCTTGAATCTTATTCTTCAACATCCAGCAGTTGTTAGTATCATGTCCAGGACTGTTGGAGTGATACTCACATCTTGCCTTGGGATTATAGCGAGGAGAAGAGGTTTTAGGATTTTGAGGAGAATTTTTCAAGGAAATTAGTTTCATCTCCAACAAGCATTGCAGAACTTGTGACATTAGAGTGCTGAACTTGACAAACTGTCTTCTACATCTCTTGTGTTGAGGTGGATCAACCTTATCAGGTCTTTCTTCTTCAACTGAAGAACAATCAATGGCAACCTGTTTCTTACCTTCTTTTATCCTCATCTTCCTTTCAACCAAACCAGCTTGTTTTAGATCCCTGACTCCATCACTTTGAAGCTTATGGACAAAGGTTCTTAGCTCTTCTTGCCCCTGAGCTAATCTTTGAATAAGAGCCACCTGGTCATTCATCTGGGCCCTCATTCCTGTCATCTCAGCTTGTAGTTGTTTCAGCTGATCATCCTTGTTGTCCTCAGGATTCTTCTTCTTAGCCAGCAGTGTCTTCAATTCATCCTGCCCCTTGGATAGGTTCAGGATCAGCTCTTGGAACTGTGCATTCTGTGCCTGAAGATCCTTAACTGATTGTTCAAGAGCCATTGCTGAAATAAACAGCGAGAAGATGAGAAACTTGTGCACAATTATAAACCTGTGATGCAATGAAATGATATGGGAATGCATATGCAATGTTTTCAAGGACCGCAGGATTTAAATTTGCTTAAACGAACAAGAAAGTAACTTTTTATTAGTAATAACTTGTTTTGCCTTTTAGGCTTACAAAAAATGAAAGTGAAATAAGTACAAAAGATGGGGTTTTAAGTCTCCCATGGACGTTTCCTCTTTGTGTTGAGGTATGAATTGAGGTTTCGTTCCTCGTGAAGTTGCTTTGTTAGCTCTAGGATCCTTGCTTGGCTTGTTTTGTAATGGGCCTCGAAAGTATCCCTTTGCTCCTTCAGTTGGATCCATGATCTCTGCAAGTCTTCCATATCATTAGGCATGTCTGGGTGAAGGATGGTATAAGCTGTGTCTCCTTCAGCAACAGGTTCCATGGTAACTGGTAGGACGGCAGGATATGGCATCATGAGTGTCTGAGCACGAGATCGTACCCATCTGAGATAAGCCTCCATAGGAATAGTGTACTTAGGTTCCAGTGTCTTGCTGTCAATCCTGTTTACCTTTCCCCAAGCTCGTATGAATCTCTGACGGTAACCCTGAAGATCGTTGTCGTAATCAAACACAATGCCCTGAATCAACATGTCATGTGGACCATCGCTTCGGGCGTAACCAAACTGTCGTAAAGCTAGAGATGGGTTGTAGGTGATGCCTCCTCTTATGCCTAGAAGTGGCACATTAGGAAACTCCCCACAACGGTCAATGATGGTGACATTCTCCATAGATCTGGAGCACCAATGGATGTCTGAGTGAGAAAGTGACATGATCCTCTTGGACCATCTGAACCCTTGCTCATTCTTCATTACTGAGCGAGGAAGGTGAGAAATAAACCACCTAGAGAGTAAAGGTATGCAACACATCAAGGTTCCTCTTGCCCTTGTAGTACGGGTGTGAAGAGAATGCAGGATGTCTCCAAGCAATGTAGGTACTGGATTGTGACTCAGGAATATGTTGATGGCATGAACGTCTATGAACTGATCTGGATTGGGGAACAATACTAAGCCATAAATCAGCAAGGCTAAGATCTCCTCAAAAGCATCATAGCTCATGGCCTTCAAGAACATTTGAGCTTTATCCACTAATACTTTGGCAAGAATACCCTTAACTCCACTTCTCGTCTCTAGAACAATGTCAGACTTCTTCAGATGTAGAGCTGCAGCAATAACCTCTGGTTTAAGCTCCTTCTCCAGACCTGTGAAGGGTCTTTGATCAAGAACAGGTATACCCAGAAGTTTAGAGAACTCCTCCATGGTTGGAACCAGCTGATAGTCAGGGAATGTAAAGCAATGGTGCTTGGGGTCAAAGAACTGAAACAGGACACTCATCATGTCTTCATTGAACCCTGAAGTGACTAGGTCCAATAGGTGACCATGTCTCTTGATGAACTGGGAATGATCAGACACTTGAGAAACCAACTCTTTAAGCTTGGGAGGTATCCCTACAAAGTTGATCCTGATGGTGTTTCTACGAGCAGAAGCCATGACCTGCAACAAAGAACAAAGATAAATCCCTTGGTCCTTGAAATGGTTAGGGAAAATGATATGCTCATGATGCATGATGATGTCATGATGTTATGCTCAATCACAAACATGTGGCACACACAAGCAAGTCACACAATAGCCCTAGGTTTGAAGGCTTGCATGAGGTTCAAAGGTAAGTACCCTCCCCTGAAGTTAGATGGTTCATCCTGTCCTACAAAAGTAACCAGGTTCTAAGGGATCTCAATATCATTGATCCTTCACAAGGGTGGTTGATCAGAAGGCAACTTACTTGCCAACCAAAACCCTCCAAGTTTAAGATCTCAATGAGCGTAGTATCGAGTATCAACCAACTTCAGTCTGCACCAAAGCCGGTTACCTCACTGCTTTCTAAAGGCCAAGATGAGTTAACTAGGGTTCTAAAAGTTAGTTAGTGCATTGACAACATATGGCAGCCTCAATATTATCCTCAACTTGACTTAAGGAATATAAGCACCAACCAAGAAGTCGCACTAACTATGGCCACCAGATCAACCGTATCGATATACGTCGTACAGTTTCCTTGGTCTATTGCCATTTACCTAAGGTACACTAGATCCGGGTTAGGACCTTTCACACATAAGAGCACCCCAACAAGTAATATAAAACAAACAAGGCAAACAATTCAAAGTGATCTTAATTCCTAAGGGTACCCCTCTTAAATTTAAGTCCCCAGCAGAGTCGCCAGTTCTGTAACACGGTGGGAGAACTGACTTTAAGTAATGTTGCGGATAGCAAGAGTCGCCACCGACTTTTATTTTATCCATAAGGAAAGGTTATAAAAGAACAGGAAAGACCTTAGAGAATATTTTGGGTCCGGGGGGTAAGTTATGAAAAGGGAAGGTGTTAGCACCCTTTTCATCCATGGTTATCCATGGGCTCTTAGGTACTTAAGCTCACTTTAAATTGTTTTTGAAAATGTAGTGTGTGAATAGAAAAATTTTCAGAATAGTTTAATAATAATCCATGTATGGATGTGTAAAAAACTTGTTTGAAAATTTTGTTAGAATTTTGTTTAAGTGTGAAAAAGTTTTGAAATGAGCAAGTACCTAGGAGTAACCTACCCTAATGTTTAAGGTCTTTCTTATTCTTTATTCTTTCCTTAGTAAGACTATCCCTACTATTAAGAAGTAGGTAGTCCTTACTTTGGATGTTAAGGGACATGTGATGGACAATTTGATTTTGAAGGCAATGGTGGGGTGTAATAAGCACATACAAGGGACTATCATCATTTATTCGAAAGGGACTCGATTCGTATAGGCAACCATAAGGGACTTTGATGATTTTCTTTCGAGGGACTTACTTTATACACCCCATTTAACCATTATTCGTAGGCAACTTGAGGGATAACCTTAGAAAGTGAGACGGCGATTAAAATCGACTTACGTGTGTGACGTGTTTAATTTAATTATCTTATATTAAAAATTATCTAAATTTATTTTAATATTGCATACATGTTGTTTACACTCCCTAATTACTAACCATAATAATAATTAAATAATTAAACAATTTACATCCAAGAAACAATTACAAAATTATAATAAGCAAGATAATTAAATAGCAAAAATAAGTAAAATATAAATAAATAAGCAATAAATAATAATAGATAAAAATAGGGGGTTAGTGATAAACAATAATATTAAATAATAAGCAAAATAAAATAGGAGTGGTTAGTGAATAATAAAAATTAATTGAAATAATAATAATATAAAATTTATAAAGCAAAATAAATTATATGGTTAGTAGTAATAATAACAAATATTTATAAACAATTATATTTAAAAGAAATATGAACAAACAATTATTTCAATTTTACAAGTTATTAAATTATTTTTAAACATATTATAATTACAAAAAAACTTAATTATTCAATTATTTTTAAATAAACACATATTATATAAAGAGAAGAATGAAGTATAAGATTTAATCTTTATTGATTATAAATTCAATTGCTCTAAAAAAAAAAAGTTATAACGTAAATGTATTTACATCATATATGAAGAAAATAGTTTAGAATTATATTTACAAATTATTTTTAACCATATACAAAAAATATAATTATCATAAATTAAATTATTTCTAAACATTAAAAGAAAATTAATTTGAATTATAAATATATTTACAAGAATTATAATAGATATATATACATAATTTTTATTAGGAATATAAAACAAATAACCTATTAATAAAAAAAATAAAACAAACAAATGACAAAAAAAAAATTGAGAACTTACCTTGGCTGGGTTTGAACCCAGGTTTCTAGGCTTGACAACACCAAAACATTCCACTGGACCAACCATGCGTTGGTGATGATGACATAGGTCCTGCTGGTTTTGTTCTTGATTCACAAAATATTCTGAAAAAATAAAATATACAAAAAGGCCTGGGGAGGGATTTGATCCCAGGACCTTTATGCTTTCAAACGCGCGCTTCACCACCCGGCTGGGAGAGCCCTTC
This sequence comes from Lathyrus aphaca, assembly GCA_963966055.1. NCBI lineage: Eukaryota > Viridiplantae > Streptophyta > Magnoliopsida > Fabales > Fabaceae > Lathyrus > Lathyrus aphaca. Next base: position 295,690,592 of record OZ014524.1, read on the forward strand.
TGGTCATAGAATGGCAACAACACATTATATATTATGTTGGCCTTTATCCTGAAAAATTAAAAAAAAACAATGGCACCAACCAAGTTTCGAACCCAGGTCCTTTCAGTATACACACAACAAACTTACCAACGGAGCACACACACGCGTGTGATATTAAAACAACAAAACAACAATAAAATAGATTATCATAATTTGAATTGTGGCAAGCGCGGGAACTGATCTTCTTCTTCCCTGAGACCTACAATTTTTCCTGCGAAAATAGTTACAAATTTTCCTGCGAAAAAAGTATTCCCAGCAAAACCTACAAGTTTCATCAAGCAGCAAAACTGTACGATTATGCAAAATTAAAACCAAAATCATGATCCAAACATTCACACGATCAGTTCTATGTTTTTAGAATTGATTTATGTTTCTTAAATCCAAAGTTCCTAAACCTAAGTCAAAACCCTAGCTATGGCATCTTGTGAATTGGCCACGGTTTCTTTGGTTTTCCTGTCCAGAAACAAACTACACAACATCATAAACAACATTAGTCAATCAAAATCCATTCAAATGCAGTGAATCATTGGAATCGAAAAAATGTTTTCAAGTATGAACAATGCTTCGGGTTCATCATATGTGCATGAATTGGATGCATTTGAGGATTGCTTTCGACTCAATAATGATTAAGGAAGCTAGCCATGTCCTTGTTTTACCTTGTAGAGCCTTGAATCTCCAAATCTGAATTTCACTTTTCTTATGAATTTTTGAACTATGAACTCACCTTTTGGCTGCTGGAAATTCGTCCCTAGGGTTATGCTTATGCTTGATACTTATATGGGAGTAATTTAGGTCAGAAATATGTAGTCATTGTGTGAAGATTTGATCCAAAAATATTGAAAAAGATTATGGTGTAAAAGTTCAAATATTTGATCATGAATGCTTGCTTTTTTTGGATAATTCACATGATTTCCTTCTCTTTCTAATTCAATCACCATTTAAGAATTTCTAGAAGCAATATCTTTACCCAAAAATAGATTTTCATATTTTATATTTATTTAAAATGATTTTTATGAATTAAATCAATAATAAATAAATAAAAAATAATAAAAATGCTGAATTTTGGTCAATTGGGTCGTGCACAATGTTATGAGATGGATTGGGTCACAACTTAACAAGCCCATTTGGAAAAAATTACTTCTAAGCCTCCATTTTCAAGATAAACCATCACAAAATTGCCCAACTTTGCAAGGGCACATCTCCCTCAATTTTAAGGGTATGAGGGTGTTCTTGGACTTTTTGGAAAGCTTGAAGAGTCCTCTAAACAACCCCATTGGTTTCAGGTTCATATCATTTACCAATCTCAAGTTATGCCCTTTTGAAGCTGTTGACTTTTTGTTGACTTTTGAAATGACCTATAATGTCTTAGATCATATCTTTCAAATGAAGCATTTTTGGGCTTAACCTTCAACATCAAAGTTGTAGAGAATTCAATTTTCTTCAAAATGAGCTTTGGATGGAGACTTGGTGATGAAGTATGTGAAAGTTATGCCTGGTCAAAGTTCAGTTGACTTTTACTGAGGAAACCCTAATTTAGAAACTCCTGATTATTGGTGATCTGGAATCTCCTTGATGACTCATGATCAACCCTTGATCAAATGATGAATTTTACTTCATATACTTGATGTTGGCAAAAAATCATGAAGTTTGACTTTGGTTTGACCATAGTTGACCTCAGTTTGACTTTTTAACTGCATTGACTGGTTTTGACTTATCTGATCATCTGACTGAGCAAACCTTTGAGAGAAGTCTTGAAACTTGTCATGGGGGTTCTTACACACATATAAGATGTTATGAAACTCACTTGAGGTATTGGAAGTCCATTTAGCCTGATTAAAGTCAAAACCCTAGTTTTGGATGCACTGCTTAGGAGGTGCATTGTCTGAGGGAATTGTCAACTCTTCTGACCAATTGTGAACTTTGTGAACCTTGTGATCCTTCAATAAGTGACTTGTAGACTTCCTGAACCTCATGAAAGGTATTGAAAGTATTGTGGAACTTGTGAACCTTGTGAACCTTCAAGAAGTAACTTGTAGACTTCATGAACCTCATGAAAGGTTATGCAAGTGTTGAGAAACTTGTGAACCTTGTGAACCTTCTTAGAACACAAAGTCTTGTATTGTGAGGGCAAATTTTGGGGTGCAACACTATGATCAAGTGTATGACCTGTCTGGCTCAGGTGCAAACTGTCTTGCATTAGACGGAAGAAGCAAGTTCTCGGTTGTGAGTGAATGAGATGAGAAAAGAATCCCGGAGGAAACGATTATTGTTTGTTTTTTGAGTTTTCAATCTTTTATTGCTTTTGGATTTGTCATAAATTAATGAGCTTAAGCCTATACCAATGTATTTAGTAAACTCATCACATCTTCCCTCTGATTAGGGGTAATGAGAATACCTTAAGTGTGAAGTCAGCTTCTCACACTTAATCACCCTGATGCAGGATTAAGATCATTAACCTACTTGTGATTATTTAGATGTTTTTTGTTGTTTTTGTTTAGTGTTAAGTAATGAGATTAAGCCATAATCAAGGATTAAACAGACTCATTACACCATCCTAATAGAAGGATAATAGATGAGAATGTTTAAGCTGAGGAAGACTCCTCAACTTAATCCATGATTAGGGATTAACCTCATGACAAAACAAAGCCTTTATTAGATGGATTTTAGTTAATGGTATGATGAAGAAGTGAGTTTTATGGTTTGTAAGACAACTTAAGGGGGACTTGTCCATTAACACTAGGGTTAGTCCTTCTTAACCAGTTAAGGAAGAATTAGAACCCTAATGCAAGGGCCAAGTTACAAGCTTGATGTCTTAGTGATTATTAGGTGGATTGATTAAAGGATTTAAACACATTAAGGGTTTAACACTTAGGATTAAAGTTATACACTCCATCCTAATAGAAGGATGCAGGCATAAGCTTAATCACAAAGCCTTAAGACCTTTAGGGTTTAGTCCTTGATTATGAGGTGAGAAGAGAAGACTCAATGATGACACAAAGGTAAAACTAAATGGGGGGACTAATCAAACCCTAATTATTGTCATGCTTGGTTGTTCCTAGGGTTTATGAGGTTTGCAAGAAAGATCTTCAGAGAAACCACCAGGAAGCAGATGAAAGGAGCAAAGAGAAGCAAAACAACTTGCTTCACTTAAGAAGTCAAGTTGCTTGAAGAAAGAAAGTGAGATGAACAAGAATGAGCAAGCTCAATCCAATACACAGGATAAAATGCAGCAAAGATGCAAGAGAGATGAAAAGAGATTGTGAGAAGTGAAGGCAAATTCACTTCTCAAAGTAACTTACCACCTGAAAAGTTAGTGAAGGGAATGAAATGCAATGCAAATGAGATGAAATGGCATGATGCAAACCAAAACCAGAAGCATAAGTATGGCATTGATGATGCTATGAGATGATGCAAACATGAAACAAGGCATGAGAATGATCTTACAAACATATGGATGCAAAAGAAGCATGCTTGGAACCATGAATGTTCATGAAAAATTATGAAATGCAAATGACATACAACATGGAAAATGAGAGATGCAATGATCACACATGATTCTAACATGTCCTAAGATGTGTTATGAACCAAATGGATGCACAAAATGTCATGGCAAGTCATGATATGCAAACAAATGAGAAATGAATGCAAAGGAAGGCATAAATTAGGGTTTATGATTAATGCACAAAACAAAATTCAAAACCAGAAGCAAACATCATGATAAAAATTTGAAAATGCATTCAAAGGAACCCTAAACCTATACAAACTCTCTGCCCAAAGGAGGGGATCCAACTCTTAACCTAGTGAGGGTTATGAATTTCCTAAGATTGCTAGGGTTTTAAGGTACCTTGTCAAGAAAAATGCAAAAAAAATTGAAAATGCAAGATCAAATCATGCCAATTTAATCCTACAAACTACATGCTATACAAGATGCAATGCAAAAAGAATCATTATCCAATTCTCAATGCTTAGGCAGAAATGAATTTTTGAAGTTTAAATCAAAATAATGCCTTGAAATGAAATTAATCCCATTGAAAATGATCAAAAGGCATCAAGAACAAAAAAATATATTTGGTTTGAGAGTTGGACAATGTTTCTAAATGTCTTTAAATGTTTTATGAATTTTTTTGTGATTTTTAAATACCTAAAAGTATTTTTAATTAATTAATTCTCATTAATCAATTAAAAATAAACTTTTAAATGATTTAAAAATAATTTTTGATGCAAAAATAAAAAATAAAAATATTTTTGTGTTCTGAAAATTAATAAAATGTTTGACAAAAAGTTTCAGAATTTTTAAACATTTTTTGCTATTTTAAATTAAATGTGCAAAACAAATAAGAAAAATATGAATTAAAATGAATTTAATGAGAAAGTCAACGCATCCAATGGACAGGATTTGAATAAAAAGGGAGGGAGTTGACGCGCGCGGATTTAGAAGGCTAGGATTCATTCTGAGGTTTGAAATAAATTAATCCTAATTAATTAAGTAAATGACTGGATTAGGGTTTTAATGGGAAATCTGGGACGTCCATTCGCGCGCGGGTCAAAGGAAGTCAGCTCATCCTACGCTCCAAATTCAAACCTGGACCTAAACCCTAATTAAACTTAATTACTCTCAGACGACCGGAACAGTGGTTCCGGTCGTCTTCTCCGACGGGCCAATTTTCTAACTCTCTCCAAACTCCAAAAAAATGAAATCTCTCTGCCCAAAATCAAACCCCACTCATCATTGAATCAAAACCCCCAAACAAAAACCATTTTTCATTCATCAATCATGCAAATCGAAGCAAAACGAATTTAGGGCAGAAAGTTTCAGACAACTCATACATACTCAATACTCCACCATTTTCATTTTTAAACACATCATGATGATCAGGATAACATGTAGAATCAATTTATAACAAGTGAATGAAGTTCTGGAAAATTTGTTCTTGATGGATACCTGAACTGCAATTCTTCGAACTGGAGCTTTCTGAGCCTTTCTCTTATGCAAACTGACTCCTCTGGTCCCCCTGAGCTTAATGGAGTGCTTCAAAACTTTTGTTGATGGCTGATTTGAGAGATTGCAGAAGTTCTGTTTAGTGAGGGGTGAGGATCGTGTTTTGATTTCAGTGAGTTTCAAGCTGTTTCAATGGTTGGTTTATGATCAGTGAGTCATGTTGAGATCAATGGTGAAGTTTGTTTGTGTGTTTGAAGCTTGTGTGATGATTTTCGAATGTTTTTGCATATGAGGTAAAAAATGAGAATGCTGTGTTCTTGGGGTTTTCAGGCTTGTGTGTCTTGTGCTTTTGCTTGCAAATGATCCACATAAAGAAGTGTGATAGGTCAGAGAGTGGGTGCTGACCTATTGTGATTGGTATGGGCAAGTTGCCAAAATGTCAACTTGACTTGTACTTGAGGTATGGGCAATGGTACAACTTGCTTTTTGGCTTGTCTTGGTTCAGCTGAGTTTAGGGAGAACCATGGAATTTTTTTATGAGATAAATCAGCAAGTGGATTAAGACTTATGAGATGTTTTGCAATTTTCACAAAGTTTGGCCCCTTTGGAAATTCATGAGATTCAAGGCATCAAAATGCAATATTCTTTGGCCCATTCTGATCTTTAGAGGTCATGTGATCATGTTGTGAAGAGTTTGTACACTTTTGAAGCCTTTAGAACATTTGATCATACCATTTTGCAAAATGCCTCTTTGGTAGAAAACTTCAAATTATGTGATTTTGGCCAACTTTGACAAGCCATAACTTTTGATCCAAAATGAATTAGAATGAGTTCTTGTACTTTTTGAAAAGGGAATGATCCATTCTACAACTTTCATGACCAAAGTTTTCTTATTTGAAGCATTTTTGAATCAAAAAGCAAGGGTTGAAAAGTTTCCCAAAATGGCAAGGTTCCATTACAAGTCATTTTCCCAAAAAAGTCAACCTTGCAAATGGCTTGAAATTCTTCAATTTTGTGACCTTATAACATCTTCTATGATTAAATAAAGTTCATACATAATCAACATGATGAAGAACACCCTTTGGTTGGGTCATTGGGGGCCTCAGATGCCCTGATTTTGCACTGACTTGCTCAAAAAGTCAACTCTTGATCAGATGACTTTCCCATGGAATTTCCTCATGAAAATTGATATGCATTATCCTTATACCATATAGAGACCAATAGTAACAAGAATGACCAAAAAAATTGGAGTTATGGCCTTTGAAACCAAAACCCTAATTTTAGGTCATCTGTGCAGTCAAACCTGGCTCTGCTTCCATGCCAATCTCAGTTCTTGTGATTCTTTGACATTCTTGACTTTGAGAGGATATAATTTTATGCTTGAACATACATGGACCCCTTTGAAGTGATTGATGACCTTTGGAGTGGCTCAAATGACTCATGGATTGCTCAGATCACAAACCCTAGATGCAGATGACTTAGAAGCAATGCAGTGAATCAAGAATGCAATATGAGATGCTATGATTGAACTTATGCATATGAAATGATCACAAGCCATGGTGTGAATGGGTGAGGGCAAATTTGGGGTGTTTACACTTCTTTATATATATATATATATATATATCCATTTTAAATTTAACTTATATTCATTTTCAAGTTCTCATTTTTAAATTGTTTGTTTTTATTATTTTCTTAAATTTTTATCTCAATTTCTAATTCCAATTTTATTTCATTTTTAAAAAAATTGTTTCTATTTTTATTATAACTTCCAACTTCAATTTAAGTTTAAGTTCAATTTTGCTTTTAAATTCATTTCTCCAATTCATCTTCCAATTTCAATTTTTGTCCCAAGTTTAGTTCATATTTTCTATTTCTAGTTTTTTTCTTTTCCAAATTCATATTCCAAATTTCAAATTTCAAGTTCTCACATCATTTGTAAATTCAAGTTTAAATTCAAGCTTTAATTGCATTTCAAATTCATCATGAACTCAATGTCAAATCTCATTCCAAGATCATTACAAATTCATGAAAAAAAAGAGAGTTTGTTCCAAACACCAAAAATCCAAACTTCTATTTGTCAATCTCAAGTGCATTCCTAATTTTCAAACTCATAACCAAATTCAATTACAAGCTTTTGTCAAAGTTACATACAAGTTACAAGCTATAAAATTAGCAATTACAAACTCAAAACAAAAGTGTTGCTTGAATAAAGATGGTTCAAAGTTTCTCATCATAAGCAAATGCATCCAACCCCATTTAGTTAACTTGAGTTCTTCATCCCCAAACTTCATGCTTTTTTCATCCTCATGGCAATACCATCCAATGTACATGAACATAAAAGAAACAAGGATTAATATCATGTTAATTCAAAATTCTATCAATTTCTATTTTGTATTATCACATAAGCATTCAAGAGCACATCTTTTTTTAACACAATCCATGAACTCTTCATTCAAGCATTTCAAACATTTACTTTTCAATTCAAAATTCATTCACAAACGTCAATTCAATCATATTCATATGCATTCATATTCATTCCATATTCAAACTCAGCATAACCAAGCAGCCCCATAAATGTTACATAAGACTCATACATATTCATTGCATTGTATCACACATAATATGGTAAACAAGAAAAGAGAGCATAGTTTCAATAAAGTACAACATTACATACAACAGCATGGGACACTTTTTTTTTTCACAAGCAAACAAATAAACCTGCTGCATTTTCAGACCTCTGCCCTCACACATCACTTTCAAAAATGCAGAATTCCCCCCCCCCCAAACTCAGTCAAATACTTAGTCCACAAGTTTTCACAAGATTCAAATTCACAAACCCTAGCTCTTTCCTATATAAAGAGCCTGTATCATACACAGACAAAAAAAAACCATAACAACCACAACTTATAACCATACACAACCTGCACTAACACAACAGCCATTGCAACACACTTCGTCACTCATACAACAGTGTGTAACATAGCACCTAAAACTACATAACAATCAGGTAAACACATCATTACCTCCAACAACTCACTAGAAACAATAGAGTAAAAAGTAACAGCAAGAGAACAGAGGGATTATATGTGAAACCGTCGAGAAAAAATCACCTGAGGGAATCACAACAGAGCAACCCTGCCATAAAACCGTGATAAACCACACCAAAATTGACGATCGGAGATCACCGGAAAGCCCTAAAGCAAAACAGTGTTGAGAGACGCCGTGAAATATCAACCGCGGAACATAAGTAGAGTCTACGGGAGAGACGACATAGTGCAAGCAGCATCATCGAGACGCGCTGACTCCTCCACCATTACAATCAAATCGACCGAAACCTCACACAAATCCGCGCCTGAACCACCTCACATCCATTCTACCAATAATCAATCGATAACACACATTCAACATCAGAAGTGGAGCCATCTTCAACACAACAACCGGTCACGTACAAATCGAAACCGCAAAAGGGGATTCGACACCCCGATAACGTCCGAGAGGTAATATTCTTCATGAACACTCATATACTTGATTACAGGTCGCCTTTAATTTAAATCTCTGAACAAATCTTTGCTTGAATTTGCGAATCGTTGGTGTTTTACTCTAGGTTTAGTCTCGCTTCGGTGTCGTTGGCCCCTTTTTTTGTTTTTGTTGTTACAGAGAGCGTTTTAGAGAGAAGAGCTGATAGGAAGGGATTGATTTGAGAAGAAAAAAGGACTTGGAAAGGAGTTTGTTTTACCGTGATCTGGTTTCCCCTATTTTTAGACCATGTTTGTTTTCTGTCGCCGGTTTTTGATTTAGGTTTCCTTCAAAAAAAATTGCCTTTACTTTCTTTTATTATTACTTATGTATTCCATTTATTTTCATTAATACTGCCTGTTGATTTTTAATTAATAACGTTAATCTCATGCTTGTTTTTCTATTTATTTGTTGTTATCAATAATAAGTGGTGTTACGAATGTATACAAACCCTTTTTTTTTCTTCTTCTCATTTATCTACTTGTTTTGTTATACTCTTTATTTGTTTTATTTTTCTATTTTGCTAATATTCATAAAAAAACACCAAAAAATATGTAAATGCCTAATTACTTATTTTAATTTTTTTCCCTTTAATATTAATTAACTTTATTAAGTGATTAGATTTAACTTAATTAATTTAGTTCTTTTATTATGTTCTTTTATAATATAAAAAAAAATCAAAGATTTTCTTATATAATTTTATTAAGTTTTTTTCTTCGTCTTCTTTCCATTTAATATCAATTATTTAACTTTGTTAAGTGTTTAGGTTTAATTAGTTAATTTCGTTTTATATAAAATCAAAAATATTTTTTTTCCCTTCAAATCTTTGTATTTAATTGTGTTAATTCTTAGTTGACTAAGTTTTAGTTTCTTTTATTTTATTTTATAGAAATAGTAATTTATTTTATTTAATTAATTTTTAGTTAATTCTTATTCAATTATAAAAAAACCAAAAATATCTTTTGTTTTCAATATACAGGTTCCTAAATCAATTTCATTTATCATTTTATTTAAATAAATATCTACAAAATCAAAAAGTATATTTCTAATCTTTTTAATTATTTTGTTAACTCTTTTCATTTATTTTAATTAATCCCTTTAGGGCCAATGATATAACAAAGTCGCAATAAGTCGTTTCCGACTAACTGCGACCAATATGAGGCCATCTTTTATTTATTTAGTTCATAAGATTAATTTTTTCTTATTTCATGATTATTCTATTTAGTATATTTAGTTTGTTTATTTTTCTTACATTTCTAAATTCTAACGTTTCCAAAATAATTCATCGCGTCTACATTTGCACACACGTAAGTCGGTCACCTATGTGACCGCCATCTGCACTTTTACGCGCCTAATTTAATTAACAAGGAATAGAGCTCCGGAGTCTAGCACTCCGCACGATCTAGAACGAACTACAACTGGGCTAGCCCCACGCGTATTGTTCGTTCAATCCTTCGTTATTAAACACATCAATTCTAAAACGTCTAAAAAATATTATTCAATTCATTTGAATTAAATTACGAAAACAGAACTCCGGAGTCTAGCATTCCGCACGTTCTGGATTGGACCGCAACTGGGCTAGCCCCACGCGATGTGTTCAATCACTATTCGTATATCAATTATTCAATTTATTTAAATTAAATTACGAAAACAGAACTCCGGGGTCTAGCATTCCGCACGTTCTGGATTGGACCGCAACTGGGCTAGCCCCACGCGATGTGTCCAATCACCTTTCGTATATCAAAATATTCAAATTATCTTTTTAAATTAAATTACGAAAACAGAACTCCGGAGTCTAGCATTCCGCACGTTCTGGATTGGACCGCAACTGGGCTAGCCCCACGCGATGGTTCAATCACTATTCGTATATCAATTATTCAATTTATTTAATTTAAATTACGAAAACAGAATTCCGGAGTCTAGCATTCCGCACGTTCTGGATTGGACCGCAACTGGGCTAGCCTCACGCGATGGTTCAATCACCATTCGTATACCAAAATATTTAATCTATTTTCAAATTAATTATCGAAAGACAGAACTCTGGAGTCTAGCATTCCGCACGTTCTGGATTGGACCGCAACTGGGCTAGCCCCACGCGATGTGTTCATTCGCCCTTTCGTTTAAAACATCTTAACAACATTCAAACACCTTTTCTCTAAAACGAACATTGTTTAAATCATTCTATCTCTCGAACAAGCTAGCGCTTCAGCCTCCACCGCGAGTATAAGCCAATGCTTAACAGTAGAATGCATTTCAAACAATCGTTCAATTAAAAAACCACAAACCGTAGCAGCACGAACTACGAAGCTCTGACTTTCCTATTTCACAAGGGAATACGTAGGCACGGGGATTTTAATCCTTCGCGAGCACCCTAATAAAAAATTCAATTATTTCTCTGTTTAAAAACTTTAATCCTTCCTCCGTCTTAATATATTAATTTAAAAACTTTCTTTTCTTTCAAACAAACATATTAATAATCATTTAGAAGACATAGACTTAAGATCAAACATTTAATCGCATAATTAGCTAAGAGGTTCCCGTTGAGTACAACGGACGTGAGGGGTGCTAATACCTTCCCCTTGCGTAACCGACTCCCGAACATAGAATTTGGTTTCGTTGACCATTTTTTATCCTTCCTTTAGGTTGTATCTATATCTCCCTTTTCTCTCGTAGAATAAATAGAATTAGGTGGAGGCTTTGTTGTTTTGTTTTAGGATCGTATTTTTCGAGGTACGACAGTTGGCGACTCTGCTGGGGATATAGATCCATGCTAGAGAGAGTCGAGCCTAACTTAGCTTTATGTGTTTATTTGTTTGATCTTGTCTTTTCTTGTCTTCTCTATGTTTATTATTTATGTTTGTTTATCTGTTCTTTTACCGCTTTGCTTTATTGCTCATTATATTTGTCTGTGGGATCTCGGGGTCACCTTGCAAGTAAATTTGAGTGGTGGAAAAAGCAGAGGGAACACCTAAGTTTAGAATTGGATGTTATTAGTGTTAGTCTCCAAGGACTCGCTCCTTGCACGCCTAACATGAAAGCTCCCCCAGATAGTTAGACTTTTCGTAGATCTTGTTGCAATGCAGCTAGCCTGTCGCGTGACCTGATTCACGAAAGGGCTGTGATTCTGGGACCCCCTAGGACCTGTTTCAATTTTGGTAGTTGCATAATGTTAGGCTCCAAGGACTCGCTCCTTGCACGCCTAGCATGAGAACTCCACTCAAGGTAGACCTTATCGTTATTATCATCACAATGCAGCTAGCCTGCGGCGGGGCGTTAATACGATAAACGTCCGTGACCTTGAGTTTCCTTAAACCATCACCTTAGAAACTATCCCGTGAGTGGGACTTATGGGTAGTAAAAAGTAGAACAACTTTCTTACAACCCACCTGTTAGGGAGGTTCCGGATTTACTTGTGACACCTTGCACCCTGCATCCTTGCATTCCTGCGTCTTTGCATCTCAGCATCATATGCATCATTTCAGTAAGGTCTTCAAGGAACAAAGAGATGTCTATTGCAAACATCGCAAGTTTAACCATAGACAGACTTCAGCTTATAATCCCTTTTGGAAAAGTTTTTATAATTGGATGTTTGCATTTACTTTTGAGTTCCTTGAAACCATCCTTGCTTTGCATCCATTCGCATACCATTGCATCTACATTGCATATCATTTTCTTCCCTCAGAGTAAGCTCATTCTATCCTTTGTCTTGGGTCAGCAGTTTGATTCCCGGCACGTGTTCAGAACTAAGAACCATGTCTCAAGAAATAGTGGATGAACTGAGAAGAGGTCAAGAATCATTGAAAGAAGAGGTTATTTCCTTGAAGAAACAGATGGAATGGGTCTTGGAAACCTTACAAGCTTTGTTGAAGAAGGAGGGTCGCCCTGTGCCCATAGCCGCAACAGAGAGAGCTAATGTCCTACCTCCTTTTGATGCTGCCTTGAATCAAGATTGTTTCCCTGTGGCAACTCCTCAGCTGCCAACTCATGGATCTCCCATACTAGGCCAAAGTCAACCTCTGATTTTCAGATCAGTGCCTCAATATCCTCTGGCAGCTTCTTCTCAAGGTCGGAAAAAGAAGCGAAAGCGAAACAAGGGGCAGTGTCAGAACAAAGAGAGTGAATCTCACTATGAACCCATTCCAGTGCCACTCAGCAAGCTCTACCCGTTACTTATCCAGAATTCATTGATGACTCCTTACGCACCTGTGCCATCGCCAAATACATGGTATAACCCTGATACAAATACGGTGTGTGAGTTCCATAAAGGGGTGGTAGGACATGATTTGAATACTTGCCCTGAATTGAAAGTCTGGGTACAAAGGCTGATCCATAGCAAAAGGTTAATCCTTGAAGAGGACCATCCAGAGGTTGAATGTAGATACCGCACTGGAGCCTTGGGGCACCCTATCGAAGAATGCCAGAGTTTTGAGTTACAAAGTGTTATTAAGTCGCTAATTCCCCAAGAAGGAGGGCCGATTTCAGACAATTTGATTGTTGAGCCAGGAGATAAGAAGGGAAAGAGACCTATGAAGGTTCTTAAAATTTTGTACCATAAAGAACAGGTCATGCGCCTAACTGATGGAGCGTCTTTTCCTTCACACAAGAGTATCAGGACACCATCTGGAAATTTCAATGTTGCCACTCCTGCTGGCGGAAGCAAAGGAGAAGTAGGGGGTGAATCGAAGGAAATGACATCCAGCATTGAGTGTGAAGAACTCAAAGGTCATCACATCAAGCGACTAGAAGTACCTAGAGTACCGGTAGTGCCAGCTTATCAGCAATTGAAAGTTCAGGATTCTCGCCCGAAAGGTGTCTCAAATCAGAATAGAAGACAAGGGAGAAGACCCCTAACCCCTCAAATCCCTATGACCTACACGGAATTATATCCTTCATTGTTGAAGAAAGGATTGGTTGTTCCAAAGCCTTTTGGTCCCTTACCGGATCCACTCCCAGCAAACTACAATCCAAATGTCCGTTGTCTATTCCATGATGGTGCTTCAGGGCACGACTTGGAAGGCTGTTATGCTTTAAAACGCGCTGTGAAATATTTAATTGAGAATGACATTCTTTCATTTGAAGACACTACTCCGATTATCAGGGACAACTCTCGTCCAAGTCAGCAAGCCCAAAGCCAAGGATATCTGAATCAGCATCAGAGTCCACATAAGCCTCGCAACAACTTGGAAAGAAGGAATGCTCCTCTTCACCCAGTACCTTTATCATACACTCAACTTCTGCAACCTTTGATTCAATACTCATTGGTGGTTCCCAAGTCTCTCAAGCCATTGCCAGAGCCATGCCCTCCTGAGTATAATCCACATGAGCAATGTGGATATCATGCTGGATCAATAGGGCATTCAACTGAAGACTGCAGAGCTTTTCAAGCCAAGGTACAACATTTGATCGACAAGAAGTACATATCTTTTTCAGAAGGAAGCCTGTTAGTGCATGTTAACCTCTCGCCTGAGTGACTTCTTGGTGCATCTCTTGAAGACATCTGAATTAAGACTTTTTTTCAATTCCCTAAAGCTGGCAATCCCATGTTTGTTTCAACATTGTTGTATTTTCTTTGCATGTTGATTTTGTATTTGCTTGTTAGCATTGTTTGTTTTGAATTAGCAAGATTAATGAAATGTTTATGCATATTTTGAATCAATCCATTTGTATTCACTCGTTTTCTTTCATTGTTACAAAAAGCAAAAATATATTTCTATCTTTTGTTTATCAAACTTTTGCTTTAGCAAAGATTGGAGGGAGGATGATGAAAACCAGATACTTGAATTATCCATTTGTATTCTCTCAATTAAAACCTTTCCAATGATGTACAGGCATTGTTTCAAATTCCCAAACACCGGTGAAATAAGGAAGATAATCCCTCGCTAACCCCTTCGAGCCTAGAAGTAGGAGTTTTCTTTTTCAAAAATGCAAAAACCCTTAATTTCAAACCTGGGGCAGGGTAGTCGGTTCAGTTAATCTGCTTGCATCCAATCTTCAAAAGATTCAATCCATTATCCAAGAAGGATCAGCAACGTACTTTCACTCACTACCGAAGAAGTCGTGAAGAGCCAAAAGTTTGTAGTACGTATTCTCTATCATCCAATAAGATGGCAGTCATAACCATTCAACAAAAGAATGACGTAAGGAAAAGAAATACAAAGAAAAGTCTGCCAAGTCAAAAATAGAAAAAGACGACTTAGGCGAAAATTAATGAAGTCATCAAATCCCGCAAAGCAAGGATAAAGCAAAGTGGCTGCCATCACTTTTAAATCCTGATCATACACCGCAAAAGAATTTTGAGATACGAATGCGCATGTCAATTTAACTGAACGTAGGATTGGAGTTCATCACGAAGATGGGGTGGGTACAAATAAATTTTTGAGCCTCTTATCCTTTGTTTCATAAACCGTGAACCAAGCCACGTTACAACCCTTAAAAGACCTAGCTGAGGCAGGGTTTATTTTGAGAGAATGCTACAACAAGGTTGTGTTAACCTGACTCCTAACGATCTTTGCTAATCATTTGTATTTATCACTTGATCTGCAATTCCATAAAATGGCTAGATCCACTTTTTATTTTAAATCAACTCCATTGTATCACTGTCATACCAATAAATTGCGATTTCAAAACTTGCATAAATGTTGCATTAAAATTGCCAATTTTTTTAAATAAATAATGTTTGTTTGCAAGTCAATTCAGCATCAACGAAATCCCGACGAACGCAGCCAGTTAGGGAATTCGACTGATTAAGAGAAGCCCAGCCAGGGGCAATTACTTCAAGAATAAGCCGATTAATTTCTTCAAGAGTCAGCATCTCAGAGGTTGAACTTCTTCTCAAGGCTCATACTAGAGAAATTTATCACCAATGATTCAAGAATTCAATGACCAGTCAAATCAAAAGTTTCCCATCCTAGGAGTTGGGTAACCAGGGGCAAAACACTTCAAGAACCATCAATCTGAATCAATCCATTCAGGAGTCAATAATTCAGAGGTTGAGCTCTCCTCAAGGCTCATACTTGAGCAAGTTATCAGAAAGAATTCAAGGTTTCAATGGCCAGCCAGACCAGAAGTCTCTCATCCCAGGGATCAGATAACCAGGGGCAAATTTCTGATGTTCGAGCACCGGGGCAACCATTTCCAAGGCCATGTCATGGCAGGCTAGTCTAAACTTTTTGAGAAGAGGAAAATTTCAAAACCATTGATTAGGGGCAAGATGAATCACACAGGGGCAAGTCCTCTCCATACCTACAATATGTTCAAGCAGGCCCTATGCAACAACTAATTTTGAGTTCAAGACGGGTGTCGGGAGTCATGTCGTCATTTTTGTCTGAAGAGTCGTCTTCCAAGAACTATTCCATCCAGTACCCATTACAGGGGCATATTTGGAAATCGTATGAGTCGGTGTGTCTTTCTCATGTGTTGGTTAGGTCGCTTCGCTCTTAGCTTTAAGCCCAGCTACCGTCTTACATATCGAGCATCTGCTCACAGTAGAAAAGAGTCATACCTTGCAAAACAGACCTCTTCTGACATGTAATCTATTGTCACTTTACAAGAATCTCTCTGAAGTCCAATTGTCATTGGCATGAATCTGTTAAGCTGGTTGGAAAACCCTTTGCTTATAGTCTAAGTCCATTTAATTTGGCACATACTTATGTTTTCCTGAGTGGTTCCTGAAGGTCTTCTCCTGATTCTTCGTTTAAGGAATGACTGGAGGTTGGATATCCCGCTGAAAAATCCAACCTTCTCGTTTTATTCTCAGTATCAGCCGGTCTCTTGGAGCCGTTGACTATTTGAGTACGCTGTTTTCTACCCCTAATATCAGTTGGTTGCACAGAGCCCCTGCCCAAACTTTGTGTTCGTTTTCTTTATCCTCGGTCTCAACGGTTACACTTGAACCTGTTGATTTACCACTTTGGATTTTTTGTTGTTATTTCCTGACCACTGCGTCTATGCCTGTCATTTTATTTCCAGACCACCGCGTCAATGCCTGTTATTTTATTTCCAGACCACCGTGTCTTTGTCTGTTATTTTATTTCCAGACCACCACGTCTTTGTCTGTTATTTTATTTCCAGACCACCGCGTCTTTGTCTGTTATTTTATTTCCAGACCACCGTGTCTTTGTCTGTTATTTTATTTCCAGACCACCGTGTCTTTGCCTGTCATTTTATTTCCAGACCACCGCGTCTTTGTCTGTCTTTTATTTCCAGACCACCGCGTCTTTGCCTGTCTTTTATTTCCGACCACCACGTCTTTGCTTGTTTTTTTTTTAATTTCCAGACCACCGCGTCTATGACTGTCATTTTATTTCCGACCACCGTGTCTTCTGCCTGTTATTTTATTTCCTGACCACCGTGTCTTTTGCCTGTTATTTTATTTCCTGACCACCGTGTCACTACCTATTATTTTATTTCCTGACCACCGTGTCGTTATATGTCATTTTATTTTTAGACCACCGCGTCAATGCCTGTCATTTTTATTTCCAGACCACCGCGTCAATGTCTGTCATTTTATTTTCAGACCACCGCGTCAATGTCTGTTATTTTATTTCCTGACCACCGTGTCACTACCTGTTTTTTTTATTTCCTGACCACCGTGTCGATTCTTGTTTTTTATTTCCTTATCACCGCGTCAATATCTGTCTTTTATTTCCAGACCACCGTGTCATTGCCTGTCTTTTATTTTCCTGACCACCGTGTCGACATCTGTCACTTTATTTCACGATCACTGTGTCAATATTTGTTTATTCTTGACCGTCGTGTCAATGTCTGTTATTTTTGTTCTCCTGACTACCAAGTCGAGGTCTTTTCTGTTTTTCCTCAATCACCGAATCATTGCATTGGGACCCCCAGCAATCACCTTGAACTTGCTAACTCATCACTTCCGTTAGTTTGTCTTTAATCTTATGCTTTGTTTTCCGTCTTCTGTCATTCTTAGTGCCAGCAGTTACACTTGAACCTGCTGATTTATCACTTTGAATACGTCAAGTTTTCGTCTTGTCATCCCCAGCATATTGTCACCCCCAGTGGGTCTCCACCTTAGTTTTGTGGATCACCATTACCAGTTGTCTGCATCGTATCCCGCATACCATATTAGCATATTTATCAAAATCAGTGTGTTAGGTTTCATTGCATCTTGCATATCATATCTCCAGCAATAGTCCCACGTAAGTTCATGGCATGTCATTGCATTTAGGGGGAAAATTTTCGTCTATTTCTATATTTAAATACCTTTCACTCCGATTTTATGAGGATTAACATCACTCATTTTATCTGGTGAAGTTATTTAAATAGGGGCAACTGTCACACCCCAAATTTTACCCCTAACTGCTCTCATCATATTTTCGTTGCACTCAACGGAAAATTTCCAAGATTTGTGTTTCTGTCACTTTCAACTCATTTTTCGAGTTTCTCATGATTTATTTTTTTTATTTCTTTTCACTTCCAAGCTTCCATTTTTAATTTTAATTTATATTTCTCATTTCTAACTTTTATTTCATTTTTGTATTCTTATCTTTTGTTTTCTAGTTCTATTTCTATGTTCCATTTTTAACTTCGTATTTTTAGAATTTTTGTTTCAATTTCTATTACTAGTTTTTATTGATTCTCTATTTCCTTCTTTATATATATATATATATATATATATATATATATATATATATATATATATATATATATATATATATATATATATATATATATATATATATATATATATATATATATATATATATATATATATATATATATATATATATATATATATATATCCATTTTAAATTTAACTTCTATTCATTTTCAAGTTCTCATTTTTAAATTGTTTGTTTTTATTATTTTCTTAAATTTTTATCTCTATTTCTACTTCCAATTTTATTTCATTTTTAAAAAATTTGTTTCTATTTTTATTATAACTTCCAACTTCAATTTAAGTTTAAGTTCAATTTTGCTTTTAAATTCATTTCTCCAATTCATCTTCCAATTTCAAATTTTGTCCCAAGTTTAGTTCATATTTTCTATTTCTAGTTTTTTTCTTTTCCAAATTCATATTCCAAATTTCAAATTTCAAGTTCTCACATCATTTGTAAATTCAAGTTTAAATTCAAGCTTTAATTGCATTTCAAATTCATCATGAACTCAATGTCAAATCTCATTCCAAGATCATTACAAATTCATGAAAAAAAAGAGAGTTTGTTCCAAACACCAAAAATTCCAAACTTCTATTTGTCAATCTCAAGTGCATTCCTAATTTTCAAACTCATAACCAAATTCAATTACAAGCTTTTGTCAAAGTTACATACAAGTTACAAGCTATAAAATTAGCAATTACAAATTCAAAACAAAAGTGTTGCTTGAATAAAGATGGTTGAAAGTTTCTCATCATAAGCAAATGCATCCAACCCCAATTTGTTAACTTGAGTTCTTCATCCCCAAACGTCATGCTTTTTTCATCCTCATGGCAATACCATCCAATGTACATGAAAATAAAAGAAACAAGGATTAATATCATGTTAATTCAAAATTCTATCAAATTCTATTTTGTATTATCACATAAGCATTCAAGAGCACATCTTTTTTTTAACACAATCCATGAACTCTTCATTCAAGCATTTCAAACATTTACTTTTCAATTCAAAATTCATTCACAAACGTCAATTCAATCATATTCATATGCATTCATATTCATTCCATATTCAAACTCAGCATAACCAAGCAGCCCCATACATGTTACATAAGACTCATACATATTCATTGCATTGTATCACACATAATATGGTAAACAAGAAAAGAGAGCATAGTTTCAATTAAGTACAGCATTACATACAACAGCATCGGACACTTTTTTTTTCCACAAGCAAACAAATAAACCTGCTGCATTTTCAGACCTCTGCCCTCACACATCACTTTCAAAAATGCAGAATTCCCCCCCCCCCCAAACTCAGTCAAATACTTAGTCCACAAGTTTTCACAAGATTCAAATTCACAAACCCTAGCTCTTTCCTATATAAAGAGCCTGTATCATACACAGACAAAAAAAACCATAACAACTACAACTTATAACCATACACAACCTGCACTAACACAACAACCATTGCAACACACTTCGTCACTCATACAACAGTGTGTAACATAGCACCTAAAACTACATAACAATCAGGTAAACACATCATTACCTCCAACAACTCACTAGAAACAATAGAGTAAAAAGTAACAGCAAGAGAACAGATGGATTATATGTGAAACCGTCGAGAAAAAATCACCTGAGGGAATCACAACAGAGCAACCCTGCCATAAAACCGTGATAAACCACACCAAAATTGACGATCGGAGATCACCGGAAAGCCCTAAAGCAAAACAGTGTTGAGAGATGCCGTGAAATATCAACCGCGGAACATAAGTAGAGTCTACGGGAGAGACGACATAGTGCAAGCAGCATCATCGAGACGCGCTGACTCCTCCACCATTACAATCAAATCGACCGAAACCTCACACAAATCCGCGCCTGAACCACCTCACATCCATTCTACCAATAATCAATCGATAGCACACATTCAACATCAGAAGTGGAGCCATCTTCAACACAACAATCGGTCACGTACAAATCGAAACCGCAAAAGGGGATTCGACACCCCGATAACGTCCGGGAGGTAATATTCTTCATGAACACTCATATACTTGATTACAGGTCGCATTTAATTTAAATCTTTGAACAAATCTTTGCTTGAATTTGCGAATTGTTGGTGTTTTACTCTAGGTTTAGTCTCGCTTCGGTGTCGTTGGCCCCTTTTTTTGTTTTTGTTGTTACAGAGAGCGTTTTAGAGAGAAGAGCTGATAGGAAGGGATTGATTTGAGAAGAAAAAAAGATTTGGAAAGGAGTTTGTTTTACCGTGATCTGGTTTCCCCTATTTTTAGACCATGTTTGTTTTCTGTCGCCGGTTTTTGATTTAGGTTTCCTTCAAAAAAAATTGCCTTTACTTTCTTTTATTATTACTTATGTATTCCATTTATTTTCATTAATACTGCCTGTTGATTTTTAATTAATAACGTTAATCTCATGCTTGTTTTTCTATTTATTTGTTGTTATCAATAATAAGTGGTGTTACGAATGTATACAGACCCTTTTTTTTTCTTCTTCTCATTTATCTACTTGTTTTGTTATACTCTTTATTTGTTTTATTTTTCTATTTTGCTAATATTCATAAAAAACACCAAAAAATATGTAAATGCCTAATTACTTATTTTAATTTTTTTCCCTTTAATATTAATTAACTTTATTAAGTGATTAGATTTAACTTAATTAATTTAGTTCTTTTATTATGTTCTTTTATAATATAAAAAAAAATCAAAGATTTTCTTATATAATTTTATTAAGTTTTTTTCTTCGTCTTCTTTCCATTTAATATCAATTATTTAACTTTGTTAAGTGTTTAGGTTTAATTAGTTAATTTCGTTTTATATAAAATCAAAAATATTTTTTTTTCTTCAAATCTTTGTATTTAATTGTGTTAATTCTTAGTTGACTAAGTTTTAGTTTCTTTTATTTTATTTTATAGAAATAGTAATTAATTTTATTTAATTAATTTTTAGTTAATTCTTATTCAATTATAAAAAAACCAAAAATATCTTTTGTTTTCAATATACAAGTTCCTAAATCAATTTCATTTATCATTTTATTTAAATAAATATCTACAAAATCAAAAAGTATATTTCTAATCTTTTTAATTATTTTGTTAACTCTTTTCATTTATTTTAATTAATCCCTTTAGGGCCAATGATATAACAAAGTCGCAATAAGTCGTTTTCGACTAACTGCGACCAATATGAGGCCATCTTTTATTTATTTAGTTCATAAGATTAATTTTTTCTTATTTCATGATTATTCTATTTAGTATATTTAGTTTGTTTATTTTTCTTACATTTCTAAATTCTAACGTTTCCAAAATAATTCATCGCGTCTACATTTGCACACACGTAAGTCGGTCACCTATGTGACCGCCATCTGCACTTTTACGCGCCTAATTTAATTAACAAGGAATAGAGCTCCGGAGTCTAGCACTCCGCACGATCTAGAACGAACTACAACTGGGCTAGCCCCACGCGTATTGTTCGTTCAATCCTTCGTTATTAAACACATCAATTCTAAAACGTCTAAAAAATATTATTCAATTCATTTGAATTAAATTACGAAAACAGAACTCCGGAGTCTAGCATTCCACACGTTCTGGATTGGACCGCAACTGGGCTAGCCCCACGCGATGTGTTCAATCACTATTCGTATATCAATTATTCAATTTATTTAAATTAAATTACGAAAACAGAACTCCGGAGTCTAGCATTCCGCACGTTCTGGATTGGACCGCAACTGGGCTAGCCCCACGCGATGTGTCCAATCACCTTTCGTATATCAAAATATTAAAATTATCTTTTTAAATTAAATTACGAAAACAGAACTCCGGAGTCTAGCATTCTGCACGTTCTGGATTGGACCGCAACTGGGCTAGCCCCACGCGATGGTTCAATCACTATTCGTATATCAATTATTCAATTTATTTAATTTAAATTACGAAAACAGAATTCCGGAGTCTAGCATTCCGCACGTTCTGGATTGGACCGCAACTGGGCTAGCCTCACGCGATGGTTCAATCACCATTCGTATACCAAAATATTTAATCTATTTTCAAATTAATTATCGAAAGACAGAACTCCGGAGTTTTGCATTCCGCACGTTCTGGATTGGACCGCAACTGGGCTAGCCCCACACGATGTGTTCATTCGCCCTTTCGTTTAAAACATCTTAACAACATTCAAACACCTTTTCTCTAAAACGAACATTGTTTAAGTCATTCTATCTCTCGAACAAGCTAGCGCTTCAGCCTCCACCGCGAGTATAAGCCAATGCTTAACAGTAGAATGCATTTCAAACAATCGTTCAATTAAAAAACCACAAACCGTAGCAGCACGAACTACGAAGCTCTGACTTTCCTATTGCACAAGGGAATACGTAGGCACGGGGATTTTAATCCTTCGCGAGCACCCTAATAAAAAATTCAATTATTTCTCTGTTTAAAAACTTTAATCCTTCCTCCGTCATAATATATTAATTTAAAAACTTTCTTTTCTTTCAATCAAACATATTAATAATCATTTAGAAGACATTGACTTAAGATCAAACATTTAATCGCATAATTAGCTAAGAGGTTCCCGTTTGAGTACAACGGACGTGAGGGGTGCTAATACCTTCCCCTTGCGTAACCGACTCCCGAACATAGAATTTGGTTTCGTTGACCATTTTTTATCCTTCCTTTAGGTTGTATCTATATCTCCCTTTTCTCTCGTAGAATAAATAGAATTAGGTGGCGACTTTGTTGTTTTGTTTTAGGATCGTATTTTTCGAGGTACGACAGTTGGCGACTCTGCTGGGGATATAGCTCCATGCTAGAGAGAGTCGAGCCTAACTTAGCTTTATGTGTTTATTTGTTTGATCTTGTCTTTTCTTGTCTTCTCTATGTTTATTATTTATGTTTGTTTATCTGTTCTTTTACCTCTTTGCTTTATTGCTCATTATATTTGTCTGTGGGATCTCGGGGTCACCTTGCAAGTAAATTTGAGTGGTGGAAAAAGCAGAGGGAACACCTAAGTTTAGAATTGGATGTTATTAGTGTTAGTCTCCAAGGACTCGCTCCTTGCACGCCTAGCATGAAAGCTCCCCCAGATAGTTAGACTTTTTGTAGATCTTGTCGCAATGCAGCTAGCCTGTCGCGTGACCTGATTCACGAAAGGGCTGTGATTCTGGGACCCCCTAGGACCTGTTTCAATTTTGGTAGTTGCGTAATGTTAGGCTCCAAGGACTCGCTCCTTGCACGCCTAGCATGAGAACTCCACTCAAGGTAGACCTTATCGTTATTATCATCACAATGCAGCTAGCCTGCGGCGGGGCGTTAATACGATAAACGTCCGTGACCTTGAGTTTCCTTAAACCATCACCGTAGAAACTATCCCGTGAGTGGGACTTATGGGTAGTAAAAAGTAGAACAACTTTCTTACAGCCCACCTGTTAGGGAGGTTCCGGATTTACTTGTGACACCTTGGACCCTGCATCCTTGCATTCCTGCGTCTTTGCATCTCAGCATCATATACATCATTTCAGTAAGGTCTTCAAGGAACAAAGAGATGTCTATTACAAACATCGCAATTTTAACCATAGACAGACTTCAGCTTATAATCCCTTTTGGAAAAGTTTTTATAATTGGATGTTTGCATTTACTTTTGAGTTCCTTGAAACCATCCTTGCTTTGCATCCATTCGCATACCATTGCATCTACATTGCATATCATTTTCTTCCCTCAGAGTAAGCTCATTCTATCCTTTGTCTTGGGTCAGCAGTTTGATTCCCGGCACGTGTTCAGAACTAAGAACCATGTCTCAAGAAATAGTTGATGAACTGAGAAGAGGTCAAGAATCATTGAAAGAAGAGGTTATTTCCTTGAAGAAACAGATGGAATGGGTCTTGGAAACCTTACAAGCTTTGTTGAAGAAGGAGGGTCGCCCTGTGCCCATAGCCGCAACAGAGAGAGCTAATGTCCTACCTCCTTTTGATGCTGCCTTGAATCAAGATTGTTTCCCTGTGGCAACTCCTCAGCTGCCAACTCATGGATCTCCCATACTAGGCCAAAGTCAACCTCTGATTTTCAAATCAATGCCTCAGTATCCTCTGGCAGCTTCTTCTCAAGGTCGGAAAAAGAAGCGAAAGCGAAACAAGGGGCAGTGTCAGAACAAAGAGAGTGAATCTCACTATGAACCCATTCCAGTGCCACTCAGCAAGCTCTACCCGTTACTTATCCAGAATTCATTGATGACTCCTTACGCACCTGTGCCATCGCCAAATACATGGTATAACCCTGATACAAATACGGTGTGTGAATTCCATAAAAGGGTGGTAGGACATGATTTGAATACTTGCCCTAAATTGAAAGTCTGGGTACAAAGGTTGATCCATAGCAAAAGGTTAATCCTTGAAGAGGACCATCCAGAGGTTGAATGTAGATACCGCACTGGAGCCTTGGGGCACCCTATCGAAGAATTCCAGAGTTTTGAGTTACAAAGTGTTATTAAGTCGCTAATTCCCCAAGAAGGAGAGCCGATTTCAGACAATTTGATTGTTGAGCCAGGAGATAAGAAGGGAAAGAGACCTATGAAGGTTCTTAAAATTTTGTACCATAAAGAACAGGTCATGCGCCTAACTGATGGAGCGTCTTTGCCTTCTCACAAGAGTATCAGGACACCATCTGGAAATTTCAATGTCGCCACTCCTGCTGGCGGAAGCAAAGGATAAGTAGGGGGTGAATCGAAGGAAATGACATCCAGCATTGAGTGTGAAGAACTCATAGGTCATCACATCAAGCGACTAGCAATACCTAGAGTACCGGTAGTGCCAGCTTATCAGCAATTGAAAGTTCAGGATTCTCGCCCGGAATGTGTCTCAAATCAGAATAGAAGACAAGGGAGAAGACCCCTAACCCCTCAAATCCCTATGACCTACACGGAATTATATCCTTCATTGTTGAAGAAAGGATTAGTTGTTCCAAAGCCTTTTGGTCCCTTACCGGATCCACTCCCAGCAAACTACAATCCAAATGTCCGTTGTCTATTCCATGATGGTGCTTCAGGGCACGACTTGGAAGGCTGTTATGCTTTAAAACGCGTTGTGAAATATTTAATTGAGAAGGACATTCTTTCATTTGAAGACACTACTCCGATTATCAGGGACAACTCTCGTCCAAGTCAGCAAGCCCAAAGCCAAGGATATCTGAATCAGCATCAGAGTCCACATAAGCCTCGCAACAACTTGGAAAGAAGGAATGCTCCTCTTCACCCAGTACCTTTATCATACACTCAACTTCTGCAACCTTTGATTCAATACTCATTGGTGGTTCCCAAGTCTCTCAAGCCATTGCCAGAGCCATGCCCTCCTGAGTATAATCCACATGAGCAATGTGGATATCATGCTGGATCAATAGGGCATTCAACTGAAGACTGCAGAGCTTTTCAAGCCAAGGTACAACATTTGATCGACAAGAAGTACATATCTTTTTCAGAAGGAAGCCTGTTAGTGCATGTTAACCTCTCGCCTGAGTGACTTCTTGGTGCATCTCTTGAAGACATCTGAATTAAGACTTTTTTTCAATTCCCTAAAGCTGGCAATCCCATGTTTGTTTCAACATTGTTGTATTTTCTTTGCATGTTGATTTTGTATTTGCTTGTTAGCATTGTTTGTTTTGAATTAGCAAGATTAATGAAATGTTTATGCATATTTTGAATCAATCCATTTGTATTCACTCGTTTTCTTTCATTGTTACAAAAAGCAAAAATATATTTCTATCTTTTGTTTATCAAACTTTTGCTTTAGCAAAGATTGGAGGGAGGATGATGAAAACCAGATACTTGAATTATCCATTTGTATTCTCTCAATTAAAACCTTTCCAATGATGTACAGGCATTGTTTCAAATTCCCAAACACCGGTGAAATAAGGAAGATAATCCCTCGCTAACCCCTTCGAGCCTAGAAGTAGGAGTTTTCTTTTTCAAAAATGCAAAAACCCTTAATTTCAAACCTGGGGCAGGGTAGTCGGTTCAGTTAATCTGCTTGCATCCAATCTTCAAAAGATTCAATCCATTATCCAAGAAGGATCAGCAACGTACTTTCACTCACTACCGAAGAAGTCGTGAAGAGCCAAAAGTTTGTAGTACGTATTCTCTATCATCCAATAAGATGGCAGTCATAACCATTCAACAAAAGAATGACGTAAGGAAAAGAAATACAAAGAAAAGTCTGCCAAGTCAAAAATAGAAAAAGACGACTTAGGCGAAAATTAATGAAGTCATCAAATCCCGCAAAGCAAGGATAAAGCAAAGTGGCTGCCATCACTTTTAAATCCTGATCATACACCGCAAAAGAATTTTGAGATACGAATGCGCATGTCAATTTAACTGAACGTAGGATTGGAGTTCATCACGAAGATGGGGTGGGTACAAATAAATTTTTGAGCCTCTTATCCTTTGTTTCATAAACCGTGAACCAAGCCACGTTACAACCCTTAAAAGACCTAGCTGAGGCAGGGTTTATTTTGAGAGAATGCTACAACAAGGTTGTGTTAACCTGACTCCTAACGATCTTTGCTAATCATTTGTATTTATCACTTGATCTGCCATTCCATAAAATGGCTAGATCCACTTTTTATTTTAAATCAACTCCATTGTATCACTGTCATACCAATAAATTGCGATTTCAAAACTTGCATAAATGTTGCATTAAAATTGCCAATTTTTTTAAATAAATAATGTTTGTTTGCAAGTCAATTCAGCATCAACGAAATCCCGACGAACGCAGCCAGTTAGGGAATTCGACTGATTAAGAGAAGCCCAGCCAGGGGAAATTACTTCAAGAATAAGCCGATTAATTTCTTCAAGAGTCAGCATCTCAGAGGTTGAACTTCTTCTCAAGGCTCATACTAGAGAAATTTATCACCAATGATTCAAGAATTCAATGACCAGTCAAATCAAAAGTTTCCCATCCTAGGAGTTGGGTAACCAGGGGCAAAACACTTCAAGAACCATCAATCTGAATCAATCCATTCAGGAGTCAACAATTCAGAGGTTGAGCTCTCCTCAAGGCTCATACTTGAGCAAGTTATCAGAAAGAATTCAAGGTTTCAATGGCCAGCCAGACCAGAAGTCTCTCATCCCAGGGATCAGATAACCAGGGGCAAATTTCTGATGTTCGAGCACCGGGGCAACCATTTCCAAGGCCATGTCATGGCAGGCTAGTCTAAACTTTTTGAGAAGAGGAAAATTTCAAAACCATTGATTAGGGGCAAGATGAATCACACAGGGGCAAGTCCTCTCCATACCTACAATATGTTCAAGCAGGCCCTATGCAACAACTAATTTTGAGTTCAAGACGGGTGTCGGGAGTCATGTCGTCATTTTTGTCTGAAGAGTCGTCTTCCAAGAACTATTCCATCCAGTACCCATTACAGGGGCATATTTGGAAATCGTATGAGTCGGTGTGTCTTTCTCATGTGTTGGTTAGGTCGCTTCGCTCTTAGCTTTAAGCCCAGCTACCGTCTTACATATCGAGCATCTGCTCACAGTAGAAAAGAGTCATACCTTGCAAAACAGACCTCTTCTGACATGTAATCTATTGTCACTTTACAAGAATCTCTCTGAAGTCCAATTGTCATTGGCATGAATCTGTTAAGCTGGTTGGAAAACCCTTTGCTTATAGTCTAAGTCCATTTAATTTGGCACATACTTATGTTTTCCTGAGTGGTTCCTGAAGGTCTTCTCCTGATTCTTCGTTTAAGGAATGACTGGAGGTTGGATATCCCGCTGAAAAATCCAACCTTCTCGTTTTATTCTCAGTATCAGCCGGTCTCTTGGAGCCGTTGACTATTTGAGTACGCTGTTTTCTACCCCTAATATCAGTTGGTTGCACAGAGCCCCTGCCCAAACTTTGTGTTCGTTTTCTTTATCCTCGGTCTCAATGGTTACACTTGAACCTGTTGATTTACCACTTTGGATTTTTTGTTGTTATTTCCTGACCACTGCGTCTATGCCTGTCATTTTATTTCCAGACCACCGCGTCAATGCCTGTTATTTTATTTCCAGACCACCGCGTCTTTGTCTGTTATTTTATTTCCAGACCACCGTGTCTTTGTCTATTATTTTATTTCCAGACCACCGTGTCTTTGTCTGTTATTTTATTTCCAGACCACCGTGTCTTTGTCTGTTATTTTATTTCCAGACCACCGTGTCTTTGCCTGTCATTTTATTTCCAGACCACCGCGTCTTTGCCTGTCTTTTATTTCCAGACCACCGCGTCTTTGCCTGTCTTTTATTTCCGACCACCACGTCTTTGCTTGTTTTTTTTTAATTTCTAGACCACCGCGTCTATGCCTGTCATTTTATTTCCGACCACCGCGTCTTTTGCCTGTTATTTTATTTCCTGACCACCGTGTCTTTTGCCTGTTATTTTATTTCCTGACCACCGTGTCACTACCTGTTATTTTATTTCCTGACCACCGTGTCGTTATATGTCATTTTATTTTCAGACCACCGCGTCAATGCCTGTCCTTTTTATTTCCAGACCACCGCGTCAATGTCTGTCATTTTATTTTCAGACCACCGCGTCAATGTCTGTTATTTTATTTCCTGACCACCGTGTCACTACCTGTTTTTTTTTTATTTCCTGACCACCGTGTCGATTCTTGTTTTTTATTTCCTGATCACCACGTCAATATCTGTCTTTTATTTCCAGACCACCGTGTCATTGCATGTCTTTTATTTTCCTTACCACCGTGTCGACATTTGTCACTTTATTTCACGATCACTGTGTCAATATTTGTTTATTCCTGACCGTCGTGTCAATGTCTGTTATTTTTGTTCTCCTGACTACCAAGTCGAGGCCTTTTCTGTTTTTCCTCAATCACCGAATCATTGCATCGGGACCCCCAGCAATCACCTTGAACTTGCTAACTCATCACTTCCGTTAGTTTGTCTTTAATCTTATGCTTTGTTTTCCGTCTTCTGTCATTCTTAGTGCCAGCAGTTACACTTGAACCTGCTGATTTATCACTTTGAATACGTCATGTTTTCGTCTTGTCATCCCCAGCATATTGTCACCCCCAGTGGGTCTCCACCTTAGTTTTGTGGATCACCATTACCAGTTGTCTGCATTGTATCCCGCATACCATATTAGCATATTTATCAAAATCAGTGTGTTAGGTTTCATTGCATCTTGCATATCATATCTCCAGCAATAGTCCCACGTAAGTTCATGGCATGTCATTGCATTTAGGGGGAAAATTTTCGTTTATTTCTATATTTAAATACCTTTCACTCCGATTTTATGAGGATTAACATCACTCATTTTATCTGGTGAAGTTATTTAAATAGGGGCAACTGTCACACCCCAAATTTTACCCCTAACTGCTCTCATCATATTTTCGTTGCACTCAACGGAAAATTTCCAAGATTTGTGTTTCTGTCACTTTCAACTCATTTTTCGAGTTTCTCATGATTTTTTTTTTTATTTCTTTTCACTTCCAAGCTTCCATTTTTAATTTTAATTTATATTTCTCATTTCTAACTTTTATTTCATTTTTGTATTCTTATCTTTTGTTTTCTAGTTCTATTTCTATGTTCCATTTTTAACTTCGTATTTTTAGAATTTTTGTTTCAATTTCTATTACTAGTTTTTATTGATTCTCTATTTCCTTCTTTATATATATATATATATATATATATATATATATATATATATATATATATATATATATATATATATATATCCATTTTAAATTTAACTTCTATTCATTTTCAAGTTCTCATTTTTAAATTGTTTGTTTTTATTATTTTCTTAAATTTTTATCTCAATTTCTACTTCCAATTTTATTTCATTTTTAAAAAAATTGTTTCTATTTTTATTATAACTTCCAACTTCAATTTAAGTTTAAGTTCAATTTTGCTTTTAAATTCATTTCTCCAATTCATCTTCCAATTTCAAATTTTGTCCCAAGTTTAGTTCATATTTTCTATTTCTAGTTTTTTTCTTTTCCAAATTCATATTCCAAATTTCAAATTTCAAGTTCTCACATCATTTGTAAATTCAAGTTTAAATTCAAGCTTTAATTGCATTTCAAATTCATCATGAACTCAATGTCAAATCTCATTCCAAGATCATTACAAATTCATGAAAAAAAAGAGAGTTTGTTCCAAACACCAAAAATTCCAAACTTCTATTTGTCAATCTCAAGTGCATTCCTAATTTTCAAACTCATAACCAAATTCAATTACAAGCTTTTGTCAAAGTTACATACAAGTTACAAGCTATAAAATTAGCAATTACAAATTCAAAACAAAAGTGTTGCTTGAATAAAGATGGTTGAAAGTTTCTCATCATAAGCAAATGCATCCAACCCCATTTTGTTAACTTGAGTTCTTCATCCCCAAACGTCATGCTTTTTTCATCCTCATGGCAATACCATCCAATGTACATGAAAATAAAAGAAACAAGGATTAATATCATGTTAATTCAAAATTCTATCAAATTCTATTTTGTATTATCACATAAGCATTCAAGAGCACATCTTTTTTTTTTAACACAATCCATGAACTCTTCATTCAAGCATTTCAAACATTTACTTTTCAATTCAAAATTCATTCACAAACGTCAATTCAATCATATTCATATGCATTCATATTCATTCCATATTCAAACTCAGCATAACCAAGCAGCCCCATAAATGTTACATAAGACTCATACATATTCATTGCATTGTATCACACATAATATGGTAAACAAGAAAAGAGAGCATAGTTTCAATTAAGTACAGCATTACATACAACAGCATCGGACACTTTTTTTTTCCACAAGCAAACAAATAAACCTGCTGCATTTTCAGACCTCTGCCCTCACACATCACTTTCAAAAATGCAGAATTTTCCCCTCCCCAAACTCAGTCAAATACTTAGTCCACAAGTTTTCACAAGATTCAAATTCACAAACCCTAGCTCTTTCCTATATAAAGAGCCTGTATCATACACAGACAAAAAAAAACCATAACAACCACAACTTATAACCATACACAACCTGCACTAACACAACAGCCATTGCAACACACTTCGTCACTCATACAACAGTGTGTAACATAGCACCTAAAACTACATAATAATCAGGTAAACACATCATTACCTCCAACAACTCACTAGAAACAATAGAGTAAAAAGTAACAGCAAGAGAACAGAGGGATTATATGTGAAACCGTCGAGAAAAAATCACCTGAGGGAATCACAACAGAGCAACCCTGCCATAAAACCGTGATAAACCACACCAAAATTGACGATCGGAGATCACCGGAAAGCCCTAAAGCAAAACAGTGTTGAGAGACGCCGTGAAATATCAACCGCGGAACATAAGTAGAGTCTACGGGAGAGACGACATAGTGCAAGCAGCATCATCGAGACGCGCTGACTCCTCCACCATTACAATCAAATCGACCGAAACCTCACACAAATCCGCGCCTGAACCACCTCATATCCATTCTACCAATAATCAATCGATAGCACACATTCAACATCAGAAGTGGAGCCATCTTCAACACAACAACCGGTCACGTACAAATCGAAACCGCAAAAGGGGATTCGACACCCCGATAACGTCCGGGAGGTAATATTCTTCATGAACACTCATATACTTGATTACAGGTCGCCTTTAATTTAAATCTCTGAACAAATCTTTGCTTGAATTTGCGAATCGTTGGTGTTTTACTCTAGGTTTAGTCTCGCTTCGGTGTCGTTGGCCCCTTTTTTTGTTTTTGTTGTTACAGAGAGCGTTTTAGAGAGAAGAGCTGATAGGAAGGGATTGATTTGAGAAGAAAAAAGGATTTGGAAAGGAGTTTGTTTTACCGTGATCTGGTTTCCCCTATTTTTAGACCATGTTTGTTTTCTGTCGCCGGTTTTTGATTTAGGTTTCCTTCAAAAAAAATTGCCTTTACTTTCTTTTATTATTACTTATGTATTCCATTTATTTTCATTAATACTGCACGTTAATCTCATGCTTGTTTTTCTATTTATTTGTTGTTATCAATAATAAGTGGTGTTACGAATGTATACAGACCCTTTTTTTTTCTTCTTCTCATTTATCTACTTGTTTTGTTATACTCTTTATTTGTTTTATTTTTCTATTTTGCTAATATTCATAAAAAACACCAAAAAATATGTAAATGCCTAATTACTTATTTTAATTTTTTTCCCTTTAATATTAATTAACTTTATTAAGTGATTAGATTTAACTTAATTAATTTAGTTCTTTTATTATGTTCTTTTATAATATAAAAAAAAATCAAAGATTTTCTTATATAATTTTATTAAGTTTTTTTCTTCGTCTTCTTTCCATTTAATATCAATTATTTAACTTTGTTAAGTGTTTAGGTTTAATTAGTTAACTTCGTTTTATATAAAATCAAAAATATTTTTTTTCTTCAAATCTTTGTATTTAATTGTGTTAATTCTTAGTTGACTAAGTTTTAGTTTCTTTTATTTTATTTTATAGAAATAGTAATTTATTTTATTTAATTAATTTTTAGTTAATTCTTATTCAATTATAAAAAAACAAAAAATATCTTTTGTTTTCAATATACAGGTTCCTAAATCAATTTCATTTATCATTTTATTTAAATAAATATCTACAAAATCAAAAAGTATATTTTTAATCTTTTTAATTATTTTGTTAACTCTTTTCATTTATTTTAATTAATCCCTTTAGGGCCAATGATATAACAAAGTCGCAATAAGTCGTTTCCGACTAAGTGCGACCAATATGAGACCATCTTTTATTTATTTAGTTCATAAGATTAATTTTTTCTTATTTCATGATTATTCTATTTAGTATATTTAGTTTGTTTATTTTTCTTACATTTCTAAATTCTAACGTTTCCAAAATAATTAATCGCGTCTACATTTGCACACACGTAAGTCGGTCACCTATGTGACCGCCATCTGCACTTTTACGCGCCTAATTTAATTAACAAGGAATAGAGCTCCGGAGTCTAGCACTCCGCACGATCTAGAACGAACTACAACTGGGCTAGCCCCACGCGTATTGTTCGTTCAATCCTTCGTTATTAAACACATCAATTCTAAAACGTCTAAAAAATATTATTCAATTCATTTGAATTAAATTACGAAAACAGAACTCCGGAGTCTAGCATTCTGCACGTTCTGGATTGGACCGCAACTGGGCTAGACCCACGCGATGTGTTCAATCACTATTCGTATATCAATTATTCAATTTATTTAGATTAAATTACGAAAACAGAACTCCGGAGTCTAGCATTCCGCACGTTCTGGATTGGACCGCAACTGGGCTAGCCCCACGCGATGTGTCCAATCACCTTTCGTATATCAAAATATTCAAATTATCTTTTTAAATTAAATTATGAAAACAGAACTCGGGAGTCTAGCATTCCGCACGTTCTGGATTGGACCGCAACTGGGCTAGCCCCACGCGATGGTTCAATCACTATTCGTATATCAATTATTCAATTTATTTAATTTAAATTACGAAAACAGAATTCCGGAGTCTAGCATTCCGCACGTTCTGGATTGGACCGCAACTGGGCTAGCCTTACGTGATGGTTCAATCACCATTCGTATACCAAAATATTTAATCTATTTTCAAATTAATTATCGAAAGATAGAACTCCGGAGTCTAGCATTCCGCACGTTCTGGATTGGACCGCAACTGGGCTAGCCCCACGCGATGTGTTCATTCGCCCTTTCGTTTAAAACATCTTAACAACATTCAAACACCTTTTCTCTAAAACGAACATTGTTTAAATCATTCTATCTCTCGAACAAGCTAGCGCTTCAGCCTCCACCACGAGTATAAGCTAATGCTTAACAGTAGAATGCATTTCAAACAATCGTTCAATTAAAAAACCACAAACCGTAGCAGCACGAACTACGAAGCTCTGACTTTCCTATTGCACAAGGGAATACGTAGGCATGGGGATTTTAATCCTTCGCGAGCACCCTAATAAAAAATTCAATTATTTCTCTGTTTAAAAACTTTAGTCCTTCCTCCGTCTTAATATATTAATTTAAAAAATTTCTTTTCTTTCAAACAAACATATTAATAATCATTTAGAAGACATAGACTTAAGATCAAACATTTAATCGCATAATTAGCTAAGAGGTTCCCGTTGAGTACAACGGACTTGAGGGGTGCTAATACCTTCCCCTTGCGTAACCGACTCCCGAACATAGAATTTGGTTTCGTTGACCATTTTTTATCCTTCCTTTAGGTTGTATCTATATCTCCCTTTTTTCTCGTAGAATAAATAGAATTAGGTGGCGGCTTTGTTGTTTTGTTTTAGGATCGTATTTTTCGAGGTACGACATCTGTCATTTCTTCATCTTCGACAGTCTTCAACTCATCTTTTATTTCTGCCTTAATGTCAGCTCCTTTGTTTCTGAACGAAGGTCTTTGGTGCCCAACATGCACCTTATTATTAACTTTAAGATTGTCCCTAGCTTCACCAAGGACACTTGTGTTGGATTCAACACAATCACTTATAAAGGCTTCCCTTTGAGCCTTCCTCCTGCACTGCTCCTTACGCCATTGCGACCTAGACATAGGATTATTACCATTGTAATTCTCAAATACATATTAAGCTTTGTTAGAGGTCCTAACCTCCTTTGTGTATCCCATTGAAGGTCCTCTTTTGACCTCAAATTTTCCCCACTTCTGTCCTCTCCTCTTGCCTGACTCATCAGGCTTAAACCACTTATCACTGGGGACCTCCCCACTTGGTTTAAATGAAGGTTATTTGAACTTGAGAGACTGAGGCATGCCCCTTTGTTGATAGGGGTTAGCACGTCTTGGGTCGAAACGGGCATGTTTTTGGGCATTTTTCACCTTTTTCCCCCATGCATCCTATTCGACTGTTGAAGACTTCGAGCGGCCTTCTTGTCGAAGATGGAACTACACCTTGGATAGAGAATCACTTCCGACTTCTTGTTTTGGCATCTCTTCAAGAAATCAACAATTGTCTCATCCTCCCTGGGATAAGCCTTTGTATAGTGGTCTTTCTGGCTTGCAGAATGATCCACTTTCAGCACCTGGCCGTCTGTTACCTCGACCATGATAACATTAACTTCGTCCTTGAGTTCCATCTTGGAGAAGTTCAATTATAGGCTGTCATACCCTAATTTTTTACCCTAATATTTTTCGCATCTCATCTTCATCTTGCATACCAACAAGATCACGCACTAGTTCGTTTGTCATTTTCATTTGCAGGTTTATACCTCGCAGGGGATCACCGTGCTTTTACTTGCTTTTATTTGTTTATTTTTACTAACTTCTAACCAAAATACCAAAAATATGGTGCAATTTGCTTCTTCTTCTTCTTCATCTCTGTGTGCAGGTTTTCAAAGACAAGGCAGTAATTTTAATTCAGATGTGGTTGTTCAATTATGATTCGATTCAGATGGATGTTTGACCTAATCTTGGTCAAACTATCATAAGATTGTTTCACTGTAAGTTATTTGTGCCAATGGTTATTTCTCAGATAGTGCGTGTAACACCCAAATCTACCCGGCGAAAATTCATAAATCAGAGTTTCAAAAATTCAACAAAACATAGAGGATGCCACATTTTCGACTTTAAAAACATCAACATTTAATCGTATATCAACATGGATACATAACACATATAGATCGGGAGACAAATAACAACTTCAATTATTTTATAAACCAAAACATTTTTATTACTAAACAACATATTCATAATTTTCAACTTCATTGTCATGACAGAATAATGTATTTATCAACTTATAAAACAACTTGTAACAACATGCTCTCCTATTCAACTTCAACTTTTGAGTACAACCACAATAATGAGAAACAACTATGACATAACAAGCTTCAACCCCCCGAGTGTTATGTATCAGAGCGATGACACCAACTTGACTACAAAGGTAAGCAACTCTAATCTGGATTACCTGCATGTTACCAACATAGGGGCAACATTTAAACAGAAGGGGTGATATATCTAACAATATAATCAGAATGCATGATAAACAACACATTAGATCAGATTACATAAATCACTACTTCATAACAACTCAAACAACATTAATTTACAACACAACAATAACTTTATCAACATAATACTATGACAACTTTAACAACTTAATACAACAACATTATAACAACTTAAGTATGCGACACTAAATGCGATTCAACATGATGCGTATGCATGTGGTACCATTGGAGTAGTACTCCCAACGTAAAATATGTCAGGTTATCGAGGCATAAGCCTTCAACGTAATAATTTTGCTAATCCAGTCCAACATGGTGAGCATTCGCTCTAACTTAGAAATGCAACATATGTTATGCGACCCAACATAACGACAATAATCAAGATTGGCTCAAAGGCCTACGACTTAACAACAACAACATCTAACGTTGGCTCAAGGCCTACAACATAACAACAACAACATCCAACTTTGGCTCAAGGCCTACAACATAATAACAACACAACACAAAACAACCAATCATACTACAATCCTATTCACTCAGTTCCAACTAATTAATTAATTTACTATTGCTCTGTCATTACCACTTACTAGTCAGCTTATTATCATAATTCTGCTAAATCCATGACAACAACTACAATCCAAAACCTACTACTCAATTACTACAGTGCTACTTAATAAACCCAACCACATAAATATTATTATTCTTCTAAACATATAGGTACACATACTGCTACTAAATTCTTGTCATCAATCGACTTACCAATATACTCCTTGCTGTTACTAAAATTCTTCATTTAAGCTACAACTATTACTATCATTGCCACTGCTATATACAATCCCTAATGAGGTTCTCAATTTTATTAACTACTGCTATTGATAATAACTAAACTGATTCCCAACTTAATTTAATCAAAGTTCCTGGCAATGAAAAACGGACCAAACTGTAGACAGCAAAAACCCAAAACGCAACAGTCTAGTGTGACGTTCATCACACAAATTCCTGGCCCCCGTCTCACTACGTGACAGTCGTTATAAAAGGGAGACGGTTGTCTCAACTAAAAACGTGACGGTCGACATAAAAGGGAGACAGTCGTCCCAATCAGCCAGGTGACGCTCGTCACCAACAAGGGACGGTCGTCCCAATGTGAAATTCGTGTGTTTCTATTCTTAGTTCTCTTTGCTTCCCCTCAATCTTCACCTCTCACTGTAATTCCTTCTCAGTTTCCTCTTCGACCACCCAACCACTCCACCAACACACAATTCAAAAACACAATAATTCATAATTTTCTTAATTATCTAAAAACAACTTATTTCATTAAAACAACTTATTTCACCAAAACAACTTATTCAACAAACGCAAAACAACAATTGACAGCAATAATTCATAAATCCAATTCCACATGTTTTCATCATACAAACCCGATTAGAGAGTTAGAACCCCACCCTTACCTTAATCGATGGCCGCTTCGAATCTCCGATCGACTTTCCAACCCCTTTGCCTCTATGGCCCTTTTCCTCTCCTCTTTCATCCATGGAGATTAGAAATATGAACATGCTACCATTGAGTTCCTACCTTGACCAAAATTCAGCCTTCATCACCATCAATCCCATAACTACTATTTGACCAATTTCCAACATGAACTTCCAAACTTCAAATGTGTTTTTCTCCTTCAATACCGAACTTATTGACAAGAAATCATATATCAAATTGAAGGGAATTTCATAAGCTTTCCAGAAATTCAAGAATCGCGTTAATCAGAATTACAAGTAAAAAGTTATCACCGGTTTAGTGGAGGATGTATCGTAAGTGCGAAAATGGAGATATGATCACGAGTCCTTCTTTATCCTTCTTTGCTCCCAAGCTATTTTCTGTCCTCTAAAACTCTTATTCTTCTCTAAGACGTTTTCTTCCTTTCCCCCAATTTTCACGATTCCTTCTTCTTACTGATACTTCTTCTCTTTTGACTCATTCTTTTATTTTCTTCTTTTTATTAAAATAATAATAATCTAATTATAACAACTAATGGGCCTAAGTCTTACACCCCTTTTAATTGCTAATTTCGATGAACCCATTAACCAACACGCTCCAAAATAAATAATATGACTTATAATATTATTTCCTCGACTTACCGACTTAATAATCCGACTTAACGACTTAATTCACCACAACACTAAAAATTAATATAATAATTCACGACTAATTATTTTCTCCCGACTTAATTAGATTATCTTCTGATTATTAACTAAATGATCCAAGCACCTAAACAACTTATCCAACAATACTCGGAGAATATTCCATATCGTCTTCCATAACTTATATCAACTTAATTAATTAAATTCGACTTAAACCAACTTATAATGATCAACATAATATTCCGATATTTTGGAAATCAACTTAAATCAACGCGACGTAACACAACATACTACAATTATATTTAATTAAATAATTAATTAAATAAACGGGTGTTATAGTGCGTGTCAAAGTTCAAGCTCTGTTGTGTGCGAAAATATTCAGTTTATCAGGCAGTGTTTCGTGTAAAGTTTGTGTTAAATCTTCAAGTTTATTAAGTGTTCATCAGCTTATCAGTGATTCATCTATGGATTTATTTTCCTCAACATGTATTCAAACAATCAGGACAAGTTTCATACAATTCAAGTGGTTATGGCTTAAGTGACAAGGTTTGGGTTATTCAGTGATTCATGATTGGCTTTAATCAAGTGGCTTGTGAAAGAAAAATCAAGATCTTGTTTTGTGCTAAAAAAATCACCGCTTCATATCCATTTATCTAAATTCAATTCATCCAAATTTTATTCATTATCCATTTTCGATTAAACCGTATTCATTTTCAAAATCCATTTTTTTCCGTTTTATTATCTAGTTTCCAAACCATTAACCATTTATTATATTATCCAAATTCTAATCCATATTCCCAATGTTCAATTTATAATCCATTTACATTATGCAAAAAGACAACAAAAAATAAATAGAACGAAACATTTTTTTTAAGCCCACTTACAACTGAGTCCATTTACCACTTAACCAAAAAAGAAACAAATATACAACAATGCTATTTCGGTCCACCCATTACAACATGTTGACTCTTACTATCCTTCATTTTCCAAATGAACCACACGTGATATTTCAGCCACTTCAGCATTCTATAGCCAGCATTTCTCAGCCGTATTGCTACACTTTTAGAAAGCCAAACACACGTTGCAAGTCGCACGAAGCCGTCCCATTTTACCCAGTTCAATCACGCCATCATCCATACATAAACACACGCCTTAGACGCAGATTCAACACCAAATTAAATGCATCAAAACGCAAGAAAGCCAAATACACGCTCACGGAATGCCTCTGAAACGCAGGTCCAAGACAAACGAAATGCAACCATGTCTCTTAAACGTACATACCTGATTCAAAACGCATAAAAAAACTTGACCATAACGCATAGAAAAATAGAATAAAACACAGTTAGAGAAAATCAGAATGAAACACACTTATGCCATGACATTCAAAACGCGCGAAAACTTTCAAAACGACAATTCAACTTTCATTCAAATCTGATCTCTATTCTTCTATAAATACAGACCCTTCCCTCTCATTTTCTCAAGCTTGAAAAGCCTCTGATTACCCTACGAAATTCAAAATCAAGCTTCAAAACTCATCTTCCACGGTTCATAAACCCCCATTCTGATAACCTTCACACATTTCTTCACCAATATTCCCTCCCCATTTCATAAAC
This sequence comes from Lathyrus aphaca, assembly GCA_963966055.1. NCBI lineage: Eukaryota > Viridiplantae > Streptophyta > Magnoliopsida > Fabales > Fabaceae > Lathyrus > Lathyrus aphaca. Next base: position 295,730,425 of record OZ014524.1, read on the forward strand.
CTTTAAACAACTTTCATTCTGCAAATTCATCTTCTTCACCTTCAAACCTTCAATTTTCATTAACTTAACAACAATAATAATCATAAATCCGAATTGGAAAGAAATTCAGAAGAAGAAGAATAGTGAAATCAACGAGATCCACGCGAGATGAACCGAGAGAGAGAGAGAGAGAGAGAGAGAGAGAGAGAGAGATTGACAGTGGAGATCGAAAATTGAAATAGAGAGGAGAGTGGCAATTTGATTTTTCTGATGCGGATTTGATGGCGATTTGAAGAGGCGGCGGTGATTTTTCCGAAGGTGAATAATGGAGACTCTGTGTTTTATCGATGAAGAAGAAAACAATACTCTTTTATATTTTTTATTAACTTTACTTTTAATTTCTTTTTTTCTGAATTTTTATAAAGATTATTCTGTTTGGGCTTAATGCTGGGATCCAATTCCATTTCTATTCACCAACTCCCTATCTGCGTGTCCCCCCTCCTTACTTATTATTTATTTTCTTTCTTTTTTCTTCTGTTTTTTTCTTTATTGTTTTTTACAAAAATTTGTTTTCTTTTTTTAGATTTGATTTTATTTCTGAAATATGAAAGCCTTATTTAGAAAAATATTTTGATAAGTTTTTTTTAGAAAAAATATTTCAATTGTTTTTATGGATTTTATGTTAGATCCACTTCTCTTCATCTTATTTTTCTTTTGGTCGATGAGATCTTCGATTCAACGATTATTGATTTTCAAAGATGTTTAATCTTCATTATTTAAAATCTATGGATGAATGATCATTTGGATCATTCTCCATACTTTGGAATCGTGATAGGTTACATTTGATAAATCGATGCGAAATCTCGATTAAGATTAGACCATTACCACTTTTTTCTTTTTGTGTGACATGTTTACGGAGGATGATCCATTATATCATCTCTCTAACATGTATTAACACAAATATCATTCACCTTAATTGGTGTTGGTCGACCTCATTTGTAGGGTAATTACTTCGTAAATTACTCGGCGATTGTTTAACATAGACCTAAATGTGTCCAGAATTCGGAATAAAAATCCAATTGGATACTTGCACTTTTGTGGACCGGACCTCGTGTTGGTCGCGTAATCCCAAAGAGGTTAGTCTTTTGCGTTAAGATCTAAGACTTATGAAGCTTGATGCATAGTTTCTTTAGGTCTCCCAATCTTCTTTCAAGTTTCATTGAATTTGGATCTATATTCCACGATTAATCACTATAGTGTAAGATACTAAGCGGAATCGGTGACTTTGTTACTTTCTTTGGTTGTGAATGATTAAGTTCACCATACCATTATTATGTAAATATTATTATACTATTACTATACTAACATTTTAATTCCTTATTGCACCTTTATCTCCTTTATTTTTTATTATGATTTTTTCATTCATAATCATGTTTATATTTCTTGCTCTTATTATTGATGTGTTAATTTTCCTTTTGTCCATTTGAATACAAAAATATTAATAAAGGATTAAACATCTAAAAGACTCTTGACTTTAATCTTGGACTATGGTCACTATCCTTAGCATTGGACTTGGAGTTTTGGACTTAGATTTTAGGATAATTCTCTTTGCTCAAGTTATTATGGATTGAAGACCTTGGCCTTGATTTAGTTCAATTGTTTATGAAGATGAAGCCCTATTATTGCTTATGTTTCAAAAAGTGCTTGTCATCCGGTTAGATCGTTCTTCTTTTAACTTTCACTTTAATCTTAGGATGGCTTCTTCATCTCTTCCCACTTCTTAAAATTTCAAAACTTCTCTCTATTTTCAAAACCTTATTTATTTTCAAATCTTAACCACTTTCATAATCAAACCTTGACTTAGGCCAAGCGGTTTTACTTTTTCGATTTTATTTCTTAATAAATGCTCAACCACATATGCATATCAAAACCTTTTTTCAAAATACCTTAAAAAATACAAAACTCATTCAATCCTTTTTGTGCCCTCGTGCACTTTTTCTTTAACCATTTTCACATGTTTAGATATGATTCATTCTTTTTAGCGGAAGTATTTGCTAAAGAATGATGACTTATCTTTACATTTTAAAATCAATCCAACACATTAACTTTTCATTATTTATACCACGAACTACGGGGTTTTGATCTCACATTGCACGTCGTGGGTACATAGGCATGAGGCGAACGTCTCGTCAAACAAAAAAATCTTAAAAAACATTTCTCTTCTCTTCTCTTCAATCTCTTTTAGACAAACCATTTTCAAACAAAAAGCAATAAATATTTCAAAGGGCTCCTGTGGAATACCACAAACTTTTTGGGTGCGTAAAACCTTCCCAATTTGTAACCTATCCCCTTACTCGGTTCTCTGCTTGTTTCTTTTAGCTTTTTGCTTTTAGATTCATTAGGATTTATTCGCTCTTTTTTCCTTTTCCATTTGGAATAAAATAAAGGTGTGGTGGCAACTATGTTTATTTTGAGTTAAGTTAACTAATAACTTACACTCATGATTTTATCGCTACATAGGCCATCAACAGCCTCATCCATCTTTACGAAACTTTCAATAGTTTCTTTGGTAATGAGTGAGAGGATTGACTCTTCAACCTCCTCATGGGGGGCGATGGTAACCCCCACGTTAAACCTTTCAACATCTGATGATGTCTTAAAGAATCCTTCGACAGCCTTGCATATCAGTTGTTCTTATTGCTCACTGGTCAATTCCTCATTGGCCTTGAACATTATGGCTTCATTGTTGGTGTTCTCAGTAACCTCAACAACCACAGGTTCAAGTACAACCTCGACTGAATCAGGACATCCACTGTCATCAGAAAATTGCTCGATGATGTCCACCCAGTTTACTACAGAAGGTTCAGAGTAATTCGCCTCATCCGTCTGAAGAGGATCAATATCGATCTTCATCTGTGCTTTTGGCTTGTCACCGAACTTGAGCCTTCCTTACTGGATTGCATTTTGCACCAAATCCCTGAAAATAAAACATTGAAAAGTTTTATGTCCCAAATAATTTTGGTATTTACAAAAATCTATTTTCTTTCTTTGATCTAAAGGTGGTGTTTTAGAACCAGACGGAACAAGTATTTGTCCATCCTTAACTAATAAATCAAAAATCTCGTCACACTTGGTGACGTCGAAAGTGTATGTTTTCTTTGGAAATCTATCGTTCTTTTCGACTTCGACATGATTCTTTCCATTTGAGGGAACTAATAGTTTGCAGGAATAAGGAGGACCCTGCTTAAGTTCATCTAAGTCTATCTCATTATCATCTAGAGATATAATTTTGTCATAGACGTTTTCGACCTCATCTTGATATTCGACATAGGCTATCTTTTTGTGTTTGTTCGCCCTATCTTTCTCGTCCTTCAGACGTTCAAGTTGTCGAACTCGGTCTGCTAATTGGGCCATGTCCCTCAAGTAATGAGTATCCAGCTTCTTCCTGATTGAATAGTCAAGGTCACCAGCAGCCATTTCGACCAATTCAAGCTCAAGTACTTGAGTAAAACATCTTTTCTAAAGCAGTCGAAATCTGTTAAAGTAGTCGTCAATGGACTCATTGAATTTTTGTTTCACGCTGGCTAATTCTTTCAAACTAATTTTAGTCTGGACCATGTAGAATTTCTCGTGAAACAAACGCTCTAATTGGGTCCAATTACATATCGAACCAGGTGGAAAAGTAGTAAACCAAGTAAAAGCATTCTAGGTAAGGGAGCTAGGGAAATATTTAATCCTTAGACTCTCATCATTAGCAATCTCCCCAGCCTCTATCATGTATCGTTCCACGTGTTCGACCATAGATTCGGTTGTATCCCCTGAGAACTTGGTAAATTTGGGAACCTTCGTCCTAGGGGGAAATTCTGATTGGAGTATATAGTCCACTATTGGCGAAGTAAAGTTTGGCCTAGCAAAACCAGTGTTTATTCCACTTCGCGCCATTATTCGTTCGACAAGAGCTGCCAAGTTTTTTTCTGCTGCAATACTATTCTGTCGAACTTGTTGGACTACGTGGTCTACATCTTGATGTCTATTTACCAACCTCACTATTGGCTCCTCTTCTATTGGTATCTGTCTCTGACCTCTAACGGGTTCGACGTCTACAGGTTCGACCACAGGTGGATTTTCTTGGTTCAATAGCGGCATAGCTTCTCTCACTTATGGTAAGTGATGTGGCTGTCGAACTGGTGTTGGGACTCCCATAAATTCTGCTATGTGCGCCATTTGAGATACCATATGTTGATTCGTCTGAGTCGTATTCTAAATCAATGGCTGAGAAATCTCTCCCATAGTTTGGGATAGAGTATGAACCATTTGCATGTTGCTTTAATCCATATGTTTCCTTAGATAGGCCACAAAATCGTTTGTCAAAGTATGACTCTGAGTCGAATGCCCTAAGCCACCATTATGATTATTCCTTCTCATATTTATTGCAGAATTAGATTCCTACAAAGGCGAAGAAACAACATTTTCTGAATAAACTGGGGGAGCATTTCTCAGTCCTGCCATGATAGTTGATGCACCAAAGATTCTAGGAAAAGCTTGAGAAAGTGACATGGGCATATGTGGTCTAAATGCATCCGTACTTGGTGGTGGAGTTTGAGTATTTGGCCCAATATACTCCAACACTGGCTGAGTATAATATCTATTAACCGTGTCTCCTAGTCTTCTCAAAGGGGATTGTTCTGACGTCACATTTAGTGTGGTCAAAGCTCCTATCGAAGGATTAGAGGTTGGGATGCCCCATTCCTTGGTCCATCTTATGTGTTCGTACTACGAACGTTCGAACTGCCCACTTGAGGATTCGACCCACTTGTTGCGGGTATTGAATCACTTGGGTTTCCTTGGCTAGACGCCATCCTTCTTGTGTTTCTTCATTTAGGGATATAATGGTATGTACTGGCTACCTTGCCACTTCTCAAATGCATACAACAAAGGCAATTGTTCCTTCTACCAGACCGTCCACGTAAAGGAAGTTACAAAACACAGAAGTTAAAAAAAACGTTATGAAAAAGGGAGAAGTTATAAACACTTCTAAAAAAATGTTTTCAACTTAGCACTGTCTCGCCGAGTGTGCTAATTTGTTTACCCCCAAAATCGGTAAACAACCATTGGTCCTCTGAAGATACCAAAAAGTCCCCCCAGTTACTCGCAGGATCGACCAAATTAATCCTAGGACATGTGCTAAGCAAAAAGGATTGTGATTTTGGTATATCACATTTTTGGGAAAAAGAAGGGTCTTGAATATTTCAACAAGATTCATATTATTTAAAAAAGTAAAATAAAGTAAAAGGGCAAAGGCTTTCAAAATAAATCAAATTAAAGAGAAGTCTTGGAATTTTAAAGGAAAGTAAAGGCAAGGCGATGAATGTTAAATTGTTGAAAATGTAAAGGGGATGGAATTTTAAAAGAAACACAGTAAATTGATGAAAAGATAAATGACTTTGAAATGTAGATTGCTATAAATAAAGGCTTGTAAATGATAAATGACTTGAAGATAAATTTGACATTGAAGATAAAATGGTGGTATTTCAATCATGTACATTCTCACTGCACTCGTTTCTCTACACACTAATACTTTGAGTATATGGAGTTACTAGTACATATGATTTCCACACACTTATTCTAACACTAGACTAAGCTATTTATATACATTACAAAGTAACCACTATCGACGGTTTCTATTACAAATACCCTAAGATGGTGACACGTGTCCCACTATATGCTGAAGAAGCTTCATCTTGCGCCACTTGTCCCTGTCTTTGAATTGAAACTCCACATTTTCCCTCCAATATTGAACGTGCAAGGACCTTGGTAACTACAATCTTCGTCGAACATACACTTGGTCGAATTCCTCCAACACTTAGAAAATATTTCAAACTTAGAATTTCACTAAGTATAAAACTTGTAGATAAGTTCCTTCGACTTTCATCCTTTAGTCAGTTGGGTCGAAACCTTATTTTTAACTTATCATAAGAAAAGTCTTTTATTAAGCCAAAATGATCTCATTAATTGCTAGAGTCGAAATTTAGGGATAACAGTTTGTAAAACTAACTAATGAGTCCAAAATTTGAGGGTATCCAAAAATGTCTCTAATGCACCAATTAGTAAAACCTCAGGGTCGAATAATATTAATCAATTAAATATGAGTTATCTAGTTGCTCTAACTATCTGAATAGATAACTCTCAGAGCACATCAGAACCCAATTGAGTTCACTTAATATTATCCATAGCACTTAATTAAATACAAGTAATTACATCCTCCCCTCCTTAAATTGAAATTCTTCCTCGAATTTCCTTTAGTCAACAATAACAAAAACTCGTACACTGTTTTAGATCCATATTCACCCTTACTTCCGCTACAGTTTCTGACTTGTTCATTTCCAACTTGAATTCACAATTCAAACTCCATGTTTCAAAATTAAACAAGCTTCACATCCTTACTCATACGCTTGTTCCCATATTGGGTCAACTTCTAACTTACTTTTCTATAATCCAGTTGTTGCTCCATACTGAAATACATAGTCGCAACTTACCTTCGAAAAATATACCATTCTAAATCCTTCTACTGAGTTATAAAACAAAATTGTAGCACTCCATTTAGATCCGGGATGACAAACATTCAACATATCTCCACAAGGTATTTTAGTGAATCCTTATCTTTATGCAATTACCGTAAAATACTCTTATTCAAATCCTTCAATTACTAAAACCACTTCAAAATTTGTCAAACGATATTTTTACTAATCCCACTTGGCATGATGCCAAACACTGTAACCATTTACATCTGATGCTTTATCCTTTACGTATCATACCTAAAGATAACACACTTAGAACAAAATCTTCTTACTCTAAATCTTACAGTCAATTCCCTTCTAATTCTCATTAATCCAACTGAACTCTTTCATCTGTCATCTTCCATTACGTATTCAAAATCTGACCATGGAATTCCACAAATTCTTAAATAATACAAGGTAGCTAACAGTCTGCGGAAGACACAATTATTCATTGGAGTTCTCACTAACCCGAGTTAAAAGAAACCCGTTGACATCCAAAGATAGAACATTTCCCTTACCAAACACACAATATCCACATTGGTCCAAAATTCTCCAAACGATAGAGGTACATGGGTTATATTGTTGCAATCATAACTAGTACAATTTCCAAATTCATTCTAAAATCGAAACAATTTATCCAATTCAGCTTAACAACTTTAATCATGGTTACCATATTCCATATAAATTCTCTTTACAGGATTCAATTTATAACACCCTTTTCTACCCCATCACAAATTTAAAATTTTTAAATCAAATATCAGAGTACAACTCATTAAAAGGGCATCACATACTTCTTAAATAAAAAATTCATAACATCACATAGAGTCCTGTCCCGTAACACGGGTTCATAAAATCATGAAAACAACATGAATCTTTTCTTCATAAATATGCAGCGGAAAAAAATAAATAATTCATAAAACCATCCTTAATAAAACAAAACTCATAACTCGTTCTAAAATAACATTTTATCAAAATATTTAAACAAAATTTCAGCATTTTAATCCAAATAAAACATAAACATTCAAGCGAAACTCATCCCGATGTTACTGGACACAAAGTAGGACTTCACTTCTAACTAACTCGACGACTCACTATCTCCAAGTTAAGCACACACCGAGCTAACCTTGATTAACTGCAGGATGTCATAATAGACCATCACCAGAAGGCAGACAGGGTGAGTAAATTCACATTCCATAATATAATATAGAAATAAGAATTTAAAACAATCAACAACAACACAATTCATTTATAGCTCATTTATACATATCATCTTCATCATCATCACATCATAGAAATATTCAACATGCTCATTGAATACACATCATTGAATATGTTTCATTATTACAAAAAACATCAATGCACTCATGCTATGTCATTTAGAATGAAATACAACCTCTTAATCATGCATGTAATACCGAAACATCCTCATGGATGGACACTAGGCCATCAATCCTCCCCTAAGGGAGCACATCATAAACATCATATCACTTCAATCCACACAATGGGATTGAAGAAACCAATGTACCGAAGTCCCCTCATAAATTCAATGCCATGAATGCAAGATGCAATATATATACATCATCCTCAAAACATCATAACATTGCATCCACATTCATTAGTATTCAATTATTCCTCACACTCACTCATAACATCATATACATACTCATGGGAAATTATACAACTCAATCTTCCTACATCGTATCTCTACCTCATGAAATCATACATCATAACTCGAAGAAAAATCAAATAATTCATCATTCATCACTTAATTATTAAATTTACTCATATGGCCTCCATAACACAACATGAGACAACTCTACAACGTCATAGCAACCTAGAACATACTACCTTAAAAACACTTTTCAAAATCAACAACATCATATAAGAAAACCTCATTAACATTAACATTCATCATAATAACATCATCTACATCATGTATATAATTGTGTTCATCAAAATCATCATGAATTCATCATTAACAACACAAAATCATCAATCAAAACCCTATTCCCTAAACTACACCACAAAACCCCCAATTTCATTCCCATATTATAATATCGAAAGGAAAATACTCCCCATACCTTAATTTCCGTAAGCTCTCGATAAACTCTTCGCAATTATTTCCAACCTTCAAGTCCTAGCTTTTCCCTCTTCTCCAGAGCTCTTTTCCCAAAAGTGTGATCGTTCCAAATGATTGTACTTTCCAACTTTTCCCTCTTTTGTCACTCTTTCCCCTATGACATATTTAAGTCGTTTCCAATAAAACCCTCACTTATCCTCAACCAAAATACCACAATGCCCTTATCCTCTAATTCCTTTTATTTTATTTTATTTAATCTTAAATAATAAACTAAACTTCCTATATAATTAATTATTCTAATTATTATTAAAATGTTATGCTACCCCCAAACTTCACAAAACATCAAATAACCTCATAAACATCAAAATTCATAAGAAAAACACATCAACATAATTAAAATCGACTTTGGGGTGTTACAACTCTTCCCCACTTAAGAATTTTCGTCCTCGAAAATGTACCTGAAGCAAACAACATCGGGTACGACTCTTTCATTTGATCCTCTCGCTACTAAGTCCAACTATCAGCAGCTGGTCCACCCCACAATACCTTCACTAAGGCAATCTCTTTACCTCTTAATCGCTTCATTTCTCTGCCATCTATTCGCACTGGCGAAACCTTTACAGTCAAATCATCTCTTACTCCAACATCATCCATCTGAATCACATGCGATGGATCTGCAATGTACTTCCTCATCTGTGACACATGAAACACATCATGGAAATTCGCAAGTGACGGTGGTAATGCAATCCGATATTCCACCTCTCTGACCCTCTGTGAAATTTCATACGGTCCAATGAAACACGAAGTGAGCTTTCTGGACTTCAAAGCTCGTCCGACACCATCCACTAGAGTAACCCTCAAGAACACATGATCCCCTTCTTGAAATTTAAGTGCCTTCCTCTTCTTATCATGTTAACTCTTTTGACGACTTTGAGAAGTCTTCATTCTCTCCCGAATCATCTTAATCTTTTTTGTCCTCTCTTGCACAATCTCAGGTCCGAGTACAACACTCTCGCCTGATTCATACCAACATAATGGAGTCCTACACCGCCACCCATACAATGCTTCATAGGGAGCCATACCAATGCTCGCATGAAAACTGTTGTATAAGTAAACTCAATCAACGACAAATGACTATCCCACGCACCCCTATGATCCAACACACAAGCCCTAAGAAAATCCTCTAAGGATTGGATAGTCTGTTCTGTCTGGCCGTTTGTCTGTGGATGATAAGAAAACTCATCCTCAACTTATTCCCCAAAGCATCTTGCAAACTCTTCCAAAATCTCGATGTAAACCGCGGATCTCTATCCGACACAATACTCGACGGTATTCCATGCAACTTCACAATCTCATCAATATACATCTCTGCTAATTTCGACATAGAATAATTAATCTTCATCGGCAAGAAATGCGCCGACTTGGTTAATCGATTTACATTCACCCAAATGGAATCATTTCCCTTCATCGTCTTCGGCAAACCTGTCACAAAATCCATAGAAATGTTATCTCATTTCCATTCCGGAATACTCAACGGTTGCATCACACCTAAAGGCTTTTGATGTTCAACCTTCGATTTGTGGCAAATCAAACACGCATATACAAACTCTACAACATCTTTTTTCATACCCGACCAACAAAACAGCTTTTGCAAGTCATGATACATCTTAGTCGCACCAGGATAAATACTCAACCTACTTTGGTTCTTGTAACACGGTGGGAGAACTGACTTTTTATTTATGTTGCGGATAATAAAAGTCGCCACCGACTTTTATTTTATACAATAGGAAAGGGTATAAAAGAACAGGAAAGACCTTTTAAAAATTCTAAGTTCGAGGGGTAGGTTATATAAAGGGAAGGTGTAAGCACCCTTTATATCCATGGTTATACATGGACTCTTAGTTACTTAGCTCACTTGTTTGTTTAAAAAATGTGTAGTGTGTGTTTAGAAATTTTAATAAGTCTTTGTAATGATCCTCGTATGGATGTATACAAAGCTTTTAAGTTTGAAAATTGTTTGAAAATTGGGGTGTAAAGAGTATTTTGAAAGTGAGCAAGTATCTGAGAGCTACCTATCCTAGACTGGTGTTTCGTATTCTTTTATTTCCTTTCAAGGGTAAGATTGTCCCTACTATTAAGGAGTAGGTAGTCATTACCTTGAATTTTGTTAAGGGACGGGCGTAAGATCATCGTATGGTCAATGAAGGCAACTTATAGGGGTGTCTTTAGCAATTCGTAGGGACTATCATCATTTTTACCGAAGGGATAAGATCATTATATCGTAGGCAACCTCGTAGGGACTTGATCTTTTAATATGGAAGGAACAATGATGATTTGTTTATAGGGATACTTGCTTAAGACACCCCTATTTTCGAGGGACCTAACCATTTATTTTAAGGCAACTGAGATGGGTAACCCTAAGAGGTGCAGATGGCGATCGTGGAACGATCGACTTACATGTGTGAATTGTTTTCAGATATTTATCTTGAATTTAATTCTCTAAGTCCTTTTTAATCAAGTATTTCTTTTCACACCCTAGTTACTAACCATGCAGTTATAGAAATTTAAAAGCGGAAAGAAAGATCCTACGCTATTACATTAGGGGAGGGGTACATTAGTCTTTTTAAGGGGATTGCAAAATATTAAAATGCAGAAAATTAAACCTAATTAACTATTTCATAGGAAAAACAGTTACATAATCGGGAATAAAAGCAAAAATATAAATTATCCATACAATAAGAAAATAACTAAATAAAATCAAACTTAAGAAAATAATTAATCGTTTTTTTTAGAAAATCAGGGTTTATTAGAGAAATCTTAACTTAATTACTAATGATTCACAATCTAATTAAAATAAATGAATTAGTAAAAAAACCTAAAAAACAACTAAATTTATTCATAATAATAATAATTTTTTTATTAAAACAATTTATTGAAAACATTATAAATTAATGGAAAAGTGTTTTTAGAAAATAGTTAATGATGATTAAGGATTTAATTTATTTTAATTAAACATTATTAATTTATTAATTAGAATTATAATAATAATGAATTAATAAAAACAGGAATAGGAAATTCGCTCAAAAATAATATGGTGGTGGTTGGGAATCAAACCCACCACCCTTACCATATATTGCAGCATTCTTGCCATCAAGCCAGACGCGCGTTTGTGTTATGTAATTGGCAAAAATGTATTATAAAAGTAGTCAAAAATTCAAATTCCAGTTTCGCACGCTGAGTCTCCTTCTACCTCCAGACCTATGAAATTTCCTGCAAAATTTCTTGGAGGTTTTGCTGCGAATTTATTCGTAGGCAACCTGTAAAAATCAAGAACCTGCGAAAAAAGTGAAATTTGTCCAAAATTTATTGTGTCAAAAGCTTACCCAGGTCTCACATAGTCCAAATATAACATTCAATAATATTTATATAGCCTAAATCGCAAAGCCCTAAAAGGGACCTTGAAACCCTAACTAAGGCATTTGATGATTCCAACCATGAAACTTCAAGCAACCATGCAGAAACAATCTAAGCATCACACAAACAACAATATGAGATCAAAATTCGTTAATAATGCATAAATAAATAGAATCAAAAAATTGAAAAAGCAAAAACATTGAGATTCGATTCATGCATTTTTGAATGATTTTGATGCTTTTGATGATGAGGATACGTTATGGAAGCCTCAAAGGTTCACTTGCAACCTTTAAATTGCTTGAAAGAAGCCCAAAGCTTGGAATCCGAATGTGACTTTTTGAAGAATTTTTGCAACTTTGAAGATGAACTCTTGCCTCTGAATTTCGTGTCCCTATGCTTGTGTTGTGATCAAGGCTTTATAGTGAAGCATTCTAGGTCAAAAAATTGGGATTTTTACAATGGATTTGTATTACTTGATGATGAAGAAATCTTTATAGTGAAGCATTCTAGGTCAAAACATTGGGCTTTTTACAATGGATTTGTATTACTTGATGATGAAGAAATCTCCTTACTATTTTTGTCCAAAAATAAAATATTCTTATACCATAATGACTTTACAAGAATTTGGATGATCTCAATCACTTTAAATATCATATATTTGATCCCAAAATAAATTATGAGATCAAATATTTGATTTTCATATTTGATTTCTATTAAAATTGAATTTTAACAATTAAAATACAAAATAATATAAAATAAATTATAAAAATCAGAATGAATGGTCATTGGGTCATGCATGACTTCATCTTCAAGTTTGGGTTGCAACTTTATGGGCCCATTTGGAAAAAATTAAAGTTATGGCCTTTTTTGCTTCATACACCCCTTAAAAATCATCCAACTTTGACAATGCATAACTTCCTCAATTTTGATGCTACGAAGGTGTTCTAGGACCTTTTAGAAAGCTTAGAGTGTCCTCTAACCAACCATTTTGGTCCCATGTCCATACAATTTAACATTTTTAAATTATGAGCTTTAGAAAAAGTTGACTTTTTGTTGACTTTCAAAAGGACCTATAATGTTTTAGCTCATACCTTCCAAATGAAGCATTTTTAGGCTTGACTTGTGAGACACAAACTTGTAGAGAATTGAATTTAATTTAAAATGAGCTTTGGATGGGAATTTTTGATGAATTATGTGCAAGTTATGGCTAGTCAAAGTTCAGTTGACTTTTACTATGAAAACCCTAATTTAGAAACTTCTTGATTCTTGATTATCTGAGGTTTCCTTGATGAATCATGATCAACCCTTGATCAAATGATGAATTTCACCTCATAATCTTGATGTTGACCAAAAATCTTGAAGTTTGACTTTTAGTTGACCACAGTTAGCCTCAGTTGACTTTTTGACCAAGTTAACTGATTTTCAGGTATCTGAGCATCTAACTGACCAAACTTGTTGGAAAAGATTTGAAACTTGTCATGAGGATTATTTAAGGTATATGGGATGTTATGAAGTACACTTGAGGCCTCGAAAGTCCACTTAGCTTGGGGAAACTTAAAACCCTAGTTCTAAGATCCATTGTTTAGGAGGAGGCTTTGTTTGGTGAAACCTTCAATCCTTTTGACCAATTGAGAATCTTGTGACTATTAAGAGACCTTTGGAAGTATATGATATTGAATGTGGGAGGGCAAATTTTGGGGTACAATAGTTACCTTCCTCTAGAATATTCTTCTTCGATTCTGGGATATTAGGAACACACACACGATCTCGAAACCTCATCATACCATTTTCATCAATTCAGAAATCTCATTCGTTACCTTGGTTAATCAAAGTCATATGATCAACCAACTTCAAATCTGATCGTTGTCCTAAACGGATCTCTTCCACCATATCATTCGTCAATTTCAGCATACCCAGCCTCACACTCTCAGATGTAGTCTCACACAACAAACTCATGTCTATGATTTTCTCAATAATCTCAAGTTCTCTTACCATCAACATCGACATATGCAAAGTCTTCCTACTCAAAGCATATGCGACTACATTAGCTTTACCAGGGTGGTAACTCAAATCAAAATCAAAATTCTTCAACATTTCTAACTATCTCCTCTGCCTCATGTTTAGTTCTTTTTTATCAAACAAGTATTTCAAACTCTTATGATTGCTGAACACCTCAAACCTTGACCCAAACAGATAGTGCCTCCAAATGTTTAACACAAAAACCACAAATGCTAACTCCAATTCATGGGTATGATAGTTCCTTTCATGAACACGTAATTGTCTAGAAGCATAGGCAACTACTTGACCATTCTGCATCAAAACACCACCAAGACCCATCTTCGAAGCATCACAGTACACCACAAATGATTCATTAGGATTTGGTAAGACTAAAACTAGAGCAGTCTTTAACTGCTTCAACTCAACAAAACTCTTCTCGCAAGCAACATCCCACGCATAAGCTTGACCCTTTCGAGTCAACTGTGTCAAAGGCAAAGCCAACTTAGAAAAACGCTCTATAAACTTACGGTAGTAACCGGCCAACCCAAGAAAACTTCTGACCTTGGTAGCAGACTTCAGAGTATCCCAATTCAATACAGCATCAATCTTCGAAAGATCCACAGAAATTCCACCACGATAAATCATATGGCTAAGGAAACTTACTTCCTTCAACAAGAACTCACACTTCAACAATTTAGCATAAAGCTTCTTCTCTCTCAAAACCTCTAATACAATCCTCAAATGTCCCTCATGTTCTTCTTTTGACTTTAAATAAATCAGAATATCATCGATAAAAACTACCACAAACTTATCCAAATACTCATGAAAAGTTCGGTTCATGTATTCCATGAATACACCTGGTGCATTGGATACACCAAAAGGCATCACAGTATATTCATAGTGACCATATCTCGTTCTGAAAGCTTTTTTCAGAATGTCATCTGCTTTGACTCGAATCTGATGATAACCCGACCTCAAATCAATCTTGCTAAAAATGCACGCTTCTACCAACTGATCCATAAAATCATCAATCCTCGAGAGTGGATAATTATTCTTAATAGTCACCTTATTCAACTGCCGATAATCGACTCACAACCTCATACTACCATCCTTCTTCTTAACCAACAACACATGAGCACCCCACGGAGAAACACTCGGACAAAAAAAATTCTTCTCAAAAAGTTCTTCAAGTTGTTTCTTCAACTCACTCAATTCAGAAGCTGACATCCTATAAGGAGCCATCGACACTGGAGTAGTACCCAATACTAAGTCCACAACAAACTCTACTTCACGCTCCGGTGGTAAATCACTAATGTCATTCGGAAACACATCAAGAAATTCGCGGACAACAGGTAATTCAACACCCATTTGTTCACTGTCAACTTGCAATTCCGCAAACAAAGAAAACATATGGGCTTCATCTTCTAGAAGTTCATCCACTTGCTTCACAAATAGAAAAGTCATTTCCCCACCATCACCAAACTCTGGAAACTCCACCGTCTTTGCATAGTAGTTGATATGCACAAAGTTAAATTCTAACCAATTCATCCCCAGAACAACATCCATATGGCGTAAAGGCAAGCACACTAAATCCATCAAGAAATCCTTACCATAAATGGTCAAAGGACACTTCAAACACACACAGTTAGTCATAACTGAACCGTCAGCAGGCATCTCAATCAACATATTACCATTCATAACATTCAAAGGAAAATTCAACCTGGTCGCACCCTCAATCGAAATAAACGAGTGAGTAGCTCCAGTATCAATTATGGCAACCAATTCAACATCATTAATAAAACAAGTACCTCTGATTAAGTTGTCTTTCTTCTGAGCATCTGAGCCACTCAAATCAAACACTCTACAAGTAGTCTGAGCCACAGTAGCAACCTTCTTTGGTTTCTGGCATTGAGTACTAATATGTCCTTCTTCGCCGCAATTAAAACAAGTTGGTTCAGCACTGGTACACTCATTATTCATATGGCCCTTCTTACCATACTTATAGCATCTTACCACAGTAGCAGTACACACATCAGATTTGTGACCTGCTTCGCCAAACTTATAGCACTTGAGAGGAGTAGAACCATCTCCCTCACTTGGCTTCTTCCCATCATTACCCTTCTGCTTCCCCTTGTCACTTGGAGTTGCATAAGGCTTCCCTCGAAACTGACCTCTGTCTTTCTTCTCATTCACCTGCTTATAGTGAGCATATATAGCTCGACTATCCTCGTCATATATCCTAATCTTATCCACAAGTTCAGCATACCTGCGGATCTGCTGACAACCAACTGCTTGCTTGATTTGTTGTCTCAGCCCATTCTCAAACTTCAAACACTTGGACAACTCAGCATCATCACGGTTGAGTGAGGACAGAACTTCACCAACCTCTCAAATTTTGTAGCATACTCTGCCACCGTCATGTTTCCCTGTTTCAGTTCCAAGAACTCTACCTCTTTCTTGCCACGGGTGTCTATAGGAAAGTACTTACTCAAAAATTCCCTCCTGAACACATTCCAAGTTATCGTAGCCCTAACCCCTTCCAATCTCTGACGAGTATTATCCAACCAATCCTCAGCCTCTTCATCCAGTATATGGGTGCCAAACTGCATCTTCTGAGCATCGGAGCACGCCATAGTTCTGAAAACCTTCTCAATCACCTTCAGCCACTTATGCTCGTTCTCCGGTTCATGGTAACCCTCAAACCTAGGCGGATTATTCCTATGAAAAACCCTCAAAGCATGAAACTCATCTCGAACATTTTTTTGCGCCGTAGCCTGAGAAAGTGCAGTTACCACATCCGCAAGAGCACGATTCGAAGTCATTCTACAAATCACCAACAACATCAGAAAACAACTCAATCCTCAAGACACTCAAACACAAAAAACTGACACGGCTGACAACGACACGATACGATCGACAAACCGACCTGCTCTGATACCACTAATGTAACACCCTTTTCAACCCCATCACAAATTTTACAATTTTAAATCAAATATCAGAGTACAACTCATTAAAAGGGCATCACATACTTCTTAAATAAAAAATTCATAATATCACATAGAGTCATGTCCCGTAACACGAATTCATAAAATCATGAAAACAACATGAATCTTTTTTTCATAAATATGCAGCGGAAAAAAAACAAATAAGTCATAAAATCATTAATAAAACAAAAATCATAACTCGTTCTAAAATAACATTTTATCAAAATATTTAAACAAAATTTCAGCATTTTAATCCAAATAAAACATAAACATTTAAGCGAAACCCATTCTGATGTTACTGGACACAGAGCATGACTCCATTTCTAACTAACTCGACGACTCACTATCTCCGAGTTAAGCATGCCCCAAGCTAACCTTGATTATCTACAGGATGACATAATAGACCATCACCAGAAGGCAGGCATGATGAGTAAATTCACATTTAATAATATAATATAGAAATAAGAATTTAAAACAAAAAGCAACAACATAATTCATTTACATCTCATTTATACATATCATCTTCATCATCATCACATCATAGAAATATTCACCATGCTCATTTAATACACATCATCGAATACGTATCATCATTACACAAAACATCAATGCACTCATGCTATGCCATTTAGAATGAAATCCAACCTCTTAATCATGCATGTGGTACCGAATCCTCATGGATGGACATTGGGCAATAAACTCTTCCCTAAGGGAGCACATCATAAACAACATATCACTCCAATCCACACAATGGGATTGAAGCTACCAATGGACTGAAGTCCCCTCATAAATTCAATGCCATTAATTCAAGACGCAATATACATACATCATCCTCAAAACATCATAACATTGCATCCACATTCATTATTAATCAATTATTCCTCATACTCACTCATAACATCGTATACATACTCGTGGGAACTTATACAACGCACTCTTCCGACATTATATCTCTACCTCATGAAATCATACATCATAACTCGAAGAAAAATCAAATAATTCATCGTTCATCCCTTAATTATTATATTTACTCATATGGCCTCCATAACACAACATGCGACAACTCTACAACGTCATAGCAACCTAAAACATACTATCTTAAAAACAAATTTCAAAATCAAAACATTTTTCCAGGTTTCTCAGGGCTCGCTAAGTGTAACATCACTCTCACTAAGCGCCCAACTCATTGACTCTTCTCGCTAAGCGAGCTTCGCGATTTCTGCAAAATTCTTCTGTGATTTCAGCCTTCTCCTTCTGCGACAAAACCCCTCCAAAACCCACAATTCAACAGCATCACATCAGAAAACCTCATTAACATCAACACTCATCATAATAACATCATCTACATCATGTATATCATTGTATTCATCAAAATCATCATGAATTCATCATTAACAACACAAAATCATCAATCAAAATCTTATTCCCTAAACTACACCACAAAACCCCCAATTCCATTATCATATTATAATATCGAATGGAAAATACTCCCCATACCTTAATTTCTGTAAGCTTTCGATAAACTCTTCGCAATTCTTTCAAACCTCCAAGCCCTAGTTTTTCCCTCTTCACTAGATCTCTTTTCCCAAAAGTGCGATCGTTCCAAATGATCGTACTTTCCAATTTTTCCCTCTTTTGTCACTCTTTCCCCTAGGACCTCTTTTAGTCTTTTTCCATAAAACCTTCACTTATCCTCAACCAAAAGACCATAATTCTCTTATCCTCAAATTCCTTTTATTTTATTTAAATTTAATCTCAAATAATAAACTAAACCTCCTATATACTTAATTATTCAAATTATTATTAAAATATTAAGCTACCTCAAACTTCACAAAACATCAAATAACCTCATGAACATCAAAATTCACAAGAAAAATACATCAACATAATTAAAATCAACTTTGGGGTGTTACACAATTCACTCAAGGTCCTATTGACAGAAGGTCCCAATAAATAACAACATAGCAATATCACAAAACTTATAATCATTTGCGAGCCACCACTGCTAAACTTAATTCACCTTAATGCACTGATGAGTATCCATACAAGTCATCTATTTTCATATACATTCCATGCACACAACTGTTAACTCGAATTCGCATTGATTGTTTAATGCAGTTTTCGATTGTTTAACATGTTAATTTACGTATTTTGGACGATTTTACGCGAGAATTGTGTTTGTTTTATAGAGATTTGATCAAACAAGACTTTTGAAGGCAAAAGTATAAAAGGAAGCTTATTGGACAAGAAACGAGGGAAAAACAGAAGGAAAAGAGCAAGAAAAACCATTATGCATAATTCATCTATGGGACGCCCGTCTCAGATGTGAGACGCCCGTCTCACATCCAAGTTGCCTTTCTCAAATTCAAGTTGGCCGTCTCAATATCAAAGTTTCTCATCTCACTTTTAAAACGCTCGTCTCAAGTCTAAAATTCTAGAAACCTAATTACGAAACAAAATTCAAACAGAGAGAGACGTTATGAGAATCGTTCGCTTCAACCAGAGAATTTTTCTCCACCCTAATCAGCTTAGTCCATGCAACTCAGTTCAAAGCCCAATCGAAGTTCATGCCTACAAATGCTCAACAGACCTAAATTGCTGCCTATAAATGGAAACCACTGCAGTTTGCAAAGGGAGCTTTGTTTAAGTCCAAATTTCTGTCGTTTTCTTTCGTTCGAAGTTCGCAATTTTATTTTTCAGCATTCGTTTTTATTTTCTTTTGGAAATAAATTCATACTCGTAGTTGTCGACTATGTTTCAAAATGGATAGAAGTTATAGATTCTCCAACAAACGACACTCGAGTAGTCATAAAGGTTTTTAAGAACATTATCTTCCCAAGATTCGGTGTACCAAGACTCGTCATAAGTGACAGAGGCTCTCATTTCATATCTAGAATATTTGATAAACTCTTATTAAAATATGGAGTAAGACACCGAGTAACTATACCTTTGTTGACTACCCATTTTGAGATTCTGCACGTGTTTCCTAGTGATCCTGCTCTTGAGGATTCATTCTTGAGATTCCTCCAAACCATGTTGCATTGACGGCATCAATCCCTCGTTATTAGTCAGTCGACGTTTCATCATTAATTATCTTTAAAACACTTCAATAATGTTTTTTCATAGTAAATATCTTTTCGTTAACAATCTTTGTTGACTTTCTACTAGCTGAAAAATCAGTGTAAAAATAGGGAAGTTGGAGAATGATGTGTTCCCATTCAGTAACAATAAGGAAGGTGTGCATTGAATACATTCTCGAAAATAGTGTTGGATTAACCAATCACTCCTGCATCTTCTGAATAGCCGTTGTTATTCCAAAATGACATAGGATTCAAGTCTAGGATTGCTATAAATAACCCAAAGATAAAATTAAAAAGGACAATCACATTCTGATAAAAAATAATAATACATATACATAGTTTCCCACCCCTTACACAAGTGAGCTACACACCCTCATCATACCTCAAAAACTTCTAACAGCCTTTATACTAGAGATTGTCACATATTTAGTATTCATGAACTTCATCACAAGTTATGGTTCGACTATATTATACTACTAGAAATAAATAGTGTGATTGAACTCTTATAATTAAGGCGAATGTTGTTTCTTTTCTTTAATTTATGAATTATATTTTAATTTGTGTAACATAAGTTTTGCATAGTAATAATACCTTAAATATTGATCAAATTAATAAATGTTAATTTTTTCAAATTAATAAAATCCTAATTGAGAATACTAAATTAATTGTTATCTTGGAGGTTTCTTAACTACAAAAATCTAATAATGCATAAACCCAAAAAAAATAAATTAAAATGCATATCATCTTCTAAAAATGTGTGAGAATCTATTTAACTTGACTCCGCCATAGGTTTTGGGAGACCATATCAACTAAGGTACTCTGAGTGACTCATTTGAAATAAATATCAAACGGAACTAGTGGATTTTCATTAAAACACCTATTTTCAATGACAAACTAATTCTATCAGAGGATTGCTTGAGAATTGTCCATATTAAGTAGTGACAAACAAGCTGAAATTGAATGGTTAGAACTGGAAGATACTAGTACACAACTAAGCATAATTAATATCCATTTCTGTCTCAATCACAGATCCATTAAATCAAAATTACAACCAAAGCTGAAGGTTTCTTCCCCGCATTTGATGGAAAGGAGTTAATTCAAAGACAACAACTTAAAATAGATAGATTAATTTTCCCTTCAGAAAACATGAACTTTAAAAACTAAATCTTGTTTGTTTATCAGTTCAAAGACACAAACATCTCCCGGTTGCAGTCCGTTTTCACTTGCAAATAAGGACCAACCAGCTGATAGGAAGCGATAGTTTGAATTCTTCTTAAGAGAAAGCAATTTCACATTCCATGATGTTTTCCCAATCTGCAGAATCAGATACTTCTCATTGTCATCAAAGACCCCTTTTAGATTTGGTACACTCTGCATTGTATACTAGTATTATCAATCAATTCATTTCACAACATATTTTTCTACTACATAGCACTGCATGAATTTGACCTTACCAACAGATATTGTGAGAGATGATTAGGTTTTATGAGAATAGTGAAAAAAGGATTGCTTGAGATGAACTTTGCAGCTACTTCCTGAGCTCTATTTCCAATAGTCTCCTTAATCTCACCTAGATATATATATGTGAAATGTGAGACAGACAAGTAATCATGATGCTTGATATTTTTAGGTTTCAAGTCTAGCTTCTGCTTAAAAAACAAAAACTACATGCAAGTTTCTGTTAATTCATTTTGAATAAAAAAATATTAATAGAAAATCTCACCAACTAAATTATGTAGTATAATAAAAGAAAAAACAATTAAATTAAATCTACATACCTCTAACTTTCTTACATGGTTTAGGAGAAATTAATGGTGACTTTCGTCTAATCTTCTTCTTATTAAGACATTCATTCAAAATCTCATCTGATTCATCATCACTATCATCAACACTCAAGATCTCAATGGATTCATCATCACTATCATCAAGATTGTCGGTTTCATCAAGAGTTTTACATGAAGAGTCATAGTCAATTTCTAATGCATGCTGGCCAAGTATGATTACATCTAACTTTGAAGTTCCTTCTTTATATTTAAACACTACCAAGCAACCATGTTGTAGTGAGTAGTTTTGAGTAAAAGTTTTCCAACCCTTCTGAAACCAAACCTCTCCATTGATGTTTTTCCAAAACACTTTCCATTTAGTTCCATCAGGAGGCTTGATCAACACTGGATTTGGTAGACCAGCACCATGTCTTCTTGTAAACTTGTTTGGTACTTTCTGTAAAATAGATTACTATTAGAACTAGAATTTTTTGTTGAAAAAGAGGTAAAACAGATATAAACATAACTTATGTGCAGAAATATATAGTACTAGTAGTAAATACAAGGAAAGGTTACAATAGTTTGAAGATTGGTTTGAAGAATAATCTTGAAGAAACAGATGGGAAGTGTTGAATTTCCTCTAGCCATTGAGGATGAAGTCTGATGAAATGGTGGAGTTTAGGAGTAATGTGTGAGACACACTTCTTCTATATTAATAATGTTGAAGTTAGAATAGTTTTATGTCTTGGTTAGAAAGCAAGCAAAACGGACAAGGATTGGCTAACTCTTCATTTACTTATGCTTATAATTAACCTATCTAGTACCTACCTAATCTCATAGTTACATCTCTGATAATCGCAATTATGTTCATATTTCATTATGAGTTTTATATTTCAATAAATATTAATCCCTCTACTTAAAAAATACTATACATTAAAATAATATTGGTAGCGTAACATTTAGTACTAATACATTATCATTTGTATATTTTTTAAGACACTTACTAAATTATCATTTGTATATAAATATTTTCATTGTAACTTTTATATTTTAATATATATTCGTAGTATTAATAAAAATACATTTTTAATATAAATATGTAGTGGGTTTCTTATTTAAGAATAAATACATGTTTTCATAAAAAAGTTTGAACAAATATTAAAGTTTTATAATCTACTCGATATAATTATTCCTAGTTGTCTGCAAAACCCAAGATGGAAAAGTATAGAGGAAAAAAAGTGCAACCTCGTTCACACAAACATCGATAATTTTACTCGATGATGCATCACTCATCGTCCAGATCAATAAGACAGTTGTTCGCGTGGTATATTGTGTCATTCACAGATTAGTTTTAATTGCACACATTATATAAAGTGAATGGTGTGTCATTATTTGATATTCAACTTCATTCTCACTCTCATTATTTTTCATTCTCTTTCTAACTTGGACAATGGAGTGTTAACCTTGCAGGTCTGCCCCCTTTCCACCGTAGTGGAAGTCCATCGTAGGGAAGCATTATTGTATCATACATCTAACAAATATGGTTCCACCAATGGAACATTAATGTCGTCTATGGGAAACCAAATCTGATTTCCACGTATTTCCATGATTCAAATCTCCTTTAATCCAAAAATACATATCTCCTATCCTAGATGGTTCAAAACTTTGTTTCTTGATATTCGCTTTTGAAGCTTCATAATATTCTTCAACATGCAACAGACACATCCTTCAATTCATCAACCATAGTGACATCGAAACCCACTTGATTCGTCATTCAACATCAAGTCTTTGTTGCAACTATTAGGTTCCACATCTTCCTCCTGAAATAGAGGACTATCCAGTCCTCGAAGCATCACCTTCCAATCCTTCACAACTAGATCCTGATCCACCAAGAGTTAACCAATGATCACTACTACAAAATAGACATTCAATAACTTAATATTACTATAGTTATGTCATCCACAATTCGAATATCTAATACCGGATTTGTGTTATGATTTTTTTTATTTTTTTTAAAGTTATTTAATCACGGTTGAGAGTGAAATTCTGATTATGCAGATACTCGAATGTCCTATCTTAATATTAAGACAATCAATAATGCACTTTAAAATCAAGAGAATTACGCAACTGCTGTTTTGAAGTAGTGCAACCCAAATACCAACAGATGTCAAGACAACATGTTGGGACATCTCAGTCAAGAACATGCAAATAGAAAAACTGTTAAGATGTAGAATATAAAGAACACCGTAATTATTGACCCAATTCGGTGTTAACAAACCTACATCTGGGGGATACCAATCCATGATGAAAAAACTAATATCTTGTAGTATTACCCTAAAGCTAAACTCACGGTTTACAACTTTATCCTAATCACTACCTTCAATGAACATCTTTATCTAAGGCTAAGCTCTAGTCGTTTACAACATTCAACATGAGACTCCTTCTCACATCCTTCATCATCACATGTGATGACTCTGCCTTCTGCTGATCTTCAAAACTTGTCACGGTTTCTTGACCTACAAGTTATCCTAGACTAACTTCAAAGCTTCGTCTAATAACATTACAAAAATCATTACCTAAAGGCTTCTGGTTGTACCCCTTGTATCTTTGACTTCCTCCCTACATCCCATACTGCAGAGGGGAGACTTCTAACTCATAAGAGAGCCAACGATTCTCATACCTTAAACCCTTATTTTACAAAGTATTTAGGTTACAAGGTTACAAGTGATACAAAAGTTACAAAGGTTGCTTTAACCCTAGGTCTAAGTCTTCTTATATAGTCTTCTGTTGTTGGGATTTTTGTCTTTGTCCTTGATCCACGTAATAAATCTATAACAAATTTATCACATAATTAGAAACATGTTGCATATGTCCAGGATGTCGAGTCCAGCTATTATGACGTCTTCTTCGACATATTTGTCTTCTGCAGTTTTTGTCCTCAGGTTTCAACATCTTCTTTGACATTGGGTTTTACAAAAATTTAGTCAATCCAAGAGAGCTTTCAATCTCCCCCTTTTAACAAATTTTGGATAAAACCCAAACTCTCGAAATTCCTAGCTGTCTGTTGATGTACATGATGAGGATGATGAAAATAACTCCCCCTCACTCATATACTTGCCACCGAGAATCTAGAATGAGCTTTAACCAAAAATAGAAAATAGATGTTAAGATGACAAAACATCTTCCTCCAACATTCTTGCACTGCCACTGCACAAATGTGTTGGTGTAAGCCTTAGAGGCCAATACTTTTGGTACTTGTATCGAATTACTTATTAATAATAAAAAGTATTTCTTTATTATGTTTGTTTTTCCAAAATGATAAAGTCCTTAGAGTAGCTAGTTCTTTTAATGAAATATTAAGTGTGACTTAATCATGAGACTCCATTAAACATAAGGACACTATTCTTAAAGCATCCATAGTTGAGCTTTAATGTGAAATGAGATAGCCTTAAAGCATTAAGATTATTATGTAGATAGACTGGTGATCACATTTCATGGATCATGGATAATGAGTTATCAAGTCTTGACATAAGTATGAATATTGTGAGTAATATTTATACTGGATTGACCCACTATGAGAGTACTACATAGAATGTTATGCAAAGTGTCATAAGTTACTCTCATGGTGATAGTGGTGTATACCACCCTTCGACCTGAAACTACTATGGACCCTAGATGTAGAGTCAAGTACTTTATTCCTGATCAAACGTTGTTCGTAACTGGATGATCATAAAGGTTGTTTGATGGGTACTTCACAAAGCATGTTGAGGGACATGAGTAGCCTAGATGGAATTTGTCCATCATGCATAACAGGATAAATGTCTAAGGGCCCAATATTGAACTAGACAAGGATAATACGATATATGCCTTGTGTTCAATATAGATATAAGGGCAAAAGGGTAATTATACACACAAATACTATCACAAAGGTTTTGTCAAATCACATGACAATTGTGTGACTTGGGTAGCAGTGATGTGTTGCTAGATACTGCTCACTGTTTATTATGTTAAATACACGATTTAATATAATTGCCAACGTCGCAAAATCCTACAGGGCCACACACATAAGGACAGTTAGAGAAAAGGTGGAATAAATAAGGTACACCGTAAGGTAAGGTGCACTAGAATGGAATACACAATATGGTAAGGTACCATATGATATAATAATATTTATTATTAATTTTATAATAGTTATAAAATATAATAATAATAAAATTATGGTTATTATAATAATAGTTATTATAATAATGTAATAATAGTTATTATAATAATATAATAACAATATTATTATTGAGTTGGGCTTTTAGGTTAAAGCCCACACAAGTAGTTCTATAAATAGAACCCTTGTGAAGAAGCTCAGAAGTTGTTGTTTTTGAAACCCTGGCAGTATTCCTTTTTCTCTCCTTTCACTTTAAACTTTCATTCGTAACCAGCTAGCACTGTGATTGAAGGAAGTTATTCGTGTGGACTGAGTAAAGGCGTTGTTCGCTCGTGCTCATATCGGAATCAAAGGTTTCAAGTGCCACTAGAGGAAAATATTTTATCACTGATCATGCCCTTCCGTATGGTGAAGCAGTGATATGTCAATCGTCCATAAGTTACACATAAATGATCGCTCTAATTCATATATGATATGATTAACTTTGATGCAAAAATGGTATATTGGATATACTATTTTATTTCATCAGTTCAATTAGAGTAATGATTATCATTCGGTTGTGAGATTTGTGGTTATATGCTTCGGAATCCGACTTTAGTATGGTGAAACAATAACATACGGATCAATCATATTGAATTGTTGATCATGTTGCGTTGACGTTATGAAATTTTGCATCGGAGAGTGACGGCATAAGGGTTGCACCGTCTGCAATTAAAAACATGTAGTGACGATCGTCATGGACTTGAGACGGTCGTCATGGTATTGAGACGGTCGTCATGGACTTGTGACGGACATCATGGACTTTTGGTAGCGCAAGGGTTACGAAAAATTCTACAATAATAATAAAAGAGTTTATTATTATTATTTGCTGAAATTTAATTTGATTTGTTTTACTAACCAAATTTAAATTAATAATTATAATAATAATAAAATTATTTTATTAATTTTATGTGTGGTGATCAGTTATTGTCTTAATTTATATTTTGTTTTGTTTTTGGATTTTATAAATACGACCTGCGTGGGTGATCAAAGGTTTTATGAGAATAGTGAAAAAAGGATGGCTTGAGATGAATTTTGCAGCTACTTCCTGAGCTCTATTTCCAATAGTCTCCTTAATCTCACCTAGATATATATATGTGAAATGTGAGACAGACAAGTAATCATGATGCTTGATATTTTTAGGTTTCAAGTCTAGCTTCTGCTTAAAAAACAAAAACTACATGCAAGTTTCTGTTAATTCATTTTGAATAAAAAAATATTAATAGAAAATCTCACCAACTAAATTATGTAGTATAATAAAAGAAAAAACAATTAAATTAAATCTACATACCTCTAACTTTCTTACATGGTTTAGGAGAAATTAATGGTGACTTTCGTCTAATCTTCTTCTTATTAAGTTATTCATTCAAAATCTCATCTGATTCATCATCACTATCATCAACGTTCAAGATCTCAATGGATTCATCAAAAGTGTTGCACGAAGAATCATAATCAATTTCTAGTGCATTCTGGCCAAGTATCACTACTTCTAACTCTGAAGTTGCCTCTTTATATTTAAAGATTACCAAACAACCATGTTGTAGAGAGTAATTCTGAGTAAAAAATTTCCAACCCTTTTCAAACCAAATCTCTCCATTGATGTTTCTCAAAAACACTTTCCATTTAGTGCAATCAGGAGGCTTGATCATCACTGGATTTGGTAGACCAGCTCCGTGTCTTCTTCTTGTAAACTTATTTGGTATTTTCTGTAAAAAAAAATATATATATATATATATATATATATATATATATATATATATATATATATATATATATATATATATATATATATATATATATATATATATATATATATATATATATATATATATTACTCTTAGAACTAGATTTTTCTCTTAAAAAAGAGGTAAAACAGGTATAACATAATTAAGTGTAGAAATATAAAGTAGTAGACAGTAGTAGAAATATAACTTATTCTACATTTACTTGTGCCTTTAATTAATCTACATACCTAATGTCATGATTACATCTCTGAACAAAATCTTGAGCCTTTTCATATTTCATCATGAGATTTACATGTCAATGAAAATTAATCCCTTAGCTTATTTTTTAAAAATTGTATATTATTTTAATTAAATTTTGATAATTAATTTTTATATTGATTTTTCTAACATATTTTTTCTATTTTTAGCTTTTTTTGACATGTGTCTTTGATATCAGTGGTGGATCTAAAAATTATCTTCGGTGGATTAAAAAATATTGTGAATTGGATATCTTAAGACAGGATAACTAGTTTTTTTATGATCAAGAAACTCATAAGGGTTAGGGTTTAGAGTTACCAAAGATAACAATAAGAATTAATTATAAACGGTTATTCTTTCCTTTCTCTTTAAACAAGATTACAAGTATACAATATAACAAATAACATCTCTCACTTTTGAATTAGGATTTTATCTTCCTATTTTCCCTTATATAAAATATGAGAGACTAATATGTTATTTATAATAAAACTAACATACTAACTGTTTTGGACTGACCCAATTCCCATAATTGGGGCAAACAAACCAACTTGGCAGAAGCGCTCGACGTCGAGCAGAATCAAGAATAGTGGTCTCTGTCGACCAAGAGTGTACCGACCAAGACAAAGCCCTCCAACGGCTAGTTTTGGCTGTTACCTATTATTACGGATTCCTCAATCTGCGCCCAACGATATGGACCAATAATCTTCCACTTAGCCCCTTATATAAACCCTTTCATTTGGGAGGGTCAGGTATTCAATTCTCTGACCTTAATTCTCGTACTTGCCCACTCTTTGCTCGGTTACTTACTTCAGCATCGGAGTGCCTTGTAGGTACACCCCCCTCCTCTCCTCTCCGACCGTCTTTCAACAACTCTCGAAGCCAGCCGTATCGGATCCTGATCTCCAGGTACGATCAGGTGGTGCCGTCTGTGGGAATCTGATTTCCCCGTTCTTCTCTCCCAAAGTCTTCAAAGAACCAAAGTTTTTACTAAGATCCATGGCTGCTCGAGACAACACGGACATCCGATCAAACGACGGCATGATCCTCACGCAACGCGAAAGCAACATTCATCACCCTCTGCACGAGGAAACCATGCAGGATCACCCAGACGGAAAGACAACATCGCCTTCTCCCGAACACGATCAACCTCTGGAGAGTCGCCCGGAAGCTCTCTTTCCCTCGACTCCTTCAGGGTTTGATTTCGCCGCACTGGCCGAAATCCTAAATCAGACAAACCTGCTGCTCCTCGCCCATGGCGAGAAAATCGCCCGTCTCAAAGACAATTCCCGTCGACCACCGTCTCCCGCGAGACCCCAGAGAAGGCGCAGTCCCTCTCCTCCCAAGAGAAAGAGGAAAGGACACGTCAACGAATCAACTGGCGACAAACGTCCTCGTCAGTCCTCTCCACGATCTCCCCCTCCAAGAAAATCAAGGAGGAGCAGATCAAGATCTGCATCTCCCCGGCGAACGAAGAAGCGCGCTCACAGATCTCCTTCATTCAACTCCAGCGACGACGAAGACGCTCGGGGTCTCCTCTCGTCAGAAATCACGGCGGCTAAACTTCCAAGAGGTTTAGAGAAATCTCCACCGCTAGGCTCGTACGAAGGAACCACAGATCCAGACGAGCATATCGAGAATATCGATGCGCTGCTCGATTACCGAGGAGTACGGGGAGCGATCAAATGTCTCCTCTTTCCTACAACGCTGAGGAAAGGAGCGATGATGTGGTATAAAAGCCTTGAGGCTGAGTTCATCACCTCCTGGAAACAACTTGGACGCACGTTCTCCAGGCACTTCACCGCCTCAAGGCGGCACCCAAAGACAGAAGTTTCGCTCGAGGAGATCATCCATGGGAAAGAAGAACCTTTGCGAACTTACATCGAAAGGTTCAACAAAGAGGCAGTCCAAGTGTCCACGACTGACGATATGAAAAAGTATTTCTTGGAACGAGGACTGCGCCCGTCAACAGATTTTCACCGGGCAGTCGGCATCGAGTCCCCTGCCACCCTCGACGCGTTCTTGCTGAAAGCCCAAGCTTATATCCAGTATGAGGAAAAACAGGCAGCCAGCTCCGTAAGAGACGCTCGGTGTCGCGAAGACGCAAAGCCCCACCGAGTCGATGAACCATCGATATCTCGTCGGGGAGGAGACAAAAGAAAGGACGATCGCTCCCGTGAACCGCGGGAGCACAGAGGACCCGTCGGCCGATTCCACGAATATACTCCACTTCTGGCTTCCAGAGAGAAAATCTTGTCCGAATGTGCCAACTCAGAGTTCCGGCAAGCAGGGGTACGCTTTCCGAAGCAGCAGCCCAGCAAACCGGGAACAGACAAAACAAAATATTGTAGATTCCACAAAAGTCATGGCCACAACACAGAAGACTGCATCCATCTCAAGGACGTGATCGAAATCCTTATCAAGGACGGGCACCTTAAACAATTCACCAAATCTAGAGACACTCCTCGACAAGAAGCACAGGAGACTCAAAAGGTCGAGGAGGCTATACCCGTTCCTGCAGATGCGAACATGCAGGTTGCCCTGAGTATCTATCGCCCAGAAGATTTCTTCCTACATGAGCACACCGAGAGCCCGAGATACTTTTCCTCCCATAGTCCATGGGAAACCTTTCCATCCGCGATGGTCATTTCAGGAGGAGGGTTCAACAAAATCACGGTCGGATCCGTAAAACGGAAATTCGACCAACTGATTGCGAAGGGGCCCGCGCAAAACGCAACCCTGGACCCACCAAGAGAGGGCTCGGTACCCCTTGCCTTTTACCGAGAAGAACTCCTGGGAGGGGCACCAAACGACAGCATCCCGTTACTCATCCGGGCACGTATGGCGAATTTTGATGTGAGAAGAATCTTGGTGGACCAAGGCAGTTCCTGCGACATTATGTACTCTCAGCTGTTTTCAACACTCCAGTTGAACGAGACGCACCTGACGCCGTACGTCGGATCAGACTTGCAAGGTTTCAACGGGGCGGTCTCCCGACCATGGGGCTACGTCGATCTGTTTGTCACCTTTGGAGCAGCTGAGACAGCCAGGACAGTCCGAGTCCAGTTCCTAGTCGTGGACTGCCCGTCGTTGTACCAGTGCATTCTGGGACGACCAACACTAGCCTAGTTAATCGCTGTGCCGTCCACCGTCCACCTGAAGATGAAGTACTACACTACTTCGGGCAAGGTTGCCATATTTCACGGGGACGTTGATGCTGCTCGTCGGTGTTTCTAAGCAGCATCTAAAGGTCTTAGCTCAATATCGTACCAACAAAACCCTTCAGCATTGAATTCACTAGATGTTCCACAAACACCCAGGGCCTTCCCTCAGGTAGACTCGATTGACCTGGACTGCAGATTCTCAGACGACAACGAGGGCGTCCAAAAGCCAACAGATTCATTATCCTGACCAGTCCCGGGCGGAGAGTTCGAGCTGATTCCCCTGGGAGATGACCCAACCCGGTGCGTTAAGATCGGGGCACATATGCCCGACTTGGCAGAACGATAGTTGGAAGCTTGCCTCAAAGGGAACACAGATCTGTTTGCCTGGAGCGCCGCAGAAATGTCGGGACTCGACCCCGAGACAGCCTGCCATCACCTCTCCATCGACCCAACACACAAAGCGGTCGCCCAACGCAGGAGGAAGCAGTCGACCGAAAAAACTGAAGCAGCTGAATCTACTGTTAAAGACCTCCTAGAGGCAGAATTTGTAACCGAGGCCAGATACACAACCTGGCTCTCAAATGTTGTACTTGTGAGAAAATCTAATGGAAAGTGGAGAATGTGTGTTGATTATACTGATCTAACCGGGCATGCCCAAAAGATGCATACCCTTTACCCAACATTGATAAATTGGTCGACAATTCGTCCGGCTTCAAACTATTGTCCTTCTGTAAGCTCATAATTTCGACACTTTGAAATTTGAAGACATGAAGTCATTTCTTTTGCTGAGAGGATGATCAAGTAGATAGGGAAAAGAAGAGGTGAAGATATTCAGGAGATGTTGACAAGGTTAAAAACTCAAAGTGTTTCGACAGGAGGACAAATAGTATTCTGGAAGACCAAGTTTGGAAAATTATTTATAGTTGGGCATTTGACAAGATGAGTGTATCTTTCGACACTTCGACATAGGAGAGTTGTTTGACAGAAGCATTATTTGGCAGAGTTTGAAAGGGTTTCTTCTTCTTTGAGACTTCGACAAATGAAGAGGTGCAAGACTTCGTCACCAAAGGGAAGAATTCAAATTCAAAGGTTACAACCTTTGGCAGTTAGACACATGGAAGTTTCAGAGAAGAAAATTGCATGCAGGCTGACATTTGTCATTTAGTTAGAATTTTCCCGTTCTAGGCAGTTATTTTGTTTGTATATAAATAGGATAGTTTGTGTTTAGAATATGTGTGTGAAAACTTATACAAAAATCCTGTAAATACTCTAAGTACCCAGTGTGAGAGAAAATGAGTCTGATATTTGGAACAATGTATGTGTTGAACACCACTTTTCTTTCAAGTTATTTAAATTATTAGTTTGTTTCATCAAGTTATTTTATCTTCAGTTTTATTTACCTTTCTGCAAAGTTTTACATCATTTTGCCATGTTCTTACTTTTGTTCAAAATTTAACTTTAGTTTACTTTCAAAATTAAAGCATTTAACGCTTTGACATCATTAACGAAACAAACCACAAATCATTAACAACACTAAGAGTAATTCGACAAACAATTGCACATGTGTCCTAGGACTTGTTTGGTTGGTCCTGCAAGTAACCCAGTTTTCTAAGAGATTGGTTAACCAGAGGTTGTTCGTCAGAAGCCACAGCGAACAAATTGGCACACCTGGTGGGACTAGTGCAATTAATAAGAATCAATAGAGAATCCTCTTAGACAAATTGTTCTTTGCTGCATTGTATGATTCTTAGAAGCGGTAAACTAGCCATAACCGACGTAGAAAGACCAAAGAGAACAAGAGGAAGAAGGATGGCTAACTTGCCATATGCTTCAAACAATCCTAGCGAAACCATTCCAGTTTCCAATCCTATCCCTTCGTCAGAAGGAGTAGCAGTTTCTGGCCCTGTGTTAGAACAGATTAGGCCTCCATTAGTGGATTCGATACCAACGGGTTCAGGGTCCCAAAATGTGCCTAGTTCTTCCACCATGGGACACTCAAGGCCTATGGGAACCCCTCCCCCTGGAGGAAACTCCTTTAGGCCATTTACTAATTTTTCCATGCCCATGTCTGAGAGAGAACAACCATATGGAATGCCAACTTCAATGATGGCAAGCTTACATAATTCGTCACCATTATTCTCTGATGCTATGGTTCAAATGTCTTCACCATTGCAAGGATCGGGATATGGTGGAAATGGGAGTAGATTAAATCAGGTTCCACCAGGATTCCATATGCCAACTATGACAAACCATTCTGCGCAAGTAATTCGTCAACAGATGGATGAAAGCAACCATGATATGGTGCAGGCATTGACACAACAAATAGGGGAAGTGTTTAATCCTTTAATACAAAATACTACCCAAACAAACCAGATATTGGCAGAACAGATGGCACGCATTGCTGACTTTTTTGGAGTCCCTCAAGCACAGCAAAGAATGCAATTGAACCAAAATCCTGCCAATAGGCCGGTCGAAGAGGAACTTACTATAAACCAAAGGCCATTAGGAAACCCTCAAGAAAATCCCAGGGGCCAAGAGGTAATAGTCGAACAACCTCATGTAGAGGAACCCATTCAACAAGAACCTAGAAGAATAATAGTCCAAAGAGACCAAAATGCTGATGAAATATTACAGCAGAGAATGCGTTACAACAACCTGCCTGTCGAAAATAATATTGCAACCATGGTTGAGAGAATAATGGTGCAAAATGGAGTAAACATAGGATTACAAAGGCCTAGATATACTTCCCCTTTGTCTGAATATGTTTTGCAACAAGAGTTACCACCAAGGTGGAAAGTCCCCAAATTCACCAAATTCTCAGGGGATACTAGTGAGTCCACCATAGAACACGTAGCGCGTTATTTGATAGAGGTAAGAGAGATTGCTAATAATGAGAACCTAAGGATGAAATATTTTCCAAGTTCTTTGACAAAAAATGCCTTCACTTAGTTTACTTCTCTGCCTGCAACTTCCATATTCACATGGACCCAATTAGAAAGATTGTTCCATGAACAATTCTATATGGGACAAACTAAGATAAGTTTGAAAGAATTAGCAAGCGTCAAAAGAAAATTCTCTGAACCTATAGATGATTATTTGAATAGGTTTAGATTGTTAAAGGCTAGATGTTTTACACAAGTGCCAGAACAAGAATTAGTCGAAATGGCTGCAGGGGGTCTGGATTATTCCATAAGGAAGAAATTAGATACCCAGTACTTGAGAGACATGTCACAACTAGCAGATAGAGTAAGGCAAATAGAAAGGCTAAAAAATGAGAAATTTAGATCAAATAAAAACAAGAAGGAAAGAGTGGCCTATGTAGGAATAGTTCAGGAAGAAGATTATGAAGAAAGCGAATCAGTCATTTTCGACCAGCAAGAAATTGATCTGGCAGAACTAAAACAAGGCCCTCTATATTCCTGTAAAGTTTTAACTCCGTCGAATGGAAAAAATCCAGTCAAAACGGAAAAGAATGACAGGTTCCCTAAAAGAACCTACACATTCGACATCACCAAATGTGATGAAATTTTTGATTTACTAGTTAAAGATGGTCAGTTGATAAAACCAGCAGGCACTAAGGAGCTTCCTGTAGACCAACAGAAAAAGAGAGGTTTTTGCAAATACCATAATTTTTTGGGTCATAAAACTTCTCAATGTTACCTTTTTAGGGATCTTGTCCAGAATGCAATCCAAAATGGACGGCTGAAATTTGGAGACAAAGCTAAGAAACAGATGAGGATTGACTCCAATCCCATGCAGGTTGTGGAGGCCAACTATGCTGAACCAGAAATGGTGAATGTGGTCGAAATGGAAATCATGGCTGAGGAAAGTTTTGAAATGGTAGAAGTTACTGAAGGTTTCGACACCAACTTCACCATGATAGAGGCTGCTGAAGGTTTCGACACCCATGTAAATGTGGTGGAAGGGGCTGATGACCTTACTGACCAGGCTGAGGAAGAAGTCAAAGCTTCTGAGGACTTCGACAGAGAGAACGCCATTGAAACTACTGAAGGTTTCGACGGAAGGAATACAATCAAGGTTGGTAGAAGCTTCGACAAGAAAAACTATAACAGAGATGCTGAGCATGGAGTGATCTGGGACACTCTAGGAGAACCCAGTGGGAAGTTTGACTTCATGGTGAAGTATTCAGCACCACCAAGCTCCAAAGCTGACATCAGCAAAATCAAACCCACGGGATGGGGAGATTCTTTCAAAAATGATAATGAGGAGGAAGCTAACAAAGCCCTCATTGTCCAAAAAGAGGCCACTGAAGGCCTTAGTCATGACAAGATCAAAAGAACAGAGACTGCTGACAATGTCCACATTGTCGAACCAATAAACAGAAGCACCACCAAGACTAAAGAAGATTCTGCCGAAGGTGTTGTGCAGAAACCCCCTCATGGGATTCTGTGCAGAACAATGGAAGACCCAGAAGAAAAGCCAGTTGCACAATGCTGCAAGTTCATCCATAGAAGCTTGCACCCAAAAGGCAAGATAAATCAGTTAGAAGAGAATATCCCTGAGGAAATGATGCTAGTCGGAAAAATGAATAAACTGAAGATCACCAGTGAGCAGAACACAGGAATTCATATGGTGGAAGTCACTCAGAAGATAGGACCAGACACCAACAAGGGAAAGAAACATCAGAAGCTGGTTTACCCAGAAGAAAATGAAAGTCTTGTCGAATTCATCCAGAGGTGTCAGAGGAAGAACGCAGAAGTTATGCTTTTCCCGAGGTGCAGCGCTGTGTTCGACAGGAAAGCAGCTAGTGACTTAGAAGCAGCAGAAAAAACCCAAAAGAAAAGGAACTGGGGAGCAGTCCCACCAGTTAGAAATGAAAGGTTCGACCCAAGAAGAAGGGAGCATCATAACCAAGGAATGGGAGAAAGACGTCACAGCACCTATAAACCATCCAACAAACCGAACGATGACAAGTGGGTCCAACCTATAAGGGATGCCCAAGGTCAGAAGAGATGGAAGAGTTTTGAAGTGAACAGGGGTGCCTCAATAGAAGTTAAAAAAGAGATGGAAAAAGCAAAGCCAAAGTATGTCTCTGAGAACTACAAGGGGAAGAATCCTATGTCCAGGTCCCAATGGAGAAGGTTTCAAAGACAGAAGAGAATTGAAAAAGAAACTGTAGAACACAAAAGGATTGGGCAGAATAAAGCTGAGTCAAGCAAGTGTGTGCAGACAACGTGCCAAGGGAAATCTCTGGCGAAAGAAGAACTCCCTCAGAAAAATGAATCTAGTGAGACAACAGAGATACAGAAAATAAACAACAAAATGCCAGAAGACGAAGAGGTTACTGATGACTTCGGCTCAGAATCTGATGCGTCCTTCAACGTAACTTGCAATGTGGTTTCTGTGTTGCCCAGAGACTATGACAGGATAATGGAAGTGGAGGATGAAGAGGATGATATGGCAGATGATAGCATAGGGCTTAAGCCTATGTGTTACTACATAATGAACAATGGCTGTGTCGAAGAGCAAAATGCTTTCTTCGAAAAGCCAGATGATGCAATGAAGGCTCATTTGAAGCCTCTGTTCATAAAAGGGAAAGTAGAAAATGTGGGTGTCAACAAAATCCTGATAGATGGAGGAGCAGCTGTGAATCTAATTCCTCATTATATGATAAAGAGGATTGAAAAAGATGACTCAGACACCAAGCCTCACAACATGGTGTTGCCCAACTATGAAGGTAAGGTAGGGACAACATTGGGGATAATACAATTGAACCTGACTGTAGGATCCATTACCAGGCCTGAAATGTTTATGGTGATAGCATCAAAAGCAAATTACAACCTGCTGCTGGGAAGAGAATGGATCCATGGAATTGGGGCTGTACCATCATCCATGCATCAAAGGATAGCAATCTGGAGGCCAGATGGGATTGTCGAAAACATAGAAGCAGACCAAAGTTACTTCATGGCTGACGTGAACAATGTCACTAGTCGTAACTTCGACAAGAGCTTGGCCCACATAGCACCTTGCAATCCTGCTGGTTTCGACCTAACAGCCTCCGACAACGCATATTGTTCCATGTACCTCCACCCTACGCATGGTTTCCAGTGGGACAAAGAAATAATTGGGGAAACAAATTACACTTGGGGAACTGCCCATGTCAACCCAACTGGGTGGGGGAGTGAGTTCAGTGAAAATGACTGAAGCATCAACAATAGAAAGGATTACGGCTTATGTAGCCGAAAAACAATTCAAAGCGGCCCTTGAGGCCGAAGTAAGAAATATGGCTATTAAGGCCAACACCCAAGTTGTCGAAGAACAACACCCTCAAGAAAGTATTGAGGAACAAGGTGCAAGACAGATTTTTGAAGAAAACTCTAGTGGCGAATGGCAGAATCAGAAGCTTGACGCCATTTATGATGACGAACCCTTGGGGTTTGAAAAAGATCCAGTCCCAACTGTAACACGGTGGGAGAACTGACTTTAGTTATGTTGCGGATATCAAGAGTCGCCACCGACTTTTATTTTATCCAAAGGAAAGGCATAAAAGAACAAGAAAGACCTTTAAAAGATTTTTTTTTTTGGGTCCGGGGGTTAGGTTATGTAAAGGGAAGGTGTTAGCACCCTTTACATCCATGGTTATCCATGGGCTCTTAGTTACTTAGCTCACTTTAAAATGTTTTTTGAAAATGTGAAGTGTGTGAATAGAAATTTTCATAAGAGTTTAATAATGATCCATGTACGGATGCGTAAAAAACTTGTGTTTGAAAATTGTTTGAAATTTATGGAGTATTTGAGAAATTTTGAATAGTGAGCAAGTAACTATGAGGAACCTACCCTAAAGTTTAAGTATTTCTGTTCTTTATCCTTTAAATGGTAAGACTATCCCTATTATTATGGAATAGGTAGCCATTACCTTGGATGTGAGGGACATATGAAGGGACATCTGTTTAATGAAGGCAACTGTAGGGTGTATTAAGCATTTTTGGAGGGACTGTCATCATTATTCGAAAGGGACAAGATCTTTATGAAGGCAACCATTTAAGGGACTTGATCTTTTATTGTGAAGGGACTAGATGACTTTTCTTTTAAGGGACTTTTGCTTTATACACCCCACTTGACCTTGTGATTAGGCAACATTGAGAGGCAACCCTAGAAAGTGAGATGACGATCAAAGATCGACTTACGTGTGTGAGTGTTCAATTTTATATTTATTTTATAATTTAAATGATCTAAATTCAATTTTAAATATACATACATGTTACACTCCCTATTTTTACTAACCATGACATAAAAATAAATAATATAAATATTACAAAAAATTACATCCAGGAGCAATTACAAAATAATAATAAAGCAATTTAAATATAATAAGCAAAAATAATAAATAAGCAAGAATAAATAAATAATTATAATAGGGGTTAGTGAAAATAATAATAATAATCACAATTTAAAAATAAATGGGGTTAGTAATAAACATGATTAATAATAATAATAAACAAAAAGATTATGATAAACAAAATTTTAATGGTTAATAGAAAAATATGAACAATTGTTATAAAATTTTAAGTTAAGTATAAATTATAAAATTAATTATGAACATAAAAATAAATTATAAAAAATTAAATTAGCAATTTTAAATATATAATAGAAATTATTTACATATATATTTAATTATAAACAATGATAGGATATTTATATATTATAAAAAATAAATTAAGCATTTTAATTTTTAAACATGTTTATATACAAAATTTTAAATTATAAATAATTTATGTACTTAATAAAAATTAAATCAAATATTTTAATTAAATTATAAATACAAATAATAATATAAAAGAAGAAAAGAAAATTAGGGTTTTGAAAAGAAATATATTTTTTAGGTTTTTTTAGAAAATTAGGGTTTTATATGTTTTAGAAAATAAATTAGGATTAATTATTAATTATACAAAATTAAATTATTTTTCTAATGATATTTAATAAAAATAAAAAAAATGAGTTTAGATTATAATAGAGAAAATAATAATATACATTATATATACTTTTTAGAATTTATTCAATTATATTATAAACATATTATTTAAAACATAATAATAAACAAGAAAAAATGGAAAAAAAAACTTACCTGGCTGGGGTTTGAACCCAGGACATCCTGCCCTCATGAACCTATGCCAGCAACCACAACCACTGGGCCACGCATGCGTTGGTGTAAGAAGAATGTGTCAAGTTGGTTTTGTTCCTTCAGCCTAAAAATCAGAAAAATAATGGAAAAAACAAAAGGCCTGGGGGGATCGAACCCAGGACCTTCATAGCAAACACACCAAATGTTACCATTCCAGCTAGATGAGCGAACCTGTTACCAATCCCACTACAACTAATAATATATTAAAGCTGCAATTAAAATGGAAAAATATCAAAAGAATTGGTTGGAGGCAGGATTCGAACACCAGCCCTCCAACAATACGCGCGCCTGTCTTACCACTAGGACAAGCCTTATCTTGTCAAATATAAACAGAGAGAATTCATAATATTTTAAACAAACTTTTTAAATTATAAAACACGCGCGCAGGGCATCGTCTTCAACCTCTGGATGTTTGAACTTTGCTGCGAAAATTGTTGCAAGCTTACCTGCGATTTTTCCTGCACACATAAACCTGTGAAATACAAACTATACCAAACAAAGTACAATTTTATCCAATTGAGCACACCATTGTAATCTACACAGTTCACACAATCAACCTACGGTCTCAGAATGCATTTATATACGCTGGATTAGTAAACCCTAATTCGAAGGTGTAAACCCTAGCCATGGCCGTTTGCGATCCAAGCCATGAAGCTTTGATTTAATTGTCCAGAAACACTCTATACAACATCAGAAACATGATTAAACAAACAAAATTCGTTAGAATGCATTGGATTAGTGCAATCGAAAAAAAAATTATTCAAGAACAAACATGATTCGGTTTATGCCATTCATGGAGTTTTTGATGCAAATGATGATTGGTAATGATTCAGTGATGTTCAAGGATCACTCTTATGTCTTTCAAATACCTTCAAATGTCTTGTATGAAGAAATCCGAATTTGAGTTTGTGAGGTTTTTTGGAAGATGCAACTTACTCTTAGGAGGCAGGAAATTTGTGGCTTCTGCATTGGTTTCTATTGCATACTTATAAGGGATGTAATTTAGGTCAAAAGATGATGGATTTATGGGATTTTTGGATGACTTGATGGTGAAGGAATGTCATGATCCAAAAAGGTGGAAAAATCAAATATTTGTTTTCCAATCTGGTCTAGCACGAATTTTTACAAGATCCAATCATGTTAAACAGCATTGATTAATTTCTAAAAGAAGAATCATGTCCAAACTTTGATTTTTAGATTTTATTTTAATTTAATTTGATTTAAAATGAATAAAATTCAAATAAATATCAAATAAAATATAAAAAAATCAGAATTTCTTGTCATTGGGTCGTGCATGAAGTTATTGTATGGATTGGGTCATTATTTGGCAAGCCCATTTGGAAGAAATTTGTTTTAGACCTCAATTTTCTTCATAAACCAACCCAAAATTTCCTAACTTTGCAAGGGCATACATCCTTCAATTTTAATTCTATGAGGGTGTTCTTGGACATTTTGGAAAGCTTGAAGAGTCCTCTAACCAACCCCACTGGTTTCATGTCCATATCATTTACCAATATCAAGTTATGCCCTTTTGAAGTTGTTGACTTTTTGTTGACTTTCAAAAGGACCTATAATGTCTTAGCTCATACCTTCCAAATGAAGCATTTTTGGGCTTGGCTTGTGAGACACAAAGTTGTATAGAATTCAATTTCCTTCAAAATGAGATTTGAATGGAGACTTGGTGATGAAGCATGTGAAAGTTATGGCTGGTCAAAGTTCAGTTGACTTTTACTAAGGAAACCCTAATTTAGAAACTCCTGATTCTTGATGATCTGAAATCTCCTTGATGAATCATGATCAACCCTTGATCAAATGATGAATTTTACTTCATATACTTGATGTTGGCAAAAAATCATGAAGTTTGACTTTGGTTTGACCACAGTTGACCTCAGTTTGACTTTTTAACTGCTTTGACTGATTTTGACTTATCTGATCATCTGACTAAGCAAACTTTTGAGAAAAGTCTTGAAACTTGTCATGGGGGTTCTTACACACATATAAGATGTTATGAAGCTCACTTGAAGTCTTGTAAGTTCATTTAGCCTGATTAAAGTCAAAACCCTAGTTTTGGATGCACTGCTTAGGAGGTGCATTGTCTGAGGGAATTGTCAACTCTTCTGACCAATTGTGAACTTTGTGAACCTTGTGAACCTCATAAAGTGACTTATAGACTTCATGAACCTTATGAAAGGTCTTGTAAGTATTGTGAATCTTGTGAACCTTGTGAACCTCATAAAGTGACTTGTAGACTTCATGAACCTCATGAAAGGTTTTGTAAGCATTGTGAATCTTGTGAACCTTGTGAACCTTCTTAGCACACAAAGTCTTGTATTGTGAGGGAAAATTTTGGGGTGCAACAGCTGCCCCTGTTCAATTTTCCGAAACCTGAGGGGTTAGATTGGTATATTTGCCAGTCGTGACCTGGAAGGTTGAAGGGGATTGAACACAAAAGCCCAAAAATTTGCACTCACCAGTGCGTAGAGTGATACTGATGTTTGGTTGTGTATGCTTGAGTGGGCTTAAAGATGCCACTTGGAGAAAAGCTCTTCAAATACATTTCTTGGAGGATAAAGCAGTCCAAAATATAATGATAGCTTTCAGGAGGATAAAGCAGTCCTGATGGATGATATGCTTTCAGGAGGATAAAACAGTCCTGAGATATTGATAATATGCTTTCAGGAGGATGAAGCAATCCCGAGGTAATGATGATAGCTATCAGGAGGATGAAGCAGCCCTGAGGTAATAATATGATTTCAGGAGGATAAAGCAATCCTGAGGTAATGATATGCTTTCAGGAGGATAAAGCAATCCTGAGGTAATAATATGATTTCAGGAGGATAAAGCAATCCTGAAGTACAAGAAGCTGTCAGGAGGATAAAGCAGTCCTGAGGTAATAATAATCTTTCAGGAGGATGAAGCAATCCTGAGGTAGTGATGAGCTATCAGGAGGATGAAGCAATCCTGAGGTAATAATATGCTTTTAGGAGGATAAAGCAATCCTGATGTAGTGATATGCTTTCAGGAGGATGAAGCAGTCCTGATGTAATGATGATAACTTTCAGGAGGATAAAGCAGTCCTGAGGTAATAATAAGCTTTCAGGAGGATAAAGCAATCCTGAGGGATGATATGCTTTCAGGAGGATAAAGCAGTCCTGAGGTACAAGAAGCTGTCAGGAGGATAAAGCAATCCTGAGGAATGATAACTTTTCAGGAGGATAAAGCAGTCCTGATGTAATGATGATAACTTTCAAGAGGATAAAGCAGTCCTGAGGTAATAATAAGCTTTCAGGAGGATAAAGCAATCTTGAGGTATAAGAAGCTTTCAGGAGGATAAAGCAGTCCTGAGGTGGTGATATGCTTTCAGGAGGATAAAGCAGTCCTGAGGAAATGATAACTTTCAGGAGGATAAAGCAGTCCTGATAGTCACCAGTTGTTGCTGAAGTCTGTCTGTTGGAGAATTAACCTGAAAACAAGGTAGCATTCTATATGATAATATTAGTTTATGTATTATGTATGCATGTATAATATGATGCACTTAAGTAATGTACTATGTATCTATGGATATGTATGTTATGGTATGATGTAAATGATGTATGTATGATATGATACTGCCTGAAGCATCTGGATATCTTCGTATAATAACTGCTGGCCAGGGAAAATAAATCCCGATTCATTGTTGAAGAATATGAGGAACTTGTTCCTGTCTTGTTTTGATAATAAGGTATACATGACCTCCTGTCTGCTAGGGATAGCAAGATATACATAACCTCCCGTCTGCTGGGGATAGTAAGGTATATATAACCTTCCGTCTTCGTTTGATAGTAAGGTATACATAACCTCCCGTCTTCGTTCGTCGTACTCTTATTGGAAAGTAATTTCCCGAATATCCGTATGAGGATAAAAGAGATGGATATAAATTCCAGGGGAGATGTGACTTTATGAAGATGGATTTACCCTACTGTGGGATTTGTAACTGTCTTGTAAGAGTGAACCTGGTGAAGCTTCGTTGGAATCCTTCCCTCGTTCGTCCTTAGTAAATACTATTACTGCATTTTCATGCATTTCTGGTAAACATCAATCATATTAAGCATACATGCATTCAAACACAACCAATGGATGTTTTTGCTTAGGTAAATAGGGTAAAAGTAAATCTGGATTTAGAGGGAAAAGTAAAGCTGAACTTGAAAACAGAATCGTTTCAACTTCAAGAGTGTATAACCAATTGGATTTAGAGCTCCTGAAATCCATAACTTTCCTGAATACCTTCCCAGAAATCTTCATAGCTGGATCTAAAGACATGATACTGACACCATCTGATACTATTGGCATAGACAATTAATTTCCACCATGGCTTTTGCTGAGAATCCAATATTAAGGTAACACAATGAGAGGAATGTGTTTTCAATTTGTGATGGACCATATACTCTCCGGATACTAGATTTGAAAAGAAAGCATTGCCCCTTGGTTGAGGATGAATTGTCCCATAAAGGGAAGTATCTGAATGTAGTTACCTCAGGAGAAACAAGTAGAATGCCCCATAAGCATATGCCCCTGGCCCTGTGAACTCTGTAATGTCACCTTTGGTAATTCAACTGTATGAGGAAAAATGCCCCTGGCATTATGAACTTTGTAATGTTACCCTTGGAACTTCAGGTAGATGAGGAGATCTGCCTCTGGCTGCTTAAACATAGTTGAATCTTGTCCTGATTGCCCCAAATGAGTTAGGAAGTATCATGGCCTGCCCCCTTGATTGGGAGATAATGACTATGCCCCTTTGTATACATGGACTTTGATCCAGGAAGCAACTTTGTTTATCGGAAGGACTTTGGTTCATTG
Organism: Lathyrus aphaca; assembly: GCA_963966055.1. Classification (NCBI taxonomy): domain Eukaryota; kingdom Viridiplantae; phylum Streptophyta; class Magnoliopsida; order Fabales; family Fabaceae; genus Lathyrus; species Lathyrus aphaca. The sequence continues at coordinate 295,774,600 of OZ014524.1, forward strand.
AACATTCATTCTGTAAATTTCTCCATTTATCAAACACTCAGGTATATGGAAACAAATATATATTCAAAAATGCAATGCTTATGTCTGTCTTGAAGTTTTGAAACAAGTTGTTTTAGAAAAACTGTTTTTTTTTAAAACTGTGATATTAACTCAAGTTTTATAATAAGCCCTAAAGGAGTCAGGATACCTTTTTGTAGCAGTACGCTTTCGAACTAACCATGCTTCAGTTAGGACTTTTAAAGGGTTATAACGTGACCTGGTTCATGGTTTAAGAAACAAAGGATATAGGCTCAAATTTTATTTGTACCCAACCCAATCTCCATGATGTTCTTCAGTCCTATGCTCAGTTAACTTATGCATTGAAGTTCCAAAGAAGTTTGGTATTGTAACACTGACATTTATGATGGTTCAGCCTCCAAAAATTTATTTGAACATCCAATCATCTTTCTTTGTTGAGGATTCATAGTAACCTCTTTTTTTCTCTTTTGACTTTATTATCCCTTCTTTTTGCCTGAACTGCTTATTTCAAGGTTACAGTCAGCGAGATGTCTTAATGTTTTACTAAGTCTCCTTCATAGGTTTTGACTTAGTGAATTGTTCTTTTGCTGGATATTGACTGTCAGGTTTCATGATTACAGAGAACCATCATTAGGTTTGTACAACACATATAATTGGCATATTTGAGTTAACTGAGTAACTACCCTGCCCCAGGTTATGAATAAAGGTTTTAATTTGTGCGAGAATAAAAAACTCCTACTTCATAGGCTCAAAAGGGTTGACTAGGGATTAACTTCCTTATATCTCCACTGTTTAGGAATTGAAACAATGCCTGTACATCGTCAACATAGTCTGTTCAAAAGCATACTGCATAAGATTATGGTATTGTTTTCGTCATCCTCCCTCTACAGGCTTATAGCTTTATCAGGAGTTAAATATCACAAGATAGAAATAAGAAGTATAATTCAAAATATAGTGGAACGAATGGATTAACTCAAGACAAACATATGCAATGTATTAATGAAAACAAAAGTTTAACATAATAGTAAGTGCTCAAACAAATAAAAGAAATTACAAATGAAAATTCAAATGTTGTCCCATCCAGTTGGCTGAATGTCTTCAATTGCAATCTGTGAACTTTGAGGAGCAGTATATTTCACCATGAAATCAAACTTGCCACTTGGATGTCCCAAGGTGCCCCATATCTCAACAGGAACAGGTAGGCTTTCTTTCTTGCAACCTTGGGCAACTTGTCTTGCAGCTTTGGTGTTTGATGGACGATAGTAGAATTCAACTTGACCTTCTGGAGTAACCTCTAGGATTCCTTCGTCAATCAGGTCTTGGATCTTTTTCCTTAATGTCCAACAACTATTAGTATCATGTCCAGGACAGTTGGAGTGATACCCACACCTTGCCTTGGGATTATAGCGAGGAGAGGAGGTTTTAGGATTTTGAGGAGAACTTTTCAAAGAGATTAGTTCCATCTCCAACAAGCATTGCAGAACTTGTGACATTGGAGTGCTGAACTTGATAAACTGCCTTCTATATTTCTTGTGTTGAGGTGGATTAACCTTATTAGGTCTTTCTTCAACTGAAGAACAATCAATGTCAACCTGTTTCTTACCTTCTTTTATCCTCATCTTCCTTTCAACCAAATCAGCTTGTTTTAATGGAGGTTGACTGACAATTAGATCCCTGACTCTATCACTTTGAAGTTTGTGGACAAAGGTTCTCAGCTCTTCTTGCCCCTGAGCTAAACTTTGAATAAGAGCCACCTGGTCATTCATCTGGATCCTCATTTCTGTTATCTCAGCTTGCAATTGTTCCAACTGACCATCCTTGTTGTCCTCATGATTCTTCTTCTTATCCAGCAGTGTCTTCAACCCATCTTGTCCCTTGGACAAGTTCAGAATCAACTCTTGGAATTGTGCATTCTGAATCTGGAGATCTTTGACAATTTGTTCAAGAGCCATTGCTGAAATAAACAGCGAGGAGATAAGAAACCTGTGCACAATAAACCTATGATGCAATGATAGGATATGTGAATGTATATGCAATGTATTCAAGGACCGCAGGATTTAAATTTGCTTAAGCAACCAAAAAGGTAAACTTTTATTAGTCATAAATTTGTTTTTCCTCTTGGGCTTACAAAAATGAAGTGCAATAAATACAAGAGATGAGGTTTTAAGTCTCCCATGGACGTTTCCTCTTTGTGTTGAGGTATGAGTTGAGATTCCGCTCCTCATGAAGTTGCTTTGTTAGTTCCAGGATTCTTTCTTGGCTTGCTTTGTAATGAGCCTCGAAAGTATCCCTTTGCTCCTTCAACTGGATCCAGGATCTCTGTAAGTCTTCCATGTCAGTAGGCATGTCTGGGTGAAGGATGGTACAAGAAGTGTCTCCTTCAGCAACAGGTTCCATGGTAACTGGCAGGATAGCAGGATATGGCATCATGAGAGTCTGAGCACGAGATCGCACCCATCTGAGATAAGCCTCCATAGGAATAGTGTACTTAGGCTCCAGAGTCTTGCTATCAACCTTGTTTACTTTTCCCCATGCTCGTATGAATCTCTGACGGTAACCTTGAAGATCATTGTCATAGTCAAACACAATGCCCTGAATCAACATGTCATGAGGATCATCACTCCGAGTGTAACCAAACTGTCGTAAAGCTAGAGAGGGGTTGTAGGTGATGCCTCATCTTATGCCCAGAAGTGGCACATTAGGGAATTCCCCACAACGGTCAATGATAGTGATATTCTCCATAGATCTGGAGCACCAATGGATATCTGAATGCGAGAGTGACATGATCCTCTTGGACCATCTGCACCCTTGCTCATTCTTCATTACTGAGCGAGGAAGGTGAGAAATAAACCACCTAGAGAGCAAAGGTATGCAGCACATCAAAGTTCCTCTTGCCCTTGTAGTACGGGTATGAAGAGAATGTAAGATGTCTCTAAGCAATGTAGGCACTGGGTTGTGACTCAGGAATATGTTGATGGCATGAACATCTATGAACTGATCTGGATTGGGGAACAATACTAAGCCATAAATCAGCAAAGCTAAGATCTCCTCAAAAGCATAATAACTCATGGCCTTCAAGAACAACTGAGCTTTCTCTATCAACACCTTGGCAAGAATACCCTTAACTCCGCTTCTCGTTTCTAGAACAATGTCAGACTTCTTCAGATGTAGAGCTGCAGCAATAACCTCTGGTTTAAGCTCTTTCTCCAAGCCTGTGAAGGGTCTTTGATCAAGAACAGGTATACCCAGAAGTTTAGAGAACTCTTCCATGGTTGGAACCAGCTGGTAGTCGGGGAATGTAAAGCAATGGTGCTTAGGGTCAAAGAACTGAAATAGAACACTCATCATGTCTTCATTGAACCCTGAAGTGACTAGATCCAATAGGTGACCATGTCTCTTGATGAACTGGGAGTGATCAGACACTTGAGAAACCAACTCTTTAAGCTTAGCAGGTATGCCCACAAAGTTGATCCTGATGGTGTTTCTACGAGCAGAAACCATGACCTGTAACAAAAGAACAAAGATAAATCCTTTGGTCCTTGAAATGGTTAGTGAAAATGCTATGCTTATGATGCATGATGATGTCATGATGTTATGTTCAATCACAAACATGTGGCACACACAAACAATTCACACCATAGCCCTAGGTTTAAAGGCTTGCATGAGGTTCAAAGGTGAGTACCCTCCCCTGAAGTTAGTTGGTTCATCCTGTCCTACAAAAGTAACCATGTTCTAAGGGATCTCAATATCATTGATCCTTCACAAGGGTGGTTGTTCAGTGGGCAACTTACTTGCCAACCAAAACCCTCCAAGTTCAAGATCTCAATGAGCGTAGTATCGAGTATCAACCAACTTCAGTCTGCACCAAAGCCGGTTATCTCACTACTTTTCTAAAGGCCAAGATGGGATAACTAGGGTTCTAAAAGTTAGTTAGTGCATTGACAACATATGGCAGCCTCATATTATCCTCAACTTGACTTAAGGAACATAAGCACCAACCAAGAAGTCACACTAACTATGGCCACCAGATCAACCATATCGGTATACGCCGTACAGTTTTCTTGGTCTATTGCCATTTACCTAAGGTACACTAGATCCGAGTTAGGATCTTTCACACATAAGAGCACCCAACAAGTAAGTATAAAGCAAACAAGGCAAACAATTTAAAGTGATCTAATTCCTAAGGGTACCCTTCTTTTATTAAATCCCCAGCAGAGTCGCCAGTTCTGTAACACGGTGGGAGAACTGACTTTAGTTATGTTGCGGATAGCAAGAGTCGCCACCGACTTTTATTTTATCCAAAGGAAAGGCATAAAAGAACAGGAAAGACATTTAAAAGATTTTTTTTTTTGGGTCCGGGGGGTAGGTTATGTAAAGGGAAAGTGTTAGCACCCTTTACATCCATGGTTATCCATGGGCTCTTAGTTACTTAGCTCACTTTAAAATGTTTTTTGAAAATGTGAAGTGTGTGAATAGAAATTTTCATAAGAGTTTAATAATGATCCATGTACGGATGCGTAAAAAACTTGTGTTTGAAAATTGTTTGAAATTTATGGAGTATTTGAGAAATTTTGAATAGTGAGCAAGTAACTATGAGGAACCTACCCTAAAGTTTAAGTCTTTCTGTTCTTTATCCTTTAAATGGTAAGACTATCCCTATTATTAAGGAATAGGTAGCCATTACCTTGGATGTGAGGGACATATGAAGGGACATCTGTTTAATGAAGGCAACTGTAGGGTGTATTAAGCATTTTTGGAGGGATTGTCATCATTATTCGAAAGGGACAAGATCTTTATGAAGGCAACCATTTAAGGGACTTGATCTTTTATTGTGAAGGGACTAGATGACTTTTCTTTTAAGGGACTTTTGCTTTATACACCCCACTTGACCTTGTGATTAGGCAACATTGAGAGGCAACCCTAGAAAGTGAGATGGCGATCAAAGATCGACTTACGTGTGTGAGTGTTCAATTTTATATTTATTTTGTAATTTAAATGATCTAAATTCAATTTTAAATACACATACATGTTACACTCCCTATTTTTACTAACCATGACATAAAAATAAATAATATAAATATTACAAAAAATTACATCCAGGAGCAATTACAAAATAATAATAAAGCAATTTAAATATAATAAGCAAAAATAATAAATAAGCAAGAATAAATAAATAATTATAATAGGGGTTAGTGAAAATAATAATAATAATCACAATTTAAAAATAAATGGGGTTAGTAATAAACATGATTAATAATAATAATAAACAAAAAGATTATGATAAACAAAATTTTAATGGTTAATAGAAAAATATGAACAATTGTTATAAAATTTTAAGTTAAGTATAAATTATAAAATTAATTATGAACATAAAAATAAATTATAAAAAATTAAATTAGCAATTTTAAATATATAATAGAAATTATTTACATATATATTTAATTATAAACAATGATAGGATATTTATATATTATAAAGAATAAATTAAGCATTTTAATTTTTAAACATGTTTATATACAAAATTTTAAATTATAAATAATTTATGTACTTAATAAAAATTAAATCAAATATTTTAATTAAATTATAAATACAAATAATAATATAAAAGAAGAAAAGAAAATTAGGGTTTTGAAAAGAAATATATTTTTTAAGTTTTTTTAGAAAATTAGGGTTTTATATGTTTTAGAAAATAAATTAGGATTAATTATTAATTATACAAAATTAAATTATTTTTCTAATGATATTTAATAAAAATAAAAAAAATGAGTTTAGATTATAATAGAGAAAATAATAATATACATTATATATACTTTTTAGAATTTATTCAATTATATTATAAACATATTATTTAAATCATAATAATAAACAAGAAAAAATGGAAAAAAAAACTTACCTGGCTGGGGTTTGAACCCAGGACATCTTGCCCTCATGAACCTATGCCAGCAACCACAACCACTGGGCCACGCATGCGTTGGTGTAAGAAGAATGTGTCAAGTTGGTTTTGTTCCTTCAGCCTAAAAATCAGAAAAATAATGGAAAAAACAAAAGGCCTGGGGGGATCGAACCCAGGACCTTCATAGCGAACACACCAAACGTTACCATTCCAGCTAGATGAGCGAACCTGTTACCAATCCCACTACAACTAATAATATATTAAAGCTGCAATTAAAATGGAAAAATATCAAAAGAATTGGTTGGAGGCAGGATTCGAACACCAGCCCTCCAACAATACGCGCGCCTGTCTTACCACTAGGACAAGCCTTATCTTGTGAAATATAAACAGAGAGAATTCATAATATTTTAAACAAACTTTTTAAATTATAAAACACGCGCACAGGGCATCGTCTTCAACCTCTGGATGTTTGAACTTTGCTGCGAAAATTGTTGCAAGCTTACCTGCGATTTTTCCTGCACACATAAACCTGCGAAATACAAACTATACCAAACAAGTACAATTTTATCCAATTGAGCACACCATTGTAATCTACACAGTTCACACAATCAACCTACGGTCTCAGAATGCATTTATATACGCTGGATTAGTAAACCCTAATTCGAAGGTGTAAACCCTAGCCATAGCCGTTTGCGATCCAAGCCATGAAGCTTTGATTTAATTGTCCAGAAACACTCTATACAACATCACAAACATGATTAAACAAATAAAATTCGTTAGAACGCATTGGATTAGTGCAATCGGAAAAAAAATTATTCAAGAACAAACATGATTCGGTTTATGCCATTCATGGAGTTTTTGATGCAAATGATGATTGGTAATGATTCAGTGATGTTCAAGGATCACTCTTATGTCTTTCAAATACCTTCAAATGTCTTGTATGAAGAAATCCGAATTTGAGTTTGTGAGGTTTTTTGGAAGATGCAACTTACTCTTAGGAGGCAGGAAATTTGTGGCTTCTGCATTGGTTTCTATTGCATACTTATAAGGGATGTAATTTAGGTCAAAAGATGATGGATTTATGGGCTTTTTGGATGACTTGATGGTGAAGGAATGTCATGATCCAAAAATGTGAAAAAATCAAATATTTGTATTCCAATCTGGTCTAGCACGAATTTGTACAAGATCCAATCATGTTAAACAACATTGATTAATTTCTAAAAGAAGAATCATGTCCAAACTTTGATTTTTAGATTTTATTTTAATTTAATTTGATTTAAAATGAATAAAATTCAAATAAATATCAAATAAAATATAAAAAATCAGAATTTCTTATCATTGGGTCGTGCATGAAGTTATTGTAAGGATTGGGTCATTATTTGGCAAGCCCATTTGGAAGAAATTTGTTTTAGACCTCCATTTTCTTCATAAACCAACCCAAAATTTCCCAACTTTGCAAGGGCATACATCCTTCAATTTTAATGCTATGAGGGTGTTCTTGGACATTTTGGAAAGCTTGAAGAGTCATCTAACCAACCCCACTGGTTTCATTTCCATATCATTTACCAATCTCAAGTTATGCCCTTTTGAAGTTGTTGACTTTTTGTTGACTTTCAAAAGGACCTATAATGTCTTAGCTCATACCTTCCAAATGAAGCATTTTTGGGCTTGGCTTGTGAGACACAAAGTTGTAGAGAATTCAATTTCATTAAAAATGAGCTTTGAATGGAGACTTGGTGATGAAGCATGTGAAAGTTATGGCTGGTCAAAGTTTAGTTGACTTTTACTGAGGAAACCCTAATTTAGAAACTCCTGATTCTTGATGATCTGAAATCTCCTTGATGAATCATGATCAACCCTTGATCAAATGATGAATTTTACTTCATATAATTGATGTTGGCAAAAAATCATGAAGTTTGACTTTGGTTTGACCACAGTTGACCTCAGTTTGACTTTTTAACTGCTTTGACTGATTTTGACTTATCTGATCATCTGACTGAGCAAACTTTTGAGAAAAGTCTTGAAACTTGTCATGGGGGTTATTACACACATATAAGATGTTATGAAGCTCACTTGAAGTCTTGGAAGTTCATTTAGCCTGATTAAAGTCAAAACCCTAGTTTTGGATGCACTGCTTAGGAGGTGCATTGTCTGAGGGAATTGTCAACTCTTCTGACCAATTGTGAACTTTGTGAACCTTGTGAACCTCATAAAGTGACTTATAGACTTCATGAACCTCATGAAAGGTCTTGTAAGTATTGTGAATCTTGTGAACCTTGTGAACCTCATAAAGTGACTTGTAGACTTCATGAACCTCATGAAAGGTTTTGTAAGCATTGTGAATCTTGTGAACCTTGTGAACCTTCTTAGCACACAAAGTCTTGTATTGTGAGGGCAAATTTTGGGGTGCAACACCAACCAATATGAAAATGGTGGCACAGGATCCCTTAGAAGAGATCAATCTGGGACTGGGGGCAGAGAAAAGGCCAACTTACATCAGTGCCAAGATGGACCCTCAGCTCAGAGTCGAAATAATCCAACTGCTGAATGAGTTTAAAGACTGTTTCGCATGGGATTATGACGAAATGCCTGGTTTAGACAAAAGCTTGGTCGAATTGAAGTTGCCAATACTGGAAGGGAAAAAGCCAATAAAGTAGACCCCCAGATGCTTCGCACCTGAAATTCTGTCGAAAATTAAAGAGGAAGTCGAAAGACTTCTAAAATGCAAGTTCATCCGTACAACAAGGTATGTCAAATGGATTGCTAATATTGTTCCTGTGATTAAGAAAAATGGCAAACTTAGGGTATGCATTGATTTTAGAGATCTAAACTCAGCTACCCCTAAGGATGAATATCCTATGCCAGTAGCAGAAATGCTAGTAGATTCTGCAGCAGGCCATGAGTATTTAAGTATGCTTGATGGATATTCTGGTTATAACCAGATTTTCATTGCTGAAGAAGATGTTCCAAAAACAGATTTTCGTTGTCCAGGAGCAATAGGAACATATGAGTGGGTAGTCATGCCCTTTGGTTTAAAAAATGCTGGAGCTACTTACCAAAGGGCAATGAATTCTATTTTTCATGATTTCATTGAAACATTTATGCAAATTTATATAGATGATATTGTGATTAAATCTGCCTCAGGCTCAAACCATATTGACCATCTTCGACAATCCTTTGAAAGGATGAGGAAATTTGGTTTAAAAATGAATCCCCTTAAATGTGCTTTTGGTGTGCAGGCAGGTGACTTCTTAGGCTTTGTGGTCCACAAGAAAGGGATTGAAATTAATGAAAACAAAGCCAAGGCCATAATGGAAGCGAGAGCGCCATTGACAAAGAAGGAATTGCAGTCTCTACTAGGGAAAATCAACTTTCTCAGAAGGTTCATCTCCAACCTTAGTGGAAAAACACAGGACTTCTCACCTCTACTTCGACTAAAGAAGGAAGGCTTCACTTGGGGGAAAGAACAACAAGATGCCTTCAACAAGATCAAATAATATCTGGCCAGTCCTCCAGTTTTAATCTTTCCTTGTCGAAAAAGAAGTATGAGGCTCTACATCTCAGCATCCGACAGAACATTGGGAAGCATGCTTTGTCAGGAAGATGAACATAGCGTCGAAAGAGCCATCTATTATCTCAGCAGAATCTTAAATGATGCTGAAACTAGATATAGTATGATATAGAAATTATATTTATGTGTATATTTCTCTTGTACAAAGTTAAAGCATTATATAAAACCCATTGATGTATATATATCTTCCCATTTCGACGTAATAAAACACATGTTGTCTAAGTCTATTCTACACAGTCGAATTGGAAAATGGGCTTTGGCGTTAACTGAGTATTCTTTAAAATATATACCTCTAAGAGCTGTCAAAGGACAAGTGGTTGCTGACTTTATAGCTGACCACTCCATAGTTGGAGATGAAATAAAATATGTCGAAAGAGAACCTTGGATATTATATTTCGACGGTTCCAGTCATAAGAATGGAACAGGTGTTGGGGTATTAATTATTTCTCCCAATAAAATTCCAACAAAGTTCAAGTACAAAATAGAAGGTTGTTGTTCAAATAATGAAGCAGAATATGAAGCTTTAATTGCTGGACTTGAAATATTGTTGGAATTGGGGGCAACAGAGGTCGAAATAATGGGTGACTCTGAGTTGGTAATAAAACAATTGACAAAAGAATACAAATGTGTCAAAGAAAATTTGATCATGTATTTTGTGATAGCCAACAGACTCCTCAAGAGATTCGACAGTGCAGCCTTTAGACACATTCCTAGATTAGAAAATCAGGAAGCAAATGACTTGGCTCAACTGGCATCAGGCTACAGAGTGTCCAAAGAAAATCTGGAGAAAGTTGTCGAAGTAAGAGGAAAAGTATTATCCACTAGACTGTCCCCATCAGATCTGGAAACCATAAGACTGGGATATGGTGATGAAGAAAATTTTGAAATTTTCAATGTAGGTGATCCAGAGGTAGGAGATTGGAGAAAACCTATTAAGGATTATTTACAAAATCCAAACCAGACAGTCGAAAGAAAGATAAAGTATAGAGCTTTGAGCTATGTACTCTTTGAAAATGAGCTATTTAAAAAGACTGCAGAAGGAGTCTTATTGAAATGCTTAAGTGAGACTGAAGCTTATATAGCCTTGTCGAACGTGCACAGTGGTGCATGTGGTGCACACCAGGAAGGTCACAAGATGAAATGGTTACTATTTCGACAGGGGATGTATTGGCCAACAATGTTGAAAGATTGTGTCGAATTTGCAAAGGGATGTCAAGAGTGCCAAATTCATGCAGGCATACCTCATGTGCCTGCAAACGAGTTACATTCCATTATAAAGCCTTGGCCATTCAGAGGTTGGGCTTTAGATTTGATTGGTGAAATTCGACCAGCTTCTTCAAAAGGGCAGAAGTACATTTTAGTTGGGGTAAACTACTTCACTAAGTGGATTGAAGCCATACCACTGACGAATGTAGATCAGGAAGCAGTTATAGACTTCATCCATAAACATATAATTTATAGATTTGGAATACCAGAGACTATTACCACTGATCAAGGATCTGTGTTTACTGGAAGAAACATGCAGGCATTTGCAAAAGAGACAGGTTTTAAGTTGTTAACTTCGACACCTTATTATGCTCAGGCAAATGGACAGGTCGAAGCAGCCAACAAGGTTGTGATAAATCTGATAAAAAAGCATGTGGGTAAAAAACCTAGGAATTGGCACAAGACTCTGGATCAAATCCTTTGGGCCTGTCGAACGTCTCCTAAAGAGGCAACTAATTCTACCCCATTTAAATTAACTTATGGGCATGATGCAGTATTACCAGTCGAAATCTATTTACAATCAATACGAATTCAAAGGCATCATGAGATTCCATCTGAGATTTATTGGAGTATGATGATGGATGAGTTGGTTGATTTAGATGAGGAGAGGTTACGTGCTTTGAAGTTGATAAAAAGGCAGAAAGAAAGAGTCGGAAAGTTTTACAATAAGAAAATAAAATTTAAAGCCTTTTTAGTTGATGATTTAGTTTGGAAAGTAATTTTGCCCATGGAAAAGAAAGATAGATTTATGGGAAAATGGTCTCCTAAATGGGAAGGACCTTTCAAAATTTTAAGAGTTTTTTCAAATAGTGCATATGAGGTCGAAGAAATGGAAAAAGATAGGAGAGTGCTGAAAATAAATGGCAAATATTTGAAGAAGTATAAGCCAACATTGCAAGAGATAAAAATAGAAATGGAATAAAATTGCAAACAAAAGTTTGTCTTCACCAAACAGATGGCGTTAAGTAACATTACATATGAAAACTCTAAAAATTTCTTAAAGTAATAAAAATCCCTACTTTCTATTACAAACTACTGTTGGAGAAAAGTTGCTTTGAGTTCGTCAAACTTCTTCTTTTGAAGCTGAATTCAACGTTCACAGAGACTTTTGCTAACAGTCAGTTCGTCAATTTCTCTATGGAGTTGTTGGGCTGTCTCTGCGTGTTGAAGACCTTTCTGAAGTTCCCTATCAATTTCTTCTTGGTTGGGCTGCTGGGGGTTGGCTTGACGTTCCTTCTCTTGGAGGATCTTCTTCTGAAGTTCGACAATCTGAGCTTGATAAGCCTGGATGTTATTTTCACACTCAGCAGCAGTTTTGGAGTAATCTTCAGAAAGCTTGTTTAGCTCTGAGATTCTGTCTGTCGAAGAGGCTACAACATTCCATTCTGAGACTTGTTTTTCAGATTTGGCTGTGATGTTTTGAGAAAATTCTTTTTGGCGAACCAAGTCAGCACTTACAGAATCAATCATAGACATCAGGTCCATTACCAGACGACTCTCTTCAGTAGAAGCCTCCAAGAGATTGGCCTGCTTTAGGAGTTTCTTCAAGTCATATTGTGCAGAAGGGTTTTCGGCCAGAATTCCAAATAGATCCACCCCAAGGATTTTTGCCTTAATTTCAGCCATGATAACATTGATTGGTTGAATCTCAGAGGTAGCCCTTGAAGCTGTTGAGCTGCTGTGGGAAGAGTCTTGAAAGTTGTACCTGGAGCTGAGTAAAGCTTTTAGATATTCCAGAGGCTTTCTTACTTTCAAGCTCTCAATTTCCTCATGTGACAAGCTTGTCGAACCCGTATTTAATGGGGTTTCTGTTGGAGTAGGAACATTTTGGGTACTTCCTCCAGGGTTCAAATTTGTGTCTGGTTGCTTCGACAAATCATCTTCTTCTTCGACAGTTTCCTTATCAGCCTCTGTTGTATTAATTGGCCCTTGAGGTTGTGCATCCTGGTCTGGGGCAGTCTTTTCAACCTCTGTTGTATCAATTGGCCCTTGAGGTTGTGCATCCTGGTCTGGGGCAGTCTTTTCTTCCACAGTAAAATCTGGACGAAGAGGAGAATTATTGTCAGAGGACTCAGGGTCGCTGATGTCGAAATCACTGAAAGTCTGAGGGCCATAAACACCAGCATCTGGAGTGGTTTCTTCCTGAAGCCGTTCAGCTAAAGTCTTCTCAGAGTCAGAAGGGATAACCTCTTCTTGAACCTTGGAAGTTTCTTCGACATCAATGATAACCTGAAGTAAACAGAAAAGGGAAGTTTAAAAGAAGAAACAATGCAGTTAAGACTATGAATGTTGTCAGTCGAAAAATAATACCTGAGGGATCTCAGTGTGAGTGCTTGAATCCCCACTTTTCTCACTTCTTGAAGGGATTTTGTTGGTTGGACTAGCAGGAGGAGTTCGTCTATGGACTATGGATCTCTGGGAGGCCACTGTCTTTATTCTCATGCCTTTGTTTCTTTTCAGAGGTTGAGGCTCAGGAGATTCATCCTCAGACTCTTCGACACTCACCTCTTTTTCTTCTTGTTTTCTTTTTTTGGCTGGTGTGCGAGTTACCTGAGGTATGCAAAAAGAAAATGTATTCAGTATAGAGAATATTGAAATTTATATAAAAGAAGAAGAGTGATGTGTCATTATTGGTCGAAACCTTTTTAGCAGCTATGGGTGATTTTTCGACTGGTTTGGAGGAGGTCCCTTCACCAGGAGTTTTCTTGATGATTCTAACAGCTGAAAGAGAATGAATTGGATGAACATTGACATAAAACATAAAAGAGTTAGAAATAAGAAGAGGAATTTAATTTCTTCGACACCTTCAAGAATAGGTTCTTCCACACTAACATGTTCTATTCCAACATGAAGGTGCCTAGTGAAGTTGCCCAAATAATACTTCGTCGGAACCACACGTTCGGCAAGTTTTTTGCTCGACTCGCGAAGCAGATTTAAGTGAGATCCACACACAAACCAATCTGGAAATGGAGGGCACAAGGCCACACCAAATTCTGCAGAAGGAAGTGGGGGAAACTTGGGGAGAAATGTACTATAAGCAAAGTTGTAACGTGCATGTGGTGGAATATATGAAGGCACCCCCAAATTATCCAGCTTTTCTGAAAATTTTTGTTTTAAAGTCACTGCTGTTTCACCTATGGTTCGACGAAGATCATTTGGCCTGTAAATAGTTTCAAAATATTTTTGAAACTTTTGAATTTCTTTGATATGCTTATTTGTACCTTTCTTCTTCTTATCCTGCACAAAAGCAAAGGCATTCGTCAGGAGAGTGTTGAAAGTTGCTACATCAAAGAATTTGTTAATATAATACTCCTTCCACCAAACGTCGAAGTCTTTAGTGCATAAGAAGTTTGGTCGAAATATGGTGGGGAAGACCTCCAAAGATGCGTCGAAAAATTTGTTGTACAATTCCAGACTTCTCTCAAAATTTTGAAATGAGTTGTAGAACAAAATGGAGCCTTTCTTGTGGTAGATTGGTTTTGTCTTCGTCTGTGTTAACCCAAATTGCCTAGCCACCAGGTTAGGTTGGTAGACAATGAGAGAGACTTTAGTATTATTAAGGCTGTGATGGGAGAAAAGGTGTCTTGGCATAAGGAAGGCCTCCCAGATGGATATGTAGGAGTCTTCTTCTTTTTGGTTTTCCACTGGGAGTTGTCTTGTGAACCATTTGGGACCCACAGTCCTATTGGCAAAGGGTGCCATGGATGGAGTAAACTTGTAACGTTTGGCGAACATCATTATATAACTAGTGAAGGCTTGTCGAATACCTATACTTTCGTCAGTAGGTGTTAGTTGAACTAACCTAGGCCATTCGACGCGCCTATCTTTCACCTCTTCTTCGTCAACTGGCATCTTGATAGGGATGCAGGCTTCGAAGGTTGCATTCAACCATAACTGTAAGAGCCAGAAGGGACCTGTAAGACTGATGGTTCCTTTGTCCTTGATGGTTTTTAAGTTGCTCACACTCTCACTCAGAGATTCATAGAGATTTGCCAGAAGCAATTCACTTAGACAAAATGCAAATCCATTATGAAGTTGATTAGCCATGATAATATAGCTTATGGAAACCTGGAGTGATCTAGTGCAGAAGACGAACTTGGCTAACCACAGAGTAAGAAAAGCAATATGTTCTCTGTCGGACACTTCCTCAGTGCCTTCGCCTTGGTGATAAGCAATGAATAAGGAATAGCTAGCGTGTTTGGTGTCGAATCCTATGGGGTCTTTATTTAGGTGCTCAGGATTAAAGATTTCTCCTATGGGACTAAGGCCAGTGATGGCTGCTATGTCGAAGAGAGTAGGAGTAACCATACCACAGGGAAGATGAAAGGTGTTGTAGGTACTATCCCAGAAATATAAAGAAGCCAGTAGCATATTCTGGCAGTAGCGTGGGCCCTCTTTCGACAGCTGAATCAGGTCGTAAATGCCAGTCTTCTTCCAGAATTTTTCTTTGACCTTTTCAACTCTAGTGAGCCAAGCTAAATAGTCTGAAGGGTCTTTTGTTAGGGGAGGGCTCCTAAAGATCCTAGTCTGATTTAAGTATGACAAGTCTAATTATGTCGAAGCTATGGGGATTTCAGGTTTCTTAGATGATGTTTCGACAATTTTAGGGTTCTTATTAGCAGCTATTGGTTTAGAGGCATAATAGCAAGGATAAAAATCCTTTAAACGATTTGGGTCAGCATTAGGATCAAAGATGGGACCTAACATTGCATGGTGAACTCCAGAGACCAAGATAGGGATCATTACCTGAGATCTGTAGATACTAGCTTTCTCCCTCTCATTTGGAGGTTCTGGGATGTATTGTTGTTGATTCACTTGCGTGGGTCCAGACAATGTGTGAGCAGGAGGGATATCAGCAGTCTTCTTTGCTTTCTTAGCACTACGGCCAGCAATGTTCTTTGGAGGTGCCATTGTTATGAGAAGCTTGGAGTTGGAATAGCAGAAAGCTTAAAAGGGTTTTAATGGAGGTTTTTCTTTGTTAAGGGCAGAAGAGTTTGAGAGTGTGAAAAGGAAGAAAGGTTTTAGAAGATGGTATTTATAGAAGGTGATAGAATATAAAAAACAAATAACAAAAGAAAAAGAAAAGACTTTTCAGTTTAGGTCATGGGGGACATGCGTTTGATCAATGGTGGTGATTAAAGGTGACGGTTGGTAGGAAGCCCATGATTTAGCTAGAATATAGGGTTATGGAAGGTTGTGTAAACGTGGGCTAGACATGACGGTTTTCAGAAAGTGGAAATCATAATGTTTCCTTGGGACTCAACAAAGTCACTTTATAATTAATGATACTGACAGGTGTCGCTCCCACCAAATGACACCGGGTCAAATAGGGTACAGACGCGAACGGTCGGCGAGAGGGGGTGTGAGAACACACAGGAGTGAACTCACAGGGAATGAAAAGAGTCGCCAGCTAGGAATTTTTATCCCGAGGGAAAGGTAATGTTGCATAGACCTAGAAAGATATGGATAAGACGGTTGCGAACCAGAGAGACTGAGAAAGGGGGTTGGTTACAACCTGGGAAGGTATTAGCACCCAGATTGTCCGTCGTAATCGACGGGATCCACGCTTAAAAGATTTGTGTTTTAAAGGGGTAGTGTCAGTGCAATCTGTGTATAAAAGAGCTGGAAAAAGATGTACAGGTGTCAGTGTAAAAGAAGTGCAAAGTGTGATATATACAGTGTCAGTGTAAGAACAAAGATGAGATGCTCAAGAATATGAGGCTTAAAGAATGGTGCTAGAAGAGGGGGAATATACAGAGACTTTTTGTTCGATAACTGTTAAGTTATGCCTACGTATCCTCTCGTGCAATGAGGAAGTCAGAACACCGTAGTTCGACCCAAAGAGACCGAAAGATGAATTGACTTGTGAACTGCTTACTTGTCTATGCTCAAGTGTATGACCTGTCTGGCTCAGGTGCAAACTGTCTTGCATTAGACGGAAGAAGCAAGTTCTCGTTTGTGAGTGAATGAGATGAGAAAAGAATCCCGGAGGAGACGATTATTGTTTGTTTTTGAGTTTTCAGTCTTTTATTGCTTTTTAAAGTTTGTCATAAGTTAATGAGCTTAAGCCTAAACCAATGGGTTAGTAAACTCATCACATCTTCCCTCTGATTAGGGGTAATGAGAATAACTTAAGTGTGAAGTCAGCTTCTCACACTTAATCACCTTTGATGTAGGATTAAGATCATTAACCTACTTGTGATTATTTAGATGTTTTTGTTGTTTTTGTTTAGTGTTAAGTAATGAGATTAAGCCATAATCAGGGATTAAACAGACTCATTACACCATCCTAATAGAAGGATAATAGATGAGAAGGTTTAAGCTGAGGAAAGCTCCTCAACTTAATCCATGATTAGGGATTAAACTCATGACATAACAAGTCTTTGATTAAGTGGATTTTATTTAATGATATGATGATGAAGTGAGTTTTATGGTTTGTAAGACAACTTGAGGGGGACTTGTCCATTAACACTAGGGTTAGTCCTTCTTAACCAATTAAGGAAGAATTTGAACCCTAATGCAAGGCCCAAGTTACAAGTGTGATGTCTTGATAATTATTATGTGAATTGATTAAAGGAGTTAAACACATTAAGGGTTTAACACTTAGGATTAAAGTTATGCACTCCATCCTAATAGAAGGATGCAGGCATAAACTTAATCACAAAGCCTTAAAGCCTTTAGGGTTTAGTCCCTGATTGTGAGGTGAGAAGAGAAGACTCAATGAGACACAAAGGTAAAACTAAGTGGGGGGGCTAATCAAAACCCTAATCATTGTCATGCTTGGTTGTTCCTAAGGTTTGTGAGGTTTACAAGAGAAGTCTTCAGAGGAACCACCAGGAAGCATATGAAAGGAGCAAAGAGAAGCAAAGCAACTTGCTTCATTCAAGAAGTCAAGTCACTTGAGGAAAGAAAGTAGGAAGAAGAAGAATGAGCAAGCTCAAACTCAAACACATAACAAAATGCAGCAAGGATGCATAATAGAGATGAAAAGAAGTTATGAGAAGTGAAAGCAAATTCACTTCTCAAAGTGACTTACCACCTGAAAAGTTAGTGAAAGAAATGCAATGCAATGCAAGATGAGATGAAATGACATGATGCAAATCAAAACCAGAAGCACATTCATGATGTTAATGATGCTATGAGATGATGCAAACATGAAACAAAGCATAGGGATGATCATACAAACTTATGGATGCAAATGAAGCAAGTTTAGAACCATTATCATACATGACATGTTATGGAATGCAAATGGCATACAACATGGCAAATACAAGATGCAATGATCAAACATGCTTCTAATATGTCTTAAGATGTCAAATGAATCAAATGGATGCACAAAATGCTATGGCAAGACATGGTATGCAAGCAAATGCAAGATGGATGCAAAAGGAAGCCCAAATTAGGGTTTATGATCAATGCATCAAACAAAAACCAAAATCAGAAGCAAACATCAAGATAAAAAATTGAAAATGCAATCCAAGGTACCCTAACCCTACACAAACTCACTTCCCAAAGGAGAGGTTCCAAATCTTAACCTAATTTGAGTTATGAATTTCCTAAAATTTCTAGGGTTTTGGGGTACCTTAACAAGAAAAATGCCAAACAAAATGGAAAATGCAAGATCAAATCATGCCCATTTAATCCTAAAAACTACATGAGATGCAAAACAAAATGCAAAAATAATCAAAGTCCAACTCTCAAAGACTAGGCAGAAATGATTTTTTGAACATTGGATCAAAATAATGCTTAAAAATGAAATTAATTCCATGGAAAATTATCAAAATGAATCAATATCAAAAAATAAATTTGGTTTGAAGGTTGGACAATGTTTCTAAATGATTTTAAATGTTTCATGAATTTTTTGGTGATTTTTAAATACCTAAAAGTATTTTTAATTAATTAATTCTCATTAATTAATTAAAAATAAACTTTTAAATGATTTAAAAATATTTTTTTAATGCAAAAAATAAAAATAAAAATATTTTTGGTTTCTGAAAATTAATAAAAGTTTGTATAAAAATTTTCAGAATTTTTGAAAAGGTTTTGCTATTTTAAATAAAATGGAGAAAACAAATGAATTAAAAAGAAAAATAAAATGAATTAAACTGAAAATGGGAAAAGTCAGCACATCCAAGGGCCTAGATTCAAACATACGCGCGCGGGAGTGGACTTGGCGCCACATCCAAGGGTGGAAATTCAAACTTGGCTAATTAATTGATTAAGCCCTAATCCTGCCCTAATCACTCTCAGGCGACCGGAACACTGTTCCGGTCGTCTTCTCCAGCTAGGTCATCTCTCAATCTCTCTCAATATGCCATGGAATCATGCCAAACTCTCCAGAATCAATCATTAATCAACCCTAAACCTAAACCCCACCCCAAAATCCATTCATTTCCACTGAATCATGAGACACGAATCAAAACGGAAAACAAAACAAAAATTTCAGAGATCAAATACATCCTACACACGCAACCATTTTCAATGATTCAAAGCTTAAAATGATCAGCACATCACATAGAATCAGTTTGTAACTCAAAACACAAGTTCTGGAAAAATGTTTTTTGATGATACCTGAGATGGAGCTTTCGACTCCAGAGCTTTCAGGCTGTTTCTTTGGCTCAAATCTACTCCACTGATCCTCCTAAGAAGCTTGCAAGGTTTGTTTGAAGTTTGCAATGGCTGGTTTGAGAGTTTGCTTGAGTTCTGTTCAATGGCAGGTGGTGATCGTGTTTTTGATTCAATGGCTTTCAGGCTGTTTTAAGGGTTGGTTTGTGTTCAATGAAGCATGGTGAGATTGTTTGTGAAGTTTGTTTGAGTGTTTGAAGCTTGTGCTGAGAGTTTCGAAGGCTCTTGCAAATGGAAGGGAAAGTGAGAATGCTGTGCTATGGAGTGTTTCAAGCCTGTGTTCTTGTTGCTTTGGCTTGCTTTTTGCTTGTATAAATAATTGGGATTGGTCAGAAGAAGTGATGTGTGCTTTTGTGATAGGTATGGCTCAAGTTGCCAAAATGTCAAAGTTGGTGTAAGAGAGGTATGGGCTACTTTCTAGCCAAGGACAAAGAGTGTGTCCTGCGCAGCATGATGTGGGGAAAGGCCTAGGATGGTTCAGCAAGCTAGCAAGCAAGTGGATGATAAGCTATGATGAGTTTTGCAACTTGCCTTGCTTTTGATCTTTATGAAATATCTTGATCCATAGGCCACAAAAATGAATGATCCCTTGGCCCATTATGATTTTTAAATGTTGTGTGATCATGTTGTGAAGTTTAGAAGTCCATTTGATGACTTAATTTGCCTTGAGAAGTGAATTTGCAACTTTGCCTCTTTGGTGGAAACTTTGAAATTTTGTGATTTTAGCCAACTTTGACAAGCCATAACTTTTGATCCAAAATGAATTAAGTCATGTTCTTGTACTTTTTGAAAAGGGAATGATCCACTCTTCAACTTTCATGACCAAAGTTTTTCCATTTGAAGCTTCTTTGAATCAAAAAGTAAAGGTTGAAAAAGTTGCCTAAAATGGCAAATTCTTCAAAAGTCAAACTTTTCCACAAAGTCAACTTTGCAAAAGACTTGAAATTCTTCAATTTTGTGAACTTATAACATCTTCCATGATCAAATAAAGATCATATACAATCAAAATGATGAAGAACACCTCTTGGTTGGGTCATTGAGGGCCTCAGATGCCCTGATTTTGCACTGACTTGCTTGAAAAGTCAACTCTTGATCAGATGACTTCCCCATGGAATTTCTTCATGAAAATTGATATGCATACTCCCTATACCATATAGAGACCAATAGAAACAAGAATGACCAAAAAATTTGGAGTTATGGCCTCTGAAACCAAAACCCTAATTTTAGGTCATCTGTGCAGTCAAGCCTGGCTCTGCTTCCATACCATTTCCAGTTCTTGTGATTCTTTGACATTCTTGACTTTGAGAGGATATAATATGATGTTTGAACATACATGGATCCCTTTGAAGTGATTGATGACCTTTGGAGTGGCTCAAAAAGCTCTTGGATTGCTCAGATCACAAACCCTAGATGCAGATGACTTTGAATCTATGCAGTGAATCAAAAATGTGATATGAGATGCTATGATTGAGTTTATGCATATGAAATGATCACAAGCCATGGTGTGAATGGGTGAGGGCAAATTTGGGGTGTTTACAGCTGCCCCTATTCAAACATAAGTTAGATGTGCAGGATGTAAGCAACGGCTTAACAGGCTAACAAGATAACTTGTGGTTGAATACCAAAGACAGTCCAAAATTTGCACTCACATAATGAAGAAGAAAAGGGACATAGATTGTAAAAGAAAATAAAGTATATTGTAAAGTATGGGCGACGGAGGACGACCGTCGAGCAGAGGACGACTGCTGGGTAAAGAGCGATGACGGGGACGGCCGACATGCTGGGAAAAATGCGGGAAATAAAGCAATGACGGGGACGACCGACATGCTAGGGATAAAAAGAATTATGATGGGGACGACCATCAAGTAAAGCTGTAAGATTCTCTGGGGATTAATGAGAAATGACGGGGACGGCCATCAAGTTCATAAAGTAATGTAACCAACGATGGGGACGGCCATCGGGCTAAAAGGAAAAGGGACCACGACGGGGACGGCCATCGGGTTAAAGAATAAATGAAAAAAAACAGATGATGAGGTACGGTCATCAAAGGTGAAGGACGATCACCTAGAAGGGTACGGCTGCTCTGTAAGGGTTAAGATGAGGGACGGTCATCTAAGGTGGAGGACGACCACCTGGCAGGGTACGGCTGCCGAAAATATCGCGACATAGGACGAATGCCGGATAAAAGGTCAACGATGGGGACGGCCATCGGACGAGCATGATGAAGGACGATCATCAAGAGGTGGAGGACGACCACCTAGCAGGGGACGACTACTCTCAAGGTTTGTCATGACATAGGACGAATGTCAGATAACCAAAATCAACAATGGGGACGGCCATTGGATAAAATGATGAAGGACGATCATCAAAGAGGTGAGGGACGATCACCTAGCAGGGGACGGCTGCTAAATATCACGACATAGGACGAATGTCGGATAAAAGGTCAACGATGGGGACGGCCATCGGATGAGCATGATGAAGGACGATCATCAAGAGGTGGAGGACGACCACCTAGCAGGGTACGGCTGCTCTCAAAGTTTATCATGACATAGGACGAATGTCAGATAAAAAAGAAAATTGCTTTGCGGGCGATCTACTAGGGATGTAGTAAATACGGACGAATGTTTATATCCAGGAAATAAAAGGTATAAGTGTTTAGATGTGTATAGATTAAAGATGCGGACGAGCATCCTTAAGACTACGATACGGACGAGTATCGGGTAGAAACAAATACCGACACGTGTTCAGAGATGATGATACGGACGAGTATCAACTGGTTAACAAAGAACACGGACGAGTGTTGATTCTGAGAGGACTCTTCTGGGGAACAGTAGACACAGACGAGTGTCTATATTCAAGAAGACGTAAGTGTTTGACACGGTGTATGGATTAAAGATACGGACGAGCATCCTTAAGACTATGATATAGACGAGTATCATGTAGAAACAAACGCTTGACACATGTTCTGAGATGATGATACGGACGAGTACCAACTGGTTAACAAAGAACACGGACGAGTGTCGAATCTGCGGGGATATAGATGGTGTATACAAGATACAGACGAGTATCCGTATAAGTAAAATAAGTATGAATGGTGTATAGATGAGTGTTTAACTTGCTGGGGAGAGTGATACGGACGAGTGCCAAAAGGGGAAGAGTATAGTATAAACAAGTATCTGATAAACAAAGTGTTTATGGTTACTGCGCTGGGGAAAATGTCATGGACGGATGTCAAGGAAGTTATGTATATAAATATCTGCGAGTGCAAAAGGGATGTCCTTGGCTTTATGCTGGGGATATGAGACGGACGGGTGCCACAAGGAGTATATACTGATGTTCGTGAATGTGAGGCAACTGCTTTTGCTTCAGCTCCCTGGTGGGGAATCTGGGGAGCTTTCTGTATATTGCTGATGGATTTGTTATTATTCACAAGTGTTTGATTCGGAACATGGCTTATGATTATGCAATATGTTTGATTTTTGCTGTAATGCTCCGTATTAGACGGAATGCTACGCTTTGTGGGTGAATATGATGTGAATGCCATGATTATGCAAAGATACCAAACCGGGATTTGGATCCCGTTGCTGCGAAGATCTCTGGTTGATTTGCTTGGAAAGGACATCCCAGCTGGGGATGAGATCATTGGTAGATTTGATGAGATGTATTTGCTTGGGGAGATAAGTCACTGATAGACCCATCCTTGGTAATGAGGGGACCCAGCTGGGGTTTGTAGAAGCTTTCGTCACTCTGTCGTGATTCCTTCGTGCGTTGCTCTTCTGAAAAGAGGCTGGAGCTCTGTGGGGAAGTGGTTCCCTGGCTTTTGTACTTGGCTGAGGAAGAATGATTGGCAACTCGGCTGGGAGAAGCAATAAGTGGTAACTCAGCTGGGGAGAAAACACTTTGAGTGCTAAGAACGAGTGTTGACTTGCCAGCTTGCTGGGATGAAGCTTTCATGCCCCATGTTGCGCTTCGGATACCTGCAATCCTGCAAAGACAGATGAACGCACAAGTAATCCCGAGGTATCCCTTACTGGATCCCGTTATGAGAGTTCAGACACTCTTGGGAGTAAGTACATTTCCTGCAAGCACGTATCATTTTGAAGATGAACATCTGTATTTATGCAAACCATATTTTAAAGACATCAGACATTCTTTGCAAATAATGTACAAGACGAAACATGACTGAAAATCTGATTTTATTAATTCATGTGCCCTGAATTGGCAAGATACAGTCAAAGAAACATATCCCCTGAGATGAGGAGATTGTTACAAATTGAGAAACAAAAGATGTTGGCAATGTTGACGACGCTTCAAGAAGCTTCCCCTTTGCTATGACTCGTATGACTTTTGACGTTCTTCTCGTCTTGATTTCTGAAGAAGGATGATTCTGAAAGAAGCTTGATCCTTTCGAAGCTTACCAAGTTGTAGGTGATACAGACGAATTCAGAGTGCAGTTGTTCTCTTATTCCCTTATTTTGCATGGATCGCCCTTTCGGGTTTTCAATCTATCGGGATACCCATTTTTGCCTGAGTTGTCCAATGCGGCTTTTCAACTCAGCGGGTGTACATCTCTTTTTATTTATTTCCCTTATTTTTGCCCGAGTCTTTTATTCTGTTTTTGACTCGCCGGGATGCCCTATTTTGGCCTGGACTTACATTCTGTTTTTATGTCCAGCGGGTCATTTTTACGCGAAGTATTTTTTAACTGCATCTGAATTCACAGGGGACGAGAAGTCTTCACCATCCATGGTGCTAAGCATGAGTGCTCCACCAGAGAAAACTTTCTTTACCACGAATGGTCCTTCATAGTTCGGAGTCCATTTGCCCCTGTGGTCTGTATGAGGAGGGAGGATTCTCTTCAGCACAAGATCTCCTACTTGGTACTCTCGGTGCCTGACTTTCTGATCGAAGGCTCTCTTCATTCTTTTCTGATACAACTGCCCATGACAGATTGCAACCAATCTTTTCTCTTCGATCAGACTCAGTTGTTCGTATCGGGATCGGATCCATTCTGCTTCGTTCAGCTTAACATCCATTAGTACCCGTAGGGAGGGTAATTCAACTTCAACAGGTAGGACTGCCTCCGCACCGTATACAAGATGATACGGTGTTGCCCCTGTGGATGTTCTGATTGACGTGCGGTACCCATGCAAGGCAAATGGTAGCATCTCATGCCAGTCTTTATATGTAACTACCATCTTCTGCACAATCTTCTTGATATTCTTATTAGCTGCCTCAACAGCGCCGTTCATCTTTGGTCTGTAAGGAGAAGAATTGTGGTGTTGGATCTTGAAGTCCCAGCATAGCTCAGCCATCATTTTGTTGTTTAAGTTGGAACCATTATCAGTAATGATTCGCTCGGGCACTCCATACCGACAGATGATATCTCTCTTCAGGAACCGGGCTACCACTTGTCTTGTAACATTGGCATAGGAAGCTGCTTCGACCCACTTGGTGAAGTAGTCAATGGCAACCAGGATGAATCTGTGGCCATTTGAAGCAGTTGGTTCAATCTTGCCAATCATATCAATGCCCCACATGGCAAAGGGCCAGGGTGAAGACATTATATTCAAAGGATTGGGAGGCACATGCACCTTATCCGCATAAATCTGGCATTTACGGCATTTTCTGGCGTAGGCACAATAGTCGGCATCCATTGTGATCCAGTAATAACCTGATCTTAGCAACTTCTTGGCCATGGCATGCCCTCCCGCATGGGTACCAAAGGATCCTTCGTGCACCTCGTGCATTAACAAGTCTGCTTCTGTCCTATCAACGCATCTTAGGAGTACCATATCAAAGTTTCTCTTGTACAGGGAACCATCAGTGTTCAGAAAGAAACTACCAGCAAGCCTTCTCAAAGTCTTCTTATCATTGGAAGATGCCCCAGATGGGTATGTTTGATCCTCCAAGAAGCACTTAATGTCATGGAACCGAGGCTTATCATCTTGGACAATATCTGCTGCAAATACATAAGCTGGCCTGTCAAGTCTGGACACTGAAATCTGCGGTACAAAGTTGGCAGCTTGAACTTTGATCATAGATGAAATGGTAGCTAGAGCATCTGCAAACTAATTCTCGTCCCGAGGGATATACTCAAGCTTGACCGTTGTGAAGAAAGTCAATAACCTCCTTGTATAATCCCTGTAAGGTATTAGATGATCCTGGTGTGTGTACCACTTGCCGTTGGTTTGATTAACTACCAGAGCTGAATCTCCGAATACAGTCAATGTCTTGATCCTGAGGTCAATGGCTTCCTTAAGACCCATAATGCAAGCTTCGTATTCAGCTTCGTTGTTAGTGCAGTTGAAGGTGAGTTTTGCCGAGAAAGGCATATGAACTCCCTTAGGTGTAATGAGTACTGCACCAACACCACGACCATTCATGTTAACAGCCCCATCAAACATCATAGTCCATTCTTCTTTTGGGTCAGGCCCTTCAGTGTGAACAGGCTCTTCATGATCTTTTGCTTTTATGAACATGATGTCTTCATCAGGGAAGTCAAACCTCATAGGCTGGTAATCATCAATAGGTTTCTCAGCAAGATATTCAGACAATACACTGCCCTTGATGGCTTTCTGAGAAGTGTACTGAATGTCATATTCTGTGAGGATCATTTGCCATCTTGCAACCCGTCCGGTAAGAGCTGGCTTCTCAAAAATGTACTTAACCGGATCCATCTTTGAAATCAATAGAGTAGTGTGGGTCAACATATACTGTCTCAGCTGGCGAGCAGCCCACGCTAAAGCACATCAAGTTTTCTCGAGCAGTGAATAACGTTGTTCACAGTCGGTAAAATTTTTGCTCAGGTAGTATATTGCATACTCTTTTCGACCAGACTCGTCATGTTGGCCCAGCACACACCCCATTGACTCTTCTAATACTGTCAAGTACATTATCAGAGGTCTTCCTTCAACTGGAGGCATAAGGATTGGTGGTTCTTGCAGGTATTCTTTGATCTTGTCAAAAGCCCTCTGGCAGTCTTCGTTCCACCTGACCGTCTGTTCTTTTCTTAGTAGTTTGAATAAGGGTTCACAGGTTGCTGTAAGGTGAGATATGAACTGTGAAATGTAGTTCAATCGTCCTAAGAACCCTCGAACTTCTTTTTCCGACTTCGGTGCAGGCATTTCTTGAATGGCTTTGACTTTATCAGGGTCAACCTCAATCCCTTTCTCGCTTACAATAAAACCCAGCAGCTTACCAGATCGCACCCCGAACGTGCACTTGTTGGGGTTCAACTTTAGTTGGTACCTCCTCAGACGCTTGAATAGTTTCAGCAGATTTACCGGGTGGTCTTCTTCTGTAAGGGACTTGGCAATCATGTCATCCACATAACACTCGATTTCCTTATGGATCATATCGTGGAATAATGTTACCATAGCCCGTTGATATGTTGCACCAGCGTTATTCAATCCGAATGGCATCACCTTGTAACAGAACGTGCCCCAGGGTGTGATGAAGGTTGTCTTCTCCATGTCTTCAGGTGACATCTTGATCTGATTGTATCCTGAAAATCCGTCCATGAAGGAGAATACCGAGAACTGAGCCGTATTATCCACCAATACATCAATGTGAGGTAATGGGAAGTCATCTTTCGGGCTGGCTCTGTTCAGATCCTAGTAGTCAACACACATCCTTACTTTGCCGTCTTTCTTAGGCACAGGCACAATATTAGCAACCCACGGTGGATAGCTAGTTACAGCAAGGAACCCGACGTCCCATTGCTTTTGTACCTCTTCTTTGATCTTCATTGCCATGTCTGGGCGAGTACGACGCAGTTTCTGTTTAATCGGCGGACAATCTTCTCTCAAAGGCAGCTTGTGCATAACAATATCGGTGTCCAACCCTGGCATATCCTGATAAGACCAAGCAAACACATCCACATATTCCTGAAGCAAATCAATCAGTTGTTTCTTCACTGCGTCTTGTAAGCAGGCCCCGATTTTAACTTCTTTCACATCTTCACCTGTACCAAGATTAATCGTTTCTACCTCCTCATGATGAGGAGTGATAACCTTCTCCTCTTGTCTCAACAACCTAGCTAGCTCTTCTGGAAGCTCGCAATCTTCTTCAACCCCTTCATCAGCTTGATTGATCGGATTGTCAAAGTCATACGAAGTCATAGCCGTGTTGTTGTCAGTGCGGTCTGGAAGGCACTCTCTGCAAGGGTTTAGTTTGTTCATTTTAGTGATTGATTTTAATCTTGTTTAGAAAAGTGAAATAAAGTTGTCATTTTGAAAACATTGCCATTTATTTTTTTGTACAAAAAGAAAAATGGAAAAAACAGTGAGCGGAAAAGAAAAAGACTCATTTGCAAAAGATGTCTGATACTTCATTGATTAATCTTGTTGCACAAAAATTACAGATGGCCCGATTACAAAATGAGTCTTGTCATCTTGGGCAAGATGCATGACTTGATGCATGCTTAAAATATACAGGAAATAATAATTACTCTGCAGGAGTAACTCTTATAATTTCCTGGGAAGACCAGTTTGAGATACGGCTCCCCGGGATCCTTGGACGTATCCAGCTCTCCAGGTTGCGTTCATCTTCCGACTCATCTTCCAAGTTGTTGACAGCATCAGGGGTGAGCATCCCCCCACTAACAAAGTTGGGCTCCTTAGCAGCCTCTGCTTGATCTTGTTGAGTTGGTTTGTAACCCAACCCAAATCTATCCTCTTTCTTCTCCACAGGCAACAGTTTGCCCCAGCCTTGAGCATTCCCCTCCTCAACAACCTTCTTGGCTTGCTGGTAGGATGTCATGGAAGTCCCAAGTACAGCAGATGTTTCATTAATATTCAAGGCCTCAAACCCTTGACTCATCGTTTCGTGGATCTCCCCATCCATCTCAATGTATTTGTATGTAGCCAGATGGCTAACAAAAATATCCTCCTCTCCACAAATAGTAACGACTTGGCCTTCCCACTCGAATTTTAACTTCTGGTGAAGGGTAGACGTAACTGCGCCAGCGGCATGAATCCAAGGTCTACCCAACAAACAGTTGTAGGCAGGCTGAATGTCCATCACGTAGAAGGTCATTTTGAAAGTTTGTGGGCCAATCGTTACAGGCAACTCAATTTCTCCCAGAACTGATCTCTTAGAGCCGTCAAAGGCTCTCACTACCAAGTTACTGGGACGTAATGCCAATCCTTCATATTCCAGCTTCACAAGAGCCTTTTTGGGTAAGACATTGAGGGATGATCCTGTGTCTACCAGCACATGGGAAAGAACTGCACCCTTACACTCCATGGTAATGTGCAAAGCCTTGTTGTGATTGCGGCCTTCCGTAGTTAAATCAGTGTTGGTAAATCCTAGTCCGTTACTAGCATTAACATTTCCAACCACAACTTCCAACTGATTGATTGTAATCTCCTCTGGCACGTAAGCTGCATGCAAGACTTTTAGTAGTGCGTTCCGATGAGCCTCGGAGCACATAAGCAATGATAGAATGGAGATCTTGGAAGGCGTCTGGTGAAGCTGGTCCACTATCTTGTAATCACTTTTCTTGATGATTCTCATGAATTCATCAACTTCTTGATCAAAAGGGGTTTTCAAAGCTTCTTTAGCAATTTGTTCTTCTTGCACCATGCTCTTCCCTTTTGCCTTGGCAGCAGCTTCTGCTTCGGCACTGGGTCTTGGAATTTGCGGGGCAAAGAGACGTCCGCTTCGAGTGAAGCCTCCGCCTCCCCCCACATTATCTATTTGTGGTGAAGAAGTTGATGATTCAAGAGTGATTTTCTGTCCTTCGCAGTATAGATCAGAGCCGTAATGCCAAGGGATGGCATTACTGCTTTCATAAGGTACTGGCCCAGGCACTGTGATAGTGACTGGACTGATGGCAGCTGCAGAAGGGACCATGATAGTCTGTGGATCATAGTATATTGTGACTGGTGCTCTGATAGGAGTGGCATTTTGTGAGTTGTAGGCAGAATCATTTGCAGGATCATAATAAATTGTAACTGTTGAGACACTTTCATTGCTTGCTGCTGATGTTGTAGGAGACACTGTTGAGCGGATGGGTGTTGTTGTTGTAGGAGACTCCGAATGAAGGGGTGCTGAAGTTGTAGAAGGGATGTTTGCTGATATCTGGTCTGTTGAAGTAACAGATGAAACATTTGTTGATGAGATTGAAGAGTTGTTTGGAACAATGGTTGTTGCAGTTGTAGAAGACTCGGGAACTGTTGTTAAGGAGATTGCTGGATTGGTAGGTATTGATGTTGTGATTTGAAGCAGGCCACTCTGGATGAGACCATCTATGCCATCTCTCAAGTTATCACACCCATTCACTGAAATGTTGCAATAAGCACACCCTAGCTCACATCCCGGGAACATTTGACATTCAAGGAGTTGAGCTTTAATCTCTACCAAGGGTGTCCGAATCTGACCCACACTGGTTATTAAGTAAGACGGCTTGTCTTCTTCAATAGCATTGATTCTGGGTCCTCCGTGGTGTGGCATAGGGTTCTTGTTAACGTTTGGTGGTGGTGCAAAGTTTAGAGCTTTGAAATCCACTAAATCCTGTACTTTCATGTGCAAAGCCCTGCACTTCTCTGTACTGTGGCCAGGTGCATTCGAGTGAAAAGCACATCTGGCGCTGGCGTCGTAATTTCTGGGTAGACTGGTAGGATCTGGAGGTGCCAATGTCCTTAGCTCAACCAGGTTGAGTTTTAGGAGTTGCGGCAATAATGTGGCATAAGGCATAGGGATCAGATCGATTACCCTATTGGCCTGAGAAGGTCTCTGTTGAAATGGTCTTTGCTGATTGTTGTTGCTGGCGTTGTTGTAGTTTCTCTGAGGAGGATAAGGAGTTTGTTGCTGGTAATTTTGTTGCTGTGGTTGATAAGCTGGTTGTGGATGAATTGAAGCGGGAATGGTGACTGCTGCCACAGACCTATGAACATATTGGGGTCTTCCCCTGCTGGCATGGATAGCATTGGTCTCACCAGCTCTTCTTGGGCCCACAAAAGGCTTTCTTGGGTTGCTGGATGAGCTGGCACCGTTGTCAGAAATTTTGCCCATCTTTAATAGGCTCTCAATTCTTTCTCCAGCTATGACTACATCTGCAAAGCTGGTAGAAGAAAAGGCAGCTAGCCTATCAATGTATGTCCCTTGGAGGGTGTTCATAAACATATCGGCCATCTCCCTCTCTGACATGGGTGGCTGGACAGCAGCAGCAAGCTGTCTCCACCTCTGGGCATACTCCCAGAAGCTTTCTCTGGATGATTGAGACATCCCCATCAGGAGGGTCCTGTTGGGAGCCATATCCAAGTTGTACTGGTATTGTCTGATAAAGGCTTCAGCCAGGTCTTTCCAACATCTGATGGTTGCTCTAGTCAGATGAGAGTACCATTCCCTTGAAGCTCCCGTTAAGCTATCCTCAAAATAAAACATCCATAGCTTTTCATCCATGGTGTATGCCTTCAGCCTCCCCAGAAAAGATTGCAAGTGGGTCCGTGGACAGGAAGTCCCGTTGTACTTCTCAAAGCACGGTGGTTTAAATTTGTGGGGAATCCTGACCCCGTCCACTAAGCCCATGTCCATAACATCAAAACCCAAGGAGTTTTGAGACTCCAAGGACCTTAATTTTTCAGCAATTTCGTCTAGCCTTCTATCATAGGCTTCATCCCCAGCTCCCATCACTGTGAACTGATCTTCCTGGGGGTCTTCTTGCAGCACTCTGCCTGTAGTAGCATTCCTTTGTACATTAGCAGGGATGTTGATCTCTGGATGAAGGTGGGGTCCAAATACAGGTGGGTTGATGTGAGGCTGAACCCTCTCATTGTTGCTTGTCCCACCAGTCCCTAGATGGGGATCTTCCTGATTCTGCCTCTCTACCAGTGCTCTTAATCTCTCTTGGCTTTGAGCCATATTATTCATCACCTCCATAAATTGTGTCATCTGATTCCTCATTTCTAGTCTCTCATTGGCCATTTGAGTCCTGACCTCTGTAAGGTCCTGCTGTACCTGGTCCATTTGTATACCCGGAAGGTTGTTGCGGGTGGGATATCTGTGTGGACGGTTGAGTGGGAACACCCGACGTCGAGCAATAGTTCCTGAGATCACAACAGAGTTAATAACAAAAACAAAACAAACATACAAAACAAACAAAGGTTAGTATGCAATGCAGTATGCCTATTTGTTTCCAAGGTATCCGGCTTGGCGCTTGGTTTTGACCTTTCCAGACCCTTGAGGAAGATGCTTGTGATGTTGCTTGAAAGAAACTCAAATCGAATAAACTGATACATATATTACAAAAAGTAAATGATACATAGTTTGTTTCTTACAAATCATGCCCTCTGAGGGGTCAAAATACAACATAAGAAAGTAAAAGTACATGAAATGAAAGCAACAACAAGCAAAAAGTCAGACACCAAGACCAAACTCATCCTCCTGAACTTCCTTTAGAAGTGCTTCAGTCACAGCATCAGCTGGACGCTCTGTGAGGTTCCTGATAAGAAGATTCCTGGTAGCAACAGATGTAGTTAGCTTCTTGTGTTGACTCTGGTCCTTTGACCTCTTCACACCAGCTCTAATCTTCAACTCTGAGATCTCTCTCTGGGCTGCCAACAGGGCTTCCTGTTGCTCCTTGGCACTAGCCTCCAGTTGCTCAATCTTGTCCTGAGTCCTCTTATCCTCCTGAGTACGAGCTTCGGTGATCTTGACCCACCTAGCTTGAATCTCTTTCAGATACAAATCAGTCATGGCCTTCTGGAACTGAGCCTCCTTGCAGGCATTCTTCAAGATCTGCTCTCCAGCCCTTGACTTCTTGATATAGTCCTCTGACTTCTCAATCCTAGCTAGATGCTCCACTTTTAGCTTTTCTAACCTCTCAATGTCCAGCCGACCATCACTCCTCTCCCAGAGGGTCTTCTGCAGAGCCTGAGTCAGCTTCTCATTTCTCTCTTTCAATTTCTAAAACTCTTCTAAACTGACAGTGACAGGGGGTGGTGTTGTGGAGGGTCCTGGTACATCTTCAAGGGTGAAGGGCATCCCAGCAACTTGAGCCCTGGCATGAGACCACTCATAGTACTGAGCTGAGGCCACATTGTTGCATCTCCCAAGAATGGTTACCCCTTTAGTCTGGACATTGTCCCAAGCCCAGGATGCTTGTCTGACAATAGCCAGATTAGGCTTAATCTCACAGTAAAGAGTCTCAGCTAGATCTTGTACCCTAGGAGGGTGGACCAATGCATAGCCTAGTTGTCTTTTGAATAGCAGAGGGTTGTAGTTGATGCAACCTTTCACTCCTATCAGAGGTACATTGGAAAATTGCCCACAACTAGTAATGATGTCTCTGCCCTTAGTGTTCTGAGTACACCACCTGATATCATCTGAGGTTAAAGCAACAAGTCTCCTAGCCCAATTCTTTTGCTGGTGAGGGTTCAAGAATGCATCAGTCTTTGGCAAATGCTTGAGCAGCCAAGTATGGAACAAAGGAGCACATCATCTCACTAATCTTCCCCTTTGCTTTTCATTCCTTTGGTGAACAGAGTAGTAAAAATCTCCCAGTAAGGTGGGCACTGGGTTCCTCAGAATGAAAAGATGGATTGCATTCTTGCTAACAAACTTAGGCTCATCTGCAAATAATATAACCCCATATATGCTAAGGGCTAATAATGCACATACTTCCTTCCACTCCCCCATGGAGGCCTTCAGAATAGCCTGAGAGGTCAAGAAATCCAAGTGAAAACCAGAGACTCCAGCCTTTGCTGTCATGTTCTGCCCAATCAGGACTGGTTCTAGACACAATGCCTTTGCCACCTCTTCATTACTAGGGAAAGCCATCTCAGGGTTGAAGGGGACTCCACCCCTGATAGGTACACCAACCAATGATGAATACTCCTCTAATAAAGGTCCCAACTGAAAATCCTGAAAAGTAAAACACCTCAGAGGGGGATCATAGAACTGCAGGCAAGTATGAATCAGGCTCCTCTGTGAAGGGTCCAAATCCATAACCACATCAAGTATGCCTCCATAGCGTTCTCTGAAGAGTGGTATATGGTCTGGAGTAATCAGGGCCTGGATCCTCCTGATGCCAGCTAGCTCAGGCTCAAAGAAATGGTAGGAGATATTGCTTTTCTTAGGTGCCATGCTGTTGAAGAACAGGTGCTGATGATGACTGATACCAGAAGATGGGCCACTGACAGGCTGAGACTGGTGATGCAGGTGACTAAAGCAGGTAGCTGATAGCTGAAGTAGATACTGATGAAGATAGATCTATGCTGATGAAGGGGTCAAAACCAAGCCAAAATATAGTATGGATACCCTGAAAAACAAATAAGCAAATGTTAAAATGATGCAATGATGATGTATGCAAATGATATGCAAGGGTTTGTGAGTGAGCTGGATCTGATCAAGTGCTCTGATATAAGTTCAGGTATGTTCAAGAAATCCAGATGGAGGTTCATAAGTCCAGTAACCAAGGTGGGGGACTCAAATAAAGAGCCACATGTCCAGGGTTAAAAATCACAAGAACTGTTCCAAAATGGAGTACTCTTAATCAAAACAAAGTAACAGGGTATGCTGAGGTCAAGGGTACCTGCAAACCTGTAAACAACCCAACCCCCTCACAGGTGATGTTCTAAAACAAGGATCCTCAGACTTGGATCAGTTATGAGAAGTGTAAACACTTCTAACCCGGAGGTACAGTGTTTACAATAACCATAAAAGATCATCCTCTAATTCACCTCAGATTCTGAAGGTCATAATAAAGGTCATCCAGACTTAGCAGGCTTCCCAGATAGCCCTAGTACTACAGGAAATCTGCAGCACAGAGTTCTCAAGAAGAAACCCATATCTGAACCGTGTTTCACATTCCCGCACCAGACCGAAATGGAATGGGAAAGAACATGAACCACTCTAGCCTAGGTGTCACTCAGGTCCCAGGTATAGGACCTCAACTCTCAATAGAACACCCACCCACCAAAGCAACAAAACAGATCCAGCCAGCACAGTATGACAATATGATATATGTAAAGCTATAAAGAAAGCAATAAAACAACT
Organism: Lathyrus aphaca; assembly: GCA_963966055.1. Lineage (NCBI taxonomy): Eukaryota > Viridiplantae > Streptophyta > Magnoliopsida > Fabales > Fabaceae > Lathyrus > Lathyrus aphaca. Next base: position 295,808,976 of record OZ014524.1, read on the forward strand.
GTACATAAAGCAAGAATAAATACAAAATAAACACAAATAGCACATAACACCCCAGTAAACACAAATCAGACAAGCGCTAGGAGGAACCCACAAAAAGAACCAGAAGCCCTGGTTACGGTATAAGGGTCCCCAGCAGAGTCGCCAAGATGTCGCTCCCACCAAATGACACCGGGTCAAATAGGGTACAGACGCGAACGGTCGGCGAGAGGGGGTGTGAGAACACACAGGAGTGAACTCACAGGGAATGAAAAGAGTTGCCAGCTAGGCATTTTTATCCCGAGGGAAAGGTAATGCTGCATAGACCTAGAAAGATATGGATAAGACGGTTGCGAACCAGAGAGACTGAGAAAGGGGGTTGGTTACAACCTGGGAAGGTATTAGCACCCAGATTTTTCGTCGTACTCGACGGGATCCACGCTTAAAAGATTTGTGTTTTAAAGGGGTAATGTCAGTGCAATATGTGTATAAAAGAGCTGGAAAAAGATGTACAGGTGTCAATGTAAAAGAAGTGCAAAGTGTGATATATACAGTGTCAGTGTAAGAACAAAGATGAGATGCTCAAGAATATGAGGCTTAAAGAATGGTGCTGGAAGAGGGGGAATATACAGAGACTTTTTGTTCGATAACTGTTAAGTTATGCCTACGTATCCTCTCGTGCAATGAGGAAGTCAGAACACCGTAGTTCGACCCAAAGAGACCGAAAGATGAATTGACTTGTGAACTGCTTACTTGTCTATGCTCAAGTGTATGACCTGTCTAGCTCAGGTGCAAACTGTCTTGTATTAGACGGAAGAAGCAAGTTCTTGTTTGTGAGTGAATGAGATGAGAAAAGAATCCCGGAGGAGACGATTATTGTTTGTTTTTGAGTTTTCAGTCTTTTATTGCTTTTTAAAGTTTGTCATAAGTTAATGAGCTTAAGCCTAAACCAATGGGTTAGTAAACTGATCACATCTTCCCTCTGATTAGGGGTAATGAGAATACCTTAAGTGTGAAGTCAGCTTCTCACACTTAATCACCTTTGATGTAGGATTAAGATCATTAACCTACTTGTGATTATTTAGATGTTTTTGTTGTTTTTGTTTAGTGTTAAGTAATGAGATTAAGCCATAACCAGGGATTAAACAGACTCATTACACCATCCTAATAGAAGGATAATAGATGAGAAGGTTTAAGCTGAGGAAAGCTCCTCAACTTAATCCATGATTAGGGATTAAACTCATGACATAACAAGCCTTTGATTAAGTGGATTTTATTTAATGATATGATGATGAAGTGAGTTTTATGGTTTGTAAGACAACTTGAGGGGGACTTGTCCATTAACACTAGGGTTAGTCCTTCTTAACCAATTAAGGAAGAATTAGAACCCTAATGCAAGGCCCAAGTTACAAGTATGATGTCTTGATAATTATTATGTGAATTGATTAAAGGAGTTAAACACATTAAGGGTTTAACACTTAGGATTAAAGTTATGCACTCCATCCTAATAGAAGGATGCAGGCATAAACTTAATCACAAAGCCTTAAAGCCTTTAGGGTTTAGTCCCTGATTGTGAGGTGAGAAGAGAAGACTCAATGAGACACAAAGGTAAAACTAAGTGGGGGGGCTAATCAAAACCCTAATCATTGTCATGCTTGGTTGTTTCTAAGGTTTGTGAGGTTTACAAGAGAATTCTTCAGAGGAACCACCAGGAAGCATATGAAAGGAGCAAAGAGAAGCAAAGCAACTTGCTTCATTCAAGAAGTCAAGTCACTTGAGGAAAGAAAGTAGGAAGAAGAAGAATGAGCAAGCTCAAACTCAAACACATAACAAAATGCAGCAAGGATGCATAAGAGAGATGAAAAGAAGTTATGAGAAGTGAAAGCAAATTCACTTCTCAAAGTGACTTACCACCTGAAAAGTTAGTGAAAGAAATGCAATGCAATGCAAGATGAGATGAAATGACATGATGCAAATCAAAACCAGAAGCACATTCATGATGTTAATGATGCTATGAGATGATGCAAACATGAAACAAAGCATAGGGATGATCATACAAACTTATGGATGCAAATGAAGCAAGTTTAGAACCATTATCATACATGACATGTTATGGAATGCAAATGGCATACAACATAGAAAATACAAGATGCAATGATCAAACATGCTTCTAATATGTCTTAAGATGTCAAATGAATCAAATGGATGCACAAAATGCTATGGCAAGACATGGTATGCAAGCAAATGCAAGATGGATGCAAAAGGAAGCCCAAATTAGGGTTTATGATCAATGCATCAAACAAAAACCAAAATCAGAAGCAAACATCAAGATAAAAAATTGAAAATGCAATCCAAGGGACCCTAACCCTACACAAACTCACTGCCCAAAGGAGAGGTTCCAAATCTTAACCTAATTTGAGTTATGAATTTCCTAAAATTTCTAGGGTTTTGGGGTACCTTAACAAGAAAAATGCCAAACAAAATGGAAAATGCAAGATCAAATCATGCCCATTTAATCCTACAAACTACATGAGATGCAAAACAAAATGCAAAAAGAATCAAAGTCCAACTCTCAAAGACTAGGCATAAATGATTTTTTGAACATTGGATCAAAATAATGCTTAAAAATGAAATTAATTCCATGGAAAATCATCAAAATGCATCAAGATCAAAAAATAAATTTGGTTTGAAGGTTGGACAATGTTTCTAAATGATTTTAAATGTTTCATGAATTTTTTGGTGATTTTTAAATACCTAAAAGTATTTTTAATTAATTAATTCTCATTAATTAATTAAAAATAAACTTTTAAATGATTTAAAAATATTTTTTTAATGCAAAAAATAAAAATAAAAATATTTTTGGTTTCTGAAAATTAATAAAAGTTTGTATAAAAATTTTCAGAATTTTTGAAAAGGTTTTGCTATTTTAAATAAAATGGAGAAAACAAATGAATTAAAAAGAAAAATAAAATGAATTAAACTGAAAATGGGAAAAGTCAGCACATCCAAGGGCCTAGATTCAAACATACGCGCGTGGGAGTGGACTTGGCGCCACATCCAAGGGTGGAAATTCAAACTTGGCTAATTAAATGATTAAGCCCTAATCCTGCCCTAATCACTCTCAGGCGACCGGAACACTGTTCCGGTCGTCTTCTCCAGCTAGGTCATCTCTCAATCTCTCTCAATATGCCATGGAATCATGCCAAACTCTCCAGAATCAATCATTAATCAACCCTAAACCTAAACCCCACCCCAAAATCCATTCATTTCCACTGAATCATGAGACACGAATCAAAACGGAAAACAAAACAAAAATTTCAGAGATCAAATACGTCCTACACACGCAACCATTTTCAATGATTCAAAGCTTAAAATGATCAGCACATCACATAGAATCAGTTTGTAACTCAAAACACAAGTTCTGGAAAAATGTTTTTTGATGATACCTTAGATGGAGCTTTCGATTCCAGAGCTTTCAGGCTGTTTCTTTGGCTCAAATCTACTCCACTGATCCTCCTAAGAAGCTTGCAAGGTTTGTTTTAAGGGTTGGTTTGTGTTCAATTAAGCATGGTGAGATTGTTTGTGAAGTTGGTTTGAGTGTTTGAAGCTTGTGCTGAGAGTTTCGAAGGCTCTTGCAAATGGAAGGGAAAGTGAGAATGCTGTGCTATGGAGTGTTTCAGGCCTGTGTTCTTGTTGCTTTGGCTTGCTTTTTGCTTGTATAAACAATTGGGATTGGTCAGAAGAAGTGATGTGTGCTTTTGTGATAGGTATGGCTCAAGTTGCCAAAATGTCAAAGTTGGTGTAAGAGAGGTATGGGCTACTTTCTAGCCAAGGACAAAGAGTGTGTCCTGCGCAGCATGATGTGGGGAAAGGCCTAGGATTGTTCAGCAAGCTAGCAAGCAAGTGGATGATAAGCTATGATGAGTTTTGCAACTTGCCTTGCTTTTGATCTTTATGAAATATCTTGATCCATAGGCCACAAAAATGAATGATCCCTTGGCCCATTATGATTTTTAAATGTTGTGTGATCATGTTGTGAAGTTTAGAAGTCCATTTGACGACTTAATTTGCCTTGAGAAGTGAATTTGCAACTTTGCCTCTTTGGTGGAAACTTTGAAATTTTGTGATTTTAGCCAACTTTGACAAGCCATAACTTTTGATCCAAAATGAATTAGGTCATAATCTTGTACTTTTTGAAAAGGGAATGATCCACTCTTCAACTTTCATGACCAAAGTTTTTCCATTTGAAGCTTCTTTGAATCAAAAAGTAAAGGTTGAAAAAGTTGCCTAAAATGGCAAATTCTTCAAAAGTCAAACTTTCCCACAAAGTCAACTTTGCAAAAGACTTGAAATTCTTCAATTTTGTGAACTTCTAACATCTTCCATGATCAAATAAAGATCATATACAATCAAAATGATGAAGAACACCTCTTGGTTGGGTCATTGAGGGCCTCAGATGCCCTGATTTTGCACTGACTTGCTTGAAAAGTCAACTCTTGATCAGATGACTTCCCCATGGAATTTCTTCATGAAAATTGATATGCATACTCCCTATACCATATAGAGACCAATAGAAACAAGAATGACCAAAAAATTTGGAGTTATGGCCTCTGAAACCAAAACCCTAATTTTAGGTCATTTGTGCAGTCAAGCCTGGCTCTGCTTCCATACCATTTCCAGTTATTGTGATTCTTTGACATTCTTGACTTTGAGAGGATATAATATGATGTTTGAACATACATGGATCCCTTTGAAGTGATTGATGACCTTTGGAGTGGCTCAAAAAGCTCTTGGATTGCTCAGATCACAAACCCTAGATGTAGATGACTTTGAATCTATGCAGTGAATCAAAAATGTGATATGAGATGCTATGATTGAGTTTATGCATATGAAATGATCACAAGCCATGGTGTGAATGGGTGAGGGCAAATTTGGGGTGTTTACAACAGGGTGTCAGAAGTTATTTCGACAGCAAAGGATATTTCTCCAAACATTAGTCGAAAACATCTTTGCTGGGGGGCAATTTGTAAGCTCATAATTTCGACACTTTGAAATTTGAAGACATGAAGTCATTTCTTTTGCTGAGAGGATGATCAAGTAGATAGGGAAAAGAAGAGGTGAAGATATTCAGGAGATATTGACAAGGTTAAAAACTCAAAGTGTTTCGACAGGAGGACAAATAGTATTCTGGCAGACCAAGTTTGGAAAATTGTTTATAGTTGGGCATTTGACAAGATGAGTGTATCTTTCGACACTTCGATATAGGAAAGTTGTTTGACAGAAGAATTATTTGTCAGAGTTTGAAAGGGTTTCTTCTTCTTTGAGACTTCGACAAATGAAGAGGTGCAAGACTTCGTCACCAAAGGGAAGAATTCAAATTCAAAGGTTACAACCTTTGGCAGTTAGACACATGGAAGTTTCAGAGAAGAAAATTGCATGCAGGCTGACATTTGTCATTTAGTTAGAATTTTCCCGTTCTAGGCAGTTATTTTGTTTGTATATAAATAGGATAGTTTGTGTTTAGAATATGTGTGTGAAAACTTATACAAAAATCCTGTAAATACTCTAAGTACCCAGTGTGAGAGAAAATGAGTTTGATATTTGGAACAATGTATGTGTTGAACACCACTTTTCTTTCAAGTTATTTAAATTATTAGTTTGTTTCATCAAGTTATTTTATCTTCAGTTTTATTTACCTTTCTGCAAAGTTTTACATCATTTTGCCATTTTCTTACTTTTGTTCAAAATTTAACTTTAGTTTACTTTCAAAATCAAAGCATTTAATGCTTTGACATCATTAACAAAACAAACCACAAATCATTAACAACACTAAGAGTAATTCGACAAACAATTGCACATGTGTCCTAGGACTTGTTTGGTTGGTCCTGCAAGTAACCCAGTTTTCTAAGAGATTGGTTAACCAGAGGTTGTTCGTCAGAAACCACAGCGAACACCTTCATGGACGCCTACTCAGGGTATAATCAAATACCCATGGTCGTGTCCGACAAAAAATACACGACCTTCATGACCGAATCAGGCAACTACTATTATAACGTAATGCCCTTCGGTCTGAAAAACGCAGGTGTGACATATCAGCGCATGATGAATAAGGTATTCCGAGCAAAAATCGGGGACATTCTCGAGGTATACATGGATGACATGATCGTCAAATCTCAACAAGAAACGGACCACGCGTCCCACTTACGAAAAGTGTTCGATCAGACACGAAAATGCAAAATGTGTTTCAATCCCGAGAAGTGCACATTTGGTGTCTAAGCAGGGAAGTTCCTCAGATTCTATCTGACCAAACGAGGCATCGAGGCCAACCCCGACAAATGCCGAGCATTCGCAGAACTACCGACTCCTACTTCTGAAAAATCTATACAATCACTAAATGGGGTCTTCACCTCCCTCGCTCGGTTCGTAGAAAAATCCGCTCAACACATTCTCCCCTTTTACAAGCTCTTCCGCAAAGAGGCGACTTTCGAATGGACGGAGGAGTGCGAGCTAGTGTTGTCCCACCTAAAGAGGGCACTAAGTGAACCCCCAGTTTTTTCTAGACCCGAAGAAGGGGAGACACTTTATCTCTATCTTGTCGTTGCAAACGAAGCAGTGAGTGCGGCCCTCATACACGACCTACCCGAGGGGCAAAAGCCTGTGTATTTTACGAGCAAAGCGCTCCAGGGCCCGGAAATTCGATATCTCCAGGTAGAAAAAGTGGCCCTGGCCCTCCTTTTCGCAGCCAGAAGGCTACGCCATTATTTCTTGGCCCACACCATCATCGTAAGAACCAATCAACCTGAAATTATGTAATGAGATGTCCTAAGTGATGTCCCAACACTTAATAGGACATTTGACAAATTTAACCAGAACTTAAACAGCAAGAAAAGTAAACAACACAGAAGTTTGTTAACCCAGTTCAGTGTATAACCACACCTACATCTGGAGGCTACCAAGCCAGGAGGAAATCCACTATTAGTAATATTAATTCTAGACTTAAACCACTCTGTTTAATCTATCACTTAATACTTACCCAATGCAATTTCTACCTAAGACTCACTTAGATAAGAGTACCCTACTCACTCCCCCTCAATCACCCAGTGATCAAGATTACAAGTTTACATAAATTGAAGACATCCTTCAAACAATACAGCTTGATCTTACTTCACAGTTTCAATCAAGTCACAAATGCACTTTTGCTTAAAAGCTCATTAAGTGGTACATATAAAACAACCTGCTATTAAAAACACTAGACACCCTATTTGGTCGTCTGAAATTCGTACTCAATTCTATGAGTTTCTGTTGTTTAAATAGGTATCTGAATATTGGGCTTTCTGTAGAATGATCCAGCCCTAATGTGCAGCAACTGTCACCTTGAATTTAGGGTTTGTTACCTCCTATATTCTAGGTGCATTAGGTCTTCTGTTTTAAACTGAATCTTCAATTTAAAACTCCCTACAGATGCGCCTTGTTCTGTTTTATATCCATCATTAATTAATTCCAGATAATTCTCCTTAAATATCTCTGATCTGTTAATCAATAATTAATTCTGGTAGCAGGTCTGAGATGTCTCAACATCTGTTGGGACATCCTGACAAAACTGAACTTAGTCATTTACACAATGTCCCAACATCTGATGAGACATCCTGAAATAAGTTCACATACTCTGTTTGCTAATGTCCCAACATCTGATAGGACATTCTGAACTGAATCTAACATTTCTTGTTTGGTCAAAAATTCTGCCAATTCTTAAACATCTACAAACTCCCCCTTTGGCTAATTTTTGGCTAACATCTTTTCTGGTTTTCAGAGTGCAGCAGAAGTTCTTTTTATCAGAGTATAGCATTACCTTTCTGTTGATTCTTATTTGAGATTACTCCCCCTCAAACATATATGTATCCAATTTTGTTGCAACAGAAATACACACTGATTCAGTTCAGACAGAAACAAACAGATTTCATTCAAAGATTAAACAGCAGTACAAATTTGTTGTTGTTCTCCCCCTTGGTAGACACAAAATTAGGGGCCAAAGACACTATTTCTGTCATTACATTGCTGTCATTACATTAGCCTCACATACATTGATCACTCAGATTCATCACTCTCAGTTGCTTCCTCCACTTCAGTGTCTTCATCTTTATCAGCTTCACTTTCTTCATCAGCCTTACTGTCTCCACCAGCTTCACTGTCTTCATCAGATGCAACATTCTGATCTTCTTCACTTTCCAATCTTTGAATTATTTCTTCAAGCTTCTGCTTTCTAGCTTCAAGCTCTTTGCAGGTGCTTTTGAGTTCAGCAATTAGGGCCTTCTTGGAGATTGGATTCTTAGCAGTTGAGGGACCAGCAGATGTCCCAGCAGGTGCTTCAACATCTGCAGCATGGTGACTGAGAAATAATTTGTAGTGAAAAGCCAGGGGACTTTCTCTTTTGCATGCTGTATCCTTGTCAGTGAGAATGCCAGGGTATTGACTGAGCACTATCCCACACAGTAACGATGGGAAGGCTATGGGAAGCTTTGTTGCTGAGGAGCTGGCATGCTTCATGGTTTGATCAAAGATAAAAGAGCCATAGTCCAGATTGGTTTGAGTTCCCACAGCATAGATGAATCTGGCTAGACCAGTTGAGATTGAGGAAGTGTGGTTGGTAGGTACCCAGTTAGCAGTTCCAATTCTATTCAGCATGGCATACTTTCTGGTAAGCATGCTCACAGAGAGCTTTCCCTTCACAGGCCATGCCTTGACCTGGTTTGCAGTGATCACTTTACAGACTTGATTATCTGTCTTACCTAGTTCATTGGGTCCATCTGTTTCTCTTCCTAGATACTCATTGATGATTTGAGGAGAAAACTGTACACATTTACCTCTAACAAAAACTTTTCTAAACTCAGAAGACTTACCATTTGAGCAATCCTCCTGAAGATTCACAATGAACTCTTTAACAAGAAGTTCATAGCAGGGAGAGAGGTCTGAGACTGTTTTGAATAGTCCTGCAGCAGAGATGAGGTCTATGAGTTCTGTGCACTCAAGTGCATTGCTGCTCAGTTCTCTTTCCAAGGCAATCCTTCTTTGGTACACATATTTCCATCTGTTGACACTGGAGACATGATGGAAGGATATGTTGTCCAAGGGAGCTTCTGGAACTACAGTTGAAGCTCTAGCTGGTGCTGGTTTCTTCTTGGGAGGAGATGTTGGGACATCTGATCCAACATCTGAATCTGATGGTGTTGCAGCTTTTCTCTTCTGGGATTGAACTTTGCTCCATGGTTTTGCTGGACCAAAGGTGGCTTTAGCCTTGCCTTTCTTTGGACTAGCCTTCTTCTTCTCAGGAATGACAGGTTCAGCTTGCATTTTTCCTTTCCTGGACCTTAGCCTTTTGACAATGCTTGGTTTCACAGATGATATGATCTCTGCATCAGAATCCTGCTCCAGATTGACTGGAGGAGATTGAGCATCCTCCTCTTCAGCTGGTTGATCAGCAGGGATTTGATCTTCATTTGAGTCTTTAGTCTGTTCCCCAGAAACTTCTTTATCACTTTCACTTGAGGCCTCTTTCTGGTCCTCAGTCTGTTCAGTATCAGCACCAGATGATTTTGCTTTCTCATCTGCAGATGTTCCAACATTTGTTGGGACATCTTGTTCTGCAGCAGTGTGCTCTGTATCTTGAGCTTGTTCTTCTTGAGGTGCAGGAATGGTGTTCAAAGGAACAGAGATCCCTCTCACCACTCTTTGTTCAGAAAAAACTTGATTGACAATCTCCTTGATGGAATCATCAACATATTTGGAGTATTTAACATGAGAGGGAATGTCTTTAGCTTTGCTTCTGGTTTGATTTTTACTTCTTTTTGGTGTTCTTGCCTTTTTAGAGTGAGAGGCGCTTCCCCTGAGCTCGTCTAAAGGTGTTGATTGCATTGGTACCACAGAGATAGGAGTGGCATGCACCACGTCTTCCTGGTTGAGAACTTCTTCAGCTGTTTTAGGGATTTGAGACATTGTTGAAGAAGATGAATGTGCAGCTTTAGGGTTTATGATTTCTGAAGAATTGCTAGTTAATGTGATTCGCTTGTGATGGTGTGATGAGACTCTTGATAGCTGATTATAAGGAGTTACTAAAAATGTAGCCGTTACAGTCCAAATGATTAGGGATGGAATTCCCAAGAATCTAGACCAAGCTAGCTTTGCCATCTGGAACTTATGCCATGCAATGTCATATGACATGTTGGCACATCTGATTAATTGCTAGATATCACATAAGCAGATTCCAAGTTTGCCCCTTAAGTTCTCAAATTGTGTAGCATCCAATGCCTTGGTAAAGATATCAGCTAACTGCAGATCTGTAGCTACATGCTCCAATGAAATCACCTTTTCTTCTACAAGATCTCTGATGAAATGATGTCTGATATCAATATGCTTTGTCCTGCTGTGTTGGATAGGATTCTTAGATAGGTTGATTGCACTTAAGTTGTCACAGTACAATGTCATGACATCCTGTGGGACATTGTACTCAGTGAGCATTTGCTTCATCCAAACCAACTGAGAACAACTGCTACCTGCTGCTATGTACTCAGCTTCAGCTGTAGATAAGGATACACAATTCTGTTTCTTACTGAACCAAGAAATCAGATTGTTTCCAAGGAAGAAGCATCCTCCTGAAGTGCTTTTTCTGTCATCAGCACTTCCTGCCCAATCAGCATCACAGAAGCCAGTGAGAATTGGTTTGCACCCATGAAAGTACATTATGCCATAGTCACAAGTACCATTAACATATTTAAGGATTCTCTTGACTTGATTGAGATGACTGACTTTTGGATCAGCTTGATATCTTGCACAAACTCCTACTGCAAATGCAATGTCTGGTCTGCTAGCAGACAAGTATAACAAGCTTCCAATCATGCTTCTATATAAACTTTGATCTACATTCTCACCCTTTTCATCTTTAGTCAGCTTTAAATGTGTGGGAGCAGGAGTTCTTTTATGAGAAGCATTTTCCATTCCAAATTTCTTCACTATGTTCTTGGAGTACTTACTTTGGGAAATAAACATTGAGTCTTCCATTTGTTTTACTTGCAGACCAAGAAAGTAGGTTAATTCACCTACTAGACTCATTTCAAATTCAGATTCCATCTGCTTGACAAGATGTTTGACCATCTTATCAGACATCCCACCAAACACAATGTCATCAACATATATTTGTGCAATCATGACATTTCCTTTTTCATCTTTAACAAATAGGGTTTTATCAATCCCACCTTTTCTGTATCCTTGCTTGATAAGAAATGTGGTCAGTCTTTCATACCATGCCCTTGGAGCTTGCTTCAGATCATAAAGTGCTTTCTTTAATTTGTATACATGATTTGGACAGCTTGGATCAACACATCCTTTAGACTGTTCTACATATACTTCTTCATTAAGATAACCATTAAGAAAGACACTTTTCACATCCATTTGAAATAGCTTGAACTTTAAGATACAAGCAATTCCCAACAGTAGTCTTATTGATTCAAGCCTTGCTACTAGTGCAAAGATTTCATCAAAGTCTACCCCTTCAATTTGAGTGTATCCTTGAGCCACAAGTCTAGCTTTGTTCTTTGTAACAATTCCTTGTTCATACACCCATTTTGTACCAATCACATTTATGTCATTAGGTCTAGGAACAAGGTTCCACACTTCATTCCTTGTGAAATGACCCAATTCCTCTTGCATAGCACAAATCCAGTATTCATCAGTGAGAGCTTCCCTGATGTTTTTAGGTTCTATTTTGGAAACAAAACAAGAACTTGAAATCACATCTCTTGATCTAGTGCTCACACCTCTGTTGGGATCACCAATTATTAAATCTTTGGGATGATCCTTCTGTATTCTGATGGAAGGAGGTTTACTGGATTCTTCTTTCCTTGTATCAGATTGAGTGCAGTTATAATGATCATTCTTTTCTTCAGCTTCAGTCTTGATATCAACAGATGTTCCAACATCCTCTGGAACATCTGGCCTTTGGTGCCATAGTTTTACTTCTTCTTCTATATCTAGAGAACAAATTGAAGTGGAACTGAAGTCTAGTGGCTCCCACATGTAGCAGTTGTCTTTAGACCTTGCTCCTTTCATGACAACTTCTTGCTCTTGGTTAGTCACTATGCATTCAGTTTTTGTAAAGTTTACACTGTATCCTTGATCACATAGTTGACTTATACTGATCAGGTTAGCAGTTAAACCTTTAACTAGCAATACATCATCTAGTCTTGGAACATCTTGACAGTCCAAGGTTCCAACTCCTTTGATTTCTCCTTTAGCTCCATCTCCAAAAGTTACATACCTGGATGAATGTGATTTTAAGTTTACTAGAAGGTTCTTCAATCCAGTCATGTGCCTTGAACATCCACTGTCAAAGTACCAGTATTCTTTAGCTGATACTCTTAGTGATGTATGTGCTATATATGCAGTACTTTTCTTTGACCAGATGAGTTGAGATTTCTTTTGATTCATCTGCCCTGTGTGTTGATCAGCTGATCTCCAGGCTTGATTGTTGATCTTGGTCTTGGGTATGTGGCTTTGATCAGTCTGAGTGCTAACTTTTGGTCTCCATTCCTTCTTGATGACCTCTGTCTTTTGTTTAGGAGATTGATGATTTCTTTGATGTTCTTGCAACACTTTCTTGGTACCTTCTGCTTTCTGCTTGGAAGATTGCTGGTACATCTGATTTGGGTATCCATGTAGCTTATAACAGTGAGGCTTGATATGCCCAAATCTTCCACAGTGATGGCATCTCCATCTTTGATACTTCTTCTTCATTTTGTTCTTTCCAGAATGTTGAGACATCTGTTGGAACATTATGTTTGTCTTTGATTTCTGATGTTGAAGCATTTGTTGGGACATCTTGTTTGACTGTGTAATTTTTGAAGTAGCTTTGCTAGAGCTGGCTTCATCTCTGTTATATCCCAGTCCACTTTTGTCCCCTGAATGTTTATTATTCCAGAGAATAACATCCAGTGTATTTGAGCTACTGTTCATTATTCTAACAGATTTGGACATATGTTCCAACTTAGAATTGAGAAGAGTTACTTCACTTTTTAAGGTATCAATGATTACTTGATCACTTGCTTTTTCCTCTTCTAGTACTTCATTCTGCTTCTTTAGCTTTATAACCTCACTGCATATTTCAGAGCTTCTTTTGTATAGATCTTTGAATGCTTGCTCTAGTTGTTCATAAGTAAGCTCTCCACAACTGGAATCACTATCATATTCACACAGTCCAGCTAAAGCAGTAATATGCTTAGCTGATTCTTCTTCTGAATCTCCTCATGAGTCTTCATCAGACCAGGTTACAGATAGTCCCTTCTTTTGTCTTTTTAAGAAGTTAGGACATTCCTTCTTGATGTGTCCATATCCTTCACATTCATGGCACTTGATTCCTTTTTCTTGACTGGTCTTTTCAACAAGATTTGATCTTCTGTTAGCATCATATGTTCTCTTGTTTTCAGAAGAGTTTGTGAATCTTCCACTGGAATTTGATTTACCTTCCATACCTCTGAGAATCTGTTTGAACTGTCTTGTAAGCATAGCAATGTTGTCTGACAGGCTCTTATCATTTTCTGGTTCATTATCTTCTTCTTCATCAGTATTTGACACCAATGCTATGCTTTTGTTCTTTTTAACACTTGTGTCATTCATTCCCATCTCAAAAGTTTGAAGGGAACCAATAAGTTCTTCAACTTTCATGGAGCATATGTCTTGAGCTTCTTCTATTGCTGTGACTTTCATGTCAAATCTTCTTGGCAAAGATCTGAGAATCTTTCTTACAAGCTTTTCATCAGTCATCTTTTCTCCCAAAGCTCTAGAGGTATTGGCTATATCCAAGATGTTCATGTAGAACTCATGAATTGATTCATCTTCCTTCATTCTCAAGTTTTCAAACTTGGTGATGAGAAGTTGAAGTCTTGACATTTTTACTTTTGATGTTCCTTCATGAGTTGTTTTGAGAGTGTCCCAAACATCTTTGGCCAGCTCACAATGATGCCCAAGTCTGAAAATATTTCTATCAATGCCATTGAATAAAGCATTTAAGGCTTTTGAGTTGCCTAGTTCTGAATCTTCTTCCTCTTTACTCCATTCTTCTTCAGGTTTCAGAACTTTTGATCCATCTTTGGTGTCTTGGACAGGATGTTTCCATCCAACATTTACTGCTCTCCATGCCCTGTTGTCAAGAGATTTTAAGAATGCAATCATTCTTGGCTTCCAGTAGTCATAATTAGATCCATCCAGAATAGGTGGTCTATTTACTGACCCTATATCTCTGTCCATGTTACAGAATTTGTTTTCCCTAGATCTCACCCAGTATAAACAGGCAGGGTGCCTGCTCTGATGCCAATTGAAATTCTGTAATGAGATGTCCTAAGTGATGTCCCAACACTTAATAGGACATTTGACAAATTTAACCAGAACTTAAACAGCAAGAAAAGTAAACAACACAGAAGTTTGTTAACCCAGTTCAGTGTATAACCACACCTACATCTGGAGGCTACCAAGCCAGGAGGAAATCCACTATTAGTAATATTAATTCTAGACTTAAACCACTCTGTTTAATCTATCACTTAATACTTACCCAATGCAATTTCTACCTAAGACTCACTTAGATAAGAGTACCCTACTCACTCCCCCTCAATCACCCAGTGATCAAGATTACAAGTTTACATAAATTGAAGACATCCTTCAAACAATACAGCTTGATCTTACTTCACAGTTTCAATCAAGTCACAAATGCACTTTTGCTTAAAAGCTCATTAAGTGGTACATATAAAACAACCTGCTATTAAAAACACTAGACACCCTATTTGGTCGTCTGAAATTCGTACTCAATTCTATGAGTTTCTGTTGTTTAAATAGGTATCTGAATATTGGGCTTTCTGTAGAATGATCCAGCCCTAATGTGCAGCAACTGTCACCTTGAATTTAGGGTTTGTTACCTCCTATATTCTAGGTGCATTAGGTCTTCTGTTTTAAACTGAATCTTCAATTTAAAACTCCCTACAGATGCGCCTTGTTCTGTTTTATATCCATCATTAATTAATTCCAGATAATTCTCCTTAAATATCTCTGATCTGTTAATCAATAATTAATTCTGGTAGCAGGTCTGAGATGTCTCAACATCTGTTGGGACATCCTGACAAAACTGAACTTAGTCATTTACACAATGTCCCAACATCTGATGAGACATCCTGAAATAAGTTCACATACTCTGTTTGCTAATGTCCCAACATCTGATAGGACATTCTGAACTGAATCTAACATTTCTTGTTTGGTCATAAATTCTGCCAATTCTTAAACATCTACACAACCCATAAGACAATTGCTCGGTCGACCAGACATGGCCGGACGAATGTTAAAATGGTCGTTGGAACTATCCGAATTCGACATCAAATTTGAGGGAAGACAAGCTCTCAAAGCTCAAGCACTGGCCGACTTCGTGGCAGAACTCACTTTCACTGAGCAAGAGTCAAGATCTTCCTCCAGGTGGACTATTTTCGTGGACGGGGCATCCGGCCCAGCGGGTAGCGGAGCAGGGGTTATTCTGGAGAACGAGGAAGGGAACATCATCGAAGTATCCTTAACCTTATCTTTCCCCACTTCCAACAACCAGGCGGAGTACGAGGCCTTCCAAACAGGCATACAGCTCGCGACCGACCTGGAGGCAGAAGAAATCACAATCTGCACGGATTATCAGCTGGTCTCTAGCCAAGTCCGAGGAGACTTTCAAGCCAAAAACGATAACATGGCCGAATACCTGGCCCTCGTAAAAGGCGAGCTAAAGCGATTCAGAAGCATGGAAGTCAAACACGTCCCGCGAGAGAACAATATCCGTGCCGATATCCTTTCCAAGCTGGAGAGCACTAAAAGGAAGGGAAACAACAAATCCGTCATACAGAAAACGCTTCCCCGACCAAGCATCAGGCAATCACCAATCCACGTAGACGTTAATCTCGTGGGCGACACGAACTGCTGGATGACCCCAGTATTTAACTACCTAACTAAAGGAGAATTACCGATCGACCCAAAAGCGGCCAGCACAATATGACGAAGAGCATGCTCATATTCTCTAGTGGGTGGACGTATGTATCTTCGAGGATTCTCTACACCCCTCCTCAGGTGCGTAGAAGAAGAGAACATCCCACACGTGCTAAGAGAAGTCCATGAATGAATTAATGCGCAACATCCAGGCGGACGATCGTTGGCTCGAAAAATTCTTCGAGCAGGATACTATTGGCCCACACTCCAACACGACGCAAAGGAGCACGTAAAAAGGTGCGACAAGTGCCAACGACACGGGGACGTACACGTAGCACCCCCGTCCGAGCTAAAATCATTATCGTCTCCTTGGCTATTCGCATGGTCGGGGATGGATATCTTAGGGCCATTCGTCATCGGATCTGGCCAAAATAAATACCTAATTGTAGGCGTCGACTATTTCACCAATTGGATAGAAGCTGAGGCCTTAGCCAAAATCACTGCACTCAACATACTGCGTTTCTTCAAAAGGAACATCCTCGCCCGGTTCGGGGTACCGCTCGCCATTGTGACCGACAACGACACTCAATTTACAAATAAACACTTCAAAGAGTTTGTTGCATCAATAGGAACGAAACAACACTTCGCTTCAGTGGAGCACCCCCAAACTAAAGGGCAAGCAGGGGCCGCGAATAGGGTAATCCTAAGAGGCTTGAAACGAAGACTGGACGAACATAAGAAGCACTGGGTCGAGGAGCTACACAGCGTGCTATGGGCATATAGGACCACCCCCCACTCAACAACCGGGGAGTCCCCATTCCGATTGGCGTATGGGACCGAGGCAGTGATCCCTATAGAAATGCACGTCTTATCCAGACGCACGGAATCCCCTATGGACCAGGACACCAACTCTGAGGCTTTGAGGGACGAGCTTGACCTGATCGAGGAAGTTCGATCAGAAGCTGCTCTTCGAGAGACCATTCTCAAACAAAAAATAACCGCTCGGTACGATTCTAAAGTCATAAGAAAAACGTTCGAGATAGGCAGTCTTGTTCTCAGAAGAAATCACAGGGACCCCCGCGAGGGAATGTTTACACCCAATTGGGAGGGCCCATATCGCGTTCGAGCAAAAACCAAAAATGGAGCCTATTATTTAGAAAATTTACACGGGGAAGAGCTTGCTCGGCCGTGGAACGCCGAGAAGCTCAAGAAATATTACAGCTAACTCACAAAGTCACCTTGCTCAACTCTCAAGCGAGGAGCAATAGGACTGACTAAGAACTACGTGCCCAGGTACAAGCACGATAGCCCAAAAATAACATGATCACCAGGATCTCCCTCCAAGGGAAGGAGAAACCTATCGCACGGGCGGATACTCAAACGAGTCCGACGTCTCCTAAGTACCACGACCAGGTAGAACCCCAACTCGCGATGGGACGTTCAAGCCACGGAGCCCGGGCCATTACCTTGGCCCGGGCACCGACCAGGAGCAAAGACTCCAGAATCTAATTGGTCCCCCAAACCAATGGATCACGAACACACCCCGTATACATTCAATCATATCCAATTAAGTGCAAAAACGCGCGACAAACACTTAGCATTTGAAATATAAAGAAAACAGTCCTCTGACGGACGAGCAATTGAACAGTAAATATAATGAAACAAACGAGCATTAATAAACATCAAACTGTGAACACAAAAATGCGACCTCGAAGGGCCGACTTGTTCATAATTAATTACAAAGGGGACTAAGCCTCAAAACAAAGAAACATAAATTACAAGGCACGCAGGCCAGAAACTAATTACCCTCGCCCTCAGGGCGGCCTTCTTCTTGACGAGCCTCATCCTGGTCCGACTGCGCTTCGGGCTGATCGGGCGGAACAATCGACCCTGGCTGAGAATCATCCACTACCAGGTCCGAAGGAACCACAATCTAGCCGTCCTCAACCTTGTATAGGTAACTGATCCGACCGACGTCCAAGGCCAAGTCGGGATGAAGAGCCCTTATCTGATCCACAGCATTCTGGAAATTGAGCTCAGTTGATGAGTTCAGATCTTCCGTGTCTTGGTCGATCCGAGCAAGGAACTGAGCCCTCGTTACCATACTCTTGGTTTCAACATCCTCATCCTCCTTCGGGTAGAAATCATCCTTCAGCTTTTTGTTCTGCTCCAAAACCCTCTTCTTGTCGACCTCTAGTTTGGCAATAATGTTGCCCCGCTCGGTCAGCTCCTTGGCCGTGGCACTGGCTTCTTCAGTGGCCGCTTTCAACTTCTCCTCAGTGGCAGCCAGCTGCTCCTTCAGCCTCCCAATCTCCCTCTCCTGCCCAGGAGTCCCTTCGGCCGTCAGCCATGCCATTGTCAAGACCCGCATGACAACACTTGCGTCCTGGGCCAAAGACAACCGTCGGGCAGGACGATCCATGCCTTCCAGGAACAAGGAGTCCGCACGGTCCACCTCCATGCTTGTCCCTTCAAAAAAGTTGCGCTTCACGAAGCACGGCGGCAGCACATGCTTCGGCTTCGAAGGAGCGTTGGCCGTCAGGTCCACAGTCGCTGCGGACTTGTGCTTCTTCATTATAGAGCTAGTTGAGGCGCTCAGAGAGACCTGGACCAAGGGGCCCGACCCGGAGCCACTTGTCTCGGTCAGCTTGGTCTGCACAACCCTCAATCTCTTCTTCTGCTGCTGACGCAAGCGTTCTTGTATTTTGTCGAGCGGGTTCGACAGGGAGCCTGAAAAAGAAAAAGAAATTCAGATTAATCATGGACGACAGAGTAATATCAAAGATATGACTAACAGAAATAAAGCAGATACCAAAAAAGTCGGACACTTCTTACTCGGTATTGCACGCCAGCAAATCTGTGGCGTCGATCAAGGGACGCTCCACAGCTTCCCCCCATCATGATCCAGCATAATTTTCCCTTCTCCGTCCAGCAAGGGGGTCGGGGTAAAAGACGCTATCAACCTCCCGAAGGCCTCGAACCTGGCCGCGCCATCCTCATTCAAAGAGTCCCCCACCCGGACGAACTCACTAACCGACCTCTCGTAATGGGTGTAAGTCCAGGAGAAGGGGAACAACCAAAGCCTCCTCGGGATCACCTGCCCTTGGTCGTCGAGCTTGGGTTCATCATTCTCATCAGTATCTAACCCCAGAAAGCTCAGCGCCCTCACAGCCACCGCGCTCGCGGGTTTGATCAAAAAATAGTCCATCTTGAAAGCTCGGATGGACTCTGAATGAGCCTTGAAAATTTTCATCCTCTGTTTAAAAGAGACGAACCCCTTTCGATCAGTTCCTCACCCGACTTGACGCTGCAGGGAGAACAGACAGAAGAACAGAGGGAGCGTGGCACCAACACCCAGATGTGCGCACGTCACCTCAAATGCCTTCAAGAACACACACGAGTTAGGATGCAGCTGAGACGGAGCAACGCCCAGATGCCCGAGCACAACACATACCAAGTCACTGAAGGGAAAAGTTACCCCCAGGACCGAAATTGCATACTCGTACATGGAGAATGCCCGACCTCCAAAATCTGAGAAGATATG
Organism: Lathyrus aphaca; assembly: GCA_963966055.1. NCBI lineage: Eukaryota > Viridiplantae > Streptophyta > Magnoliopsida > Fabales > Fabaceae > Lathyrus > Lathyrus aphaca. The sequence continues at coordinate 295,828,489 of OZ014524.1, forward strand.
GTCATCATCTCCTGGGCAAGCCACTACCCAGTCGGCAGGGTTGCCAACGACGGGCAACGGCTCCGCTCGAGGCCTTGAGAACGAGGACACTTTGTCCAGCAAATCCTCCACCACTCATTCTTCGGGCGAGATCCTTATCTGTTCTGGGCATCGTGGCGAGTCTGTTAAAGCTCCTTCTTCCATAGTGCTCGCGTCCAAGTCTCCCGAGGAACTCCCGGAGCCGGAGGGGACTGACACAAAAGATCCAGAATCTTCCGAGGACGTCTCTTCCAAGGACACATCCAACGGGTCCATGAGCGAGTTTCACCTGAAAAGCAGAGGAAAGGCGTTAGTGAATTCGATTAAGAATATCAAATCCACCCTTCCACTGCTCGACAAGTGAAAGGGCACGCATCAACCCAGGAACAGAGTCCCGAGCTGTAGCCCTGGCTGACCATCGCTCAAAGCGATGGCTTACGCCCAACGTCATAAATTACGGGATCTAGCCTAAAATACTTATCAAATCCCAAGTCAAGGTCGAACAACACCTACGTCGACCATGAGTTAGGGTTTGCAGCCGACTAACAACGGTGGCAGAATTTCTAGGGTTTACCGACTCTAAATCTAAGACTACCGATTAAAACTACCCTAAACTGCATGCATTTCTATGATATCTAACCTATAACTACTGAAAACAACGAAAAGGAGCCGTACCTTATACTTGAGAAGCCATTTGCAGAAGATATAGAGTCTGGATTCGGTGGTCAACGGTAAGATGCGGTGGTCGACGGTTGTGAGCGGTAGAGGTTGAACGAGCGAGACGTCGGAGAAGAAGATGAAACGAAAAGTTCAAAATGAAGCCTGGAAACCCTATTTATAGGGAGGGAAACACGTGCAAGCACGCGTGACCCCTACACGTTAGCCCCTAGGCTAGCCGTCATATCATTAATAAGCGCGAATTCCCAAATATTCCAGCTTTTCGTTTCACATTCTCCCGTCGAGCAACGAACCAACTGCTCGCCCCTCGAGGGTCGGCAGCATAAAATTCCTAGCCCAAATACTGCTCGAGCATGAAACCATTATTAAGTCACTGCTCCTCCGCACGAGCAATGACTTGGAGGGCTCCTGTTCTGGACTGGCCCAATTCCCATAATTGGGCCAAGCAAACCAACTTGGCAGAAGCGCTCGACGTCGAGCAGAATCAAGAATAATGGTCTTTGTCGACCAAGAGTGTACCGACCAAGACAAAGCCCTCCAACGGCTAGTTTTGGCCGTTACCTATTATTACGGATTCCTCAATCCGCGCCCAACGATATGGACCAATAATCTTCCACTTAGCCCCTTATATAAACCCTCTCATTTGGGAGGGTCAGGTATTCAATTCTCTGACCTTAATTCTCGTACTTGCCCACTCTTTGCTCGGTTACTTACTTCAGCATCGGAGTGCCTTGCAGGTACACCCCCTCCTCTCCTCTCTGACCGTCTTTCAACAACTCTCGAAGCCAGCCGTATCAGATCCTGATCTCCAGGTACGATCACTAACCTAATGAGTTTTTTAACAATTACTTAGGGTACAAACTAACTTAAACAATTGGATCCATAACACAAGGTTAGGGATGACAATTGGACTCATCCCCAATGGGTATCCTCAAAATTTATCCATAACGGGTAGGGTAAAACCCACAAAATGGGTATGGGCTCAGGCACAGACAATTACCAATTAAAATAAGCGGGTATGGGTGCAGGTACGGGTACCTTAGTACCCAGACCGCCTCATACCCACACAATATATATTTATGTATTTTTTTATTTTTATAATTATTTATAAAAGTTAATTTATCAATTTTAGTAAATACATTACTATTAAACGTGTATGCATTTTTATATAAATGTTTGTTTATTTCTTAATTCAACAATAACACTATTGGATTTTTTTTTCGTGTTATTAAAAACATAAAATTACATGATAAATAATAGTTAATCAATTATTTTTATTAAAAATGCGGGTAAACGGGTATGAATATGGGTACTTAGGTACCCATAGGGTATGGGTACGGGTATAAATATTGATGCCCACGCGAGTATAGGTTCGGGTTCGGGGATTTTTATAAACTGTGGGTATGGGGACGAGTACTATAATACCCTGGTCATACCCTGCACATTACCATCCCTACACAAGGCTCAATTAAACAATAACATGTGAGCAGACTTCGACGACATGTTATTCGTACAAGGGTTTGTTCCAATATTCCACAAATCTCCACCTTGGAACACACCCTATACCAACAAGAAACAAACTAGCTTTCTTCATGCAGCTTTATCAACTGCATATAGTGGAAAAACTTGCAATTGGGCAACGTCTTGGTGATCATATCAGTAACATTATAATCTGTCGAAACCTTCAGTATTTGAACTTCTCCACGCTCGGTTACCGCTCTAACGAAATGCAACCTCACATCAATGTGATTGGTTCACTCATGATAGGATGAGTTCTTTGATAGGTGTATTGAACTTTTACTATCACATTTAACAGTGATACTTCTACCTTGAAGTTTCAACTCCTTTGCAAAACCTTCAAGCCACAATTCTTCCTTTACAACTTCAGTTAGGGCGATTTATTGCGCTACAATGGTTGATAAGGAAACAACCTTCTGAAGTGTTGCTTTCCAACTAATTGTTGTGTCAAACATAGTGAAAACATATCCAGAAATAGATTCTCTAGAATCCATACAACCTGCATAATCAGAGTCGATATATCCTTCGATTGCTGCTTTACTATCTTCAACCAAGGCTCCACCATAAATTAGGACTCTATTCAGAGACCCATTTATGTACCTTAGAATCCACTTCGATGCTTGCCAATGAGCCTTTTCCGGATTCAGCATGTTGTTGGCAGTTGATTTTGACGAACAACCTCTAGTTTTCCAATTAACACTAAATTGGTTTACTTGCAGGATCAACCATACAAATCTTAGGACATAAGTGCAAATGTTGTCAAAATCATAACTCTAGTAATCTTACGATTTTACTCTTATTAGGTTTTTTATGTATGATTTATCTGACTAAGTACAAAAGTGAAAGATTTGGCGAAAACTTCAAAAAGAAATAAAATATGGCAATGCATAAGGTAGATTGCAAAGTATAATTCTTGACGAAAATTAAAAAATAAGAAATTTGACAATGCAGAAAAATAGATGACAAAACAAGTAAATGTAAAGGAATAGTAAATAACTTGAAATTTTATTAAACTTGATAAGATAAATTGGTGTTGCACACATACATTTTCCAGAACAAGACTCTTTTCTCACACACGGGTACTTTGAGTATTTTACAAGAAGTTTGTACAAGATTTTCACACACGTAATTCTGACAAGAACTACCCTATTTATACATAAACAAAATAACTGCCACTAACGAACAAATCCTAAAACTATGTCACTTGGCTTTTGGCATGTCTTCTTCCACCAACTGCTTCCACGCGTCCTTCTGCCAAACGTGCCAACTTTTGAAATTTGAATGTTTTTTTCTGCGTCGAAACGACGCATCTCTTCAAATCTGTCGAAATGTCGAAAATAAGATTAATGTTGTCGAAATATCGAAAACGACATTACTGACTAATCCTGTCGAAATTTACCTTCTTCGTCTGCCGAAAACGTCAGAAAAACATATCTTCACCTGCTTGGTCGAAATTGATTTTTGAAACGTCTTCCTCTTTCTATTCAAAATACATCACTTTGATCTTCATTTTCATGGTGTCGAAAATCCTTGTCTACAAATTTTCCCCCAACAAAGAGTTTTCGACTAATCCTAGAGAAAAATCATTTACTATCGATAAGTCTTTTCGATGCCACATTGCCTTTATCACTTTTATCATTTCCAAGATTTGATTTTAAAATCCCTAAAATCTCATCATTGCGTCTTCTCAAAACGTCAACCTCAGAAAAAGAAGAAAATCACAAAGGTTTCCTCTCAAAAATCCAAAGTCAAACCGCCCAAAGAAACTCCCCCACACAAAAAGTACAAGTAAAAGACGCAAAGAGTGGAAACTCTAGTTTTTACACCAAGATTCCTCATGTATTTCTTTATTTTGACTGTTTACTTCTTACTTCTTATTACATTTTCTTTCTTAATTTTGAGCCGCTTGCAGACCAACCTTGACGAAACACCTCAAAAGAAAAATACATCAATAAAACAAGATGATTCAATTCACTAGGCTGCCAACCCACCACCTCTTTCTCCAAAGAATTCGATGAAGGAATCAGAAATGGAGAAGGAACAATCTCCTGATTCTCCTCAATATTCTGATGATCATTCTCTTCCTCCTCCTCCAAAGTCAGATGCAGCCGAGAAAAGTGATGACCTGAATACTGACGCCGAGGTCGAAGATGAAAATGACAAAAAGGAAGAAACTGTTGGTGATGATGGAAACACAAAACAATCAACTACTGAGTTCATTCAAGGACAAATCTCTCTCGCCAAGAAATTGAGAGTCTCAAAGTGTAAAAGCCTTTGGAGTATTTAAGGGCCATACTCATCGCTCGTTACACTTTTCAAGATTCTTCTCAGAGCACTTCGACTACTTCAGGAGCAACTTCCAGTGCACACCCTCTTGATGCCATAATAGTTGAGATCAAGACGAAAATCCTTGATGTGAATTTGTTCACGGTCTTAGAGGAAAATGCAACTTCTTGCTTTGAAGAAGATCCTAAAACAAGTAAATGTCATGGAGTCTCTTGCTGAAGTGAGTAGTTTTGTGATGGACCTGATTACTTTAATCGACTTGGTGAGTGCTGACTTGAACCGTCTTAAGGACTTTTCAAAACAAATCTCTAAAAAATATGAGACCCAACTTGCTGAATGGGATGTTGTAGCTGCTTCAACTAACAAAGTCTTAGAGTTGCAACAACTTTCTGAAACTTACACCAACGAGATTTTCGAATGTGACAGAAATATCCAAAAGTGGGAAAAACAGATAGGTACGCTCCAAAAGAAGATTTCTTAGGAATAGAGGCGTAAGGAAGCCCTTCAACAGCCCAGACAAGATGAGACCGATGGGGAGCTAAAGGTGGGTGTTCATCATCCTGAAAGGGCTCAAACACTCACTCAAGAAATTGAAACTCTTTCGACCAACAAAAGCTTTTGCGATTGTCGACTCCAAATTCAAAAGAAGAAATTTGATGAATTAAAGAAGTATTTTGCCAATATTCAATTATAATAGAAATAGTTCTACTTTATTTTGTTTTTATATTACCCGCATGAGAATTTTCTTTTGTAATGATATTAATGCCATCTGTTTGGAAAAGTACACCATTACTCTGTGCTATGTATAATTATTCCATGCTGATTTTAACTTCTTGCAATGTTGGTTTTTACTTTTTCAAATACTTCCCATTTATCTTTATAACTCTCATGTCTTTTCCTATTTCTTCAATTTCATATACGCCATTCGAAAAGATTTTCAAAACCTGGAAAGATCCTTCCCACTTAGGAGACCATTTTCCCATTAATCTGTCTTTTCGATCCATAGGAAGAATTACCTTCCACACCGGGTCACCAACTAAAAGAGTTTTACGTTTCACTTTCTTGTTATAAAACTTTTCGACTCTTTCTTTTTGCCGCTTTACCAAATCCAGTGCACGCAACCTTTCTTCATCTAAATCAACTAACTCATCCATCATCATACTCCAATATACGTCTGATGGGATTTCATGATGCCTCTGAATTAGAATTTATTGTAAGTAGATTTTGACTAGTAAGACTCCATCATAACCATAAGTTTACCTAAATGGAGTAGAATTTGTAGCTTCTTTAGGAGACGTTCGACAATCCCATAAAGCCTGATCCAAAGTGTTATGCAAATTCCTAGGTTTTTTACCCACATGATTTTTAATCAAATTAATCACAACTTTATTAGCTGTTTCAACTTGTCCATTCGCTTGAGCGTAGTAAGGTGTCGAAGTAAGGAGTTTAAATCCTACTTCCTTTGCAAACAATTGCATATTCTTTCCAATGAACATAAATCCTTGATCTGTAGTTATTGTCTCTGGAATTCCAAATCTATAAATTATATGTCGTCGAATAAATTCGATGACTGCTTCTTGATCCATATTCATTAGTGGTATAGCTTCAATCCACTTAGTGAAATAATCCCTTCCAACCAAAATATATTTTTGTCCTTTCGAAGAAGTTGGCCGAATTTTGCCAATTAAGTCCAAAGCCCAACCTCTGAATGGCCAAGGCTTTACAATCGAATGAAACTCACTTACAGGAACGTGTGGTATGCCTGCATGCAATTGGCATTCTTGACATGCTCTGGAGAAATCGACATAGTCTTTCAACATTGTTGGCCAGTACATTCCTTATCGAAATAATAACCATTTCATTTTTTGGCCTGCCTTATGTGCACCACAAGCTCCACTATATACATTCGACAAATATATGTAGGCTTCTTCTTCTCCCAAGCACTTCAACAAGACTCCTTCTGAAGTCTTTTTGAATAGTTCATTTCTAAAAAGTACATAACTTAAAGCTTCGTACTTAACTTTTCTTTTGAATTTCATGTTTGGGTCCTGTAGATAATCCTTGATCGGTTTTCTCTAATCTTCAACTCCTGAATCATCTATATTAAAAATTTCAAAAATTTCTTCGTCACCATATCCTAAATTTATTATTTCCAAATTGGATGGAGACAACTTGGTGGATATGACTCTTCCCCTAACTTCAATAGCCCTTTCTAGATTCTCTTTCGACACCTTATATCCATATGCAATTTGAGCAAGATCATTTTCCTCTTGATTCTCCATCCTGGGTATGTGCTTGATGGTCACATTGTCGAATTTTTTCAAGAAGTCTATTGGCTATTACGAAGTACATAATTAAATTCTCTTTTACATATTTATATTCTTTAGACAGTTGTTTTACTACCAATTCAGAGTCACCCATTATTTCGACTCTCGTTGCCCCCAATTCCAACAAGATATCAAGTCCAACAATCAACGCTTCGTACTTTGCTTCGTTATTCGAACATAGACCTTCAACTATGTACTTGAATTTTGTTGGAATTTTGTTAGGAGAAATTATTAACATTCCAACACCAGTTCCATTCTTATGACTGGAACCGTCGAAATATAATTTCCATGGTTCTACTTCGACATATTCCACACCATTTTCACTTATTGAGTGGTCTGCTATGAAATCAGCAACCACTTGTCCCTTAACATCTTTTAAAGGCAAGTATTTCAGGGAATATTCTGTCAATGCCAAAGCCCACTTCCCAATTCTACTATGTAAAATAGACTTAGATAACATGTATTTTATTACGTCGAAATGAGAAGAAATATATACATCAATAGGTTTTATATAGTGCTTTAACTTTGTACAAGAAAAATATACACATAAACACAATTTTTCTATAACATTATATCTAGTTTCGGCATCGTTCAAGACTCGGATGAGGTAGTAAATGGCCCTTTCGACGCCATTTTCATCTTCTTGGCACAACATGCTTCGTAGTGTTTTGTCTGATGCCGAAATATACTACCTTATGCTTTTCTTTCTACAATGGGAGATTAGAATTGGAGGATTTGACATGTATGCTTTGATTTTGTCGAATGCAGCTTGTTGTTCTTGCCCCCCATGTGAAGTTTCCCTTCTTCAGTCGAATTAGAGGCGAGAAGGCCTGCGTCTTTCCACTAAGGTTGGAGATGAACCTTCTGAGAAAGTTGATTTTCCCCAGTAGAGACTGTAGTTCCTTTTTTGTTGATGGCGCTTTCGCCTCCATTATAGCCTTGGCTTTGTTTTCATTTATTTTGATCCCCTTCTTATGGACCACAAAGCCTAAGAAACCACCCGCCTGCACACCAAAAGCACACTTTAGGGGGTTCATCTTTAAACCAAACTTCCTCATCCTTTCAAAGGATTGTCGAAGATGGTCTATATGATTTTTTATGAAACAGAATTAATCACAATATCATCAATGTAAATCTGCATGAAAGTTTCAATATAATCATGAAAAATCGAATTCATAGCATGTTGATAAGTCGCTCCAGCATTTTTCAGACCGAAGGGCATTACTATCCATTCGTAGGTCCATATTGCTCTAGGACAACGAAATGTTGTCTTTGGAACATCTTCTTCGGAAATAAAAATTTGGTTATAGCCAGAAAATCCGGCTAACATGCTTAAGTACTTATGGTCTGCTGCCGAATCTACGAGCATTTCTGCTACTGGCATAAGGTATTTATCTTTTGGTGTAGCTAAGTTTAAGTCTCGAAAATCAATACATACCCTATGTTTTCCATTTTTATTAATTATGGGAACTATGTTTGCAATCCAGTCGACATACCTGGCTGTGCGGATGAATTTTTATTTCAGAAGTCTTTCGACCTCTTCTTTTATCTTTGACATAATTTCTGGTGTGAAGCGTCTTGGCGACTGCTTCACTGGTTTTTTCTCTTCCAATAATTGAAGCTTCAATTCGACCAAACTTTTGTCTAAACTAGGCATTTCATCGTAGTCCCATGCGAAACAATCTTTGTATTCATGTAGAAATTGGACTATTTCGACTTTGAATTGTGGGTCCATATTGGCATTTATGTAAGTTGGCCTTTTTTCTGCCCCCAGTCCTAGGTCTATTTCTTCTAATGGATCTTGTGCTACCATCTTCATGTTGGTCGACATTGGATCTTTTTTTGAACCCTAAAGGTTCGTCGTCATAAATGATGTTAAGCTTTTGATGTTGCCATTGTCCTATCTGACCGTTTTCACAATCTTCTCCGATGTCTCTCTGAGGACCTTGATTATTGAAATCTTTTTGGTTGGCTTCGGCAATCATATATTTTACTTCGACTTCCAGTGCCACTTTTAGTTTATTTTCAGCTATGTAAGCCGTAATTATTTCGAGCGCTGATACTTCAGTCATTGTCGTCGAATTCACTTCCCCACACAGTTGGTTCTATATGGGCAGTTCCCCATATAAAGTTTGGCTCATCGACCACTTCTTTATCCCATTGAAAACCATATGTTGGGTGTAGATACATTGAGCAGTAGGCGTTATCAGTTTCCTTTAGGTTGAAATCAGCCGGGCTACATGGGGGTATGTGAGCCAGGTTCCTGTCAAAACTTAGACGGTCCACATGGTTCACTTCATACATGAAGTAACTTTGGTCCGCTTCGACGTTCTCGACTATGCCATATGCTCTCCAAATAGCTATTAGTTGGTTTATTGATGAGGGTACATCCCCTACACCGTGTATACATTCTCTTCCAAGAAGAAAATTATAGTTTGCTTTTGAAGCGATCACCATGAACATCGTCGGTCTTGTTATTGTTTCGACAGTTAAATCCACCTGGATTACACCCATGGTGGTTCCTATCTTTCCTTCATAATTTGATAACACCATATTATGAGGTTTGGCGTTGGAATCATCCTTACCAATTTTATTTAACATAAAATGAGGCATCAGATTAACTGCTGCTCCCCTATCTATCAGTATCTTATTCATTCCTACATTATCAACTTTCCCTTTTATGAACAAGGGCTTCAAGTGCCCTTTCATTGATTCATTTGGCTTTTCAAAGAACTCATTTTGTTTTTCCATGCAGCCATTGTTCATTATATAATAACAAACAGGTCTATGTTCCATTTGTTCTTCTTCCATACTATCGTCTTTTTCTTCGACCTCCATCACCCTGTCATAGTCTCTGGGTAGGACCGAGACCACGTTGCAGACGATGTTGAAGGAAACCTCTGAGTCGGGTTAGAAATCATCAGTCATCTCCTCATCCTTTTGGGCTTTTTATTTGGGCTTCATTTGTTCGACCCTATTGCCTGGATTATTGTTGTGGGTTGATTTTTTTCTATCCATCCCTTGGATGTTGTTGCTGGATGCAGCTTCGTTTTTCTTGACGACATCCTTTTCGCCTATGCTTCTTTCCGTAGCCTCTTTCTCTGCTCTCTTTTGCCTTTGGAACCTCCTCCATTAATATCTAGTCATGGGATTTTTACCCTTATAGTTTTCAGAAGCACAAGGTGTCCAACGTTCTGCTATTCAGTTACTTCGTCATGGATTGTAAGATTATCAATAATCTCCACCATGTTGATGTCGTTGTCGAAACCTTCAATGGCTTCCACCATCTCAAAATTGTATTCAAAACCCTCTTCAACCTCCACCATGTTTATGATGGATGGGTCAGCATAGTGGATTTCAACATTCTGCATAGGATTTAAATCAATTTTCATCTGTTGTTTCTACTTGTCACCGAACTTCAGCCTTCCGTCGCGGATAGCATTCTGCACGAGATCCCTGGAAAGGAAACATTGAGATGTTTTATGACCTAGAAAGCCATGGTACTTACAAAAACCTCTCTTTTTCTATTGTTCCATAGGAGGCACCTTAGTGCCTGGTGGTACTATCATTTGACCATCTTCGACTAATTTTTCAAAGATTTCGTCACATTTAGTTATGTCGAATGTATAAGATCTTGTAGAAACTTTGTCGTTCTTTTCAGATTTGACTGGATTTTTTCCATTCGACGGGACCAAAACTTTACAGGAATATGGTAGACCTTGTTTTAGTTCTGCCATGTCGATTTCCTGTTCATCGAGACTAATTAATTCGTCTACGTCATTTTCGTCATCTTGGCATACTCTCACATAAGCCACTATTTCTTTTTTATTCTTACTTACTCTAAATTTTCCAGCTTTCAGTCTTTCGACTTGTCTCACCCTATCTACTAATTATGTCATATCTCTTAAATACTGGGTGTCTAGTTTCTTTCTTATAGAATAACCCAAACCCCCTGCAGCCATTTCGACTAACTCATGTTCAGGCACTTGGATGAAATATCTGGTCTTTAGCAATCTGAACCTATTCAAATAGTCATCTATTGGTTCAGAGAATTTCCTCTTAATGCTGGTTAACTCTTTTAGGCTTATTTTGGTTTGTCCCATATAGAATTGGTCATGAAACAACCTTACTAATTGAGTCCATGTATATACTAAACCTGCAGGCAAGGACGTGAACCAAGTAAACACATTTTTCATCAAAGAACTTGGAAAATATTTTATTCTCAAATTCTCATTGTGGACTATTTCCCCTGCTTCGATCAGGTAACGTGCAACTTGTTTTATGATGGATTCGCTAGTGTCCCTTGAGAATTTGGTGAACTTAGGAACTTTCCATCTTGGGGGTAATTCCTGTTGCAGAATATATTCTGATAATGGAGAAATATAACCAGGCCTTTGTAATCCTACATTCACCCCATTCTGTGCCAGTATCCTTTCGACCATGGCTGCTAAGTTATTTTTGGTGGGAAAATTATTATAACGCATCTGCTGCACTATATTATCAACATCTTGACCCCTCTGGACTAATATCCTCCTAGGCTCTTGTTGGACATGAATTTCTATACGAGGTTGTTCGACTACTTCCTCCTGGTTTCTAAGGTTCGCCTGGAGAATGTCTACAGGTCTTTGATTTATCATGGGTTCTTCTTCGACACCTAACCTAGGGTTCTGAACTATTTGTTCTAGTTGCGAGTCTGAGGAACACTAAAGAAATCAATAATGCGTGTCATTTTTTGCGCCAATAATTAGTTTGTTTGGGTGGAGTTTTGTATTAGAGGATTGAACACTGTTCCTATCTGTTGTGTCAACATTTAGACTATGTCGTGACTGCTTTCGTCCATTTGTTGTCTAATTATATGCGTAGAATTATTTGTAATTGCTAGAATATAAGTTTGGAATCCTGGTGGGGGCTTGATTTAATCTGCCTAAGTTTTCACCAGATCCTGATCCTTGTAATGGTGAAGACCTATTGACCAAGGAATCATAATATAATGATGATGCATTTTGCAAACTTGACATCGTTGTAGTTGACATTCCATAAGGTTGTTCCCTACCATATGGAGGCATTATAAAACTCGTCACAAAAGGCCTATGAACACTCCCTATAGGAGGAGGTGTCCCTATGGGCGTTTGGTGGCCCATGGTGGAGAAACTGGACGCATTTTGAGACGCTGCATATATTGGTATTGACCCTGATGACGAAGGTATGGCCTCAGACACAGAGATTGACCTCATATTTCCTCCTGTCGAAGGGGTATGGTTAAGCACCGCAGTGTTTTTGTTTTGACTATTTGGCGGATTCTCCATTCTTCTCACTCTAGTTCTCTTAGGTCTTTCTACGTCAGTTACTTCTAATTTACCGCTTCTTCGAATCATACGATGAAGTATAACCTTTTTTTTATTTAGAGTGATTATAGTATCTTTTAACTTCGCACTAAGTCCCACTGGGCGTGCCAATTTGTTCGCAGTTGATTTTGACGAACAACCTCTGGTTTTCCAATTAACACTAAATTGGTTTACTTGCAGGATCAACCATACAAATCCTAGGACATAAGTGCAAATGTTGTCGAAATCATAACTCTAGTAATCTTGCGATTTTACTTTTATTAGGTTTTTTATGTATGATTTATCTAACTAAGTACAAAAATGAAAGATTTGGCGAAAACTTCAAAAAGAAATAAAATATGACAATGCATAAGGTAGATTGCAAAGTAAAATTCTTGACGAAAACTAAAAAATAGTAAATTTGAAAATGCAGAAAAATAGATGACGAAACAAGTAAATGACTTGTAAATGTAAAGGAATAGTAAATAACTTGAAATTTTATTAAACTTGATAAGATAAATTGGTGTTGCACACGTACATTTTCCAGAACAAGAATCTTTTCTTACACACGGGTACTTTGAGTATTTTACAGGAAGTTTGTACAAGATTTTCACACACGTAATTCTGACAAGAACTACCCTATTTATACATAAGAAAAATAACTTCCACTAATAGACAAATCCTAAAACTACGACACTTGGTTTTTGGCATGTCTTCTTCCATCAAATGCTTCCACGCATCCTTCTGCCAAACGTGCCGACTTTTGAAATTTTAATGTCTTCTTCTGTGTCAAAACGACACATCTCTTCAAATCTATCGAAATGTCGAAAACAAGATTAATACTGTCGAAATGTCGAAAACGACATTACTGACTAATCCTGTCAAAATTTTCCTCCTTCATCTGCCGAAAACGTCTTCCTCTTTCTAGTCGAAATACATCACTTTGATCTTCATTTTCATGGCGTCGAAAATCCTTGTCTACATATGTACCTACTTACAAGACTTACTGCATATGTTATGTCGGGTCTAGTACATACCATAACATATATCAAATAACCTACTATATTAGCATATGGAATGCTATTCATATAAGTTCTTTCGACATCAGTACTGGGACACTGATCTATACTCAGCTTGAATTGAGGGTTTGTTGGAGTCACAACAGGCTTTGAATTCGGCATACCAAACTTATCAAGAATCTTTTTCAAGTATGCCTCTTGAGATAAGCATAATCTCAATTGCTTTCTATCTCTCCGGATTGACAAAATTTCTCCCCGTTTACAAATAGCATATGCAATAAGTCTAGAAAGCTGCTCTTCAGGATTGACAAAATTTCTCCCTGTTCCATCTCTTTGACGACATCGCCAGTCTTCTTGAAAGCCATCTCAGCTTCATTGAAAACTACATCTCGAATGGTGATACACCTCCTGTGACCTAGTTCTAGGCACCATAGCCTATAAGCTTTTTACTCCTTCAGGATATCCCATGAACATGCATTTCAGAGCTCTAGGTTCGACCTTGTCTTGACTTATGTGAGCATAGGCTACATAGCCAAATACTCTCAATTTGTCGAGATCTGGTGGATGTCCCGACCAAACTTCTTCGGGTATCTTCATATCTAACACATTCGAAGGACATCTATTTATCAGATATGTTGTCGTCGAAACAGCCTCCGCCCAAAACACCTTCTTCAATCAAGCACTAACCAACATGCATCTAACCCTTTCGAGGATTGTTCGATTGAATTTCTCAGTTAGACAATTTTTCTGAGGAGTACCTGCTATAGTCGTATGCCTTGCAATCCCAAACTTGACACAGTAACTATCAAAAGCTTCATTGCAGAATTCAAGGCCATTATCATTCCTCAACCTCTTAACCTTTCTGCCAGTTTGAGTTTCGACCAGAACCTTCCAACGCTTGAAATTCCCAAAAGTTTCATCCTTCATCTTCTGAATGAATACCCATAACTTTCTGGAATAATCATCAACTATGGATAGAAAATACCTTGCAGCTGAATGCGAAGGATTTCTTGCAGGCCCCCGAAGATCAACATGGATGTAATAAAGGGATCCATGTGTTCTTTGTTTATCTTTGTTAAACTTTACCCTACAAGATTACCAGATACACAAGGTTCACAAAACTCCAACTTCTCGACTTTGTCACGACCTAGCAGGTTCTATTTCCCCAGTTCGACCAGGCCTCTCTCGTTGACATGGCCTAATCTCATATGCCATAATTTTGTCTTCGACAACAGTTTCGTGGATGCAACATTTGTCGAACCACTTACAACTTCAGCATCAAGGGTATACAAGCCTTGTTTCTTCACGCCTCTCAAGACTTCCTTCAACCGCTTCATGACTCTTAGGATACTTTTCTCTCCTTGAAAGACATATCCTTTCTTTATGAATTCACCAAGAGAAATCAAATTTCTCTTCAAGTCAAGTACATACCTAACTTCAGTCAAATGTTTTATTGACTCATCATGGTGCTTGAATCTCACAGATCTAATGCCTGCAATTTTGCAAGCTTTGTGGTTTCCCAAAAATACTGATCCACCATATTGATCACATAATTCCTCGAACAAGTCTTTATTTGGAGTCATGACCCAAGTAAAACCTGAATCCATAATCCACTCTTTTCTTGAGTCGCCGCTCGAAACCACAAGAACATCAAATGATTCGAAATCATCTTGAACAATGGCAGCATTGCCATTATCATTATTTCAATGATCTTTCAGGTGTTCAGGGCACACCTTTCGAATGCGACCCTCCTTCTTACAATGATAACATCGAACACCAGATGCTTAACCACTATAAGACTTCTGTTGACTTTTACCCTTCTTCTTGTCGAACTCACCATCCTTTCGCAAGAATTTTGACTTAACGGCCAAACCTTCACCAAAAATCAAAGGTTTATGCTTCTTTTGTTCATTCAATTCCTTAGAGTACAAGGCATATTGAACATCTTCAAAGGTCAGGGCCTCTCTTCCATACAAGATGGTTTCTTTGAAGTGGGCATGTGTTATGGGCAAAGCGTATAACATCAACAGCGCTTGATCTTCATCATCGATCTTCACATCAATATTTTCAAGATCAAGAATCAACTTGTTGAACATATCCAACTTCTCAGCCAACACATTATCTTCACTCATCTTGAACGAATACAAGGCTTGGTTCAGGTAGAGTCGATTTACCAACAATTTGGTCATGTACAAACCTTTAAGTTTCAACCATAACCCTGACGCCGTCGTCTCCTTTGATACTTGTCGAAGAACCTTATCACCAAGGCTCAATAATATTGTGTTGTGTGCTTTCTCAATCATTGTCGTCTTTTCAGTTGTCGTCAACGCAACATTCATGGTCGTCTCTCCCTTCAATGCTTCCAAACAACCCTGTTGAACAAGTAGGGCTTTCACCTTCAAGCACCACAGACCGAAATCGTTCATTCCAGTGAACTTTTCAATCTCATACTTTGTTGAAGGCATCTTCTCCACGCTCACCGCACCAATTTGTTATGAATTGGATACCTTAGAAACAAAGTATAATAAGTTTCTTTATGATCAAGAAACCCACAAGGGTTAGGGGTTTAGGGTTACCAAAGGAAAAACAACAATAAGGATTGGTTATAAACTGCTATTCTTTCCTTTCTCTTTAAACAAGATTACAAGTATACAAGAATAACAAATAACATCTCTCACCTTTGAATTAGGGTTTTATCTTCCTATTTTCCCTTATATAAAATATGGGAGACTAGTATGCTATTTATAATAAAACTAAGATACTAACCTAATGGGCTTTTTAACAATTATCCATTACAAGCTAACTTAGGGTACAAGCTAACTTAAACAATTTGATCCATAACACAAGGCCCAATTAAACAATAACATGTGAGCAGACTTCGACGACATGCTATTCGTACAAGGGTTTGTTCAAATATTCCACAAAAAATAATAAATATTTTGAATAAACTAGAAAATTATGAACTTTTACAAAATAAATAATATCAAATTAAATAATATTAATAACAAAGAAAAAATCAAAATAAATAAAAGCTTGTAATAATTTTTTTAATTTTTTTGATATTAAAGTGTTGAATGATTTTCATTATCAATACTATCAAATATGTCTCATCTATTTATGTAACTATTTTTTTCAATAAACAAGAAGCGAGAACGAAGGATTCTCAAACCCACTTACAGAAAAAACCGAATGAGCTAACAAACGCTCGACAATAAAAGGAAAATATTAACCTAATTAAGCCTTAGGATAAAAATAACAATGGCAATTTGCTAAACTCAAAATCTAAAATTGGTCCGAGTAATTTTCTCAATGTAAGCTCATCTCCTAAGCAAAGTCTTAATATTCCACATGATATCTATTATATTCCACGTATCGTTCCTAAAAATAATATTGTTCCTCTTAGTCCATAAAGACCAAACAATGGCCAACCAAATACAACCTTCCTTTCCACGTATTTAATTAATTAATTTAATTAAATGTTATCACATATATTTTCCTAATTAATTGTTGTTAGGTGTTATTATGTCGAGTATGTCGTTAAGTTGTTTAAGTTGGTATTAAGTTTATGGTTAAGTCGTGTTTGGGTTGGTCGAGTTAATTAAGTCGAAGTTATAATAGAATCATTTATGAAATAATATTAGTAAGTGGGCTTTATTGTGGTATAAGAGTAGTAAAGGTGGGGGTGCTATTTTAGGTCCATTAGTTATTTGGTTAATTAGTGAAATTATAGTATTATTAAGTTGAAAACCTAATTAGAAGGATTAATCATAATTTGGTGAAAGAACAAGTCTTGAGGAAGAACAAGGAGACTAGGATTGGATTTATGCAGATAACTTTTGTTGTGAATTCGAGCTGCCTTCAATCCAAGGTAATGGTGGGGTTCGAATTCTATTAACAGGATTAGGATCATTTGCATGTAGGCTGGGTATTTTGTATGATTGTTACTAAGATCTTGTATGATATATTGTTGTTGATTTTGTATGGATATGTCATGAAGAATATGTTGCGATCTATTGTGTTGTTGTCATATAAATTGTTTATGTTGTTGTAATTGTTGTTGTTGCTGGACTAGTTTTGTTGCAAAAAATTTGTGTATAGATGAGATTTAGGACTCGTAATCGAATGTAGTATTGTTAGGTGATGTATATACAAAATATTTTAGGTCTAAAATCAATGTAGAAATCCAATTAGGCTTGAATTGAGTGCTGAATTGGTGAATTTTGTAGCAGAAGTGTGACTGGTATGAAGGACTAGAAATCACGTAGTAGATCTGGAATTACACGTAACAGGGGAGGCCTTATGCATAACACATGACTGTTACGCTGGGCATTTCGCATAAGGAAAGGGTTGTGGCATGGCCCACTGGCCATTCACGTAAGCTACGCGTAAAGGTGCAGATATTATGCGTAATGGCAATATTTACGCGTAATGGGGGCATAAGGAGAAGAGTATTACGCGTAACAACAAGTCTATACGTGTATGAGCAGAGTTAAGTGCAGAAAATGCAATTTTTGGTGATTCTTCCTTTTTTCGCATCTGAGTCGAACTGAGTTGATTCTAGAAATTAATTAGAGATATAATAAGTTGATTTTAGTAGAGTTGAAGACTAAAGTAATTAATTTAGAAATTTAATTAATTAAGTCATAATTAGTTGATTTTTGTTGTGTTGTAGTCGTATTAAGTCGATATAAGTTGTGTGGTCCCGATCTTGGGAAATATTAAGTTGCAGGTCAATTGACCATGTTGATATATGTTGTTGTGTTGTTAAGTAAATGTTTATGTTATTGTTGTATGTCATTCATAAGTTGCATACATTTGCATATTTTCAAGTGGGAGCGAATGCTCAAATCAAGTTGGCCTAGATTCACAAATATGTTGTTGTTGCCTCGATAAACTGGCAAGATTTCAAGTTAGGAGTTTCACTCCAAATGGTACCACATGCATATACATAAGTTGAATCACATTTGAGACGTGTTGTTAATTGTTGTTGAGTGTAGTTGTATGTTGATGTTGCTTGTTGCTTGTTGTGTGAAGTGGTGTGATTGTATGATTTCTTGTTTATGTACTGATTATCATACTCTTGATTATATTGTTCAATATTTCACCCCTTCTATTTTAATGTTGCCCGTATGTTAGTAACGTGCAGGTAATCCAGAGTCAAGAACTTAGTAGCTTCGAGTTGGTGTTTGTCACTCTGATACTTAGCACTTCGGGGGATGAATGTATGTCTTTTTTTTATGTTGAACTATAGTTTAGTCGATGAATTTTTAAGTTTTTCGTTTTAAAGATTCTGTTTGGAGTTCTTTGTTTTGAAAACCATGTTGATGTAGCTTGGTGTTGAAAACAAATGATGTTATTTTAAAGTTGAAATTTGAGGAATCCGTTGTGTAGTTTTTGAAGTATTTATATTAATGAAGTTTATGTTGTTTGGTTTTAAAGTTGAAAATATGATATCCCATGTTTTTGGAGAATTTGTATCACTCTGATTTAATTATAAAGTCGGGTAGAAATGGGGTGTTACATTAGTGGTATCAGAGCAGGTCAGTCTGTCCGATCAATTTGTCGAGTCATAGTTTGTTTAACAATTGAGTATTGTTAAGTGGTTCTAACTTTTGTTGTTTTGTAGTGTTAAGTCGAGATGACTGGAAGAAACGATGTTGCAATGGTTGCTGCAATGGAAGAAATGGCTCAAGCTGTGCAGAACTTACCGAACATTGGCGGAAATGATGAGTCTCGTACTTTGGCGATTTTTCAAAAAGAGAATTCACATATCTTCAAGGGCAAGTATGATCTTGATGTAACATCGACTTAGTTGAAGGAAATTGAGAGAATCTTCCGTGTAATGGATTACACTCCAGTGCAAAAATTTTGTTATGGAACTCACATGTTAGCGGTTGAGGCTGATGATTGGTGATTAGAAACTAGGGAAAAGTTGGAAGCTGTAGGGGAGGAGATCACTTGGGCTGTATTTCGTAGAGAGTTTATGAGGAAATATTATCCTGAAGAGGTGTGTGGCAAGAAGGAGATTGAATTCCTTGCACTAAAACAGAGAAATATGCCAGTGACTGATTATGCTGCAAAGTTTACGGAGTTGTCGAAGTTTTATACGCACCATGATGTGGTGACTGCCGAATACTCAAAGTGCATAAAGTTTGAGAACGAGTTGCGCTCTGAGATTAAGAAGGTTGTAGGGTATAAGAAGATTCGTGATTTTGCTGACCTGGTTGATAGTTGCAGAATCTTTGAAGAAGATAACAATGCTCACTACAAGATTGTGTAATACCCTAAAATTTGCCCTCTTAATTTATTGCCAACCTCAAGTGGTTTATGCTTCGTCATTTCGCATGATCGTCCGAGCATCACATCACATCGCATTAAAAAATAATAATAAAAATAATAATAAATCATGAGCATTTGCATGTGCATGTGCATGAGGCATGTGATTGAGCAAGGCTTAGAAAGTTTGGAGCTCAAGGAGGAGAAAATGATATTATAAAAATAATCCAAGATAATTCCATGAAGTGCATCCTAAGAATGGAAGAATTCAAAATTTATTTTCGTTAACCGGTTAACGCATTTGGTTAACCGGTTAACGGGTGTGGATTTTGGGAAAATATGTTCAAAAATCAGTTTGTGCCTTTCCCTCCAATTTCACTTTGCCCTCATATTTTCACTTTGGCCTCACTTCACATTGTTCACTCTATTAACTAGAAGTGTCTACCACATTCTAGACCCTTCTAGAATATTCCAAGGAACATTCCAAGGAATATTCTAGAACTCCAACTAACACTAACTAACTCCAACCCTAACTCCATACCTAACCTAATGCCCAAGCAAGCTCCCAACCAACCCTAACTTCAAACCTACACATTATATAAACCCTAACCATTTCAAAGCAAGGGTTTGGCATTTCATTTTCACCATTTTCATCTTCAATCTCTCATTTTTTCTCTCAATTCTCCCACTTTTCACCTTTCACCAAGAGCTTTTTCATAGAAGTTTTTCAAATTCTTCATTGGAATTTGAAGAACTTGAAGCTAAGCCTTCATCAATCATCAAAATTGGAGCTTAATTGAAGAAGTGCTTTTGTTTTTGAAGTGATTTGGAGCATTGGAAGTGATTAATCAAGAAGCATAAAGAACGAATCACATTTATTTTGCATTCGCGGATTTCTGGTTTTCTTCTTTGTTTGCATTTTGATTCATCGCAACACTCACCGAAGCAATCCTCCGCTTCATAGGTTGGTGATCCAAAACCACTTGTGCTTTAACTTATTCTCTTCATCTCGCTGCAACAACATTTTTTGCATGTTTATCCTTTCGATTGTGTTTTACCGTTCAATTTCGTTTTGATTGCGATTTGTGCATTCTGATTTCTAGAAGCTAGATTCATAGCATAATCTAGGTCCTAATGGGTGTTAGAATACTCCATTTAAGTAGAAAATTCGTGTTAACATGTTCATGTATGTGTTAGGGGTTGTTAGAAGTGAGTTCATAACCATAAGTGCTTATTTCTCAGCTTTTTTTCACCTTTCTATTCAGTGTTAACCGGTTAACGCATTTGGTTAACCGGTTAACACGTTAAAAAATGCCCTGGATTTGAATTTTTTTGGGCGTTAACCGGTTAACCTATAGCGTTAACCGTTTAACGCTGTTTAAAAAGAGAAAAATGCTTCGTTTCCTTACATGTTTGCATTGCATTATGTCTTGATCATTCATATAGTGATAAAGCATGAATTAGGGAATTTTCAAGATTAGTTTCGGTATCTCATTCCGTCATTTTGAGTCGTTTCGACACGTTTCCGTTACCTTTTGCATATTGTGCAT
The DNA here is from genome assembly GCA_963966055.1 of Lathyrus aphaca. NCBI lineage: Eukaryota > Viridiplantae > Streptophyta > Magnoliopsida > Fabales > Fabaceae > Lathyrus > Lathyrus aphaca. Next base: position 295,849,485 of record OZ014524.1, read on the forward strand.
GTTACTTGTTAATTATGCATAAAGTGACTTGTAAATAATTGTTGCCATGTTCAAGCCTTTTATTTAGCATGCTTACATATGTTTGACATTCTGTTTTGCTTTCATTTCTATTTGCATGATTCATTATTGCATTGCATATTTCATGTAGCATTTCACATAATCATAAATGTGCATGTTGTTGCATTTTGTTGCATGTTTGATCACATTTGCATATCAATCCAATTCTGATTTTTGCATCAAGTTACATGTAATTCTTATTGATCCATGTTGATGCTTGTTCATGTTCATCATGTTTATATGCCATACATGTTGCATACTTGTTGCATAATTGATCATTTGATGCATCCTTTCATAATCCCTCATTGAAAACAATCATGTTCACTCAATCATGTATGTGGATCTATGTTCACGTTGCATTTATTCATTTTAATTGTGCATTTCTCATTGGTTTTGGGCATTAAAAAATGAAAATAAGAAAATATGTCTTTTACATTTCATAGTTGTTTGTTTGTGCACTAGCTGTAAAATGTATGTGTAATACCTCAAAATTTTCCCTCTCATTTCCTCAACATTTTGCATAGCATTTAGGATAAACAAATTCATGAAATAATCAAAAACATTGAATCATGTGTATCATAGTTGAGGCATAGGCATGTGATAAGTTGATTGGAGCAATTGAAGGATATACAAAGGCAATCAAGGAGCCACAAAGCTTCTCAACCTTGTGCAAAGGGTTCACAACATCCCACAATTCTTCACTTGAAGCCACAAGCCATGAAAATATTTGAATTAATCAAAGGAGGCAAGCAGTGCAACATCTCTTGATGAAAAGGGGGAGAATTAGGGTTTCATTTCTACTGGACTTCTCAGTGAAATTTTGATCCAAAGTGGATTACATTGTATTATATATGAGGTCAAGTGCCTAGGGTTCAAATTTCATCCATATAAACATTTTGGAAGAGGTTCAATTGGCCAGATAACTAAAAATCAGGGATTTGGGGAAAAGTCAACCATGATGAGGAAAAAGTTAACTCCTGACTTTTTGAGATCAAAATCATGAAATTAGGGTTACAAGGATCCTGTGGTTCAAATTTGATCAATAAATGATGGATAAATAAAGAGAAATCAATAAAACCAAAACTTACCATTTTTGGAAAATTAGGGTTTCCAAAAATGGCAAGTTTTGGCCATTTTTACAGCAACTTCAAGAGAGGCCTTCTCCCAAAATATGAGGGCTATCAAAATTCTACCTTAATCTAATTAAAGAGGACATCTTAAGCTTCAAATACATAGGTGGAACTCATTCATAGCATCAAAATTGAGAGAGTTATGATCTTGCAAAGTTTGAACAAAATAAGGCAAACTAGGGCAAAACCAAGGCAGGCCTTGCATCCTGCGCGCGTGCCAGGCAAGGCATTCCATCAAACAGGTGGTGGGTCATAATGCAAGCTATGTTTCTCCATGTTATAGGACTCAAATTAAATTTCTTTGAACTACAAAGTTGTTTATTGCCATGTTTCCAACAACTTTGATGTTCAAAGATTTTTCATCTGATCAAAGGATTGAGAGCTATGGGAAGGCAAAGTGAGGATGTTCAAACTGAAAACTTGCAGGGCATCTTGCCAAGCCAAGGGCAGGCCACGCAGGTCCATAATGCAGCATTGGAGTGTGATGTTCAAGGAGATATTTGAGGTATCTAGAGTCCATATTCCATGATGGTTTGAACTACAAATTTGCTATAGGAAACATCTCCTTCAATTTGAGTCCAAGAATCACATGTTTTAATGACTTGTACATGAAGAAACATCCAATGGAAGATCATAACATGCCATCTGTTTTGCTTGAAATGTAAGGCAATGTATTTCATGAAGTTTCTCACTTCAGTTCAGTGCATACATTCCATTACCATTGTTTTGGATCATAAGCTATCATACTTAGAGGGCCAATCATCCCATACATGCTCATACACCTCATGCAGCCATATACCTCATGAGGATTCAAACAAAATGAGAAGCTTTATGCCTTGTGTTCAAGTTGTATTGATCAGTTCACTTTGCTTCAATCACCCTCACCATAAGGATCGTGTTCAGCACCTCATGAGAACCAAATTTGAGCATAACTAACTTCACTCACCATTGATCAACTCACCATGACTAACTCCAAACTAACTTGACTCAGTTAACTACATTTCCAACTATTAACTGAGTTAGTTAAGAGCTTAACCATGGCTATATAAGGAATCAACCATAGCTGAACACAATCACTTCATTTTTTGCTAAAAATCACATCAAAAACTTCCAGTTTTCTCTCTGAATTTTGCTTCGAAGAAGCTTCAATCTCCATCAATTCCCTTCATTCTTCCTCTATTCATCACCATCATGACATTGGGCACAAGATCCATGGTTTATTTAGCTTGATTCTCCAAGGATTTCTCTCTACATTCTTGAAGAAACATCTCTGCATTTTGTTTCAGTTTGCATTGATCTTCATCAATCACATCTCAATCTTCACATATTCATCATCATCTGCAACTTGTGATCATCAATCATGGATGGATTCAGTTGAATACTCAAGAACAACCTCAAGCACATTTCTGCATTTTTGATAATTCAGCGAGGATTCAAGTGGTTCATGGGGATTAATTCATCCTCTAAAGATCAAGGCTAGTTGTTGTGTATAATTGGAACCTCGAATCACTGCATTTTCAGGTTCCCTATGAAATTCAACTTACACATTTTCTTTCTGTTTTGCCTGATTTGTGTGATTTAAAGCTTAATAGAAGCAATGTGGTATCTGGCTAGATGATAGGCACCATAAGTGTGATAAATGAAAACTAAGGGTGGATTCGTGACCTACTCATTGAGAGGGATATTTTTGTGGCTTCATATTTCATTTTGGTTGAGTCTTGAGGATGCCCTAGCCCGAGGGTCACCAGAGAAGATGACCGGAGGTCACTTCCGGTGACCTGAATAGTATCCCTAATTTAATTATGTGAACATATCATGGCCATTAGATCAAATCCATCCAACTTCCCTCATCACGCCAGCAAATAAATGAACACATGTAACTCACGTGCATTATTTTGTGAAGAAATCCTCAGCGTACTATCAGCACCCCCCATGTGTGTAATTGAAGCCCAAACTAGTTGTTTTTGTTGCTATCAACACCCCTAAGGCCCAATCCAAATGATTCAGTCCACTTCAATTCTTATTTCTTTTTTCTCATTTTATTCATTTTTTAGTTTTTGATTTTAAAAAAATACCTAAACCTCATTAAAAATTCCAAATTAATTCACGTGAGGTCTTTACATTTTTTCCTAATTTTCTATAATTTTTATTCATATTTCTCTTTTATTTGTTGACCAGAATTAATTTCCCAATGAATTAATTTCTATTTCCTTCATTTCTGACCAATCTTTTTGTCCATTTTCTTTCTCCCAAACCACAAAATATAAATGAATAATTCTTTTTGCATTAGTCATAATACTCATCAAATTTCCCTACCATATTTTTGTTTTGTTTTTTAGGTCATTGGAAATCAAGTTTTGGTCCCATTCTTTCACACATATGCTCATAAACCCTAATTCACTTCCACACTTCATTTGAACACTCAAAAATGAGAATTTTTGTGAGATTTTTTAGATGTATTTCATTCTATGGATTTTGTATTCAAGTGCCAATTTTCATAATTTTTCATGACTATTTAGTATTTTTCCAAGTTGCTTGGGTCATAAGTTATATTTTTGTTCATTTACTTCACCCCCTTTGGTCCCATTAGCATAAGGCCTTCATGCCATTACTTTTAGGTCCTAATTTTGAGTCTCTTAGGTACTATAAGATGTCTTTAAGTGTTAAGTACAATCCTTGGGTCTTCACCTTTGATTTTTAGGTTTGCCTTGAGTCTTAAGTCACATATGTCCCATTTTAACCTAACTTCACTCATTCCTTCCATCTTAAACACTTCAAATTCAATTTTCACATAAGCCAACTTCATTTTATCCTTGTTTGGTGTCTTATAAGTGTTTTGTGATCATCCATACTTGTTCATCTTATTTTAGAACCTTTTGCTTCTTTTTGAACTTCACTTGTCACCTAAAGGACCTTAAAAACCCTAATTTGGACACCTAGCCTTAGGATGCCTCTTAATCCATCATTTGTGAATATTTTCCAAATCTAATTTCCATTCTAATTTTTTTTCAAGCCTCTGGTTTTTGTATGGAGAAATCAAGTCTCTTTGGCCACTTTTGAATTTTCTTCTAAGTCATTTTGTTTCATCTTTAGAACCATGTTTCTATCTGCATTCTCCCACCTTTCAATCTCATATTTGAATACCTTTAACTTGCATACCTTCTTTCTCATTTGATATATTCATTTCCTTCACTTCAATATAGTTATATGTTCTGGATTTTTCATTTACCTTTGATTTTAGGAGATTTTGGTTTAATAAACACTTAGGTTATCCTTTTAACTTCATCCTTAGTGTTTAGTAGTACTTTAGAGCATAGTTTGACTTTAATTCAATTAATCCCTTTAGATGCTTTGTAAATGATTTAGCTACTGACTTTTTAAGTGTGTTACCTTATAGGATACTTTAGACTTAGGTATTAACCTTAGAAGTTCACTAACACCTTTCCTTAGATAGTGTGAGTTGTTTCTTGAAGTTTGCCATGTCATAATTGTTCATATTACTTTATCATGCTAACATTTGTTTTATAGGGGGAAGATGAGGTAATCATTCTTCATTCCTTTCTTATGCATTTAATTTTATTTTCCTTAGCACTTAGTGCTTTGTTCATAGGTTCCCTTTTTGTTCTTTAGGTTCAACTTAACTTCCTTAGGAAGTAAGTTGAACTCTAACTTGCTTTTCTTTTTCTTAGGTTTAGAACACCTCACAAAACATAATATAACCTTTTTGTATATAATAAGATAACTTAGGGTTGTGTCTTAGTCCCCCATTAGCTTTGACATTTTGCCACTTGAGTCTTCTCCTTTCATCTTCAAACAAAATCAAAAACACTTAGTAAATGCATGAAAGGATCTCTTGTATATAGCCTTATTCCATGGGGCACTTACATTAATTCCATCTTGGAATAGTGTAGGCTTGTCTAGCATGATGTACAAGTATGATCAAGAGATTATTTCACAAAGAAAATATAAAAGATACTTCTTCATAAAAGCTACAAAAACATGTAATAAGTTCAACAAGCTAGTGAATTTAGACCCCTAATCTTTGGAAACAAGTCTTGGATAAATTCTCCTTACTTGGTGTGCTTGTTCTATTATGTAGTAGCAAGTACACATTCCATGGAAAAGAGTTTGAATTCACTTCCTTGTGCCAAATACATAGAAAACGCCTAAAAAGCAAACAACAAACAATAAGCGACTTTCCTGCGGGAACTTCTTTTCTCACCTCATTCATTCTCAACGCGAACTTGTGACGACTTGTCTCGCATGCAAGACGGTAAACGCACTCGTATCAGACGAGCCTGCAACACCTGAGCATAGACATACGCAGTTCCAACTATAAAAATCACAAACAAATAGTTCCCGCCTTAGTTAGGCGAACTACGTCGACTCTGATCCTCATTTTCCCGATGAGGTACGTAGGTAGTGGGGTAGGGTCGATTCGAGCACATTCTTTATTTTCCCTACATTTTCCCCATTCTTTCTTTTTGTTCTCTTTTTGTTCCATTTCTCATTTCAGTTCCAGTTCCAGTAGCAGTTCTTTGTTCAGCAGTATCTTATTTCTTACCCTTTGAAACAAACAAACAAGCGTGGATCCCGCCGGGTACGACGGATGGTCTGGGGTGCTAATACCTTCCCAGGTCGTAACCGACTCCCGAACCTACATCTTTGGTTCTCAGGACCTTGTCATTTCCTTCTTCCTCAGGTTTGTGCAACATTACCTTTCCCATTCTTTCGGGATAAAAATGCCTAGCTGGCGACTCTACCTTTTCCACGCAACTTTCGCGTTTGTACTAGGATGAAAATCCTGTGAGCGACAATATACTGATTGTTGCATTCTTACACTTTTTACACCTGTTTTGCATGCTGGTTGTGAGTTGTAAAAATCCGTGTGCATTGTGCATTGCATTTCGTTGTTGTTTGTGCATTTAGGAGCTGTAGTAGGCTGCTGAATTTTGCATTGCATCTAGTTTAGGTCCTAGACGCATTAGAATTTAATTGGTACTTTGTTTGCCTTATTATTTTAGATAATATGCAACAGTAACCTTTGTTTTATAAGGAGGTTAAGGTAAGTTCTCACAACTTATTCCTTTTACTTCTTTATGCATTTAATTTGCATTTTTCCTTACCTTTCATACTTGTGTTTGTTAAGTTTTCTCACAATTTCATGTTAATCCCTTTAGAATCAACTTAACTTCGTTAAGAAGTAAGCCATATTCTATTTGCCCTTTGTTTCTCTTTTCCTTTTTATTAGGATTAGAAATTGCACTAACCTAGGTTCATCCATGCATGATAACACTAGGATCTTAGTCTTTCCCTTAGAATTTTTGCCTTTGTTTCGCTTTGCTTTCTCTTTCTCATCTTACAAAGAAAAGCTAAAAAACACCTAATAAAGGTTGATTTTCTCGTACAACATGAAACTTTGTCATGGGTTACTTATGCACGTCCTGTCTCGGGGCAAGGTGTAAGTCATCTACCACGATGAATAAGTCTTAGTATGAGAAGGTTCACAAATAATAAACAGAAAACACTTATCTAAAAGACAAAACAACGAAGAAGAATCGTCTTTTCCTTCGGGAACTTCTTTCCTCACCTCACTCACTCTCAACGCGAACTTACGACGACTTGTCTCGCATGCAAGACGGTAAACACACTCGTTCAAGGCGAGCCTGCAACACCTGAGCATAGATATACGCAGTTCCAACACATAAAAAACACAAACAAATAGTTATCGCCTTAGTTAGGCGAACTACGTCGACTCTGATCCTCATTTTCCCGATGAGGTACGTAGGCAGCGGGGTAGGGCCCGTTCGAGCACATTCTTTATTTTCCCTACATTTCCCCTTTTCCTTCCATTTTCTTTTCCAATTCCCTTTCTCATTTAAGTTCCAGTTCCAGTTAGCAATTCTTTCGTTCAACAACATCTTATTTCTCACCCTTTGAAATAGACAAACAAGCGTGGATCCCGTCGGGTACGGCGGATGATTTAGGGTGCTAATACCTTCCTAGGTCGTAACCGACTCCCGAACCCAGAGCTTTGGTTCGCAGGACCTTGTCCTTTCCTTTTCTCTTAGGTTTGTGAAGCATTACCTTTCCCATTCATTCGGGATAAAAATGCTTGGCTTGCGACTCTACCTTTTCCACGCCACTTTCGCATTTGTACTAGGATGAAAATCCCAGGAGCGACAGATTGCTACTGATATAAGAGGCAAGAATCAGAAGAACCATGTCCAGCCTTATGATACTCCAGCTGGTAAGGGTAAGCAGAAAGTTGCTTCGGGTCAGAGAACTAGTGGGGGAGATGCTCCCACTGGTATTGTTTGTTTCAAGTGTAGGCAAGCGGGACACAAGAGCAATGTGTGTACTGCCGAGGTGAAGCATTGTTTCCGTTATGGAAAAGATGGGCATGCAATATCTGATTGCACACATAAAGAAATTATTTGTTTTAACTGCGGTGAAGAAGGGCATATTAGTAGCTAGTGCAAGAAGCCAAAAAAAGCAAAAGTCTGGAGGAAAAGTGTTCGCTTTAGCTGGGACTCAGACGACTAATAAGGGCAAGCTCGTCAGAGGTAAATGTTTCATTAATAGTATTCCTTTAATTACTAATATAGATACGGGTGCTACCCATTGTTTTATTGCTGCTGAATGTGTTAAGAGATTGGGTCTTGAGTTGTCTGCTATGAAAGGAAAAATGGTCGTCGAGATTTCGGCTAAGGGATCAGTGACTAATTCTCTAGTATGTTCGAGGTGCCCATTGTCTATCTTTGATAGAGACATTGATGTTGATATGGTATGTTTGTCGTTGAATTGGATGGACGCAATCCTAGGTATGAATTGGTTAGAGTATAACTATGTTCATATTAATTGCTATCGTAAGTCAATGAGGTTTTCTACTCCAGAAGAGGAAGGCATTAGGTTGTTGTCGTTTAGAGAGTTGAAGAAGTTGATGAAAGAAGAAGCCCATATGTTTTCATTGATGGCCTCATTATCTATGGAGAGTAAAGCTAAGATTGAATAGTTGTAAGTGGTGAATGAATTTCCTGAAGTTTTCCCTGATGAAAATCCTGAAGTACTTCTAGAGAGAGAAGTTCAGTTCGCAATTGATCTTGTACCTGGTACTAGACCTGTTTTTATGGCACCGTACAAGATGTTCGCCTCCGAGTTGGCATAATTAAAGAAGCAGTTGGAAGATCTGCTTGAGAAGAAGTTTGTAAGACCAAGTGTATCGCCGCGGGGAGCTCCAGTTTTGTTGGTTAAGAAGAAATATGGAAGTATGAGGCTTTGTGTAGATTATAGACAATTGAACAAGGTGACAATTAAGAATAAGTATTCGTTACCAAAAATAGGTGATTTGATGGATCGGTTGATAGGTGCTCTTGTGTTTAGCAAGATTGATTTGAGATCGGGCTATCATCAGATTAAGGTGAAAGATGAGGATATTCAGAAGACGATGTTCAGGACACGGTATAGACATTATGAGTATTCGGTGATGCCTTTCAGTGTGACTAATGTGTTTGGAGTATTCATGGAGTACATGAATCATATTTTTCATACTTATCTAGATCGTTTTGTGGTTGTATTTATTGATGATATTCTGATTTATTCCAAGTCAAAAGAAGAGCATGCAGAACAATTGAGAATAATATTAGAAATTTTGAAGGATAAGAAGTTGTATGCGAAGTTGCCCAAGTGTGAATTTTGGTTGAAGGAAGTAATCTTTCTTGGTCATGTGATTTCAGGTAGTGGTATTGTTGTGGATCCTTCTAAGATAGATGTTGTGTTGCAATGGGAAACTCCAAAGTCGACTAGTGAGATTAGAAGTTTCTTGGGATTAGCCAGATATTACTGAAGGTTCATTGAAGGATGTTCTAAGTTGGCACTTCCATTGACTCGGTTGACTTGTAAGAGTAAAGCTTTTGTGTGGAATGTCCAATGCGAAGAAAGTTTTGGAGAGTTGAAGAAGAGATTGATGTCGGATCCGATTTTGACTTTACCGAATTTAAGAGAACCATTTGTGGTGTATTGTGTTGCTTCGTTGATGGGTTTAGGAGGTGTTCTTTTGTAGAATGGTAAAGCAATTGCTTATGCGTCAAGACAATTGAGGGTTCATGAAAAGAACTATCCTACGCATAATTTGGAGCTAGCTGTAGTTGTTTTTGTACTGAAAAATCTGGAGGCATTATCTTTATGGTTCTAGATTTGAAGTGTTTAGTGACCATAAGAGTTTAAAGTATCTGTTTGATCAGAACGATTTGAATATGAGGCAACGAAGGTGGTTGGAACTATTGAAAGACTATGATTTTGATTTGAATTATCATCTAAGAAAAGCTAATGGTGTGGCTGATGCTTTAAGTCGAAAGACTTTGCATATGTCGACAATGATGATTAAGGAGTTAGAGTTGATTGAGCAGTTCCGAGATATGAGTTTGGTTTACGAAGTGACACCGTAAAGTGTTATGTTGGGTATGTTGAGATTAATAAGGATTTTCTGAACAATATTAAAGAATCTCATAAATAGGGTGTGAAACTAGTGGATATCATAGTTGATTGTGGTGAATCAGAGACGGGTGGTTTTAAGTTGGATGTGCATGGTGTATTGAGACTTCATGATCAGATTTATATTCCTGATAATTTGAAGGTGAAAAGAATGATTCTTGAGATTGCCTAATACTTCAAGAGGACATGATTTGGTTCGGGTGATTGTTGATAGGCTTACAAAGTCAGGTAATTTTATTCCTATTAACACCAGTTTTCCAGTACCAAAGTTGGAAGAGATTTATGTTAGAGTGATTGTGAAGTTGCATGGTGTTCATTTGTGTATAGTGTTGGATCGAGATTTGAGATTTACTTCTGAGTTTTGAAAGAGTCTGCAAGAAGCGTTGGGTTCTAAGTTGAGGTTGAGTTCAGCGTATCATCCTCAGACAGATGGTCAAACTGAGAGGATGATTCAGTCGTTAGAGGATTTATTGAGAGCTTGTTTCCTTGAGCATGGAGGTTTGTGGGATACTTATTTTCCATTGATCGAGTTCATGTATAATAACATTTACCATTCTAGTATCGGAATGACACCTTTTGAGGCGTTGTATGGTCGGAGATGTAGGACTCCGTTGTGTTGGCATGAATCCGGAGAGAGTGTAGTGCTTGGACCAGAGATAGTCCGAGAGACTACCAAGAAGGTGAAGTTTATTCGAGAAAAGATGAAGGCTTCTCAAAGTAGGCAGAAGAACTATCATGATAAGCGAAGGAAGGATTTAGATTTTCAAGATGGTGATCATGTATTCTTAAGAGTTACACCTGTAATTGGTGTTGGACGAGCGTTAAAGTCTAAGAAGCTTACTCCTTGTTTTATTGGTCTGTATCCGATTTCGGACAGGGTTAGGAATGTTGCTTACATAGTGGATTTACCGCCAAATTTTTCAAATTTGCATGATGTGTTCCATATGTCGCAACTCCGGAAGTATATTTCAGACCCTTCTCATGTGATTGGTATGGATGATGCGCAAGTACAGGATAATCTCACTATGGAGACGATGATGGTACAAATTGAGGATCATGAAATGAAGACTTTAAGAGGCAAAGAGATTACTTTAGTGAAGGTTATTTGGTTGGGCGTTGCCGGAGAGAGTATGACATGGGAGTTGGAAAGAAAGATCCAGGAATCTTATCCTGAATTGTTTGGGAAAGGTAATATTTTCGAGGACAAAAATGTTCTAAGTGAGGGAGTGTTGTAACGCCTGTATTTAATTAATTAATTTAATTAAATGTTATCGCGTATTTTTGTTCCCGATTAATTATTGTTAGGTGTTGTTTTGTCGAGTATGTCGTTAAGTTGTTTAAGTTGGTATTAAGTTGATGGTTAAGTCGTGTTTGGGTCGGTCGAGTTAATTAAATCGAAGTAATAATAGAATCATATATGAAATAATATTAGTAAGTGGGCTTGATTATGGTATGAGAGTAGTAAGGGTGGGGGTGCTATTTTAGGCCCACTAGTAATTTGGTTAATTAGTGAAATTATAGTACTATTAAGTTGAAAACCTAATTAAAAGGATTAATCAGAATTTGGTAAAAGAATAAGTCTTGAGGAAGAACAAGGAGACTAGGATTGAATTTTTGTAGAGAACTTTTTCTGTGAATTCGAGTTTCCTTCAACATTTTGGAGGTCTTTATAAAGGGTCGACCAAGAATTAAAGGTGTATTTTCATCCTCTTCCATGTCCATGACCACAAAATCAACCGGAAACATGATTTTGTCAACTTTTACCAACACATCCTCCACTACACCGTGAGGATGAGTTCTTGACTTATCCGCCAATTATAATGCCATGTTAGTTAATATCATGTCAAGGTTTCCAAGTCGTTTAACCACAGACAAAGGGATCAAATTTATGCTAGCACTCATATCAACCAAAGTCTTACAAATGAAATCATCACCTATAATTATAGGTATAACAGCTCTCTTGGAATCACCTTATTTCCACAAAAGAACACTTTGGATGATAGCGCTACAATTAGCATTAAGCGAAATGATTTCTTTATCTTTAAATATCTTCTTTTTGGTAAGTATGTCCTTCATGAATTTGGAATACTTAGGCCTTTGTTCAAGTGCTTCAAAAAATGGAATGTTTATTGGCAATCAAATAAAAATATGCAAAAATCAAGGTTAATGCCTCACATTATCCTTTTTTGTAGGAGCATGTACATACAGTAAGTTTTAAACTGGAATTTTACTTACATGCTCCTTTCCTTTTCTACTATTTTTATTTTTCTCTTCTCTCGAATTCTTTTCTACTTCCTCCTTCTTTCTTTCTTCTTTTTCAACTAATTCCTCATCACCATTTTTTTTCTACTTCTTCTTCAACAATTTCATTTTATTTTTCAACTACAACCTCATTTTCCTCAACTTTCTCACCAATTACCAAATAAATTGTTCTACCACTTCGAGTAATGATGGGTTTGTAAGTTTCTTTAGGATTCACTTGAGTATTTGTGAAAAAGTCCTGGTGTGTTGGTCGGCTAATTGTTTTGACAATTTCCCAACATGCATCTCAAGATTCCTAATTGTCGCATCGGTACTCTTTTGGTTGGAAATTAATATTTGCATAAATTGATTGAATGTCTCCTTTATTTTTGAGTTTACACCTTGAGGTTGTGGAGGTTGAGGGTAGTTTTTGCTATTGAATTTGATGGTTGGAAGTTCTCGAATCTTGCCTCCATCCTTGTTGATAACCTTGATTATTACCTCTTGGTTGGTAACCTTGGTAATCTTGTTGATACGGAGGTGGTCTTGGTTGATAGCCTTGATTTTGGTTTTGATTTCCTATGTAGTTAGCTTCCTCTAAAACAGGAGGACAATATCCGGTAGGATAATCTCCCATACACAACTCACAACACGCAATTCGTTGGCTCTTGTTAGGAAGATCTTGCATCTCTTTGATTTGTTGTGGAAGTTTTGACATATGTTATGTCAAGAACTCCACTTGTTATGAGAGTAACTTGTTTAGTGCAAGAATAACATTGTTGGTGCCCAATTCAAGCAATCCCAACTTTGTTTCAGGAGTAACTTGTATTAAATCATCAAAACCATGACCTTTGCATTTTCTCAACATAGATTTAAATCTTTCCCAAGCTTTGTTGAGATTTTCATTTTCACCTTGAGCAAATACGAAAATCTTCATATTAGCCTCCAAAAATCTATTGTGAGGAAAGAATCGTTCAAGAAACTTCTCCTCCAATAAATTCCAATTTGTCTTCACAAGAGTGGATTGGTCAAGATACCATTCCTTCTCCTTACCTATCAAGGAATGCATAAATAGTCTATTTAACAATGGTTCCTCTTCAGCTTATGGAGCTCCCGTTGCACCTGGAATTTCATTGAACTTCATGAGTTGTGTGAAAAGATTCTCATGATCCACCCCGGTAAAAGGATTTGCTTAAAGAAGCACAAGAATTCTTGTTTTAATCTCCGAATTCCTTCCATTGTTTGCATTGTGAGAAAACTAATCATTATGTCTTGGACTATTTGTACATGGACCTCTGATAGGAGGTGGTGGTGGTGGAGGTAATTTTGCCATGTTTGGCGTGAAAATGGGTGTAGTTGGTGGATTACTTGTAGAAGTTTCTCTGCGCTCTCACCTTTATTTAGCTAGTTTTCATCTCTGTCTAGTCTTGCTATTAAGTCTACAAGCCTTTCTTTCAATCTCAGGATCGAAAAGAAGTTGGTATGCAGGCACACTTTCTCACATAAACAGAATTCTGCAATACTAACCAAACCAATTAAACAACACAATAAATATGAACAAAGATAAGAGATAACAACACAAATCTTAAAACTTATAAACGATTGCAATCCTTGCAATATCAAATAACAATCCCCGACAACAACGCCATTTTGTTGATTTAGTATATGAGTGGCGGGATTTGTTTTAATATTCCACAAGGATTGTTCTGATATCACTTGTTGTTCTATAGTTCAAAGAGTCTTAAGAGAGTTTTTCAAAGATGTTTTATTTTGGATTATAAGTTGTCACAAGTTTTAGTAGCAACGAGTAAATTCTAAAAGATGTATATTTAACAAAGTATATCAAGGATATATTTTATCAACCTAACTTGTAGATATTATATTAATCAATCATGCGAAGTTGTTTCTGATTAATATAGTCTATGTCTAGAGTTGTTTTGTGAGTATCACAATATCCATTTCTAGATGATGTCTCATGCTAATAACAACCAATATAATAAATAGAAATATCAACACAAAGAAAATATCAACTCACAAATCTATGTTTAGAGTTTTTGTTCATTGATAGATGAATATCTTAGATCAAGTTTTGTAAAATCTATGTCTAGAGTGATACAAATCATAAATGGATCATTAAGAATAAAAACATTCACCATATATTAATCATCAAATTATTCACATACAAAGATATCAAAAGAAATACATATAAGCAAAGGTAGACCACCTCTACCTTTAATACAAAAGGATTTACTTACCCACCACCATGGTAGTTTGTTTCACAAGGAATGATAGAAGATGAATGTGCATCCACGATGAAGAATCGATATCGGATGTGAATCTAGCTTCTATTTGATAAAGATTTCTTCTTTAATGAAGAAATGAAGAACTAAGGATTTTTCTCTCCAGGGAAATGTTTCTATCTAATAAAATGAGGTTATGATCCCTAAAAAGCAAGAAAAATACATAAATATCTTTACAAAATCTTTCTAGCTCGCACTGTAAGCTCTTGTTCGCACATGGAAAACGCTCTTGGGAAATATCTTAGCTCACACTGCGAGCTCTTGTTTGCAATGCAAACTTCTTCACCCAAAACTCGCCTTACGAACTTATAGGAAAATACTTACTGCCATCCAAAATTCCTGGCTCGCTGGACCTTTGCTTTGAGCTTGCACTGCGAGCTCTCCTTGGCTTCGCTATTATCTCGTACTGCGAGCTTACTGAAGGCTTCTTCTTTTATTTGGCTTCATTTTCCCTTATTTTGTGTATTGTCCTATGATGTTCCAATCTAATTCCTACAAAATAACACACAAATCATGGAATCTAAAGGCTAATGCAATTGAATTCAAGATTCATACATAAACATGGAATAATTTAAACAAAATACAAATTAAGAGTTGAAAAATGCCAAGAATAATGGCTCAAATTAAAACAGATTTGGAATTCAACACAAGACAAATCTTCTTTTCTTCTATACTTTGTTATGGTATTCCCTCCGATGTGGATATTTGCGATTGGATAGTGGAAATATTTGTTTGTGGGGATTTAATGAGTACACAACTGATATGTACTATTATGCAAAAAAAATTGGCTTGCTTGTAATTTATTGTTGTGCCAGAAAAATGGTTTCCTGTCCTGTTAGGGTGGCTGCTAATGCTCTATTTTGCGTTTCTGAATTCAAGACCAGAAATCCAGAGGTTAAGGCTAAGAAGAAGCAGATTAGTCTACAACCTTTGGTTCATTACCCTCAGGATATCACTGTTATCCATGTTGATGTAGGGGTCTATGCTGATGGCTTAGTGGCCTTAGGTTGCTTTTTAAAAAGTAAATAGCAGGTGATCCAATTTTCTGCAAGCAAGAAGGAGATGATCATGGTGAATCCTGATTTTGCTGAACTATTTGCTATTAGGTGGTGCTTAAGCATTGCCTTGGAACTGTTATGTTTGTTAGTAGGAATTTTAATGTGGATGTTCATAATATTATGGGGTTGAAGTATAGGTTTGGAACAAAAACTTGGATTGGTGGTTACCATGGTGTGCACTCTATTATATGGTGTGGACTCAATTATATATGGTTTGTCTCTTTCCTTGGTTTGAATGAAATACTTTCTCATAAAAAAATAGATGCATTACATGTTGTAAATCATAGTTGCGTGAAGTTAGTTAATTTTATTATAAGGTATTTATAGCAACTATATATTATTATTTACCATATGTAACTAACTATCATTCAATAATGAACAAGATATCACTTATATTCACTCTTTTTCCATTGACTTCTCATTTGTAGTTTGACTAGATTAGACTAAAGGAAAAAGCACTCCTTTTCCATTGATTTCTCATTTGTAGTTTAACTAGATTAGACTAGAATAAATAACGATGTGGTTGAACCTTTATAGTATCGAGTTTTCTTTCCCTTATCTCTAATTTATGTATTATATGTGACTAAGTTTTATATAGATTTGCAAAGAAATTTTTCCTTCTACATAGGAAATTTTTTCCCCGAATAAACACAAATTTGTATACTTTAAAATTTTGTGTCTTTTTAAAAGTGGCAGGAGTTGACCCCTCTTTTCATCAGACAAATTAGTGGAAATATAACTTACAACTTTTGTCATGCCTCCAAATAGTCATACTATAGATGGGGAGATAGATGTTTAAGTTCTAGTTCAAGAGGAACCTCCACTTATGGGTATTGTTCTTCTTCAACTCATAAGGTAACTCCAATATTTCCATAGGTTCCACTGGTGCAATTTCCTGGCACATTGGTCCACTTATAATTCATTCATTCTTATCATCTTCATTCAATTGGCCTACTTCTTGTTCTAAGATGTTACTGCTTTTGAGAAGATTTTTGTGAATGATAGGTTCATATCTTGATATCATTAAACAATCATCCACTTCCTGCTCTAGATATTGTAATGCATTCATCACATTAAAATGAATTGATATCCATTGACTCTCACGGTTAATTATCCTCTTTTTACATCTATCAATGTTTTTCCAATGGCAAGAAATGGTATTCCCAATAGGATGGGAGTTTCTGCATCAACATTCAAGTCCATGATGATAAAGTCATCCAGAAATACAAACTTATCAACTCTCACCAAAACATCTTAAATCTTTCCTTGGGGATAGCATAAGTTTCTATCAGCTAGTTGAAGAGTGACAATTGTTGGTCTGGGAGCTCAAATTCTCAAGTTCTTAAAAATAGATAAGGACAAAAGGTTGATACTTGTTCCAAGGTCACATAGTGCCCTCCATATAATGAATTTCCAACGTTACATGGTATAGTGAAACTTCCAGGATCCAATATCTTAAGAGGGAGTTTTCCTTGAACTAGTTGACTGCATTCTCGAGTTAATGCTACAATTGAAAATTCTCCCACTCTCTCCCTCTTTGTAAGAACATCCTTCATAAATTTTGAGTAGTTCGAGGAATTATGTGATCAAGATGGTGGATCAGTGTTGATGGGAAACAACAAAGCTTGCAAAATTGCAGGTATTGGATCTGTGAGATTCAAGCTCCATGATGAGTCAATAAGACTATTGACTGAAGTTAGGTATGTACCTGACTTGAAGAGAAATTTGATTTCTCTTTGTGAATTCGACAAGAAGGGATATGTCTTTCAAGGAGAGAAAAGTATCCTAAGAGTCATGAAGGGGTTGAATGAAGTCTTGAGAGGAATGAAGAAACAAGGCTTGTATACCCTTGAGGCTGAAGTTGTAAGTGGTTCGACAAATGTTGCATCCATGAAACTGTTGTCGAAGACCAAATTATGGCACATGAGATTGGGCCATGTCAGCGAGAGAGGCCTGGTCGAACTAGGGAAACAGAACCTGCTAGGTGGTGACAAAGTCGAGAAGTTGGAGTTTTGTGAACCTTGTGTATCTGGTAAATCCTGTAGGGTGAAGTTTAACAAAGGTAAACAAAGAACATATGGATCCTTTGATTACATCCATGTTGATCTTTGGGGGCCTGCAAGGAATCCTTCACATTCAGGTGCAAGACTATTCCAGAAAGTTATGAGTATTCATTCAGAAGATGAAGGATGAAACTTTTAAGAATTTCAAGAGTTGGAA
This sequence comes from Lathyrus aphaca, assembly GCA_963966055.1. Taxonomy (NCBI): domain Eukaryota; kingdom Viridiplantae; phylum Streptophyta; class Magnoliopsida; order Fabales; family Fabaceae; genus Lathyrus; species Lathyrus aphaca. The sequence continues at coordinate 295,866,984 of OZ014524.1, forward strand.
GGTTTTGGTCGAAACTCAAACTGGCAGAAAGGTCAAGAGGTTGAGAACTGATAATGACCTTAATTCTGCAATGAAGTTTCGATAGTTACTGTGTCGAGTATGGGATTGCAAGGCATAAGACTGTAGCAGGTACTCCTCATCAAAATGGTCTAGCTGAGAGATTCAATCGAACAATCCTCGAAAGGGTTAGATGCATGTTGGTTAGTGATGGATTGAAGAAGGTGTTTTGGGCTGAGGCTGTTTCGACAACAACATATTTGATAAACAGATGTCCTTCAACTGCGTTAGATATGAAGACACCTGAAGAAGTTTGGTCGAGACATCCATCAGATCTCGACAAACTGAGAGTATTTGGTTGTGTATCCTATGCTCATATTAGGCAAGACAAGGTCAAACCTAGAGCTCTGAAATGCATGTTCATGGGATATCCTAAAGGAGTCAAAGCTTATAGGCTATGGTTCCTAGAGCCAGGTCACAGGAGGTGTATCACCAGTCGAGATGTTGTTTTCAATGAAGTTGAGATGACTTTCAAGAAAACTGACGATGTTTTCGAAGAGTTGGAACATAGAGAAATTCCTATTGAGGTGAAACATAGTGATGCTGAATTGCATAACCCAGATGAAGTTGAAGAAGAAGCAGAAACTGCTATCGAAGATGACGAGACTGATAATGATTACCTGATGGAAAGAGATAGGTCGAGAAGAGTCATCAAGCCACCTCAGATACTTGAGTATGCAGATCTTATAGCTTATGCCTTAATCTCTGCAAGTGAAGTTCTAGATGAAGAACCTAGAGACTATAAGGAAGTTTTGAGGAGTCAAAATAAGACTAAATGGATGAAGGCCATAGATGATGAGATGAAATCTCTTCTTGATAACAATACTTGAGAATTGATTAAGAAACCTGTTAGAGCCAGGTTAATCAGCTGTAAATGGATTTTCAAAGTTAAGGAAGGAATCGAAGGAGTAGCGTCGAAGAGATACAAGGCAAGGTTGGTTTCAAGGGGGTTCACTCAGAAAGAAGGAGTCGACTTCAATGATGTGTTCTCTCTTGCTGTGAAGCACAAGTCCATTCCAATGTTGCTTGCCATGGTGGCACAGTTCGACCTTGAACTGGAATAGATGGATGTGAAGAATGCGTTCTTATATGGTGATCTTGATGAAAAAATCCTGATGAGACAACCTGAAGGGTATGTCGAAGAGGGGAAAAAAGTATATGTGAAAACTGAAGAGATCTTTATATGGCCTGAAACAATATCCTCGACAGTTGAATAGGAGATTCGACAAGTTCATGGCATGCATAAGTTTCATCAGAAGTCAGTTCGATCATTGTGTTTACTTCAGACTTCGACCTGGTAATTCATTTGTTATTTTGTTGCTTTATGTGGATGATATTCTAATAGCAAGCAACAATGTCGATGATGTAATGAGGGTGAAGGCTGAACTCAATAAGGAATTTGATATGAAGGATTTGGGAGTTGCGTCCATGATTCTTGGGATTGACATCCGGAGAGATAGAAATCAATCGAGATTATGCTTATCTCAAGAGGCATACTTAAAGAAGATTCTTGATAAGTTTGGTATGTCGAATTCAAAGTCTTTTGTGACTCCAACAAACCCTCAATTCAAATTGAGTATAGATCAGTGTCCCAATACTGATGTCGAAAGAGCTTATATGAATAGTATTTCATATGCTAATATAATAGGTTCTTTCATGTATGTTATGGTCTGTACTTGACCCGGCATAGCATATGCAGTAAGTCTTATAAGTAGGTACATGTCGAATCCTAGAAAGGCTCACTGGAAAGCATTGAAATGGATTCTAAGGTACATAAATGGGTCTCTGAGCAGAGTCCTAATTTATGGGGGAGCCTTGGGTGAAGATTGTAAAACAACAATCGAAGGATATGTCGACTCTGATTATACAGATTGTATGGATTCTAGAAATTTGTGGAAATTTGTCGTCCATTAGGTTAACAATCGAAGTCTGCTCACATGTTATTGTTTAATTGAGCCTTGTGTTATGAATCCAATTGTTTAAGTTAACTTGTACCCTAAGTTAGCTTGTAATGGGTAATTGTTAAAAAGTCCATTAGGTTAGTGTGTTAGTTTTTATTATAAATAGCATACTAATCTCTCATATTTTGCATAAGAGAAAATAGGAAAATAAAACCCTAATACAAAAGTGAGAGAGATTATTTATTATTCTTGTATACTTGTAATCTTGTTTTAAGAGAAAGGAAAGAATATCAGTTTATAACCAATCCTTGTTGTTATCTTTGGTAACCCTAAACCCTAACCCTTGTGGGTTTCTTGAGAAACTTATTATTCTCTGTTTCTAAGGTATCTAATTCACAACACAATTGATAATTCTTTTTTTCTCACATCTACTTCCATCCTTCTGCTTTCCTTTGGCTCTCAGCTGGTGTCTCCGACTGTCTTGTCTGACCTCATCAAAACTATCCTTTCAAAAAGTAACAAACTAATAAAAACTTCAAAAGATAGCACCTATTACGCTCTTAACAAACTACTGTAAAAATAACAAAATACAATGAATTTAACTATTGAATGATAAATAAAACAGGAATAGAAAAATATTAGGACTTGTAATAACTCACAAATGATGAGTTAATCATAGGGTAACTTGTGTACATATAATTCAAATGTCACTGCAGAGCAAGTCAATCGAGGTGAATAGATGCAGAACACACCATTGAATCTAAAGGAGTGTTATTGAGTCGGAAAAAAATTGATGGCACTTGTACAAAAAATCCGAACCTTCTTGCCATCAAATTTGGGAAAATCAACCTTTAAATTTTGCGTAGAGTAAGAATTGATGCGCATATTGCGAATGGTTGTCAATTCCATATTCAAATCATTAGAAGAACTATGAGGCAGTGTGTGAAGCGCGTGAGCACAAAGAAGAACATATTTCCTTTAATCCAGATACCAGACGAGCACTCAATTCATCGTGACACTGGATCAACTAGACATTGTTGACGAGTAACCATCTTCACAACACTGGATTGCTACTTCTTATACCAACTGTAACAAGTTTTTGTTTGTTAAGGAGACCGTTAACAATTCCTACTCACAACAAGAGCTCCAATGGATGAATAAACTCGATGATGAAGAACAAAATGACAAAAGAAGAGAATTAATGAAATGAGATATTAGTAGAATTGTACCATTTCATTCAGTGTTATGAAGCGAGTTATACATCAAGTATCATTTCAAGGCTAATCTATATAGATTAATCCTTAACTAACTCTGAAAACACTAGTATTATAACCAAACTATATACCTAAATTTAAGTAATCATTATTAAGGCGTAAGTAATATTGTCAATGACCCCATCCACTGAGTTTCGCCCGAATGATTCCTTCAAATGAACCAATTAATCCTACCATTGTTACAAGAAAGCATGAAAAGCTAAATATTCTGAGAGCAATCCATTTTCTAGTCCAAGCTCCAATTTTCATCTGTACGAAGTACATCTCAACTGGGAAATATATAGCCAATGGCCAGAAATTTATGCTTCCTAATACTCCAAGAACTTGGTTGAAGTAAGGAAATAAAATTGCAAGTCCAGTGGTTGAAATCACATAGGCTGTTCTAAAACAAAACCTGTAAAGATTTACCTCAAAAGCCGGTAATAGAGGAAGTTTCACTCTGCGGAAATCATTCACAAAGCTACTCTTGGGAAATTTCTTTGAACACCATCTATCAGCAGTGCTATATATTGGTTGACTGTATATCTGATATCCTCCAACCAAATGAATGATAATGCAAACATTCGCAAGGTCGATAAGCCAGAAAGGCTCGTAAAATCCAAACCCTGTCAATACATTTCCTGGTGCAGCATTTCCAAAAGCTGCATAACCAGAGCATCCACAGCATAGGTAGAAGAATGTTGTAATGGAGATTGAAATCATGGAGGCCTTTTTCATGGTTCGATTCTCTGATGGAGGAGACTTTAGAGTGTCCTTTGCTCAACAAAATTCAAAATTTTATTTAATATGTATCGTTTTGCATAGTAATATAATCAACGTTTACTCATCGAATTGTACCTGTATCTCGAGAAGGAGCATTGGGTATGGATAGGAAAAGCTAATGTCACCGATTGCCTGGAAGATTAACCAGATTTTGTCAGCAACATTAGCAGTTTGTACTCCTGTTACACTTCCTATAAATCTTCCATTTTCTGCAAAAGCAATCCAAGTCCTATGAAATATGTTGCTTTAACTATCAAGAGGCTTGAAATTAACAAATAAACATAATCTTAAATTGACTGAAGATGAGCCTTACTTATGACTGTTGCTATGCCAAGTCCTAGTCCAATGAATGAATATGAAAATGACATTATCGCGGCAACAATTGAAACCCAAGTCATGTTATGGAGATCCGGTATGAATGACATTACAATCTGAACAAGTCCAAACAGCAACATATACAAATTACCTCCATATCTACAATGAACACCATGTCCTTTCTTGTGATAACAATTTGATCTCATAATAGCCCTGTAATAATTAGTAGATTAAACATGTGTCACTGTCTTGTTAGCAAAAAAAAAAAAGTACAACCAAAGAAGTACCTTATACTGGTTGCTGTGGTAATTACATAGGCAACACAAGTCCCATACAAGCTCAAGAATTGAAGAAAACCAGCCACATAAGTGCTTTTCATACCTAAACCACCATTAAACTCGATTTGAAGTTATAACTGTTATAGTAGTTCATGAGAAGTGTATCTATGTTGTCTAGAATGATTGCACTAGCACATAACAAAGAGTTGAATGTGTTCTACCAAGATTGACTCTAACAGCATCAATGTAAGAGTAGTTTCTTTTCCCGGTCACAGGGTCAGGATTTCTGTAACAATCAGACAAAAGAATTGAAGAAATATAGGTAGCTATTGCACAAGAAATCAAGGCAAGTGGCCCTCCAATCCATCCTAATTGAGCATTACTCCATGCCAAGGACAAAACACCGGAGCCAATAACAGCTGTGATGATATGAGCCACAGCACTCTTCACATTTCCTGCAGAATTTACGGCAGGAATATAAAATTTGAGTATTCAAATTCAAGTATATGAAAATGGATTTGTTATGATGCTATAGAGAGTTTTTTCTACCAGTTCTTTTGACACGTCCATCATCATCATAAGCAACAGAAGCAGTTCTTGTCATTTGTAGAGAATTTTTCCTATCCATCTTTATCCAAGCAAACCTATAGTTCAACGGAAAATTTTACTTCATGCAATAATTCAAAATTTAATCAAGCAATGCAATTATATTTTTATAAATAAAAGAGAATACTACTAACCCAAAAATCTTCTTTTTCTCTTTTCTTTGTGCTTTTTCTACATCATTATTTTTCTCCTCTTTTCTCTGAATTTTTAAGGTCAATTCTTGCTTTTTCGAAAATCTTTGGATATGATACGACTCTATAATTTTCTTTTCTTTTCTTTCTTGTTCAAAGTTTCTTCCTCTTTGAGCAGTAAAATATCATATAGAAATTTTAAATTTCACGTTAGGAAATCAATTATAGCATTCAACTCTTTTCATATTATATTGAAAGTCAATTAAGATTATGCCTCTTTTGGTAAATAAAATAATACTAATTGATAATCAAATCACGTATTCTTTAATAAATACATAAAAGAGTGATTTAGTTTTTTATTCAAACACTTTTTGTAAGAAGAAAAAAAAAACGAATATCCAATGCACACAACTAATCCTTAAAGAAGAGTTTACCCCGCACCCCCCCAATTATACCTGTACCCCCCCAAAAATTTTTTTTTGACCAAAATGCCCTCATATAAATAGTTACAAATTCAAATTCACTTTCCATTTTTACCGTCCGTCCAAAAGTTACAGAGAGAAAAAAATTTTTCATTTTCGCACGTGTTTACCGGAAGACTACAAGTAAGTCTTCCGGAATGAAAAATTATGTACCGGAAGAGTTTGTTAAAGTCTTCCGGTACCGGAAGACTTTATGAAAGTCTTCCGGAATGGGTTAAATGGCTACCGAAAGACTTCATCAAAGTCTTCCGGAAAAATTGCATACCGAAAGACTTTGATGAAGTCTTCCGGAATGGTTTTGTGTGTACCGGAAGACTTCAAGAAAGTCTTCCGGAAATTTAATTTTTTTTTTTTTTTTTTAATAATTGTTTTTCTGTTTTTTTCAGTGGTTCGATCACGCGGCAGAGATGGGAGGATTCCAGTGCGATCGATGGGACGGGGCGAGACGAGTAGATCACGCGCAGATGATGCTGGTACATCTGCAGCTGCAGCTGACCCTGTGGGGTATCCTGGTGGTCCGTACGATACCAGGCTTTTGGTTTCGTACGAGCATCACGTGGCGAGACGTGTATGGTTTGGCGAGGTAATGAAATTATAATTATTTAGTTTTGAATAAATAACCGAAATTATATAATTTGTTTATCTAATTTGTTTAATTTTATTTGATTTCAGGAGAGGGGGGCGAAGAAGGAACTGAAGGTGGCGGGACATGGGTTGAAGTTGACCCAGATGGTTCCACAGCAGCTTCCACCCGAGATTGAGAGTATCATATTTAGGTCCGGGTTAGCTTCCTTACAGAGATCGAGTTTGAAGAAGATTGATGCAAACTTGGTTTCTGCATTTGTGGAGAGATGGCATATAGAGACATCTTCATTTCACCTGCCGTTCGGTGAAATGACGATTACTCTCGATGATGTGGCATGTCTGCTTCATTTGCCTATTAGGGGGGTATTCTGGAACCCTCAACCCATCAGTGAGGAGTTAGCCATTGAGTGGGCTGTTGACTATCTTGGTGTGACATCGAGAGCGGCACTTTTCCAGGTTCGTGAGTGCAGAGGATCGTACTTCAAGATAGAGTGGTTATATGATCGATTCGTAGAGCATCGAGCAGCTTCACGTTGGGCATTTGCGACCCGATGTTATTTGATGGTTTTAGTGGGCTGCACCATCTTTGCGGATAAGTCATTTACACTCGTGGAGGCGCGATACTTGGCATTATTTAGGGACCTGGATGCATTGTCCACCTATAGTTGGGCATCAGCTGCATTGGTGACACTGTATAGGTTTCTTGGAGATGCGTCTATGTTTAGCTGCAAACAGCTTGGTGGTTATCCGACTCTCCTACAGGTATATATTTAAATTCAGTTTATTATGTTAAAGTTATATATTAAATTTAGTTTATTGATTTTTTTTTAAATCTAATTTTAATTTTATTATGTTCATTCTGTTCTATTTAATTATTATGTTATTGTTTTTTTAACAGTGCTGGATTCACGAGTATTTTCCTACACTTGGGAAAAAAGGAGAGAATTGGATACCTGCTCAGAACTGTGGACTCCCGCGAGCGATGAGGTGGACGTACAAACAGGGGGCGTTAAAGGTGGATGAGTTGCGACCCATTATGGATGAGCTGACACCGACTGATGTCATATGGAGGCCGTTCGAGGATCATAGAGTTCATCGTCGTTTTGATGAGATTTCTCTATTCAGGGGTTGTTTGAGGTGGGGAGATACTATTGTTCCATACATGCCTGACAGGTGTCTTCGACAGTTTGGATACCGTCAGTCCATTCCACCTGCACCCATTGATCCTAGGATGGCTGGTGACATTGATGTTGAGTGGATTAGTTACACCCAGAGCGCTGGCCAGGTGATTCGTTCTGCTACACGGGCGACTATCCCATTTGAGGTAGAGGATGGATACCTAGAGTGGTATTATCGTGTTTCGCATCCTCGATTGGTACCTCCTACCTATGATGAGCCCTATGATGAGCCGCCAGTTGCATCTATTCCTGAGTACGATGCGGGACCATCTGATCCTGCATGGGGTTCTGTGTCCACCTTGATTCATCGCTACCTTCAGCAGAATGCAGCTGAAGAGGATGATCCACATTTTGCTGATCTGTTTGCAGCTTTACGTATTGCTCGTTCACAGTGATGTATAGTTATGTTTATGTCATATTATTTCTTCGACTTTGTTTGTTAATATATTGACATTTGAACTGATATTTATGTTATATGTTATTTATAGTTTTTCGATTACCTGAATCCAATTTATGTTATATGTTATTTAAGTGAAAATAAAAATGAAAAACATAATGAAATTAAAATATATAATATAATTCATGAATAAAAAGGAATAACAATGGTTATAATTTATAATGAGTTTGTAATATAGGCGTAAGTTGTTGCCAATGTTGTAGACGCGCAGCAAATCCTACCATCCATGATGTTGCTGCTGGAGAACGAAAGTTCCTCCAATCTGTTGTCACTGGTGGCAATGGAAATCCTTCTTTCATGTTAACCTATATTCAAAATTAAACAATACATTATTTAATGTTACTCAAATAATTTACTAATAATATCAAATTATAACAATGTTTACCTGAATCCAATGATTGGAGTTTACAAATCCAATGCAATAAAATGAGACATTGGGTGAGAATGTAGTTGTCATAGGGAAGAAAGTCAAACATTCGACTCCTAGACAGACAAGTACCACGTTATACCGATTCGCAATCACGTAACCCATATCTGGTAGAGTCAACCATTTCTCTATTGGTTGTGAACCACTTCCCTCTATCTTCAAAGAATCTCTCACTTCAGCTAACCGATCAGCAAATAAATTGGCATATAAAGCTGATCTTTCATTATGTATAATTTCCAATTCTAATTCCCGACGAACCATTGGCCAACCATCTTCGGCATAACCCCGCAATGAAGCAATCACTCTAAATCCACAATTACCATCTGACATTACGTTGACAACGTCATCAATGAATGACCTAATATGATAAGGAAATTGAAGGATGAACCGTTTAGATGACTGTGAAGTTTGTGTTAATTTTAACTTCTTTTTCACAGGTTGTGATGGTTGAGATGGTTGAGATTTCTTTTTTGAATTTTGTGATGGTTGAGATTGTCGTTGTGAAGATTGTGATGCTTGATCAACATATTCATGATACGAAGGATCCCTGTAAACATCATACCCTTCAGGTTTTTTGCCTTTTTTCTTGACTCCACCTTTTGTCTTTATTTTTTCAGGTGGTGCTAACAAAGAAGTCGTTGTGGGAAATGCAAGTTCATAAACCCTACTATGTAATGCCCTTCTTCCAACAACATCTTGTGACCTATACCTTTTCCATAACTCATCCATTGCAGATTTCATACCCACTTCTGATTCCTCATCTAAGTCTTCTTCCAACTTAATTTCCATACTTAGTTTCCTCCAATGTACATGCACAGCCTCAATTGGTATCGGAATACCACTAATTCTATACCCTGCCAACTCACACGCGCAAGGTAATCCATAGGTGGATCTAAGAGTACATCGGCATCTGTCTTTGTTAGTTCCAATATAATCAACTCTCTTTAACTCTTCAGCAACGCGCCTCAATGCAGCTCGCGACACTGAAGTACGTAAATATGTGTAAAATGGACTTGAATGGACATGTGCAACTTCATACACACTCTTTTGAAAAGAAGCTCGAATGTTGCTAATTTGTATCTTTAAGTTGTCATTCATGGCCTCCCAACATTTGACCATGTCACCAATACTGTTACCCAACATCTGCTTTAACTTCCAATGAGCAGACTCAACCCTATAATAATACATATTTAAACTAAGTAAGAAAAATAAAAAATTCACAAAAAGTATATTTTGGGATCTAAAACAAAACATACCGATTAGTCGTCGTGTTACCCATATGTAGGACTCGATTAATCCATGCGCAAACAAACCTTTGTCTATGTGGTGTCAACCATGTGTCGTTCACGTACTCAAAAAATTTAGGACAATCAACACACTCTTGCTCAAGTTCTTTTAAATGTTGTGCATACTCAACCTCATCACTAGCCCATACGACATCCGTCCATAATTTGCCAATTGACTCCTGCTTATCAGGATCCACTAATAGTTTCCTTTTTGCACCAACATTTTTGTTAATGTGAAACTGACATAGCAAATTATTTGTCTTCGGAAACACAGTTTCAATGGCTTTCATCAAAGCAAGATCTCTATCTGTCATCATAACTTGTGGAAATAAATCTTTTTTCACAAACAATTTTTTAAGCTTATCTAACACCCAACAAAAAGTCTCAGTCTGCTCAGACTCAATATACGCAAATGCGACAGCAAAAGTCAACTCGGTAGATGTCATGCCAACAATTTCAAACAAAGGTTGTCTGTATTTGTTTGTCTTATAAGTGCTATCCATAACTAACACAATAGGAAACATATTCAACAACTTAACTGAATCTGGATGTGCCCAAAATATATCTTTAATAACTTCAGAGTCATCTCTTTTTCTACTCCAATAAACATAACCTGCAGCCTCGATAAGCTTAAACAAATGTTGTATCTCACTTCTAGGACCTCTTATCTCTTTTTCCATCATACTCTTTTGCTTGTATATTTGTGTGATACGAGTGACACAATCTGGATCAATCTCGTACAAGGAATGCAATATATTTCTGGGTGCAACCTTTCTCTTTGTTAAATCAGCAACATGTTGCTTCTGATCCGCTGTCAACCTACCAACAAATGAGTGACCTTCTAATCTATCGGGTAAATCATGGTTATGATCGCCGCATTTTACATCAATCTTCCATCCAGATCCATCTTTTGTCGGAATCGACCTGATCTTAAATGGACATCCACATTTCTTCGTCGCACTTTCTATTCCACTACGAATATCCTTGTATTTCCCACCTTTATCGCAACCAAATATTATTTTGTTCTTTCTTCCTCTCTTGCCTGTTTGTGTATCTGAACGAGTGATGACGACCGTCACTTTATTTCGTAATCCGGTGTCTTTGACCCATCTTATCACCTCTTCTCGTGTACCAAATATCTCTGTCGTTGTAAATACATCTGATGTATTCACACATATCGGTTCTTTTTCGTGTAAAGGTACTGCCCCTACAAAATAAAAAAAAAATTTTTAAAAAATGAATTAAAAAAAATTTAATAACAAAAAAAAAAATTCGTACCGGAAGACTTTATGCAAGTCTTCCGGTATTGCACTCTTACAATACCGGAACACTTACATAAAGTCTTCCGGTACACATATTCATTCCTACCGGAAGACTTAATAAAAGTGTTCCGTACCGGAACACTTTTATTAACTCTTCCGGTGTGCAAACATCATAATACCGGAAGACTTACATAAAGTCTTCCGGTATGTAAATTTACGTACCGGAACTCATTCCAAAAGTCTTCCGGAACGTGTAATTTTTGACAAATTTTTACTTTTATCTGACGGTCTGACACAAAAGGTAAAAAAAAATAATAATAAAATAATAAAATAATAAAATAATCTAAGGGTAAAACGGGCATTTTTAAAAGAATGTGGGGGTACAGGTATAACTGGGGGGGTGCGGGGTAAAATCTTCATCCTTAAATCGGGGATGCAAACCCAAAACCTCTTCTTAAAATGCAAGAGATTCATTCTTATTTTATTCAAATACTATAATGTAAAACAATTCTTTTTTAACAAAATATAATTATGTTGTGAATTTTAATCAAATAATAAATCTATATTTAAAATTAAGCATTTTTATTTTATTTTTTATATTGTGATGAGAAATTGTTGATATCAGATAAAGTTGTTAATAAATAGGAAAATATTTGAAAACTTTATATATATATATATATATATATATATATATATATATATATATATATATATATATATATATATATATATATATATATATATATATATATATATATATATATATATATATAAAAGTGAGTCATTTGTAATTTTTATGTTCAATCCACTTTCTCTCTTCTCCATTATTAAAATTGTTCATGACTGGGCCTCGAGGACATCGCTGACCCATAGTCCAACATGTCGGGCAAAGGCCCATCCAGTCGACCACATTTTCTACATCGTCGGGTAGATTTGTAACTGCCCGAGCAGGCGCTTGGCGCGTCGGATATGCACCTTATCCGTTGAACTAATGACGAGGAGACCACGTCTCCCCCCTCACTCGCCACGTCACTCAATTGTCTGACATTATCTCTTAAAAGATATGGGCAGTTGGACCAAGGGCAAGACCACGTGCTAGGCCTCACACGCTCCCACGTGTACCTTGGCAGTTCTTCCTTGGGCCTAGCTAATTCAGCCCAAAGGAGAACTTTGGTCCAGCGTTGGGGGCTCACTATAAATACTCTTTTCACTAAAGGGTCAGGTATTCTGAAACACTTTCTCTCTTACCACTTTTTGTACCGTATACTCACTTTAGCATCGGAGTGCCTTGCAGGTACACCCATTCCTCGCTTGTCAACCCCTTTGTTGTTCGTGCTCGACCTCTGGAAGGTCATTTTGATCAGGTAAGATCAGTGGTGCCCTCTGTGGGAAACAACTATCCCCTTCTTCCACAACAGAAGATCAAAGCTCAAATCCATCTTTCATCCTTCCAGCATGGCCGGAGAGCACGTTGACAACCACTGCATCCCCCTCGCCGACTACACGACGGAGGACAACCTGAACTACAACTAAGTTGATCTCAGAGAAGGGAAACCTGCCACCCTATCGCCTGAACCCGAAGATAATGGGGTTCCACAACCTCAATCTCAAATTTCGTCGGTCGCCTCATTTCAGCCCATCCTAGTGCCCGTCGAAGGAGACGTCACCATGATAGCTATGGTGAACGCCCTTAATCAGGCCAGCTCCATGTTCTACCAGTATCACGAGAGGATCATGGCCCTTGAGGCTGACCGACGAGAAGATATTCCCCAACAAGGACGAAGGACTCTGCACGAGAAGCAACATCCCGAAACAGACAAGAAACGAGGACGCTCTCCTCCTCGGCGGGGAAGACGCTCTCCCGAGCCCAAGAAGAATATATCCAGGATACACCATGACACCGATCGACCGAGGACCTCTCCACGACGTGGGCATAACCCTGGAAACGGTGACTTTTCCCCGCTGAGAATTGATGAGGAAGATCCCCATTGCCCGCTCTCGCGAGCTATTATGGAAGCACCGCTCCCCAAAGGCATGGAGAAACCCCCACACTTGGCTATTTATTACGGGACGACTGACCCCGATGATCACGTCGACAACATCAATGATATGCTCGACTATCGCAACGACATCACCGGGCATCTCAAATGCAGACTATTTTCAACAACCCTTAGAAAAGGAGCAATGGCCTGGTATAAAAGCCTGACCCCGGAGTCCATCACATCTTGGAAAGTCATGAAATCCATGGTCACGAGGCATTTCACGACCTCTCGACGTCACCCCAAGACGGAGGCGACCCTCGAAGCTATAGTGCAGGAAAAAAATGAGACATTGCGCTCATACATCGAGCAGTTCAACCAATAGGCCGTCAAAGTGGATACGACGGAGCACATGTAGAAATACCTCCTCGAGAGGGGGCTTCTACCTGGAAGCTAACTCAGCAGAGCGGTAGGGATAAAACCTCATCGTACTTTGGACGAGCTCCTACACAAAGCCCAAACTTACATCAGATACGAGGAGAAACAGGTCACCCATAATGCTCGGAATAACTGCAGCACCGATGACACCTGTCACTCCAAACGCGAGGACCTCATTGCTCCCCTCCGTAATGGGATAAGCTAAAAGAGGAGACGCCCCGCGAGAAGCGTGAAGGAAGAGGACCCGCATTGTCGCCAAGTCTGCCCAACACACCTTGCCTTTCTTCAAACTACTACGAAAAGAGGCCACATTCGAATGGACCGAAGAATGCGAGCAAGCACTGCTCCACCTAAAAAGGGAACTCTCCGAACCACCGCTCATATCCCGACCACTAGAAAAAGAGACTTTGTATCTGTATCTGTCTGTGGCAAATGAGGCCGTCAACACCGTCCTCATCCGAGAAACAAGTGATGGGCAAAAACCCATTTATTTCACGAGCAAGGCTCTCCAAGGCCCAGAGCTCAGATATCAACAGATCGAGAAAGTCGCATTAGCCTTGATAAATTCCATGAGGAGACTACAACATTACTTCCTTGCCCATACGATTAAAGTTCGAACCGATCAACCCATCAAGTAACTCCTCGGTCGACCAGACATGGACGGTCGAATGTTGAAATGGTCGCTGGAGCTATCGGAGTTCGACATCCAATACCAAAACAGGAAAGCTCTGAAAGCTCAGGTCTTAGCCGATTCCGTCGTAGAGATGACGCATAGCCTGATCCCAACTAGCGGCACCCAAAAGTGGGCGATCTTCGTCGATGGTGCTTCCAGCTCGACGGGAAGTGGCGCATGAATCATCCTCGAAAACAAGGACGGTATTCTGATCGAGGTCTCACTGGCATTGGCCTTCCCGATCTCTAATAACTAGGCCGAGTATGAAGCATTCCTCGCGGGTTTAAGATTAGCCGAGGACTTAGGTGTAACACCCAAAATTTGCCCTCTCATTTTCGTAGCATTTAGCATATCATTTTCATATTTCGCATTGCATCTGCATAGAAAAATGAAGCACAACATTCATTGTTGAAGCATAGCATAGAGCTGGCAGTGATTTCAGTTGAGCGTGGTCGTTCAGTTCGTGATTCCATTCAGATGGACGTTTGACCTAATCTCGGTCAAACTATCAATAGATCGGTAGAATTGCAGGTTATCTGTATTGGGGATTATTTCTCAGGTAATGTGTCTCAAAGTCGGGTTGTGTTATGTGCGAGAATCATCAGTTTACCAAGCAGTGGTTGGTGAGAGGGTTTCAAATCCAAAGATTCAGGCTTATCGTGATGACGCTTAGAAGGTGACTTATCCAGAAGGTCGTTGGTTTCTGTGAAAGCGATGCGAGATTGGTTGAGTAAATTGATGAATCGAGATTTCGTGGCTATGTGCATGTTGGTGATAATTGGTTTGTTCGTGCTTGACCTCCGGAAGGTCATTCTAATCAGGTAAAATAAATATAAATGACTTAAATTATAAACTATATATATATAGTGTTTTAGGCATATTTAGTTCCTATATCCCTTAAGTTTAAGCGAAGTTTTGTGTTGGTTCCCTAACTTAAAAATATTGCGTAATAGTACCTTAACTTATCTTCCATTAAACTATTTTGTATCTTCTGTTATACTGGGTGAAAAAAACGTTAAGTATGGCCGATGTGGCATGTTAGGCATGCAACCATTTAAGCTAACACTCACCTGTTGTGTTATAAACCATTTAGGGTTCGTGTTTTCCCAATCTCTATCTTCCTCATTTGTTTTTCACTGTTCATACATTTGGACTGTGGTTTCCTATTTTCACCATTCCATCTCCCATCGTGCATTTGTATTCTTCCACCTTCCATCAGTGCTTAAATGTCTAAGAATGCAAGTAGTGTCTCAATCACAAATTTTGGTACATTTGGATCCGTGCTTCGTAGAAACAAGATAATGAAGTTTTTTTGACAAGATGATAGTGTTCTTCGTATTGTTAGTGATGTGAACAATGTCAATTATGGGAGAAAATTTTGGGTTGTAGAAATTACTGAAATCACATGGACAAAGGGTGTAGTTTATTCAAGTGGTAGGAGATGAATTTGTTGATGAAAGGGATTTTAAGCTTGAAAGGCAAAAGAAGAAAATTAACAAATTGAAGAATGAGATTATCCACACTAAAGGATTGTTGAAAATTTCCATTGTAGTTGGGATGTTAAGCTTAGGGTTGAATCTTGTGTGTGTAACAATGTATTTCAATTAGGATTAGGGTAATTCATTGTTTTGTTTTCACAATATGAATGTAATCTTCTGTTTATTTAATGGAGAATGTTAGTGTCTATTTTAATATAGTGTTTTGTTTGTACATTATTCTCTGTTTTAACACTGATACTTAACTGCTATAAAAGTTGAAACAAAATATAACCTATTATAATGCCTATCTATAACATTCCAAAAAGTGATACAAAAAGTCATTATAAGCCATTGTCATTAAGCCATTATAAGGAATATCTATAACATTACCAAAAAGGCATTACAAGCCATTGTCAATAAGCCATTATAAGGTATTAACATAACATTAGAAAAAGGCATTACAAGCCATTGTCAATAAACCATTATAAGAAACAAAAAATAACATTACAAAAAGCCATTATAAGGCATAACAAACATCATAACAAACATCAAGGTTGACTTGATGGTGGCTGACTTGAAACTACTGGTTGTAGTGGCTGACATAAAATAGAAGATTGTGGTGACTGACTTAAAATTATTGCTTGTGGTTCATAAGTTGAGGTTCCTTCTAGTACCTGAGTTGGAGGTGCTTCTATTGGAATATTATATAAGTTAAATATTATTTAATTATTATATTTCAAAAATTATTTTGCGGACATATATATTTTAAATTTTAATTATACTTGTTATTTATCAAATCAAGAGCCTTAATTGATTAAGTGGCCAAATAAATTTAAAATTCTATTTAGATTTCTATTTAGTGATTAATTAATTAACTTGATATGTGTTCAAATATGATTGGATGTCCGGATGACCCATTTTGGAATAATGGGAACCCTAAATTTAATTGGCCATCATCTTTTATATATATATATATATATATATATATATATATATATATATATATATATATATGTTATGGTCCCCAATATACCGTACATAAACAAATTATATCTTCTCTTCATCCGAAGAATATTCAAGGTATTGGTAGTACCGGTTCAGGAAGAACCATACAAGTTACCAAGTGTTCGTTAATATGTAGGACATGTATATGCTATTAATTGTTATTGATTTAATTCCAACAAGTGGTATTAGAGCAAATCTTTATTTTATATTTATTGAGATTTACCCATTAAACTTCAATTTTTGTGTGAATTTGCAATTATGAAACATATATTTGAAATTCATGATTGTGTAAATTTTATTTTTCAAGACATGAGTTTTTTATGATAATATTTGGGGATATTTTATTTTATTTGTAAAATTATTGTGATATTATAAAATTTATGATTGTGTGTATATTTGTTTCGAAACGATTTGTATGGTTTAAGTTCTTACATATAAATTTATAGGTACGCATGCTCTTTTATGTTATTTCAAATAAATGATTATACATCTCTTTTATATTATATATATATATATATATATATATATATATATATATATATATATATATATATATATATATATATATATATATATATATATATATATATATATATATATATATATATATATATATATATATATATATATATATATATATATATATATATATAGTTATAGTTATAGATGATTGCAATTGTTTGGTCCTTAATTGCATTATAATCTTAAATATTTGTTCTGATCATGATTTTATATAAAATAAAAATCAAAAAAATATATTAGAAATAAAGTTTTTTATTGGAAATTAAATATTTTACTGTCATAATTTTTAGATTTGATTCAAATATAATTTTTTGCCATCCAATAAAATTTTGAATTTGACTTGCTAATTATATGTAAAGTTTTGGTTCAAAATAATATCTCTATTTTTTTTGAAAAAAAAATTGTGAAAATTTTGATTTTCTTTGAGAGATATGTTATTTAATATATATGATTCATAAGAATATATGGTTCAAAATAATGAATTTTAAAAACAAAGTTTTATTATTAAATTATTTTATTTTATTTTTAATTATTATTTTATCTTTCAATTTGATTCATATAAAATCACATGAATTTGATTCATATATATAGTTATTATATATTATTTATGAATTAATTTTTAATATTTTGAATGACTCTCAAAATTATAAGGTAAAACTAAAGATTTGATTCTTTAAATTTTGGATAATTTGGATTTTAGAATTAGTTTGGTTGATTATCAAAAGATTTATTTAAAGAATTATTTGGTGTATATGTGAAGTTATACAGCATGATTATGTTATTTGAGTTTATTGTTATTAAATTTTATGCAAAAAAAAAAAATCATGCAATTGATATAAATTCATAAAAGTTGTGTTTTATTTTGAATTTGTCCTCGTACTAAGAACTTTCAAGAAATATTATTGTTATTAAATGACATCCTAAATGAATACAACCTACCTATGTGGGTAGTTCCTTGTAAATTTAAGACTTTTCTCATTGAATTTATTAAAATGTCTAGTAATTTAGATTAAGTTGATTGATTAGCCGAACAATTGCATACCTATGATGATAAATATGTAATAGTTATTAATTTTATCCATTTGGGTAATAATTGATGCCAAAGATGTTCATTATCTGACCAAACTTATTACTAATTGTTGAAATAAGCGAGACCAAAAGACATTTAGATTAAACCGTGTGTTTTGAAAAGCACTACAGAGACATTATTATATATCGATAGATTACAAGTAATTACATGATATAGTCGATGTGAGACTATTATATATACAAATATTCTTAACAATATATATATATATATATATATATATATATATATATATATATATATATATATATATATATATATATATATATATATATATATATATATACACACATAAATATCAACACGCCCCCTCAAGCTTGAGCATATAAATCAAATGCACCAAGCTTGTTACATATATAGTTAGTTCTGAGGGCTTTGAAGGGATTTTGTAAACACATTTGCCAATTAATCATTAGAGTTGACAAAGCTTATGACGATGTCGCTTGACTCGATCTTCTCTCTGAGAAAGTGACAGTTTATCTCAATATGTTTGATCCTCTCATGGAAGACTGAATTTGAAGCAATATGCAATGCAATTTGATTATCACAAATAAGTTCTTTGAGCAACTGTTTTAACCAAATAAGTTCACATGTTGCCCTTTCCATGGCCCTATACTCTGCCTTGGCGCTTGAGTGTGTTATCTTTGTTTTGTTTTGTGCTTGTTTATCTTTAAATTCACCTTTGTTTGAGGACAAATAAAGAAGCAAGTTGGGGAGAGTTGATAAGTGTCAATTAGTGTTATTATGTAGTATAGTTTTTGGCACTTTTCAAGAGTTTATTTGGACTTCTAATGTGTTTTCCCTTTGTTTCTAAGTAATTTTCATACTTTAGTTTATTTTTTGCAATAGTATCGATTATTTAACTTTTGTTTTTTAATTTTTTAGGTTGCATATTTGGAATGAAGAAAGTAATTCATGATGACTCTCTTTGGAAGATTCTTGAAGATTTTGGATTGTTTGAGCTCGCTAAGCGAGCTCCAAGCGAAGGAGTCAGTGAGTTTCTCGCTAAGCGAGGGTCTCGGCTTGTTTAGTGAGTAATGGAGGTTTAGCATTTAATGAAGGCTCGCTTAGCGAGATCTTGCTTGCTTAGCGAGCATTGCGCTATTCAGGATTGTATAAAGGGTTTCATAACTCATTTTCTTGGGATGTCTTGATAGTTCTTATAGAAAAAACCCCAGAATTCAAATTTTCTCTTATTTTCGAAGAATCGGCGCATCAATAGTTGGTAGATCGTCATTGATACTTTGTCTTCTTCATCTCTTTCTTTCAATGGAAGCTTCCATGATTATGGATAGCTAAACCCTTTATATGTCAATGTTAGAAGGTAGATAGGTATTTTCTTTGTATGTATAGGCTTTGATCATTGTGTAAGAACTCTTGATGATAAATATATGGTGGAAAACTTTGTGTTTATGAAATATATTTTGTGTTGCTTCATGATTGAGAAATGTGTTCAACACTTGACCTGGTTTTTCATCCACCAAAGAACATAAGCTAGAGATAGTTATGAGACTTGGTGTTCACATTGTATTGATCTTTAGTGTTACCATTTTGATAGATTGAGTGAGAGATCATCAATGGATCAAAAATGGTAAAACTCACAGTTTGTGTTAGAAATAAACATTTTGAGAGGATATTGTGATTATGTTCATCGTTTTAACGAGTTCATCCGCTTGATTGAAACTATACATGCAAGTGGACCTATCGAACCCTAACTTTGGCATGTGCTTTTTATAATCTTTCAACAAACAACACTTTTAACCTTTTAGTTTTTATTTGAATGCAAAAATTAAACTTTTTGTTAACGAAACCAACCCCCCCCTTTGTTACTTTGAGTCTTAAACTAGCGCAACTTTAGAACGACTTAAATATCACAAAACAATCTTTGTGGACCGATAAAAAAACCCTAATTCTATTTGTACTCCAACATCATGTTAATGCAATTGGTGGAGATTATGAATATGAAGATGTGAATCATTTGGTGTATCAGTGTGAATCAGCCTTGGACAAATGGGAGGCAGACGAGATCCCGGAGATTTTTCCATTGTCAAAATAATTTTTTGTTTTTTTTAAATGTTTTCAAAATTCCCTAGCTTTGCCCAAGGCTATGGGATTATTTTGTAGGGCCCTTCTCATTTTCAAAGTTATTATCAATAAAGGCATTTTGTTAAATTTTTATTTTGTTCATTTACTATTTTTTTTCTCTTGTCACATTTTAAAAGAAAATTTCAATCTGTCAAAATCACTAAAAAAGTTTTTTTCTCTTGCATTTCTCTGTTTTTCCACTTTTAATAAAAGCAAATCATTCTCATATGCAGAATAAATGAAAACCCTATTGAATCCAATGACTCTACATTTTCTCATAACTTTGATTCGCCCATTTACCAAGCGGAAGATGAAAGTGAGGAAGATTGTAATGTTCCTGAGGAACTGTTAAGATTGGTTGAGTATGAGTATACGTATCTTCATCCATATAAAGAGAAAGTAGAGACAATCAACCTTGGAACTGATGAAGACAAGAAAGAGGTCAAGATTGATACAATGCTTAGGAAAGACGTCAAAGAAAGATTGGTCAAGTTTCTCAGAGAGTATGTGGATGTGTTTGCATGGTAGTATTAAGATATTCCCGATTTAGACACAAACATAGTTGTTCACAAGTTACAACTTCGACCAGATTGTCCTCCAGTAAAGCAAAAGCTCCGAAGAACAAGATCGGACATGGCTTTGAAGATTCGAGAGGAGGTCAAAAGACAGTTTGATGTTGGATTCCTCGCAGTTGCAAAGTACCCTAAATGGGTAGCTAACATTGTGTCAGTCCCCAAAAAGGATGGTAAATTCAGAATGTGTGTGGACTATAGGGATTTAAACAAAGTTAGTCCAAAGGACGACTTCCCTTTTCCGCATATTGATACTTTGGTTGACAACACTGCTAAGTTTTCTTTCTTCTCCTTCATGGATGGATTTTCAGGATACAACCATATCAAGATGGATCCTGATCATATGGAAAAGACCACCTTCATCACACCATGGAGCACTTACTGTTACAAGGTTATGTCTTTTTGCCTAAAAAATGCAGGTGTCACCTACTAGAGGGCAATGGTCACCCTCTTCCACGATATGATGCATAAAGAGATAGAAGTTTATGTGGATGACATGATTTCCAAATCACAGAGTGAGGAGGATCATTTGAATCATTTATTGAAGTTATTTAAGTGCCTCAAAAAGTTCCAATTGCGTTTGAATACAGCTAAGTGTACCTTTGGTGTCCGATCAGGGAAGTTACTTGGTTTCATTGTTAGTTAGCAAGGAATTGAAGTGGATCCGGGCAAGGTCGGAGCAGTTCAAGATATGCCTGTTCCACAAACAGAAAAGCAAGTTAGAAGTTTTCTTGGAAGATTTAACTACATCTCTAGATTTATCTCCAACATGACAACTACATGTGAGCCTATATTCAAGTTGCTCCGAATGGATCAAACACTTGAATGGAATTCTGATTGTCAACAGGCTTTTGAGAAGATTAAGGGTTATTTGCAGGAAGCCTCTCTTTATGTATCTGACTGTACTTGAAAGATCTATGGGTTGTGTATTAGGCTAACAAGATGGAACTGGTCACAAAGAACATTCCATTTATTACTTAAGCAAGAAGTTTATAGATTGTGAAAGCAGATATTCACTTTTAGAGAATACTTATTGTGCTTTAGCATGGGCTGCCAAACAGCTCAGGTAGTATATGATTTGTCACACTACTTTATTGATCTTGAAAATGGATCCAATAAAGTATATTTTTGAGAAGCCCTCCTTGACTGGAAGACTTGCTTGTTGGCACATGTTGTTATTTGAATACGACATCCAATATGTAACTCAGAAGTTTATCAAAGGAAGTGTTTTGTCTGATTACCTCGCTGACTAACCTGTTGAAGAATATGAACCTCTGAAATTTGATTTCCCAGATGAGGATATTATGTTGGTAAAGGATTGTGAAACTCCAGGTCCAGATGAAGGTCCCGAGCCAGGTTCTCGTTGGATGATGATGTTTGATGGGTCCTCCAATTACATGGGGCATGGTGTAGGAGTTGTTTTGATGAATCTCGATGGTGGTTATACTTCTTTCACAGCCAGATTATGCTTTGAATGTACAAACAACATTGCAGAGTATGAAGTGTGTGTCTTGGGTATTGAAGCTGCAATTGATACCAGAATCAAAATCCTTAAAGTATATGGAGACTCGACTTTGGTGATTGTAACACCCCAAAAATTTCTCTCTCATTTCATATCATATAGCATATCATGTAGTATACATATCCTAGCATTTTGCATAAAAAAAGAGGCATGACATCCATTGTTACAAGCATAGGGCATGTGATCATTCATCTAGCAAGTTATGATTCTTCAAATTCAAGATAAGAGCCAAGTGGTCTTGCAATAAGCTTACAAAGTATCCTCGTATCTTATAAAAGTTCAAATTCATCATCAAAGCCCAAGAAGGGGTTTGATTCATCAGAAGCTCAACAATGCAATTTTCTCATAGGTAGAGAAACCCTAATTAGGGTTTTGTCTCAGATCCTCATATCCTCATATATTTGACCAATTCTTGTGGTAAAAGGCTTCTATATGGTATATAATGCTTAGGAATTAAGTTTGATTCAAAAATTTGTTGAGGAAGTAAGGTATTGGTTCAACTATTTGTGGTTGGAGAAAGAGGTTAACAATGCAGAAGAAAAGTCAACCAATGGATTTCAAAGGTTCCAATCATGATTTTCAAGCCTATGGACCTTCATGAGGGAAAATAATAGCTTAGATGATCTCAATTTTAAATAATCAAGAGTTTGGAAGAAAATTACTAAAATTGGAAAGTGACCTATAATGGAACTTTCTACTTTTGGCAATTTTTGGCCTAACTTCAACTAATTCTTTCATGACCAAGATGGCTCCAAATTAATTTTCCTCAAACATGAAATTTATAGGGTTTGTTCTGCCATTTCCAAAAAGTCCTAGAACTCCTCCATACCATTTATGGATTGAAAGTTATGATCAATTGAAGTTGGATGATTTTTAGGGTTTTTCAAAATATGCAAAGTTTACACCATTTGCAAAAAGGTTCATTGTGCATTTTCTTGACCTCTAATGCATTAATTCTGATTACCACATCCAAGTACAAATCACAACACTCATTTTGGTCCAAATAATCAAGGGAGTTCGTGCCATGTACACAAATTATTCCATAATGTTCAATTTTGCAAAATCATCCATAACTCATAATCCAAGTCATCCTAAGCCTTAAGATTAATCCAAGGGTGATAAAAGACTTAAAAGGAATCTGAAAATGAACTTGGTGAGGAGAATGCACGAAGGATTCACCACATGTGCGCTATTATGCAAAATTGCATTTCACTCCCCATCACACAAACCATGCACCCATTGCTTCTAAAACCCTACACAGGTGTAAACACTCATAATATATAAGTTATCTTTGCCCTTGAATCAGCCTCATGCACATTCATTTCTCGGTTTTAAAATTTTGGCTCCATTTGCAATTCTCTTCGAATCTCACAAATCATCCATACATTGCTTCATCTCTTTGCACATTCGTAATCAATGAGGTCTAAGGAGTGTTAATCCACCATTAGTTTGAGCTTTAAGCAAGGTTTTCTCATAATGCAATTAAAAATCAAGAGCATTCAAAACTCAAGATCCAAGCTAAATTGAGGATCTATTTGCATTTATTTTGAAAATATAAGTTCTGAGGAGTGGATCTGCACAATTTCAGTAGATTTCTTGATGTATTTGACCAGCTTCAATTTTAGGTTAGCTTCTGAATTTATCCTCTTAGATCTTGATTTTAATGTGTGCTACTTGATCTGTGTGCTTCACTGAACATGTTGATGTGTTTATTTTAAAGAATGGGCGTGAATTATGGATGTATGATGAGTTTTCAGATTTTTAGATCCAAACTTAATCTCTTTGATTCAGGACATATGTTGTTTGTTTGTTGATTTTGATGTTGGATTATGATTCCTGGTGTGAATTAGAATAGATCTGGAGATTTTGGTTCATTTCTGGATGATGGTGATGGTGATCCAAGGAAGAAAACACAATCTCATTTGTTCATGTGTTTGATCCAATGCAGGATATTTTGACAACACATTAAAAACACACGTGCTTGGCATGTGATTTTTAATTTAATAATAATATTGTGTGTTTGTGTATGTATGATAATTAGCGTGTGCGTGAGTTATGATGCGTTGATGTGCTGACCTTTGTTGATGTGTTGACTGAATAAGATGCCTTGCAATGATCCAACATGTATGTTTAAATCTGGTTGTTGATTGAGGTCCATAGAATCTTGGGGGACTTTGCTGATTGTGTATTGTGCTTTGATTACTTTTTACACTCCCTTAATGTGGCTTGTATTGGTTTTTAACGTGTTTGGGCTTGCTATCTGCATCTCCATTGCTTTATTCCAATTTTATTTTTATTTCTTTTTCTAGTTTCATTTTCAATTATTAAAAATAGTTATAGATCTTTAAAAATCCCAAAAAAAATCATGAATGTTATTTTGAGTTTTCTAAAACTATCCAAATTTTATTTTTCATTTTCTTTTATTTTTAATAGCCTGAATTAATTTTGCAATTAATTTCTGAGTTTCTTTGTAACATGAACACTTGACCTCGTATAATTTATAGATATGATGTTGATTCTTTTTGCTATGTTTCACTAACATGTTGATGTACATTGTTGATTTTTATCATATTTTTTAGGCTTTATTTGGCTGGTTTTTGACTTGTTGCTTCTTATGTAAGGAAATGAAACCCTAGCTCCACTTTGACCAAATATTTGAATGACTTTGCTTCTGATTCTTGACTTGTGACTTTGATATAATTATGTTGCTTATTGGTTTAATTTTTGAAGCATAATCACTAATTGTTTGAGGATTGATCTTAACTTGCCCTATTTGAAGTTGTTTTTTGAACCATGTTTGTTTTCTTGATTAGAAAGGAATTTGAGCCATCTTTTAGGATATTTTTTGGTGATTGATAACATGTAATGTGATCCCTGGTTGTGATGTGAGAGCTTCACCCTTGCTGGTTTGATGCTTAACTTGTGCACTAAGTGACATTTTCACAAGTATGCTTCACTTCACTTCAAACTTCCTCATGTCTCCTTTAGTTGACTTATTATGTGCTTGTATGCCTTGTGTGAGGATTGTATATCCTTATTAGGCACATAATTAACATGTTTAGGTTCTGAATTTGATGTTACTTGATGATTTTTGACTTGTCTACTTCTTTTAATCACATGTTCTCATCTTACTTCTCCTTGTTGCTTTTCTAGTGGTTTATGGGTTTTCTTTCATTCTCTTTGGTATGACTTTGTATGACTAATATAAGCACTCTTACATGATCATTAGGTTTTGACTTTGTTTACTTTTGATGATTAAACGCTTGTTCTTTCATTGTTTGAACTTATTTGGACTTCTCTTGTCATTTGTGAATGTTTCTAACACTTTCAGGGGTTATGGTAAGTAAAAGGTGTGGATGAGATTTCTACATCTCAAACTTATTTCTCCTATTTCTTTTATGCTTACTCTATTTGTGTATGTGATGTGCCTAGGCCATAAATTGTTCAATTTCTTTTCATCCCTTTTAGAAACAACTTAACTTCTTTAAGAGAAGTAAATTGCTTTCTACCTTTTTTCTTCTTCTTCTTTTTCTTTCTTTTCTTTCCTTCTTCTTCATTAGGATATACTTCAAACCACACTAACCTAGGACTCTCATGCATGATAACACTTAGGATTATTAGTACCCTTTAGTTTTTTACCCTTGAGATCCTTTTGGTGCTCTCTCTTTCTCATCTTCAAAGAGAAACCTAAAAAACATTTAATAATGGTTGCAGTAGTCTTGTGTGTATGGACTTATTTCCCGAGGCACTTGTATTCTTACCATCTTGGGATAGTACAAGCTTGTCTAGCATGATGTACAAGTCTAATCATGAGACAATCTTCACAAAGAAAAGCTAAAAAACACTTCTTAACAAAAAAACCACAAAAACACTTAATAAAGGCCAATAGGTCAGTGTGTCTGAGCCTTCCTCTTAGGGACCAGATCTGGGGATTACCCCCATAGCTAAATGTGCTTCTTGCCAATTCCATTCCGGGATGATGTAAGAAGTACACATCCTATTGAGTAAGACTTAGGTACACTTACCTATGAAAACCTCAAAGCAAAAATCCTAAAAAACATTGAACTAAGAATAAACGTCTCTCCTTCGGGACTTCTTTTTTCAGCACCTTCACTCATAATGTAAGAACTTGCTCTTACTTATCACTTTGCAAGACGGTAACACACTCGTGCCAGACGAGCCTACAACACCTGAGCATTGACATAAGCAGTTCAAGCTTTTAAAACCAAAGCCATTTTCCTCCTTAGTTGGGAGAACTACGACGACTCTGATCCTTATGTCTAGATAAGGTACATAGGCAGCGGGGTAGGGCCCGTTCGAGCACTCTTTTATTTTCCTTACATTTTACCCCTTTCTTTTCTTTTCTTATTCAGTTTCAAACTTTCTTTTGCAACAACTTCATACTTCACCCTTTGAAATAGTTTCTTTGAAAGCATGGATCCCGTCAGGTACGGCAGATGATCTAGGGTGCTAATACCTTCCCAGGTCGTAACCGACTCCCGAACCCAGTTATTTGGTTTGCAGGACCTTTGTCCTTTAATTTCTTTTTCTGGTTTGTGCAGCATTACCATTCCTATTCCTTTGGGATAAAAATTTCTGGCTGGCGACTCTACCTTTTTCCGCGCCACTTTCGTGTTTGTACCAGGATGGAAATGCAGGGAGCGACAACTGGGGACCAAACCCAGAATCTTTGGTTTCCCCTTTGAGAGTCAATCCTAGCGCTTGTGTGTTTCTGTTTCATTGGGTGTTTGATTATTTGTTGTTGTGTGTTTATTTTACTATTGCTTATTTACAGTTTTATTTACAGCTTTATTTATCGCTTTCAGTATTTATTTTCATGCATCATATGTATATATTGGACTGTCTGGCTGTACTGGATTTTCTGTTTAGTGGGTTGGGGATATTGTTACTATGAGACAAGCTCATTACCAAGGCTCGAGTGTACCCTAAGACTTAGAGTGGATCCACTTTGGCCTCATGAGATCTTGTCATGGGGGTAGTAGTGAGTTCCACACCCAGATTTGCGACCGTCTTGGAAATGTCTTGATTTAGGGATCTTCCCTTATCATTTCATGACCTCGATAGTTATGTGCAGATGGGGACCGATCATTGAGAACCTTTGTGGAAACATCCATCTCCAGTGGTGACAGTGGCAGACCATATTCTGTGGAAAACCCATTCGCATCCGAGGGTCCACTGGGAACTCGCATAGGATGATCTGGTTCTCTTATAGGAACTCAGTTAAAGCATTTGGCCGTATGACGATAGTACTGTATCCCACGGGCTGAATGTACTATTGTTTCTCGATTTCAACGCTTGAAGTTGGGGACTTATAAGGGATGCTTGTTTTTCCTGGACTCACGTTGAGACCTCCCTGAGTAGTACATAATGCTAAACCGATTCCCTGATTTGGTCATGAAACATTTCTCGGAAATGGTGAACGTATTATTTATGCTCGACTTTGAGAGTTCGTGATGTTTGACCCGGAGCAAACCCGTGAGATTGGGAGGGGTTTACAGGTTTTGCAAGAACCCATGACCTGTACATAACCTGGTTACCAATGTGGTCTTATGTTTTGATCTAGTTACTATGGTTCTGGAATTCTTGATTATCTGGTTTTGAGCTATTATCTGAGGGGTTATTATTCAGAGGATCTTTTGGGTTTCAGATCACTTGGCTCTTAGTTCTCAGTATCCTGTATCCAGACAGTCTCCAAACATTGATCATATGCCTGCATTGCAATTGCATTGCATAATACTAGCATTAATCGTTTGTGTTTTCATTTTCTCAGTTTTTACTTGCATCTTACACCCAGTTCCGGTAATTGTTTCCTATCCAAATGGCAGAAATCAAGAAAGTTCCAAGAAAGAGAAATATCCATTACACTTTTCTACAACCAGAGGTTAAGGGCATTTAGAAACTGATAGGTTTGATGAACAACTGGGTCTTAGGTGATTTCAGAAAGAGATATGGTCAAATTATGAAGTATGTGGACAAGACAACTGAAGATCAGAGAGATAGCATGCATACTCTGCTAAAGTTTTATGATCCTCCGTTGCGGTGTTTTGTATTTCCAGACTACATCCTGGCTCCCACTCTAGAGGAGATTTCCAACATCCTGGTTATTCCAGTCAGAGATAGCTTGCCTTACTATGGTTCAGAGAGAGTTCTTCGGGAAGAAGACATAGATAAGGTGTGTCATATACTAGCTGCTAAGGTTAAGAGGGGTTTTCAAGTCAATGAAGGTAGAGGACTTCAGTGGGATATACTAATGGCAGAAGCTGAGGGTTACGCTCGAGAGAACAAGTGGACTGGCTTCAGTGTTGTGTTGGCCTTAATGGTGCATGGAGCTAGTCTTTTCCCTGGAGAAAAAGAATTTGTGAGCATGGAAGTGATTTCTATTTTGCTAGGGGAAACCACATACCTACTTTGTTAGGAGATTTCTATAATGGTGTTCATTACCAGAATGGGAAAGGAAGAGGTGGACCAGTGAACTGTTGTGCTCCTTTGTTTGCTGACTGGCTTGCTAAGCAATTTCCAAAGTCAGGAACTTTCAAGGACTTGAAAGAAGAGTGGAGATGGTCCAGAAGGTTGATGGGATTAACTTCTGAAGATATAGCTTGGGGATGCAACAGGGACTTATTGGGAAAGAAGTTACTTATCAGTTGTGGCGATCTTCTTAATGTGCCTTTGCTCGGAAGGAAATGGGTGATCAACTATAATCCAGTACTGGCAAGAAAACAATTTTGATATCCTTTGAAGAATCCACCATCTGCTAAAGAAATAACTAAATCTTTGTACTTCCCGGTAGAAGGAAATTAGGAGTTGGTTATCCAGGAATCTCAAGCTTGGGCACAAAGGGTGAAGAAAGGCTAGAAAGAGTTTGAAAAAGTGGATCCCAAGTCATATCCTCCTTTTGCTACCTGGCTATAGAAACGTATAGAGATCCTACTTCTTCCATTTTCAATTTAGTCTCCATTGTATCCGAAGGAAGTGCTACCACAGACTACTATTCCTATCGAAGATTACAAGAAATTAGAAGCCCAGTTGTATGAGGTACGGGTAGAGAATTCTGAAGTAACCAACTTGTATCATCGAATGGCTCATGCTAACGAGGTTTTAGAAGAGAATATGCACAAGATGCAACAAGAGAGAGAAGTCAAAGAGAAGGAATTTGCTGGTAGGGAAGCTTATTTCAGAAGGAAAGGCTTGATGGACATCATAAGGCAAGCTGAGTGTAAAAAGACCAGAAAGTCTCTGAGGGAAGCTAATCAAGCTATCACCTTATGGCAGGACAAGTGGGATCAAAGTCAGAAAAAGCATGAAGGAAAAGAGAAAGATTACAAGCTTCAGATTAAATACCAGAAAGAGGAGTTTGAGTCAACTCACAAAAGTCGGCGGAAGAAGTCCCAGCAGCTAGAGCAAAGCCAGAAAGCATTAGAGGAAGAACTTAAGAAGATAGAAGATCTCAAACTAAGAGCTGGAGTCAAGAAGACTAGGGCTGAGCCAGGATCTAGTGGAAAGGGCACTGAAGTTGTCATGCAACTCTAGTTTAGTTTGCTTTCTTTTTTATGTATTCGGATTACCTACAGACATGTTGTAGGAATTTGGTTTTTTCTTTCTGCATTATATTTTGCTTTGTAAAACTTGTACCCTACTGGGAATTATGTTACTGCTGCCTTATAGGCTTGTTATGCTATTTAGTTTTATTCAACTTCTTAATTTCTGTATGCATTGACACTTGGGCCGTTCCAGCTAGCCGAATCTGATTTTTGTGCAAAGGTTTTCTCAAAAGTCGAGGGTCAAAAGCCATATGGATTTCTTTGTTAAATACTGGAACCGGAGCATTATTGACCTTGAGATTGGAAACACAAACATTTGCATCATATGAATATCACCCTTTGTTTGTTTTGCAGGCACAGGTTATAGATTTTAGACTTCTCTGTTTTTTCAGGCGTTATATCTAAATAGAGAAAGCATATCCCATATCAGGGAACAACTCCAGGCATAAGTGACTGCAATGATGGCCCAAGTGGGGTATTTTATGGTGGACATTCGAGTGTTATCCCAAGATCATGAATTTTTGAGGGAAGATGTTAACGAGTTGAAGGCTCATATGAACCAGATTGCGGACATGCTAAAAGCTCCACTGAAGAAGGAAAATGGTCAGTTGCTCGCTGCTGCAACTGAAGTATTGGCTCCTCCCATTTCTACGGAACTTGTGAATGATCATGGTTCTCTTCCCAAATCTCCACTGACAGAATCTCCTCACCAGCCAATACCTCATGAAGATTTCAAGACGGAAATATCTGAGAAGAAGTTTGATTTGATCCCCATGTCGTATGCACAGTTGCTGCCACTGTTGTTGGAATTGAAGCTGATCAAGTTGATTGATGTAGGACCTCAGCATACCATGTATCCTATGGGTCCTAATCTCAAGGCCAGATGGGAATTCCACTCAGGAGCATTTGGGCATAATATGGAGAACTGTAAGATGCTTAAGCATAAGGTCTAAGAACTCATTGATTCATGAGCAATAGGGTTTGCACCCCTCCAAGAGGCTAAGCAAATAAATGTTCCCTCACTTGCTTCAAAAGGGAAAGATGTGTCTCCCGTAGGTCAGGGATTATCTGCAGTTCATAAGCCTTGGGTTCTGAAACTGCCGCATCAGCAGATTATGAATGGGACTCCCCCAATGGTATAAATTCCGCCCCAACAAAAGAGAGAAATAGTTTTTGATCCTTTACCAATGTCTCTTGCTGATCTGCTTCAGTGCCTGCTACACTTGAGAGTGATCGAGCTTCACAAGCTATCTCCACCTCCTATTGAGCTCCCAAAGGGATGGGATGCTAGGTCCCATTGTGACTTTCATTCAGGGGCACCAGGCCATGATATTAAAGGGTGCAAATCATTTCAGCATTGGGTACAAGACTTGATTGATGCGAGGGTAATCGAGTTTGGTCTAACCGGTGTGAAGGTAATTGGTAACTTTGTTGTAGGGACTTCCAGAGAAGGTAGTAGTGCTCCCATGTCTCCAGGACTTACTCTAAGTCGTGGGTATGCTCCTCATTTTAAGGTTTCCAGAGCCTCACTTCAACAACCAGTGCCTAATAGGGGAAGTAGGGTACATGGACAGTTTGGACGCCCTAATCAACATCATCCGCAGAATTGTCAACAACAGAGACAAGGACCTAAGGTATCTGAAGGAGTGTCTGCTCAAGGTCCAGTTTCCCGAAGTCAATTGCTTTCTCTCCTTCTCCAAGTCTATTTGATTAAGCTAAGTCATGCTATGCCAATGCCCTATCATTTTCCTCCATACTACAACATGACTTATAGGTGCGAGTTCCACTCAGGAACGTTCGGGCATACGATTGACAATTGTAAGGAGTTCAAACATGAGGTGCAAGGTTTGATTGACTGCAAGGTCATTACACCATATGGTCTGCCTTTAAGTTGAATTCTTCAGGGAAACATCTCAGTTTGCAAAGGCATATTCAGACACAATTGTCGCTCCCAGGATTTTCATATTGGTACAAACGCGAAAGTGGTGCGGAAAAGGTAGAGTCGCCAGCCAGACATTTTTATCCCGAATGAATGGGAAAGGTAATGTTGCACAAACATGAGGAAGAAGGAAAGGACAAGGTCCCGCGAACCAAATATTTGGGTTCGGGATTCGGTTACGACCTGGGAAGGTATTAGCACCCCAGATCGTCCGCCGTACCTGATGG
The DNA here is from genome assembly GCA_963966055.1 of Lathyrus aphaca. Lineage (NCBI taxonomy): Eukaryota > Viridiplantae > Streptophyta > Magnoliopsida > Fabales > Fabaceae > Lathyrus > Lathyrus aphaca. The sequence goes on from OZ014524.1 coordinate 295,899,074, forward strand.
GATCCACGCTTGCTTGTTTGTTTCAAAGGGTGAAAGAATATAACTGATGTTGGACAAATGAACTACAAACTGGAATGGGAATGGAAATGAGAAATGAAATTGGAAAAAGAGATCGGAAAAAAGGGAAATGTAGGGAAAATAAAGAATGTGCTCGAACGGGCCCTACCCCGCTGCCTACGTACCTCATTGGGAATATGAGGATCAAAGTCGATGTAGTTTGCCTAACAAGGCAGGAACTATTTGTTTGTGTTCTTTATGGATGGAACTGCGTATGTCTATGCTCAGGTGTTGCAGGCTCGTCTGGTATGAGTGCATTTACCGTCTTGCAAGCAAGACAAGTCGTTGCAAGTTCGCGTTCAGAATGAATGAGATGAGAAAAGAAGTTCCTGCAGGAAAGTCGCTTATTGTTTGTTTTTGCATTTTAAGAGTTTTGTATGAATTTGGCACAAGGAAGTGAATTCAAACTCTTTTCCATGGAATGTGTACTTGCTACTACATTCCAAGATGGAATAATAGAACAAGCACACCAAGCAAGAAGAATTTATCCAAGACTTGTTTCCAAGGATTAGGGTTTAAGTTCACTAGCTTGTTGGACTTTATTAAGTGTTTTTGTTGTTTTTGTGACGAAGTGTCTTTTATGTTTTCTTTGTGAAACAATCCCTTGATGAGACTTGTACATCATGATAGACAAGCTTACACTATTCCAAGATGGAATGAATGTAAGTGCCCCATGGAATAAGGATATACACAAGGGATCCTTTCATGCATTTATTAAGTCTTTTTGGAATTTGTTTGAAGATGAGAAGAGAAGACTCAAACTGAAAAAGGACAAAAACTAAGGGTAACTAAGACACAACCCTAAGTTATTTATTAAAATGGTGGTCCTAATGGTTAGTGAGGATTTTCTAATCCTAAAGAGCAAAAGGAAAAAAGAGAAGAAAAAGGATGCAACTTACTTCCTAAGGAAGATAAGTTGGTCCTAACAAAGAGGAAATCCTACCAATCACAAGTATGGAAGTAAAAAATGAATTAAATGCATACAGAAAATGCATAAAAATAAAATAAAAGGATAAGGTGTAAGGAAACATACCTTTCCCTCTCTACAAAATAAAGATTAGTGTGCATTTTATTAAAAAATAATAAAGCAAACATACACTAATTAAATCCTAATAACTCTATCTTAATTCTAGAGAACTAAAAAAATGCTAAGACAAAAAATAGCACCTATTACAGCCCCTAACTAAAATAACAGCTATGAAATGCAGCACACAAAGCAAACAGCATACTACAGCTATCAAACATCATGAAAAGGTAGGTGTAAAAAGTCAAATACAACATGCAAACATAACAAACAACATGTATTTTACAACACCTATATGCAAAGTCAGCTATGAAATGTAAAATACAGATTTGATTATTTTCATTTTTTAATGCATAAACTCAATGAAAAATGTACTAATTAAACATGAATATGCATTTAAACATAGATCAACACACATAATTGAAAGAACATGAGCATTTTTGAGGATTATGCAAGAATGCACCACATGATTGATCATGCAACAAGTATGCAAAACATGACACATGAATATGGCATATGAACATAATGAGCATTGATCATGAACATGCAACATGATAGATCAACAAGAATGCCAAACTAAATGCAAAATTCATAATTGAATTGATGTGAATGATATGATCAAACATGTAACCAAATGCAACCAAATGCACATACATACATGATTATGTGAAATGCAACATACATTGATACAATAAAATGCAAAATGATTTAACGCAACACGAAAGATGCAAAAACAGAATGAAACATGATTATTCACATACCTAATGATGTATGAACATAGCAACAAAATGCAAGAAATCAAATTATACACAAAGGATCACATAAACGCATAACATGCAATATGAACGGAACGCGTCGAAACGACTCAAAATGGGGGAATGAGATTTCAAAACCAACCTAGAAAATTCCCTAAACTCAATACCTAAACATGTATGAACATTAGAGGCACTAGAAATCAACACTAAGCTATCAAATAAGTAAAAATTCCAAAATCTAACGGCGTTAACCGGTTAACCAAATGGTTAACCGGTTAACGGACCTAAAACATCACTGGTTTGTGGATGAAACGCACGCGTTAACCGGTTAACACTGAACAAAATGTGAAAAAAAGTTTAGAAATAAGTGTTTTTGGCCACAAACTCACTTCTAATGATCTCTTACACACCTAGGAACATGTTAACACAAATTTCTACTCAATTAGGGCTTATTTACACATGCTAGAACCTATAACTATCTACACCTTAACTTCTAATCCATTAAAAATCACAAATCGCAAGCAACACATAACGAAAATGTAATCGATCGCAAGAAAAACGAAAAGCAATTAAAGAATGTCGAAATGGCGAGATGAAGAGAATAACTTAAAGGAGAAGCGATTTAGATCACACACTTACAAAGCGGAGAAGTGCTTCGGTGTATGTTGCAAGAATCGGAGCTTGATCGAAGAGAAAACCAAGAAAACCGTGAATCCGCAAAATAAATGCGTTCTTGATGCTTGAGCCTTCGTGCACTTCCGATAAGTCGAAATCGTCACAAAAATCAGTAGCTTCTTCTTCCACAATCCACAAATCAATGGAGGTTGGAGGCTAAGCTTCAAGATCTTCAAGTTTCAATGTGAAACTTGAAGAGCTTATTCCAAAAGCTTTGGTGAAAAGGGAAAATGGAGGAAAAGTGAGAGAGAAAAAGTGATTCTAGAAATTGTGAGAGAGTGAAAAATTTGGAAACTTCTTGGGTACCTTTTGCATTGAAGTGATTAGTGATTATATAGGGGTTAGGCTTGGAGCTAAGTATGGGAATGGAGTTAGGTTTAGGAATGGAGTTAGGTTTGTAGTTAGGTAGGGTTAGGGTTGGAGAAGGAATATTCCTTGGAACACTTTAGAAGGTGGTAGAACATGGTAGAAGCATCCAAGGGAAATGAAGTGGAATTGAAGTGGAAAAACAAGAGGGAAAGAATGAAAGGAAATATGGAAGGAAAGTGGAAGGAAAAGTGGAGGGAAAGGGTGAAATCAACCACTTTTCAAATGATTTTTTTGTTTTGATTTTTTTATGATCCCTCCATAATTTCTTGACCAAATTTGAACCATAGGATCATTGTAACCCTAATTTCATGACTTTGATCTTAAAAGTCAGGAGTCAACCCTTTTTTACCTAGCTCGGTTGCCTTTTCCCCGATTCCTCGATTTTCAGTCATCTGGCCAGCCGAACCTCTTCCAAAATGAATTTGTGGATGAAATTTGAACCATAGGCAATTGACATCATATATAAGTCAATGGAATCCTCTTTGAATCAAAACTTCACGCAGAAGCCCAGTAGAAGTGAAACCCTAATTTGGCCCTCTTCATCAGGAAATGTTGCACTACTTGCCTCCTTTGATCAAATCAAATCTTCCCATGGCTTGTGGCTTCAAATGAAGACTTGTGGGATGTTATGGACCCTTTGTACAATGTTGAGAAGCTTTGTGGCCCTTTGATTTCCTTTGTATAGCCTTCGGTTGCTCCAATCATTGATCACATACCTATGCCTCAGTTATGTTATACATGATGCAATGTTTTTGGTTATTTTATGAATCTATGTATGCAAAATGCTATGAAAATGGTGAGGAAATGAGAGGGAAAATTTTGAGGTATTACAACTGCCCCTATTCAATCATCTGCAGACCTGAATGAATAATTGAGAGAGCTTTTAGACGTTCAAGGTATGGAGTGATTGAATACTCGAATAAGACCTGAAAATTTGAACTCGGTGGATAATAGAAATGCCATATGCTCTTTACTTATATTTTTTTGTTTTGACCTCTGAATAGGTAGCAGAAATAGAACCAGGTGGAATAGAATCAATGCCGAAAACTTGCACTATGAATGCTGATCGAAACAAGCCACAACGAGGGTGCCTGTTGGCGAAACAGGGCTTAACGAAACCGTTAGCAAAACAGAACTCGACAATGTGACTGCTGGGCAGGACCAAGCCACAAAGAAAACACGTGACTTCTGGGCAGGGCTAAGCCATAAAGAAAACATGCGACTGTTGTGCAGGACCAAGCCACGGAAGGTGTCTGTTGGCGAAATAGGGCTTAACGAGACCATTAGCGGAATGGAACTCAACAATATGACTGTTGGGCAAGACCCAGCCATAAAGAAAACACACGACTGCTGGGCCGGACCAAGCCATGGAAGGTGCCCGTTAGCGAAACATGACTTAACGAGACCATTAGCGGAATGGAACTCAACAATATGATTGTTGGGAAGGACCAAGCCATAAAGAAAACACGCGACTGCTAGGCAGGACCAAGCCATGGAAGGTGCCTGTTGGTGAAACAGGGCTTAACGAGACCATTAGCGGAATGGAACTCAACAATATGATTGCTGGGCAGGACCAAGCCACAAAGAAAACACGCGACTGCTGGGCGGGACCAAGCCACAGAAGGTGCATGTTGGTGAAACAGGACTTAACAAGACCATTAGCGGAATGGAACTCAACAATATGACTTCTGGGTAGGACCAAGCCATAAAGAAAACACGCGACTGCTGTGCAGGACCAAGCCACGGAAGGTGCGTGTTGGCGAAATAGGGCTTAACGAGACCATTAGCGGAATGGAACACAACAATATGATTGTTGGGCAAGACCAAGCCATAAAGAAAACACACGACTGCTAGGACGGACCAAGCCACGGAAGGTGCCCGTTGGCGAAACAGGACTTAACGAGACCATTAGTGGAATGGAACTCAACAATATGAATGCTGGGCAGGACCAAGCCATAAAGAAAACACGCAACTGCTAGGCAGGACCAAGCCATGGAAGGTGCCTGTTGGCGAAACAGGGCTTAACAAGACCATTAGATGAATGGAACTCAACAATATGATTGCTGGGCAGGACCAAGCCACAAAGAAAACACGCGACTGCTGGGCGGGACCAAGCCACAGAAGGTGCATGTTGGTGAAACAGGACTTAACGAGACCATTAGCGGAATGGAACTCAACAATATGACTTCTGGGCAGGACCAAGCAATAAAGAAAACACGCGACTGCTGGGCAGGACCAAGCCATGGAAGGTGCCTGTTGGAGAAACAGGACTTAACGAGACCATTAGCGGAATGGAACTCAACAATATGACTGCTGGGCAAGACAAAGCCATAAAGAAAAACAACTGCTTGGAAAGACAAAGATGTCTGGAAAATGGTATAAGTATCTTCTGTGGGGAGTACTTCAGGTTGAGAAGATGTTACAGGTCATATGTAATATCTCAAAACTGGCCCATGCTGGCATGCACATGTTTGAATTTATGGCGTAATGCTCCATGAGGATGGAAATGCTACGCTTTGGAGGATGCAAATGTAATGATGATTATGCATATGCAAATGCAAAGAGATCTCCTGGAAAGGAGACTGCAAGTATCCCAGATGGCTTGACTGGGGAGGAACTGGTGATCATTGCACTGATCTGATCCATCCTGATGAGGAGGAGACAACTCTACGGGGAAATCTGTTAATGATACACCGGCTCTGAACAGCCGCCATTGCCAAAAATATATTGGACTTTGAATTTGAGTGCCAAGACCCTGCTGGAGATGGACCCTTCTTGTATTTTGGTGGAGAAGTGGATACCTCCTGACTTGGCTGGGAACCAGAGGCATGGCATTGCTGAGGAAGCAACTTGTTGGGGAGGAAAGACACCCCTTGTACTGCTAGGGATCGCCCCTGTATTGAAGGCAAGTCTCTGCTTGGGGGGAAACACCAACCTTCTGTTGCCTTGCTGGGGAAGATTTCAACTTCCACCTCTACTGGGGATGATTGGAGACACCCTGGAAGACACTTGTTCTTGTTCAAGCATAAAGAAATGTTCCTCCTAGGAATCTGCTTTTAGCTCTGTTAGCAGCACATGTACCTGTGCCTGCATAAACACAATTGATAGTGCCTGCAACATGGAGAGTTAGTTTGGAACCTGTATGTCCCAGGCTCATAACATGAATCATTATCTGGGCATCCTGACACCCTTTCAAAGTTGTATTAAATGTTTTTGTCCTCCTGCATGAGTTAGAAAGCATTCAAATGTTCACAACACAATATAAATCACAATTTGCTGGACGTTTCCGCAATCAATCAATGCTAGATGAAAAACAAAAACAAGAAGCAGATAGTCACAAGTTGACTGAAATTGAATTTTTATTGATTCGGAAAAATGGCCATGAATAGGCATTACAAAGGAAGCAGTTCCCTGGAAAGAGGAAATAGCCAAAAAAGAAAATAAACTATCCTATTGGCAATGTAAGAAGTGGATCTCATAAAGTTTCAACCCGATTATGACTCGTATATCTTCAAGACTATCTGCTCGCTCTGCCCCTTGAGAAAGGTAATTGAACTGATCTTCAACCCTTAGAATAACCTCAGCTGCAGATAGGTTACGAATTTCGCAGATTGCAGTCGTTCGTGTTAGTCCCTCTTTTGCGTGGTTCGCCCTTTCAGGTTTTTCAATCCACCGGGATACCCTTTTTTTCCTGAGTTGTCCGATGTGGCTTTTCAACTCAGCGGGTGTACATTTTTTTAGATTTCCCTAATTTTTTCCCGAGCCTTTTATTCTATTTTTTGCTCAGCGGGATGCCCTTTTTTGCCTGGATGTTTATTCTATTTTATCCAGCGAGTCCTTTTTACACGAAGTATTTTCTTACTGCGTCTGCGTTGACAGGGGACTGGAAGTCTTCTCCATCCATGGTTGTTAGAATCAAGGTTCCACCTGAGAAAACCTTTTTAACCACGAACGGTCCTTCATAGTTAGGTGCCCACTTTCCCCTATGATCGTTAAGAGGAGGAAGAATCCTTTTCAGCACCAGGTCACCTGGTATGTATCTTTGCGGTCGTACCTTCTTGTCAAAAGCCTGCTTCATCCGCCGCTGATACAACTGTCCATGGCATACAACTGCTAGACGTTTTTCTTCAATAAGGCTCAATTGGTTATATATGGATCGGAGCCACTCAACTTCATCTAGCTCAATGTCCATCATCAAACTCAACGAAGGGATTTCCACTTCAATTGGTAGGATTGCCTCCATACCATACACCAGTGAGAACGGGGTTGCCCCTGTTGAGGTACGCACCGAAGTTCTGTACCCATGCAACGCAAATGGTAGCATCTCATGCCAATCTTTGTATGATACAACCATCTTCTGCACGATCTTCTTGATGTTCTTGTTGGCCGCCTCGACGGCGCCATTCATCTTCGGGCGATATGGAGAAGAGTTGTGATGTTCTATTTTGAAATCCTGACACAAATCAGCCATCATCTTGTTGTTGAGATTAGAACCATTATCAGTAATGATTCTTTCGGGAATTCCATACCGGCAAATGATGTCTCTTTTAATAAACTGGGCTACCACTTGTTTAGTAACATTGGCATAAGATGTCGCTTCGACCCACTTCGTGAAGTAGTTTATAGCAACCAGGATGAAGCGATGACCGTTCGAAGCTGTTCGCTCGATCTTGCCAATCATATCAATGCCCCACACGGAGAATGACCATGGTGAAGACATGACACTCAATGGTTTCGGAGGCACATGAACCTTATCTGCATAAATCTGACAATTGTGACATTTACGGGAGTACTTACAGCAATCGGATTCCATGGTGATCCAAGAATATCCCGATCTCAACAATTTCTTGGCCATAGCATGTCCTCCCGCATGGGTACCAAAGGAGCCTTCATGAACCTCTTGCATCAACGGGTCTGCTTCGTGTCTATCCACGCATCTAAGCAGAACCATGTCGAAGTTTCGCTTGTATAGCACACCATCTTGATTCAAGAAGAAACCACCTGCCAGTCTTCTGAGGGTCTTCTTGTCTTTATTGGATGCCCCAGCCAGGTATTCTTGAGCCTTCAAGAATTGCCTGATGTCATGATACCAAGGTTTTTTATCTTCACCACTGTCAACTGCAAGGATATAAGCAGGTCTTTCAAGACGGGAGACCATGATTCGAGGCACAAAATTCTCTTGACAAACTTTAATCATAGACGAAAAAGTTGCTAGAGCATCGGCGAACTAGTTTTCATCTCGAGGATTATAATTCAACTTGACCTTGGTGAAGAAAGTTAACAGCCTCCTGACATAATCCCTGTAAGGAACCAAGTGAGGTTGATGAACTAACCATTTGCCATTAACTTGATTCACCACTAGAGCAGAATCTCCGAAGATCTCGAGGTTCTTGACTCGCAAGTTGATTGCCTCTTCGATCCCCATGATGCAAGCTTCATACTCTGCCTCATTGTTAGTGCATTCGAAAGTCAACTGAGCAGCTAAAGGTGTATGGACCCCCTCTAGTGAGATGATAACAACACCTACTCCACTTCCATTCATGTTTACAGCTCCGTCAAACATCAACTTCCATTTGGATTCAGGGTCTGGCCCCTCCTCTGGAAGTTGTTCTTCACAGTCTATAAACTTGAGGAACATGATGTCCTCATCCGGAAACTCGAATTTCATGGGTTGATAATCGTCGATTGGCTGCTGAGCCAAGTATTCTGACAATGCACTTCCTTTGATTGCCTTTTGCGAAGTGTAATGGATATCATACTTTGTTAATATCATCTACCACTGAGCTACCCTTCCTGTCAGAGTCGGCTTCTCGAAAATGTATTTCATAGGATCCATCTTGGAAATTAAGAGAGTGGTGTGAGTCAGCATGTACTGTCTTAGTTGGCGAGCAGCCCATGCCAAAGTGCATCAAGTTTTCTCGAGTAGTGAGTAGCGTGTCTCACAATCGGTAAACTTTTTGCTAAGGTAATAAATGGCGTTCTCTTTTTGACCAGACTCGTCCTGCTAACCCAACACACATCCCATCGATCCTTCAAGCACGGTAAGATACATGATCAAAGGTCTCCCTGGTACCGGAGGCATGAGAATTGGAGGTTCTAGCAGGTATTCTTTGATTCGGTCAAAGGCTTGCTGATAGTCTTCATTCCATTTAATTGCCTGATTTTTCCTCAGAAGCTTAAAGATGGGCTCACACGTGGCCGTTAGGTGAGAGATAAACCGTGCAATGTAGTTTAGTCTCCCTAAGAAACCATACACTTGCTTTTCAGTCTTTGGCTCAGGCATCTCTTGGATGGCTTTTACTTTGGCTGGATCAACCTCAATTCCCCGCTCACTAACAATGAAGCCAAGTAGCTTGCCGGAACGGACCCCGAAGGTGAACTTATTCGAATTCAACCTCAGTCTGAACTTTCGGAGTCTGTCAAACAACTTGGCTAGATTGACCAAGTGCTCTTCTTCTATTTGGGATTTTGCTATCATATCATCAACATAAACCTCAATTTCATGATGAATCATGTCATGGAATAGCATTACCATTTCCCGTTGGTAAGTGGCCCCATCATTCTTCAGACCAAACGGCATGACCTTGTTACAGAAAGTGACCCAAGGCGTGATGAAGGTTGTCTTTTCTATATCATCGGGAGACATCTTAATCTGGTTATAACCTGAAAACCCGTCCATGAAAGAGAACACAGAAAACTGAGCGGTATTATCAACGATCACATCTATGTGAGGCAGAGGGAAGTCATTTTTGGGGCTGACCCTGTTGAAATCCATGTAGTCTACACACATCATGACCTTACCGTCTTTTTTTAGGGACCGGCACAATGTTAGCAACCCACAGAGGGTAACTGGTCACGGCCAAGAAACCAACATCAAATTGCTTTTGTACTTCCTCTTTTATCTTGATTGCCATATCAGGACGTGTGCGCCTCAACTTCTGCTTCACTGGAGGGCAGTCTTCTCTCAGAGGTAACTTGTGCACCACAATGTCAGTGTCTAAACCAGGCATATCTTGGTAGGACCATGCAAAGACATCAACATACTCTCGAAGCATAGAAATTAAACGAGTCTTGATATATTCTTCTAATGCGGCCCCGATTTTAACTTCTTTCTTGTCTTCTTCGGTACCCAGGTTTATCACTTCGAAGGTCTCTTCATGCGACTGAATCATCTTCTCCTCTTGTTTAAGCAGTCTGGCCAATTCTTCAGGTAGTTCGCAATCTTCTTCACCCTCCTCATCTACTTGATAAATTGGATGGTCAAAGTCATACTCAACGATAACAGGGTCGTCATTGGTAATATCCGGTGATGAGCACCTACATGAATGGTGATTCATGCAAGGATTTAGAAAAGGCTTGAGAAAATGAGAAGCATTTCCATTTTAAAACTTTTCTTTCTTTTTGAAAAACAAAAGCAAAAAATGAAAGACAAAGAACAACATGGATGAATGTGAAACGTCAGCTTTATTTATGATTATGAATTGTGTTAGGAACAAAAAAACCCTTACAAAAATCTACTATGCCCCGGGCAAGACATAGTGCTTGAATACAGAAAAAACAGAAACAAAAAATTATTACTCTTCGAAAGAGGTGACTGAGATAAGCCTTTCATATGTCCAATTGCTAAGTTGAGTCCCTGGAACAGCAGGCCTGATCCACTCATCTAAGCCACAGTCACTATCAACTACGTCATCCTGCACGACACTGACGCTTCCATAATCCACCACTCCCGCACTCGTGAAAGTAATTGGGCCTTGACAACCGCTAGAACTCGGTCCAGATGATGACTGCCCAGGATGATAACCAATCCCAAACATATCTTTCTTTTCTGGCACTTCTACTGGACTGCCCCAGCCTTCTCGCACCCCCGACTCTACCAACTCAAGAGCTTGCTTATAAGAGGCCACATAAACCCCCTTCTTTGGTTCTTCAGAAGAAGCTGCCAATGAAGACGCTTGTTTAGTTTTCAGGGGCTCAAAAGCCTGACATGGAGTTTCAACTATTTCGCCATCCATCTCCACATACTTGAATGAAGCCAGATGACTAACAAAAATGTCTTCTTCCCCACTGACTGTTACAATTTGACCCTCCCAGATGAACTTTAGCTTTTGATGAAGTGTGGACGATATTACTCCTATTGAATGTATCCAAGGTCTTCCCAGCAAACAGTTGTATGCAGGTTGTATATCCATTACGTAGAATGTGGTATTGAAGACTTCTGCACCTACTTTAATTGGTAAATCCACCTCCCCGAACACTGATCTCCTCGACCCATCAAATGCTCTAACCACCAAGTCGTTGGGCCTTAAAACCACTCCATCATAATCCAACTTCATCAATGCCTTCTTGGGAAAAACATTCAACGATGATCCGGTATCTACCAACACGTGAGAAAGTACTGCAACCTTACATTCTAAGGAGATATGCAGTGCCCAATTATGAGCACGCCCTGCAGATGTTAGATCCATATCTGTAAGGCCCAATCTGTGACTGGCATTGACACTAGATACCACCGCTTCCAACTGATTTACTGAAATATCCTGAGGCACATACGCCTTGTTCAGAATATTCAAGAGATCCTTCCTGTGGGAATCATAATACATTAGCAAGGACAAGATGGAAATCTTCGACGGAGTCTGCTGCAGATGGTCCACAATCTTGCAGTCGCTCTTTTTGATAATTCTCAGAAATTCTTCAGCTTCTTTATCAAAGTTGATGTCTGGATCAGTTATCGGTGCGGGCTCATTGACAACCACTGGTTGCTTCACTCTTGCCTTAGCATGGGCTTCTGCAGTGTCTCTGAGTGGTATCACACTATTTCTTAGTGTTTCCGGCGCAAATAACCTTCCACTTCTAGTAAAGCCCCCTACTCCAACGTTTTCTACTTGAGCTGGGGTCGTATTAGACGTGGCCAACTCTTGCTTCTGGCCGTTACGGTATACTTCGCCACCATAATTCCAGGGAATGGCTTTATCACTCTGATACATTATTGGTCCTGCAGTGGTGATGGTTATCGGTGCCACTCTGGCCTGTGGAGGAAATTGAGACGGATCATAGAAGATGGTTACTGTAGAGACTTCGCTTTCCTTTACAACCTTGTCAAACTGCAACACTCCTTCGTTAATCATGCTCTGGATCCCTGCTTTCAACTGCTCACAACCATTTGTAGCTTCAGCACATCATGGACAATCAACTCCACACCCAGGAAAAACACCCTTTTGTGACAAGCAAACTTTAACAACACTCAACGGAGTCTGCAGGTCATCGACGTCACGCACCAAGTTAAATTCTCCCCTTCATCAACTGCCCCAACCGTACCTCCGTGAGGAGGCATGGGGTTCTGAATTACATTAGGAGTAGGAGCAAAGTTGATTGCTTTGGAATCTACCAGGTCTTGGACTACATACTTCAAAGCTCTGTAGTTTTCCGTGGTATGTCTGGGGGCTCCAGAATGAAATTCACATCTAGCGTTTGTATCGAAACCCTCAGGGAGTTGCCCCGGCTTCGGGGGTTGCAAAGTTCTGAGCTGAACCAACTGGAGTTGTTGGAGATTCTTCAAAAGCTGTGAATAGGACATTGGTGGAGTTTCGAAATGTATTTCTATGGTCTTCTGGGGGTAATATGGAGGAGGAGCTCTTTGTTGATACCCTTGTTGGCGTTGTTGTTGTGGTTGTTGGACTTGCTGTTGAACAGGTTGAGCTGAGATAGTGACAGGGGCCACTTGCTAATAAAAACCTCTGTTACTTCCTCCCCTCGGCGCGCACACTGCCCCGGTCTCTCCTTCTCTCCTCTTTACGAAGGGCTTCTTGACACCAGAATTCGAAGCGCCCCTATTCTGAATCTTCCCTTGCTTGATCCAACTTTCTATTCTCTCGCCAGTCAAGATGATATCTGAAAATCCACTTGAGGAACATCTAGCTAGCCTCTCCATGAAATGCCCATGGAGGGTATCCAGGAACAGGTCTACCATTTCTCTCTCTAGAAAAGGCGGTTGCACTCTAACGACCACTTCACGCCACCTTTGTGCGTAATCTTTGAAGCTCTCGGAGTTCTTCTTAATCAGACTTTGAAGTTGAGTTCGACTGGGCGCCATGTCGATATTATACTGATACTGCTTGAGGAATGCTTCTCCCAATTCCTTCCATCTTCTCACGGAGCTTCTCTCTAACTTCATATACCATTCTAAGGATCCTCCGGAGAGACTATCCTGGAAGTAGTACATCCAGAGCTTTTCATCCCTGGTATGGGCAGCAATTTTCTGGTAGAATTCCTGCAAGTGAGTTTTAGGGCAGGAGCTACCGTTATACTTGTCAAAAGTAGGCGGCCTGAATTTGTGAGGAATAACCACCCTGGGGACCAGACCCATGTCAGACACATCTATCCCCAAAGTGTCTCTACACTCGAGGGCTTTGACTTTCTCAGTAAGCATAAAAAAGGCTTGAAGATTTCCTTCTCTGCCAAACCCCATGTCGTTGTTAAAAGGAGAGAACTGATCCTCATGCCTGTCTTGTACCGGAATGAAAGTTGTTGTGACCTGTTCTGGAACTTGAGGTCCACCTGGGCCATTGTTGGTGTTGGTAGGAGTCACTTGCACGTCAGGAGTGGTTACAGGAGGATTAGTCTGAGGAGGGTTGAGCCATTGAATTGCATTCCTTAACTTTTGCTGTCCCTGAGCCATCCCTTGCATCATGACCATGAACTCTCCCATTCTGGTGCGAAACTCATTAAGCTCAGTTTGTATAGCATCCATGACTGTCCTCTGGTTGTTGCGAGTTGCGTAGCGATGCGGGATATTTTTTCGGAGATACCGGGTCTTGGCAGCTCTCGCAATCTTTGCCTGAAACACAGATAAGTTAAGCATCCTGTAGAAAACCTATAAAACAAAGAAAAAAATGCAAATGATGTGTATGCAATGCAATGTGTTCCTCTTATTCCCAAGGCTTCATTTACTTTCCCATTTTGGTGTTGAGAAAATATCCCTTGCAAGAAAATCCTGTGTGACATTCAAATTTGAAGTGGTGGCCTTTATTTTATGTTCGTGCAACAGATATAACCAGAGACTTCAAGTAAACCAGAAGATAATTGAAACAGCAAAAACCCTCACAGGGTGCAAATTCATATGTCAAGAGAAAAGTACATCAGGAGAGAGGGGATTCCCACAACAAGCCTGTGGGTAATCCAAGTCATATGAATACAAGACTAAAGCTTAGGAAAATCTACATCCCGTAACCTCCAACTAAGACGCTTGATGATAACGAGAAAATGTATCAATTATATTGCTATGTTTCAATACCGTTTTATCGCATAATTGTCGTTTTAACACTCGATTCCTCGAGTTTTCTTTGCCATTTTGCAGGTACATCATATACATATCTAAATCGAGAGCCACAAGTGAAATGAGCAAAAACAACCGTGAAAAGATGAAGAAATGAGGAATTCTGCATAACTGCATATTTTGTTTCACTCACGGTCGTCACCTAGGTGTCACGACCGTGACACCCCAAAAGGAGCACTCACGACCGTGACATAACCCTCAAGACCGTGACACTTATAATACAAGGGACACAAACGTGATGCCCTTGTCACGACCGTGACAAGGGAAAAATAGGTTATTTGACTGAAGACTTAGTCATGAACGTACGCTGCATGTGAGATGCCTACTTTCCAGCTGACCCAGTATCCACACGTTCCTGGATTCTCTCAATTCTCCTATGAGGCCTAAGAAACAAACCAACTACCAAGCCCATTTAGTCTTCTATAAATAACTTAATTTTTATGAACAAGACACAGAGTTTTTTTTATTAATTTCTTGCGGAAGCTCTGCCGAATTATTTTGCACCCTTTATATTTTTTCAGCATTATTTTCATTGCTTTATTTTTCTTGTATCCCAACCAACCTTATAACAATTTCCAACATCAGGAAATTGTTATAAATTTATTTGTTTCAAAGCCTTCTGAATTTTTAGAATTTATTTTCGATTTCGACGAATACTCCGAGCTTTCCGGCCTGTGGAAGAAGGAGTCTGCCACTTTTATTGTTAACCAGGTTTATATTAATTTGCAATTATATTTATGTTTAATATTTATTTTTCTGCCATGCATATTTCGTTTTATGTTTCTCTGCCTCTGTCTGGTTCAACAATAATGAGTAGCTAAATACCTTAGGGCGGTATGTAATTAAAACAAACTAAATCGGTAAAATCAACTCTAGGCTTAAAATATTTAAGAGCTTAATATTCTGGCTGATACCTTTTATTATAAAATCAACCTTTTTGTTACGAGAGTAAGGAAAGTGAATTAGGTTAGGTCAAGACCACGAGAGTGTGAGATTTTAACTAGATAGCTAAAGTTAGGCATTTAAATTAAACACAGCGAGAGCGCTTTAAAATAAATTAGAATTACTAAGTTTCCAAAAATTATTCCTAAACACTTATGGGCTAGCGAGAGCAGGCATAGGGCTTTAGGGGTAAGATCTGAGATAAGACCACGAGAGTGTGAGTTAAAGATATTTAAACTGGTAACCTCTACAGAATAGATTAAGTGAAACATCCTTATAAGCCTAGGGTAGACTGACCCGCCTAAGTTAGCATAATTACATACCGACCGCCTTAGTATTATTTATTAAACTTAAATTTAATTCCCGCCTTTAATCTTTAAAAACAACAAAAAAATCGTGACAACCCTTCACCTTAGCTAAACTAGAAATTCCTCTAGCACTAAGTAACCATAGAGTCTCTGTGGATCGATAATCTTAAATATTACTTCGATAGGCTGTGCACTTGCAGTTAAGATACCGCTAGACACATAATCAGATACGTCTTTAGCCCATCAAGTTTTTGGCGCCGTTGCCGGGGACCTTAATTTAGTTACTAGTGCACTTTAGGGTAGCATTGTCTAGACTAAGGTAACAACTATTCTCTTTTCTTAATCTAAATTCCCGAGTGTATGCCAAGTACTCGCTCTCAAGGCAAAGACTTGCAAACTCTAATCCCAGAATCAGAACGCTTCTTACACGTAAGAAGACGGATATTCGATTACGAACAAAATTAAAATATTTCAGATCTTCAATTAGATCCACCTAAACTAGTCATAACATCAAAGGACGCAGAGATGGCTGAAGAACAGAATCACCCACTCAAGTATTACGCTAGTCCTTCGCAAGCTGAACCGCATTCCAGCATTGCCGCACCGGCTATCAACCGAAACGATTTCGAACTAAAACCTTCGTTGATATCAGCCGTGCAACAAAATCAATTCTCCGGAAATCCTACCGAGGATCCGAACCTTCATCTCTCGATCTTTGTGCAATACGCAGATACCGTAAAAGCCAATGGAGTTACCCAAGAAGCTATTAGACTACGTTTGTTTCCTTTTTCACTTCGAGACAGAGCAAGAGCCTAGCTTCAATCTCTGCCTTCGAACTCAGTAACTACGTGGGAGGAACTAAAGAGAGTTTTCTTAACCAGATATTTCCCACCTAGCAAGACAGCT
The DNA here is from genome assembly GCA_963966055.1 of Lathyrus aphaca. NCBI lineage: Eukaryota > Viridiplantae > Streptophyta > Magnoliopsida > Fabales > Fabaceae > Lathyrus > Lathyrus aphaca. The sequence goes on from OZ014524.1 coordinate 295,915,445, forward strand.
ATGCTGAGAGCTCAGATCAACGGATTTAAGCAAAGGGAAAACGAATCACTTTTCGAAGCTTGGGAACGCTATAAGGATATGCTGAGACTTTGTCCACATCACGGATTAGTAGAATGGATGGTCATCCATACCTTCTATAATGGGCTCTTGTACAATACAAGAATGACAATTGACGCTGCCGCGGGCGGTGCATTAATGGACAAAGAATATAACGATGCCTATGCACTTATCGAAAGTATGGCTCAAAACCATTACCAATCGGGAAGCGAGAGAGTCGCAACTGAGAAACCAACAAAAGGAGCTATGTACGAAGTGATTAGTATGGACCAAGTCAATGCAAAGTTTAACCAACTAAACCAAAAGATCGACAACTTGGCCATAACACCAACAGCCACAGTGGCTGCAGTAACACCTAACTGTGAGTTATATGGAGTTCCAGGACATGAAGTTCCTGATTGTCAACTATTAACAGGAATTCCCACAGATCAAGTGAATTATGCTCAAGGAAACCCGTACTCAAACACATACAACCCAGGTTGGAAGAATCATCTGAACTTCTCCTATAAGAATAACAATGCTTTATACGCACCAGGTCAAGCACCAGCTACACCACCAGGATATCAAAAGACTGCTCCTAATGTCCCTAGAAAATCGAACCTTGAATTGATGATGGAGAACTTTATAGCTAACCAATCTCAGACAAACAAGGACTTCTTAAACCAAAACATACACACTAGTGAGCAGATTAAACAATTAGTAAGCAAAGTAGATGCATTAGCTACACATAATAAAATGCTTGAAACTCAGATTTCACAAGTAGCTCAACAACAAGCACCTACCGCTGCACCAGCTGGAGTATTTCCTGGACAACCTCAACCTAATCCGAAAGGACAAGCCAATGCTGTAATATTAAGAAGTGGCAAGGAACTTGACGGACCTACCGATCCAAGACTTGACAATCCAGCCATGTACCAAAAACCGGATAAACCGACTGAAAAGGTGAACGATCCAGAAGAAAAGGAAGATGAAAATCAAGAGGCAGTGGAGAAAGAAAAGCCTTATGTGCCTCCACCACCCTATAAACCACCAATTCCGTACCCTCAGAGATTAACCAATTCCAAGACGATGGGTCAGTTTAAGAAATTTGTCGAACTTCTGAAACAGTTGAATATTACTATTCCGTTTACAGAAGCTATCACTCAAATGCCCTCGTATGCTAAGTTTTTAAAAGAGATCTTATCTAATAAGAAAAAGATAGAGGATAACGGAACAGTTACACTTACTGCTGAGTGTAGCGCCATAATTCAGAATAATATGCCTCCTAAGCTAAAAGATCCAGGAAGTTTCTCTATACCCTGTGTAATAGGAAAATTCTTCATTGACAAAGCTCTATGCGATTTAGGAGCCAGTATCAGTGTTATGCCCTTAACGATTTGCAAAAGGCTAGACATGGGAGACTTAAGACCAACTAAAATGTCTGTTCAACTAGCCGATCGCTCTGTTAAATATCCTGTAGGCATACTAGAAAACGTCCCAGTACGTATAGGACATTTCTACATCCCTACTGATTTCATAATCATGGACATCTCTGAAGACTCCACTACACCTATCATACTAGGAAGACCATTCTTAGCTACCGTCGGAGCTATAATAGATGTAAAGAGAGGAAAGCTAACCTTTGAAGTAGGTGAAGAGAAAGTTGAATTTATTTTAACACAATTCTTACAATCACCAGCTATAGAGGATACATGCTATCTATTGGACGTGATTGACGAATGTGTAAGAGAAATGGAAATGAAAGAAACTACCTATTCTGAAATTATGAAAATTCAAATCCCTCCGATTTTCGAAGATGATAATTGGCGTGCACCATATCAGGATGATAGTCTAAGCGAAAGTTTAGCACTTACACCGGATCCCATGACAAGTAAGGATAAACCTACATTAGGATTAAAAACTTTACCTAATAACCTAAGATACAAATTCTTAGACATTGAATGTAAAAGACCAGTTATAATAAATTCCAGTTTAGGAACAATCGAGACTAAGAAACTTTTAGATGTCTTAAAGAAATATCCAACTGCATTAGGATATAACATATCTGATCTCAAAGGAATATGCCCTTCAATCTGTATGCATTGTATTCTGCTAGAAGAAGATTGCAAAACCTCCAGAGAATCTCAAAGAAGAATTAACCCAATCCTTAGCACTGTAGTGAAAGAAGAAGTTAAGAAACTACTAGATGCCAGAATAATATATCCAATCTCTGATAGTTAATGGGTTAGTCCAGTAAATGTAGTACCAAAGAAAGGAGGTATCACTGTTGTGAAAAACACTAAAGGCGAATCGATATCACAAAGAGTAGTGACGGGACGTAGAATGTGCATCGATTATCGTAAACTAAACAAAGCCACTTGAAAAGATCATTTCCCACTACCTTTTATAGATCAAATGTTAGAACGATTAGCCAAGCATTCTTATTTCTGTTATCTTGATGGTTACTTAGGATTTTTCCAAATCCCTATCCACCCAGATGATCAAGAGAAGACTACATTCACATGCCCCTATGGAACATTCGCCTATAGACGAATGCCCTTTGGATTATGCAACGCTCCTGCAACCTTTCAAAGATGTATGATGTCAATCTTCGCAGATTTTATAGACAACATCATGGAAGTGTTCATGGACGACTTCTCTGTATGCGGGCAAAGTTTTGAAGGATGCCTATCAAATTTAGAAATGGTGTTAGAAAGATGTGTAAAAGTAAACCTCGTGCTTAACTGGGAGAAATGTCATTTTATGGTCAGAGAAGGAATCGTATTAGGACACGTTATATCCGACAAGGGAATTTAAGTTGATAAAGCTAAGATAGAAGTCATAAAAGATCTTCAACCCCCTAAAACCGTTCGAGAAATACGAAGCTTTTTAGGACACGCCGGTTTCTACCGACGATTCATCAAAGATTTCTCGAAAATCACTAAACCTCTTACTGGTTTATTAATGAAAGACGCTGAGTTCATATTCAATGAAGATTGTCTTAAAGCATTCGAAACTCTAAAGACAGCCCTCATCACCGCACCAATCATGCAACCCACTGACTGGAGATTACCTTTCGAAATCATGTGCGATGCGAGTGACTATGCTGTAGGCGCAATTCTAGGCCAGAGGAAGGAAAAGAAACTTCATGAGATTTACTATGCCAGTAGAACCTTAGATTCTGCTCAGATGAACTACGCCACTACTGAAAAAGAATTGTTAGCAGTTGTCTTTGCGCTGGACAAATTCCATTCTTACCTAGTAGGAGCGAAAATAATAGTCTACACAGACCATGCTGCTATCCGATATCTATTAACTAAGAAAGATACTAAACCAAGACTCTTGAGATGGATTTTACTCTTACAAGAGTTTGATCTCGAAATAAAAGATAAGAAGGGTACTGAAAACGTCGTAGCAGACCACTTATCTAGAATAGAAGGTATCAAACCCGAACAAGTGCCGATTAACGATGATTTTCCGTATGAACAGCTGATAGCACAAATAGGAAGCGACCCAGTTCAGTTAGACTTAGATGAACCAGAACCCGTGGAAACAATCCAAACAACTGTAGGACTGCCATGGTACGCTGACATTGTCAACTACCTAGCTGCAGGAGCTCTTCCACCTGATTTAACCTATCAGCAGAAAAAGAAATTCTTTCACAATCTCAAACATTATGAACCATTATTGTTCAAAAGAGGACCCGATGGAATCTTTCGTCGATGTATTCCCGAAGAAGAAATAGAAGATGTCATTGCTCACTTCCATTCATCTCCTTATGGTGGACATGCAAGCACTTCCAAGACATGTGCAAAAATCTTGCAAGCCGGCTTATTCTGGCCTAATTTATGGAAAGATGTTCACATCGCTGTTATAAATTGCGATCGGTGTCAACGCACCGGCAATATTTCAAGAAGAGATGAAATGCCTCAAAAAGGAATATTAGAAGTAGAAATCTTTGACGTCTGGGGAATAGATTTCATGGGACCATTCCCATCATCTTTCGGTAATAATTACATACTCGTAGCCATTGATTATGTTTCAAAATGGATTGAAGCTATAGCTTCTCCTACAAATGACACACGAGTAGTAATAAAGCTTTTCAAAAATATAATCTTTCCCAGATTTGGTGTGCCTAGACTCGTCATAAGTGACGGTGGCTCGCACTTCGTTTCAAAAATCTTTGACAAATTACTATCTAAGTATGGAGTAAGACACCGTGTGGCAACACCATATCATCCACAAACAAGTGGACAAGTCGAAGTCTCGAACAGAGAAATCAAACAAATCTTAGAAAAGACTGTCACCATATCTCGGAAAGATTGGTCATCTAAACTTAATGAAGCTTTATGGGCTTATAGGACCGCTTACAAGACACCCATAGGAACTACACCTTTCAAATTAGTTTATGGAAAATCTTGTCACCTCCCAGTAGAACTAGAACACAAAGCTTATTGGGCGATCAAAACTCTCAATATAAACTATAATGCTGCAGGAGAAAAGCGAATCCTAGACATTATCGAATTAGAAGAATTAAGGCTAGATGCTTATGAGAATGCTAAGATATATAAAGAAAGAACTAAGCGATGGCATGATAAACGCCTATCTAGGAAAGAATTTAGTGTGGGAGACGTTGTACTCCTCTTTAATTCAAGACTTAGGCTCTTTCCTGGAAAACTAAAATCTAGATGGCCAGGACCCTTTGAAATAACTAAAGTATTCCCAAGTGGAGCGATAGAAATTAAGGGTAGGAATAGTGAACCATTCATAGTAAACGGACAACGTTTAAAACATTATCATAAAGTTGAAAATAGAGATTATGCAAATAGTCTAAGGCTTTTAGAGTTGTCCACTAATTTCCCTGATTAATCTAACCTAAGCATTACGTCAGGCTTTAGACGATAAAAACAGCGCTTAGTGGGAGGCAACCCATTTAATCATTTAATTATTTAAATCATTTTTATCATTCTATTAATTTGTCATTTATCATTTTATTATTCATTTATTTGTTTTGTCATTTTATAGTTTTATTTCAATATTACTATTATTGCTTTTAATTTATGCATTTTATTTTCTTATTTTTCCTTATTTTAATTTTAAATCACTTTTACAGATTTTCTAAAGTCTTTTCCACTTTCCTTCTCCCCCTGATTTGTTTCCTCCGTATTTGCACTAACTATGGCTAACCAACCAATAAACCTTATGGAAACCAAATTTAGAGGTAGGAACCAAAGAATGAAATTTGAAGAGTTATCACAGAGACCAATGGATTTGACTCTGTACCCGGATGATCTGACTATGGAAACCTTAGGGATACACGATAGCATCCTATACTTGTTTAACCGACTTGGATGGGAGAATGCACTGATTCAACAAAAGTTTGTGACTTACCGCGAGCTCACCCTTGAGTTCCTTAGCTCCTTAGTTTACCTACCCGAGCGCGATTTTGAATTCAGGAAAGGATTTATCAGTTTCCGCCTATTTGGAATAGAATATGACTTTAACCATAAAGAACTAGCTGACTTATTAGGATTCCCTAGTGGACCCTTTGCTTTTACTACCACACAGGTAGAATTGATGGACATTGAGTTGGATTTCTTTTGGGGAACTTTAACCGGAAACTACCATCCTGAACCAAATAACATGAACAATGATGAAATACATAACCCTACTATCCGTTACTTCCATAAGATCCTTGCCCACACCTTCTTTGGAAAAGAAGAAAACCTTACTGGAGTATCTAAAGATGAGATATTCATTATATCTTGTTTCACTAATGGACAGCCAATCAATGGTGTGCCTTTCATGATGCAAACCTTCACCCGAATCCAAGAAGAACCTGAATTACCTATATTAGTAGGAGGTCTTGTAACCATGATTGCTGATGCCTTAGGACTTAGATACCATTTGCACAGGTGTAACCGTTTAGGTACCATCCGTCCTATGAATCTTAACTTTTGCTTTAATCGCCATATCATAAGGAATTTAGGACATCCACCTTTCGAGTACCTAATCCGGAATGAAGTAGTAACCATGTTCACACTACCAAACCATGCTAGAGTAAGTGTTCACAATAAGGATAATTGGCTTTATGAGTTAACCCCACCTGACTATCCATCTACTCCTGAAACACCTCAATCTTACAAGATAAAGGATGATATAATGACCGATGTAGAAAGTGACCCTGAGACACCTCCTGGTTACCATGACATTGACCACACTGACGAAGTGATTGAAACCCCTGAAGTAAATCAAGTAGAATATGCTGATAACTTAAAGAATATCATGAACACTCTTGAAGCTTACCAAACCGACATAAATACTGTTAAGGATGAGATTAAGAGCATGCGATTGGACATTATAGGATTAGCTGACATAACATGTGAGCAATTCTACCACCTGAACTCCGCAATCGAAGATTTGAAGAAGCACTTTTGAAAATGCTGTAGTGATCTAGCTTATTTTATTTATTGTTTTCGTTTCTAGTTAATTTTACATTTCGCAAACATTTTCGTACCATATTTTCATTAATGTAATTTCATTTCAATTACCAAATGCAAAGCACTTCTAGTTTACAAATTTTTCCAATTTAATCAATTTATATGCTTTCAATCTATATACTGTTATGTTTGAATTGATTAATATTTTATCAACCTCTCGTGTGATGCAATTTACAAGTACTATGTTGATATTATTTATTATATGGTGTTTATATTTAATATTGAGTGATAAGTGATCAAAAATATTACATAAATTATATGAAGCGTGAGAGATAATATGCTTTCTGGAAATTATCCAAGGTTTTAAGTCCTCACGGTCGTCATCACTCCCCTTACGACCGTGACAAGCTATTAAGCGCGTCACGACCGTCATCCCCTTGTCACGACCATGACGGCTCTAATTATAGAATTCGAAAGAAACAGAACTGTTTCTTCTTCGAAACCTCTTCATCTCTCTTCTTCCATAACTTTCAAAACCACCAATTATCTCCACCAACTTCCGTAACCTCCCATTACCAAATTAAACCCCATTAACCTCTCCATTATCACCACACCTATCACATTCTCACCTTCCATTATTTATCCGAACCTATTTTTTCTCATTTTATCACTTTTCTCACAAAAATCCAAATCTCCCACTCTTGTTCTTGCATGCAATGGAAGCTATTCAATTTAGAGATGGTGAGAATGGAGAAAACCAGAGAGAGAGATTCATCCGATTCCAGAACCGTGGTGTGCAACCCACACGTTATATCGACACTGTCTGTTTGAGAGAATTGGGAATGCTTAACAGTGTCAAGAGCCTGCTTCAAAAAGTCGGTCTGTGGGATCTTTGCAGTCAGCCCCAGCCCACATTCGAGCTTCTGACATTGGAATTCCTAAGCTCGTTCCATTACATCACTCCTGCCGGTTCTCAGAGTCAACTCACCGGTTTCGCTAAGTTCAGATTGCATGGCCGGGAGTTCGAACTTTCGTAAAATAGGATAGCCGAGTTGCTAGGCTTCGATCACGGGAATGAAGCTCACCTCCGCGTGCCGGACAATTTCAGTGAAACCGCTTTCACTTTATGGCACGACATAACCAACACCCGTGCCTCAGCCTTTCAGAGCCTTAATGCTACACATATCCACAACCCGACAATCAAATATTTTCACCGCATCATTTGCAACACCATATTTGCACGAGAGAGTAACCACAAGCTCAACTCCAAGGAGCTTCTGTTCTTGCACTGCGCTCTAAATGACGAGCCTATCAATGCTGCTCCGTTCATGCTGAACCATATCCAGTCCATTGCGCAAAGAGGCGCAACCCTATTTTACATAGGCGGCATTGTCACCACCCTCGCCATTCAGTTGGGGCTTGGTGACTTGGTCGTAGATCAGCCTTTCAGAGACGCCGAGTTCCTAACCAAGAATTTTTGCAGGTCCGCACACTTGATTGCGCAGAGAGAGGATGGCAGGTATAGCCCTGTTATCCACGACACTATTTATCACCACATTATTCTGTCGTCCCGTGACCGCATCGATCCGTCTAGCCGAGCCAACTGGCTCTTTGCTTTACCGGATGCTGCCGGCCACGCCCCCATTCATGATGAGCAGGCCGATCCACCCACGGACGATATGCAAGACGCTATGGATGTAGCTGAGCCTGTCCAGGACATTCCAGAGACATCCACCCGACAACCTCCTGCACAGGAATACACACTTGAGGAAGTCCTCCGTGCGATTCATCAGCAAAACCAGATGAATGCTGCATTGGAGCGAAGGCAGAAGGAGCAGTATGATGCATTACTCCGCACTGTTGCCACAAACCAGCAGACTACTGATGAGAAGCTCAGAGAATAGAAGCTCGGAGAATATACTAGCAGTCAACACCGTCTGAACACAAACCACGTGGGGAGCCGATGAATATAAGCGTTTGATGCCTAATCTAAAATAATCCTTCATATCTCGATGCAAATGAAAAGAAATTGCACCAAAGTACACGGTCGCATATAAGAAACGAGAAATATGAGAAGGAGTCCATTGCGGGTTGGTTCAGAGGTACTGGTTCTGAACTTGGTAGGGCGTGCTACGGCTCGATCCCTCACAACCTCCAAATCGGATAATGTATGTAGGGTTACCGCACTTGTGTACCAGACCCCGTGCTTAAAATGGATCAAATTCGCTAACCGGCTACTCCACTACGTGCGTGCTAAGGCAAATGGCTTAATGTGATTGCGCTAGAATGAAACCGGGCGAAATAAGATCGAAAGACTCTTGGTGAAATCGTAAAGCAATTGCCGAATGTTTTGTTTAACGGGAAGTCGACGACTTAGCTTGTTGCTTGTGTCATTAGTGTATCGTTAGTGTTTTATCAAAGTACCGGTTTATCCGACAAAACGATCCCTCGTACGGTTTGTTATGTGTGTGCGTCGATAAAAACTTGTCCGACAATTTTCAACCGACTATTTGCTTGAGGACAAGCAAAGGTTTAAGTTTGGGGAAGTTTGATAACGAGAAAATGTATCGATTATATTGCTATGTTTCAATACCGTTTTATCGCATAATTGTCGTTTTAACACCCGATTCCTCGAGTTTTCTTTGCCATTTTGCAGGTACATCATATACAGAGCTAAATCGAGAGCCACAAGTGAAATGAGCAAAAACAACCGTGAAAAGATGAAGAAATGAGGAATTCTGCATAACTGCATATTTTGTTTCACTCATGGTCGTCACCTAGGTGTCACGACCGTGACACCCCAAAAGGAGCACTCACGACCGTGACATAACCCTCACGACCGTGACACTTATAATACAAGGGACACGAACGTGATGCCCTTGTCACGACCATGACAAGGGAAAAATAGGTTATTTGACTGAAGACTTAGTCATGAACGTACGCTGCATGTGAGATGCCTACTTTCCAGCTGACCCAGTATCCACACGTTCCTGGATTCTCTCAATTCTCCTACGAGGCCTAAGCAACAAACCAACTACCAAGCCCATTTAGTCTTCTATAAATAGCTTAATTTTTATGAACAAGACACAGATTTTTTTTTAATTAATTTCTTGCGGAAGCTCTGCCGAATTATTTTGCACCCTTTATATTTTTTCAGCATTATTTTCATTGCTTTATTTTTCTTGTATCCCAACCAACCTTATAACAATTTCCAACATCAGGAAATTGTTATAAATTTATTTGTTTCAAAGCCTTCTGAATTTTTAGAATTTATTTCCGATTCCGACGAATACTCCGAGCTTTCCGGCCTGTGGAAGAAGGAGTCTGCCACTTTTATTGTTAACCAGGTTTATATTAATTTGCAATTATATTTATGTTTAATATTTATTTTTCTGCCATGCATATTTCGTTTTATGTTTCTCTGCCTCTGTCTTGTTCAACAATAATGAGTAGCTAAATACCTTGGGGTCGTATTAGACGTGGCCAACTCTTGCTTCTGGCCGTTACAGTATACTTCGCCACCATAATTCCAGGGAATGGCTTTATCACTCTGATACATTATTGGTCCTGCAGTGGTGATGGTTATCGGTGCCACTCTGGCCTGTGGAGGAAATTGAGACGGATCATAGAAGATGGTTACTGTAGAGACTTCGCTTTCCTTTACAACCTTGTCAAACTGCAACACTCCTTCGTTAATCATGCTCTGGATCCCTGCTTTCAACTGCTCACAACCATTTGTAGCTTCAGCACATCATGGACAATCAACTCCACACCCAGGAAAAACACCCTTTTGTGACAAGCAAACTTTAACAACACTCAACGGAGTCTGCAGGTCATCGACGTCACGCACCAAGTTAAATTCTCCCCTTCATCAACTGCCCCAACCGTACCTCTGTGAGGAGGCATGGGGTTCTGAATTACATTAGGAGTAGGAGCAAAGTTGATTGCTTTGGAATCTACCAGGTCTTGGACTACATACTTCAAAGCTCTGCAGTTTTCCGTGGTATGTCTGGGGGCTTCGGAATGAAATTCACATCTAGCGTTTGTATCGTAACCCTTAGGGAGTTGCCCCGGCTTCGGGGGTTGCAAAGTTCTGAGCTGAACCAGCTGGAGTTGTTGGAGATTCTTCAAAAGCTGTGAATAGGACATTGGTGGAGTTTCGAAATGTATTTCTATGGTCTTCTGGGGGTAATATGGAGGAGGAGCTCTTTGTTGATACCCTTGTTGGCGTTGTTGTTGTGGTTGTTGGACTTGCTGTTGAACAGGTTGAGCTGAGATAGTGACAGGGGCAACTTGCTAATAAAAACCTCTGTTACTTCCTCCCCTCGGCGCGCACACTGCCCCAGTCTCTCCTTCTCTCCTCTTTACGAAGGGCTTCTTGACACCAGAATTCGAAGCGCCCCTATTCTGAATCTTCCCTTGCTTGATCCAACTTTCTATTCTCTCGCCAGTCAAGATGATATCTGAAAATCCACTTGAGGAACATCTAGCTAGCCTCTCCATGAAATGCCCAGGGAGGGTATCCAGGAACAGGTCTACCATTTCTCTCTCTAGAAAAGGCGGTTGCACTCTAACGACCACTTCACGCCACCTTTGTGCGTAATCTTTGAAGCTCTCGGAGTTCTTCTTAATCAGACTTTGAAGTTGAGTTCGACTGGGCACCATGTCGATATTATACTGATACTGCTTGAGGAATGCTTCTCCCAATTCCTTCCATCTTCTCATGGAGCTTCTCTCTAACTTCATATACCATTCTAAGGATCCTCCGGAGAGACTATCCTGGAAGTAGTACATCCAGAGCTTTTCATCCCTGGTATGGGCAGCAATTTTCTGGTAGAATTCCTGCAAGTGAGTTTTAGGGCAGGAGCTACCGTTATACTTGTCAAAAGTAGGCGGCCTGAATTTGTGAGGAATAACCACCCTGGGGACCAGACCCATGTCAGACACGTCTATCCCCAAAGTGTCTCTACACTCGAGGGCTTTGACTTTCTCAGCAAGCATCAAAAAGGCTTGAAGATTTCCTTCTCTGCCAAACCCCATGTCGTTGTTAAAAGGAGAGAACTGATCCTCATGCCTGTCTTGTACCGGAATGAAAGTTGTTGTGACCTGTTCTGGAACTTGAGGTCCACCTGGGCCATTGTTGGTGTTGGTAGGAGTCACTTGCACGTCAGGAGTGGTTACAGGAGGATTAGTCTGAGGAGGGTTGAGCCATTGAATTGCATTCCTTAACTTTTGCTGTCCCTGAGCCATCCCTTGCATCATGACCATGAACTCTCCCATTCTGGTGCGAAACTCATTAAGCTCAGTTTGTATAGCATCCATGACTGTCCTCTGGTTGTTGCGAGTTGCGTAGCGATGCGGGATATTTTTTCGGAGATACCGGGTCTTGGCAGCTCTCGCAATCTTTGCCTGAAACACAATTAAGTTAAGCATCCTGTAGAAAACCTACAAAACAAAGAAAAAAATGCAAATGATGTGTATGCAATGCAATGTGTTCCTCTTATTCCCAAGGCTTCATTTACTTTCCCATTTTGGTGTTGAGAAAATATCCCTTGCAAGAAAATCCTGTGTGACATTCAAATTTGAAGTGGTGGCCTTTATTTTATGTTCGTGCAACAGATATAACCAGAGACTTCAAGTAAACCAGAAGATAATTGAAACAGCAAAAACCCTCACAGGGTGCAAATTCATATGTCAAGAGAAAAGTACATCAGGAGAGAGGGGATTCCCACAACAAGCCTGTGGGTAATCCAAGTCATATGAATACAAGACTAAAGCTTAGGAAAATCTACATCCCGTAACCTCCAACTAAGGCGCTTGATGATAACGAGAAAATGTATCAATTATATTGCTATGTTTCAATACCGTTTTATCGCATAATTGTCGTTTTAACACCCGATTCCTCGAGTTTTCTTTGCCATTTTGCAGGTACATCATATACATATCTAAATCGAGAGCCACAAGTGAAATGAGCAAAAACAACCGTGAAAAGATGAAGAAATGAGGAATTCTGCATAACTGCATATTTTGTTTCACTCACGGTCGTCACCTAGGTGTCACGACCGTGACACCCCAAAAGGAGCACTCACGACCGTGACATTACCCTCACGACCGTGACACTTATAATACAAGGGACACGAACGTGATGCCCTTGTCACGACCGTGACAAGGGAAAAATAGGTTATTTGACTGAAGACTTAGTCATGAATGTACGCTGCATGTGAGATGCCTACTTTCCAGCTGACCCAGTATCCACACGTTCCTGGATTCTCTCAATTCTCCTACGAGGCCTAAGCAACAAACCAACTACCAAGCCCATTTAGTCTTCTATAAATAGCTTAATTTTTATGAACAAGACACAGAGTTTTTTTTATTAATTTCTTGCGGAAGCTCTGCCGAATTATTTTGCACCCTTTATATTTTTTCAGCATTATTTTCATTGCTTTATTTTTCTTGTATCCCAACCAACCTTATAACAATTTCCAACATCAGGAAATTGTTATAAATTTATTTGTTTCAAAGCCTTCTGAATTTTTAGAATTTATTTTCGATTCCGACGAATACTCCGAGCTTTCCGGCCTGTGGAAGAAGGAGTCTGCCACTTTTATTGTTAACCAGGTTTATATTAATTTGCAATTATATTTATGTTTAATATTTATTTTTCTGCCATGCATATTTCGTTTTATGTTTCTCTGCCTCTGTCTGGTTCAACAATAATGAGTAGCTAAATACCTTAGGGCGGTATGTAATTAAAACAAACTAAATCGGTAAAATCAACTCTAGGCTTAAAATATTTAAGAGCTTAATATTCTGGCTGATACCTTTTATTATAAAATCAACCTTTTTGTTACGAGAGTAAGGAAAGTGAATTAGGTTAGGTCAATACCACAAGAGTGTGAGATTTTAACCAGATAGCTAAAGTTAGGCATTTAAATTAAACACAGCGAGAGCGCTTTAAAATAAATTAGAATTACTAAGTTTCCAAAAATTATTCCTAAACACTTATGGGCTAGCGAGAGCAGGCATAGGGCTTTAGGGGTAAGATCTGAGATAAGACCACGAGAGTGTGAGTTAAAGATATTTAAACTGGTAACCTCTACAGAATAGATTAAGTGAAACATCCTTATAAGCCTAGGGTAGACTGACCCGCCTAAGTTAGCATAATTACATACCGACCGCCTTAGTATTATTTATTAAACTTAAATTTAATTCCCGCCTTTAATCTTTAAAAACAACAAAAAAATCGTGACAACCCTTCACCTTAGCTAAACTAGAAATTCCTCTAGCACTAAGTAACCATAGAGTCCTCGTGGATCGATAATCTTAAATATTACTTCGATAGGCTGTGCACTTGCAGTTAAGATACCGCTAGACACATAATCAGATACGTCTTTAGCCCATCACTTGACACCTTGCAACAACTGAGCTACATCTAGATGTGTAGGTTCCTGTACGAGCTTCTGAATTAGGATATCCCTAAGGTCAAAGGAGGCATGCAACTCCTCAATTTGTTGTAGGAACACCTTTTCACTTTCTTGGCTTGTAATGGAATCATTCTTGGCTCTCTTCACATCAGCTTTCACTTTCAATTCTTCTATTTCTCTTTGAGCTTCCTTTACTTCTTGTTGGCTTTCTGCTAGACTTTGGAGACGACACTTCTCTTGATGATAAGCCTTCTAAAGGAGCTCACTCTGTCCATCCAAAGAATCTTGAAGACTCTTGATTTCCAGCTTATGCTTGACTTCCAGCTCTTTCTGCCTTTTCAAATTGTCTTCCCACTTCTCTTGCCATAAGGTGACAGCTTCATTGGCTTCATTCAAATCCTTCCTCTCCTTCCAATGCTGGGCCGCCTTGTGAGTTTCAGCTAATCCCCTTTTCTTGAAGTAGAGTTCTCTCTCTTGAAAGTCTTGCTGCTTGAGCCTAACTATCTCTTCAGCTTTGTGAGCTCTTTCCTCCAACTTTTGATCCTGCATCTTCAGTTTCTGGCATGAATTGTAAGCTTCTTGATTTTCCAACCTGAGCCGTTGAACCAAGGCTTCCAACTTTTGATATTCCTGAAGAGGCACTGAAGTTGTGGGTGCTACCTCCTTGGGGTAGAGAGGTGTTTCTCTAGAAAATGGGAGCAACTAGATCTTCACACGATCCTCCAACCAGCTGGTGAAAGGATCATAAGTTTTAGGATCTACTCTCCCAAAGTCTTTCTTTCCTTTCATCACTCTAACTTCCCAAGCTTGGGATGCTAGTATGCTCATCTTGAAATTTCCTTCTGCTAGAAAGTATAAAGACTCATTTGTATCTTCAATCAAAGGTACATCTCTTAAAGGATAGCCAAATTGTTTCCTGGATAAGATAGGATTATAGGTGATCCCACCTTTCCTTCCTATCAAGGGCACATTTGGAAAGCTACCACAACTGACCAACATTTCTTTGCCCACAAGATCTCTATTACATCCCCAAGCAATGTCAGTTGAGGTTAAGCCCATTAATCTTTTGGACTACTTCCAAGATTGTTTCAAATCCTGAAAAGGTCCTGATTTAGATAGTTGCCTTACAAACCAATCAACGAATAGAGGAGCACAACAATTTACATGTCCCTTCCTCTTTTCATTCCTGTGGTGAACTCCGTAGTAGAAGTTGGCTAGCAATGTGGGTACAGGATTTCTTTTGACAAAGATGGTAATGGCCTCCATACTAATCAGCCCTTTCTCTCCTGGAAATAAACTGGTTCCATACACTATCATGGCTAACAATTCTTTGAAGTCTACCCATTTCTTTCCCAATGCCATGATATGTGCCTCTGTAATAAGAAAATCCAAAGGGATCCCCTTACTTTGGCCAGCTTCTAATCCCATCTTGAGTCTGAGCATACTCAAATGACAGGCAGCAGTGATATCCTCATGAGGAGGGGTCCTCTCTGAAGCATAATAAGGCATACCTTCTTTAATAGAAATATTCAGCATACTAGAAATATCCTCTAATGTAGGTGCCAAGGTATAATCAGGGAAAACGAAGGCCCTCAGATATGGATCATAGAACTGCAACAAAGAATGCAAGCTATCCCTCTGGTCAACTGTGGGCTTGCTCACATAATCCAAGACCCTGCCAAACTCTTTCCTGAAATCATCAAGGACTTTGTCCCCCATCAAGCTAATCAATCCCTGAATACTCTCTGTCTCTGGTTGTGGGAAAGTATAGTGGACATTTCTTTTCCTTGGAATCTCCATGTTGAAGCAGCAAATATGACCAGAAATGGGAGGTAATGAATCCCTGAGAATAAAAAGAACACAAATGATTAATGATGTAATGATGTTATGCAAGGCAAGGAATATGATCAGTGATGTGTCTGTGTAGTGAATCAAGTGATTAAGTGTCTGTGCAAGGCCAGAACATCATCACAAGTATCTCTGATCAGGAGTTCATGACTTCAGAATCCATAATTAACAGAACAAGATCATATCACTGAAGTGTGCTGGAATACATGGATATGTTAAAGTTTTGGGTTCCTGCAAACCTGTAAACCCCTCCCAATCTCACAGGTGTGCTACTCGGGTCAACATCACGGACTCTCAAAGCCGAATAGCAATAATATGTTCACCATTTTCAAGGAATGGCTCATGACCAAATCAGGGAATCAGTTTGGCATTATGTACTACTCAGGGAGGTATCAGCTGAGTCCAAGGAAACAAATATCCCTCATAATTCCTCAACTTCAAGCACTGAATCGAGAATCAATAGTACATTCATCCTGAAGGGTACAATACTATCGTCATACGAACAGTTTGCCTTAACTGGATTCCTATAAGAGAATCAGGACATGCTATGCGAGTTCCTAGTGGGCCCTCGGATGCGAGTGGGTTTGCCAACAAATGTGTTCTGCCACTGTCATCACTGGAGAGGGATGTTTCCACAAAGGTTCTCAATGATCGGTCCCCTGACTGCACATAACTATCAAGGTTGTGTATTGCCCCAGAACGATTCCGACATCAATACATGTCCGAGAAGGTCGCAAGTCAAGGTGTGGAACTCACTACTACCAACATAGCAAGATGCCATAAAGCCAAAGTGATTGTCCACTCTAAGTCCTAGGGTGCACTCGAGCCCCGGTTATGAGCTCATCTCACAGTAACCCCATCCCACAAAAAAAATGAAACCAGCACAATCCAATATATGATGCATGTAAAAATAAATACTGAAAGTAGTAAATAAAGCTGTAAAATAAACTATAAACGAAAATAATAAAATAAGCACAACAACACACACATATAAACAGCCAAAGAAAGCAAAAACAAACAGGAGCTAGGATTTACTCTACAAGGAAAACCATAGATTCTGGGTTCGATCCCCAGCAAAGTCGCCAGCTGTCGCTCCCGGGATTTTCATCCTGGTACAAACGCGAAAGTGGCGCAGAAAAGGTAGAGTCGTCAGCTAGACACTTTTATCCCGAATGAATGGGAAAGGTAATGTTGCACAAACCTGAGGAAAGAAGGAAAGGACAAGGTCCTGCGAACCAAAGATCTGGGTTCGGGACTCAGTTACGACCTGGGAAGGTATTAGCACCCCAGATCATCCGCCGTACCCGACGGGATCCACGCTTATTTGTTTGTTTCAAAGGGTGAAAGAATATAACTGATGCTGAACAAATGAACTGCTAACTGGAATGGGAATGGAAATGAGAAATGGAATTGGAAAAAGAGATCGGAAAAAAATAGAAATGTAGGGAAAATAAAGAATGTGCTCGAACGGGCCCTACCCCGCTGCCTACGTACCTCATTGTGTTCTTTATGGCTGGAACTGCGTATGTCTATGCTCAGGTGTTGCAGGCTCGTCTGGTATGAGTGCATTTACCATCTTGCAAGTGAGACAAGTCGTCGCAAGTTCGGGTTCAGAATGAATGAGATGAGAAAAGAAGTTCCCGCAGGAAAGTCGCTTATTGTTTGTTTTTGCCTTTTAAGAGTTTTGTATGAATTTGGCACAAGAAAGTGAATTCAAACTCTTTTCCATGGAATGTGTACTTGCTACTACATTCCAAGATGGAATAATAGAACAAGCACACCAAGCAAGGAGAATTTATACAAGACTTGTTTCCAAGGATTAGGGTTTAAGTTCACTAGCTTGTTGAACTTTATTAAGTGTTTTTGTTGTTTTTGTGACGAAGTGTCTTTTATGTTTTCTTTGTGAAACAATCCCTTGATGAGACTTGTACATCATGCTAGACAAGCTTACATTATTCCAAGATGGAAATAATGTAAGTGCCCCATGGAATAAGGCTATACACAAGGGATCATTTCATGCATTTATTAAGTCTTTTTGGATTTTGTTTGAAGATGAGAAGATAAGACTCAAATTGGAAAAGGACAAAACTAAGGGTAACTAAGACACAACCCTAAGCTATTTATTAAAATGGTGGTCCTAATGGTTAGTGAGGCTTTTCTAATCCTAAAGAGAAAAAGGAAAAGAGAGAAGAAAAAGGATGCAACTTACTTCCTAAGGAAGATAAGTTGGTCCTAACAAAGGGGAAATCCTACCAATCACAAGGATGGAAGTAAAAAATGAATTAAATGCATACAGAAAATGCATAAAAATAAAATAAAAGGATAAAGTGTAAGGAAACATAGCTTTCCCTCCCTACAAAACCAAGATTAGTGTGCATTTTATTAAAAATAATAAAGCAAACATACACTAATTAAATCCTAATAACTCTATATTAATTCAATAGAACTAAAAAAACTCAAACACGATTTCTGCAACCTCAGAACTGAAACTCACAAAAAGGCCAAATAAATTCACTCCAAGCATCAAAGCATTCTCAGGAAGCTCATTGGAGTTGATTTCCACCAAAGAGAGGTCCAAAAAGCTCAAGAACTGAAAGCTCAACCTCAGGTAACCTCAAGAACATTTTTTCCAGAACTTGCATTTTAAGTTTCTAAATGAATCTTCATACTTCACTGATCACCCTGATGTAATTTGTTTTGAAAATGTTTGAATATTAAGCATGTATTGAACTTCTGAAATTTTTGTTCAGTTTTACGATTTGCTTCGAATCTTGTTTTTGATGTATGATAAATGTGTTTTGGTGATGGATTCTTGCTTAGGGATGTTAGGAGAGTGATTCTAGAGCTTTAGAGCTTTTGATTTAGCCTAGGGAAGAAGATAGGTGTTTTGGTTGGCCGGAGAAGATGACCGGAGCTTGCTCCGGTCACCTGAAAGTCATTAGGGTTAGATTAGGATTTAATCTTGCCAGTTTGAACGTAGGCCGTATGATCCTGTTTAGCGCGCATATGGAAGGCCCAAATTGATTCATTAAAACCCTAAATTTGATTAAATAGATTAATTAGGTTTATTAATTAATTTTTTCCAGATCAGAACCCAGCCATCAAAACACGCGCGCAGTCAACTTCCCCCCTAGGTTTGAATCTCAGCCCTTGGATTGACATACTTCCCTCTTTATTTCATTTTATTCTATTTCTTTTGTACAATTTATTTAAAATTGTAAAAATCATCCAAAAAATATTTTCTTTTGCATTTTGGTTTTAAATATTTTTCTCAACCTGAAAATAATTTTTATTTTATTTTTTTGCATTAAAAATGTATTTTTAAAATATTTAAATGTTATTTTTAATTAATTAAAAATACATTTAGGTTTCTAAAAATCACCAAAAAAATCATGAATCATCCCATTGCATTTTGAAACATTTTCAAACTCTTCATACAAATTTATTTTTAGGTTTGATCATAGTTTGTGAATTTTCTTTGAATTAAGGGTCATTAAATATCATTTTTTGAACCCTAACTTTAAAAAATCTTTTCTGCCTAACCAAGAAGAGTTTGAAGATGATTCTTTTTGCATTGTTTTGCATATGGCATGTAGTTTATAGGTCTTTTATCTCATGAATTTATCTTGCATTTTTCCTTTTAAATCACCCAAAAAACCCTAGAAACTTAGGAAATTCATAACGTTTGAGTGGTAAGGCTTATGACCTTCTCCTTTGGGGTGTGACCTAGTATAGGATTAAGGTTTGTTTGAGCTTGGTTTCAAATTTTTATCATGTCATATGCTTCTATTTGGTTCACTTGCATCTCATACTTTCATATAACCCTAATTTCTCATGTTCATTTGCATTCATCTTGCATATGCATCCATACATGAACTTGCCATGACATTTCTTGCATTCACATGTCATCTTAGACATCCTAGGACATGTTAGAATCATGTTTGATCATTTCTTCATCCATTTGCCATGATTTGCATTCATTTTATTTCATTAACTTTCATGTGTTTTCAAACTTCAAAGCATGCTTCCATTTGCATCTCATCTTTGTATGATCATACATATGCATTTTGTATGCCTTTGCATCATCTCACATGACATTAACATTGCATAAACCCTTCTGACTTTGGTCATTTCATCTCATTGCATCTCATTTCATTTCATTTCTTTATGCCTTGAACTATATGCATTCATGCTAACATTTTCAGGTGGTAAGTTACTTTGAGAAGTGGATTTGCCTTCACTTCTCATTTCTCTTTATCTCTTTCATATGCATCTTGCTGGTTTCTTTGAAGTGAACTTGTTCACTTGTGTTAATTCTTTCTCACTTTCTTTCTTTAAGTCACTTATCTTCTTCATTGAAGTAAGTAACTTATTCTTCTGCTTCATCCTCCTTTCATCTGCTTCTTCCATTGGCGGCTTCCTTGAAGATCTTTCTTAAGCCTTACAAACTATAGGAACATCCAAGCATGATAATAATTAGGGTTGTGATTAGTCCCCCTTAGTTTTTACCTTTGAGTCTCCTTGAGTCTCTCTTCTCATCTTCATAATCAGAGAGTAAACTCTTAAAGGTTTAGGACTTTGGAATTAGGGTTATGCATGCATCCTTCTCTTAGGATGGAGTGTATAACTTTAATCCTAAGTGTTAAACCTTTAATTTGTTTAAACCTCTTAATCAAATCATCTTAATAATCACTAATACTTTATCTTGTAACTTGGGCCTTACATTAGGGTTCTAATTCTTCCTTTATGGTTAAAAAGGATTAACCCTAGTGTTTAATGGACAAGTCCCCCTCAAGTTGTCTTACAAACCATAAAACGCATTTCTTAATCTCATACCTTAGTTAAAATCCACATAATAAAGGCTTTGTTATCTAATGAATTTAATCCCTAACCATGGATTAAGTTGAGGTATCTTCCTCAGCTTAAGTGTTCTCATCTATTATCCTTCTATTAGGATGGTGTAATGAGTCCACTAATTTGTGATTAGAGATTAAACTCATTACTTAACACTAAACAAAAACCCCAAAACATCTAAATAATCACAAGTAGGTTAATGATCTTAATCCTACATCATCATGGTAATTAAGTTGAGATGCTTATCTCATACTTAAGTAGGCTCATTATCCCTAAGTAGGGAGGATATAATGAGTTTACAAGCCCTTGATTTAGTCTTAAGCTCATCAACTTATGCAAAGCACCAAAAACAATAACAAAACTGAAAACACAAAAAACAAACAATAATCGTCTCCTTCGGGATTCTTTTCTCATCACACTCATTCACAAGCGAGAACTTGCTTCTTCCGTCTAATGCAAGACAGTTAGCACTCGAGCAAGACGAGTCATACACTTGAGCATAGACAAGTAAGCAGTTCACAGTCAATTTTATTTTCAGTCTCTTTGAGTCGAACTATGGTGTTCTGACTTCCTCATTGCACATGAGGATACGTAGGCATAACTTAACTGTTATCGAACAAAAGTCTCTGTGTCTTCCCCCTCTTTCAACATTCTCTTTTAAGCCTCAGTTCCTGAGTATTCACCCTTTTGCACTGACACTTGTACATTCATTCTCAGCTTTTGCACACAGATAGCACATACACTACCCCTTTAAACAAAAACTTTCAAGCGTGGATCCCGTCGAGTACGACGGACAATCTGGGTGCTAATACCTTCCCAGGTTGTAACCAACCCCCTTTCTCAGTTTCTCTGGTTCGCGACCGTCTTATCCATCTTTTTCTAGGTTTATGCAGCATTACCTTTCCTTCGGGATAAAAATGCCTAGCTGGCGACTCTATTCATTTCACCTTCTTTTTCTCCTTTCGCCGACCGTTCGCGTCTGTACCCTATCTGACCCGGTGTCTTTTCGGGGGAGCGACAACTTGGCGACTCTGCTGGGGAAGGATTTCGCAACCAGGGCTTCTGGTTCTTTTTGTGGGTTTCTCCTAACGCTTGTTTGATTTGTGTTTACGGGGGTGTTATATGCTAATTGTGCTTATTTGTTTATTGCTTTATTTATTGCTTTCTGTAAAGCTTTATGTATTGCTTTCATTTACAGTTTTATGCATTTCATATTGTTATCATCATATCATGTGTGCTGGATCTCTTGTCTGTTTTGGTGGGAGGGATCATTGAGTGATTAAGGTTCCATACCAGGGACCTGAGTGACACATAGGATAAAGTGGCTTCATATTCTTTCCCATTCCATTTGGGTCTGGTGCGGGAATATGAAACACGGTTGAGACATGGGTTTCTTCTTGAGATCTCTGTGCTACGGATTTCCTGTAGTACTAGGGCTATCTGGGAAGCCTGCTAAGTCTGGATGACCTTTTATGACCTTCAGCATTTGAGGTGAATTAGAGGAGGATCTTTTATGGTTATTGTAAACAATGTACCTCCAGGTTAGAAGTGTTTACACTCCTCATAACTGATCCAAGTCTGAGGATCCTTGTTCTAGAACAATACATGTGAGGGGGTTGGGATGTTTACAGGTTTGCAGGAACCATTGGCCTCATCATACCTTGTTACTAATATTGTTTTAAGGTTGCATCATTTTGGACTGTTCTTGTGAAAACCCTGGACTTGTGACTCTTTATTTGAGTCCCCCCACCTGGTTACTGGTTTTCTAAGCCTCCATCCGGACCTATGAACACACATGGACCCTATCAAGGCAGATAACAGATCCAACACTTGATCACAAACCCTTTGCATATCATTCTGCATACATCATTTTGCATCATTTAACATTTGTCTATTTGTTTTTACAGGGTATCCACATCTTATCTTTGGTTTGGTTTTGACCTATTCTGCTGCTCAGACTTCTTCAGTTATCTGCACCAGCATCTTCATCAGTTGCCTTCACCAGAGTTCCTTCTTCAGCATCTTCTCTAGTTGTCCTCACCAGTTGTCTTCATCAGAGACTCTTCTCCAACATCTGTTTCAGGGGCCTGTAACACCCAAATTTGCCCTCACCTTTTTATCGTCATTTGCATATCATATAGCATATCATGTCACTCTCATATTCCAGCATTATCATAGAAAAATGGAGCATGACATTCATTGTTGAAGCATAGTATAAGCTGGTAGTGATTTCAGTTCATCGATTCGATTCAGAGGGACGTTTGACCTAACTTTGGTCAAATTATCGAAGGATTATCTCAACTGCAAGTCATCTGCATTGGTGGTTATTTCTCAGGCAACGTGTTTCAAAGTCGGGTCGTGTTGTGTGCAGAGGTCATCAGTTTTCCAGGAATTGGTTCATGTGATGGTGTTGGATTCAAAGATTCAAGCTTATCATGATGATGCTCAGAGTGTGATTTATCCAGAAGATCGCTGATTTCTGTGGAAGCGATACAAAGTTGGTTAGGATTAAAGTTTCGTGGCTATGCGTGTGTTTGTGGTCATTGGCCCACCATTTGTCTTCACAATGCAACATACTCACGAAAGGCACACAGCTGGACACGCTAGAAGCTGAAGCAAAACGTATGCTACTACACTCACCAAAACGGCATCTGCACACATCCCTCACATGACAAATGCAGCAAGGTCCCAAACGCAGCTTGTTAGAGAATAAAACGCAGAAACACAAAACAAAAATCCATAACAGAAATTGTGAAAAAATTAAATTAAAAAAAGGGAGTTAACAGAATGAGAGGGAGGGGGTCACGAAAATTGGGAGTCACGTTTGATCCTACACACGCACAACATCACAGCCAAAAACAAAATGAAGAAAATAACAGAATGAAAATGGAAAAAAGGAATAACAGAAGGAAATCTCCAACAAACTTTGGAGACAGCATCATCACTGAACCACATCATCAGCTAATCACTTTTCTTCATCACTGATTCACACTTCATTCTTCATTCTCCCTCATCAACGACAAGTCCTCACTATATACAAAAAATCATCAAAGCCAAAAAACCTCGATCCCTCTTCATCACCAAGCCAAACACAGATTTCATTCTTTCCATCACACAACAATCAAAATCAGAATTCATTTCATGACTTTTCATCACTATCAACGTAGCAGGCTCATCATCTTCACCATGTTACACCGAAACAGAAATTCACTGAAGTTCATCATCACATCCTTTTGAAAAATAAAACGAAGAAACTTCTCTGAGAATTCATCATCGTTACATCAAGCTTCAGCTTCTACATCACTCTTCATCAATCGAATTGATCATCCTCGTCGTCGTCGCGTTTCGTCAAGTTTTCAACACGCAACCGACGCGAATCTCGGCGTCGAAGGTTGGCGAAATTCTTACCTCTTTACTTAATTTTCGAGTTTGATCTTTTGATTTCTTCATCTCCAATTCTCATCTCTTCCTCTTATGTTTATGTGAACTAACCCTTTGTTGTTGGGCTTAGGCCTTTCTTATCCCTTCTTCTATCTTCTTCTTCTCTTCTTCATTAGGATAGAAACCTCACTAACCCTTAGGACATCCATGCATGTTAACACTTAGGATTCTTTAGTCCCCCTTTAGAATTTTTCCTTTGTGATCCTTTTGGTTCTTCTTCTCTTCTCATCTCATAACTCTTAAAAAAACACTTTAATAAGTTTGAAGTGATGCATTGATCCATAGCCTTATCCCATGAGGTATGCTTGTAGTCTTCCCATCTTGGAATAGTACAAGTTTACCTTGTGATGCACAAGTCTGATCAAGGTATCTTCTTCATAAAAGAAAAGCATAAAAACACTTCTTTATCTGTAAATACCAAAACACTTAATAAGTAAACAAGTTAGTGAGCCTAGGACCTAATCTTTGGGTTCAAGTTTTGGGGATCTTCTCCTTACTTGAGTGTGCTTGTTCTATTATTCCATCTTGGAATGTAGTGACAAGTGCACATTCCATGGAAAAGAGCTTGAGTTCACTTCCTTGTGACACACTCATAAAAGCTTCATAAAAATCACAAACAAACAATAAGCGTCTTTCCTTCGGGAATTCTTTTCTCACCTCACTCGCTCTGTACGCAAACTTGCTCCTACTTGTCACTTTGCAAGACAGTTACGCACTCGTCGTCTGAGTCTGCAACACCTGAGCAATGGCATAGGCAGATCAAGCTTTAATTCACAAGCAATTTCCTTTTAGTACCCCTAGTTAGGGGAACTACGACGTCTCTGATCCTCATTATCCTGATGAGGTACGTAGGCAGCGGGGTAGGGCCCGTTCGAGCACAATCTTTATTTTCCCTACATTTTTTCTCTTTGTTCTCTTATTCGGTTCTCTTCCAGTTCCAGTTTCTTTTCATTTTCATTTCTTTTGCTGCAGTTTTCATACCCTCACCCTTTTAAACAGTTTCTTTTGCAAGCGTGGATCTCGTCGGGTACGGCGGACGATCTGGGTGCTAATACCTTCCCAGGTCGTAACCGACTCCCGAGCTCAGTCTCTTTGGTTCGCAGGACCTATGTCCCTCCTCTTTCTTTCTTCTGGTTTGTGCAACATTACCATTCCATTTCTTCGGGATAAAAATGCCTAGCTGGCGACTCTATTCTTTTTCCGTGCCACTTTCACATTTGTACCAGGATGGAAATCCAGGGAGCGACAGCTGGCGACTCTGCTGGGGACTGCACACCAGAGATCTATGGTTCCCCTATGAGTCTCTCCTAGCGCTTGTGTGTTGTTGTTTCATTGGGTGATGTTTGTTTGTTGTGGTTTGTTTTATTTTATTGTTGTTTATTTAAAGCTTTATTTACAGCTTTATTTACAGTTTTCAGTATTTATTTTCTGCATCATGTATATATACTGGACTGTCTGGACTGGTTTTCTTTGGTGGGATGGGTGTTACTTGTTTCTGAGAGATATGAGCCAAGTACCCGGCTCGAGTGCACCATAGGACTTAGAGTGCTTCCACTTTGGCCTCATGAGATCTTGTCATGGGGGTAGTAGTGAGTTCCACACCCAGGTTGCGATTGTCTTGGAAATGTCTTGATTTGGGGATCTTCCTCTCTCATTACATAACCCTGACAGTTATGTGCAGCTGGGGACCGATCATTGAGAACCTTGTAGAAACATCCCTCTTTAGTGATGACAGTGGCAGCCCACATTTTGTGGCAAACCCATTCGCATCTAAGGGCCCACCTGGGGATCACATAGGATGACCTTGTTTCCCGGACTCAGCTGAGGCCTCCCTGCGTAGTATATAATGCCAAACCGATTCCCTGATTTGGTCATGAGCCATTTCTCGGAGATGGTGACAGTATTATTGCTATTCGGCTTTAAGAGTCCGTGATGTCTGACCCGACGCCTTTTACCAATGAGATTGGGGGGTGTTTACAGGTTTGCAGGAACCCTTGACCTCCACATACCCTTCATCATCAGTGTGATCTTATGTTTTGGTCCGGTTATTATACTCCTGGAGTTCTTATCAGATGGTTATTATTTAGAGGACATATATCATCAGTTACTTGGTTTTCAGCTCAGTGTTCAGACAGACATCAGTTCTCGATCACTTGACAGTTTCATACTTGCCATCATAACATTCTAGCATACATGTTCAGTTATTTCTGAGGATCTCATCTCTGATTTATTTCTGTTGGATTTTTGTATCAAAATGTGAACCAAAGCAGATAGATTCTTTGGAAATAACTGAACATGGCATCTCATAGCATTTGCATTGCATTTCTGTTCAGCAAGCAGGGCTCATCCGTTCTTTGTTCACCATCCACAGTTGAGACTCCAGTTCTCGTATCAGACTTGAAGCAACTTTTGAGAAGATCATGGACCCTGGAGAGCAAAGCCAGTCTGCAAGTGTTGGGTTGACAAGAGATCAATGGGACCAACTTTTGGAGGTTATGATGACTTTGGCAAGGCAGGATGACCGTAATTCCGCCCAAGCTCAGCCTGCACAGATCCCTGTTGGGAACCCAGATGTTCAAGAGCGCCAAGTCGCCCGAAGTGGACATTCTTCTTCTGTTGATGCTGCAGATTATCACAGTTTTTCTTTCACTATGCCAGATCCCCAAGAGGCAATCCCTATGGTGATAATCCAAGATCCACGAGTTCTGGAGAGGGAGGAAAGATTCTGTGTGTTGGAAGAAGAGATTAAAGCCCTTCAAAGTCGTAATGTCATTGATCTAAGTGTTGCGAGCATGTGTCTGGTACACGGCCTGGTAATACCTCCAAAGTTCAAAGTGCCGAAGTTTGAAAAGTACAAAGGGGATAGTTGTCCAAGACAGCATTTGGTAAGATTTTGCAGAAGGATGACCTCGCATGAGCATAATGACAAATTGATGATTCATTGTTTCCAATACAGTCTGAGTGAGGCATCTTCGAATTGTTATATGTAGTTAGAGAGCAGTCGTACTCAGTCATGGTCAGACCTAGCCAATGCATTTGTGAAGCAGTATGACTACAATCTTGACAGGGCTCATAACCGCATGGATTTGCAAGTTTTATCCCAAGGAGATGGTGAATCTTTCAGAGAATATGCCCAGAGGTGGAGAGAAGTAGCTGCTCGGGTGCAACCCCCGCTATCAGACAGAGAATTGGTTGATCTTTTCATAGAGACCTTATAGGGGCCGTACTTGGAGAGGTTGAGTGGCAGGGGAACTTCGAGTTTCTCGGACTTGGTGATAGTTGGAGAACGCATTGAGATTTTTATCAAGATGGGAAAGATCCAAGGCATTTCAGATAGCTCAGCTAAAGAGAATGAATCTGTTATCAGTTCCCAAGGAAAGGATGTGATTGATGCAATCTGGGAAGATCCTCCAACTCCATTGACTTATCCACAGTACAGAGGCATTTCAACTGCTCAGAGTCAGCAACCCTCCGGAGTCGTGTGTCAGATATCAGTTAATGGTGAATCTCCTCAGTATCAACAGCGACCATGCAAACCGCATCATACTCCGCAAAGGCGTCATTACTACACTAAGATATCCAAAAGGTATTTCGATCCATTGCCAGTACCATACAGTCAGATACTTCCATGCTTGATGGATAGTGGATTGTTAGTGCCGAAGAAACCAGGTTCAGTGCCTTTTCCATACCCACCAAGTTTTGATCCCAATGTTCAATGTGGATTCCATGGCAACGCACCAGGACATTCAACTGAAGAATTCAAGCCTCTCAGGGATAAGGTTCAAGATTTGATTGAGTCTGAGTTGATTTCAGTGACTCCTCAAGGCATTCAAGTTAACAAGTCTCCGTTTGGTCATGTGGGTTCGTCAGCTCATGTTATGGAGGAATTTATTGAAGATATATGTGAAGGTGATTCCCAGTTTGATTCTGAAGAGCGACTATGTACCTCATTTTGATCCCTATTGAGGGGAACTACGTCGCTCTGATTCTTCATTGGTCTTTGGTCAATGGAGATACGTAGGCAGAAGATCGTCAAGTCTTTCCGAGAAACCTTAGGTGTCAAACTTATGTGGCAATTTCATCTCAGTGTCACTCTTCTCTTCAGACGTCTCGTGTGAATGTTTGAACGTCGAAAGCTTCAGATAGGAATAACTGGGAATGAGGTATGGTGCTGACACATGGTCATTTGATTGAAGACTGTAAATATCATCAAGAAAAAGATGCTGACTACTGAAGGTATTCAAGATCAACCGGTCCAGACGGAGTCAAGTCTCCTCAACAATGGCATTGCTCAGTTTTCTTTACTGCATTTTCATGTGTCGCTTTTATAGGTTTGTTTGAACATTTGTATGCTTGCATGAAACTTGTTTATTTTGAATGTTAGTTAATGAAATGCACATGTTTTTCTTGAAGTAATTAATTCATATTTTTACTTATAATTTTGTGTGTGCATTGCAATACCAATTGTTGTTCTTAAACTCTATGATGGAGGATGACGAAATGAAAATGCAAAAATCTTCATTTGTGTGCTCTTGAATAAGACCCTGTTGACGATGTACAGGCTTTGTTTCAATTCCCAAACACCGGAGATATAAGGGAGATAAACCTTCGTTAACCCCTTTGAGCCTTGAAGTAGGAGTTTCTTTTCGCATGAAAAAAAAATCCTCACATTTAACCCGGGGCAGGGTAGGTGTCAGCTAGTTGGACCAAGCGTTCAGACTTTCATAAAGGAGTTCATCTGAGGATCCTTAACATTTCATTGTACCAAATCAAGAGGTCCAAAGACCAGAAACCATAATGGTTATCCATCAGCTACCAAAAGGTGAGACAGTCACAACCCTTACAAAACAATCGAGACAAACCTGTGTCACGCGATTTTGTTCGGAAAAAAAAAAGAGAAAAAAATAAATAAGTAGCCCGCTAAGTCGAAACTTGAAAACAAGCGATTTAGGCAAAATTAGGGCATCCCGCTGGACTCCAATTGCAAAAGATTCAAAAGAATCAGTCCAGGCAAAAGTTAGGGATAAGCAAAATAATGAAAAAGAGAAAGATGAAAAGGATCGCACAAGAAAGATCCTTAAGCAAGAACAAGTCGTGTGATACAGACACAAAAGACAACAAGGGTGGCTGTTATACCCAAAAATAACCTCAATGGTGCTTAAACTGTTAGAGTAATGGTTCCTCCACCATCTCAAAATACTTAGGAAGGGTGAGCGCTTGTGAAGGCTAGCTGAACATAGGACTGGAAGGACACCACGAAGATGGGTGGGCACATATAAACTTAGAGCCTATATCCTTTGTTTCTATAACCGTGAGCCAGGCCAAAATACAACCCTCAAAAAGTCCTAATTGAAACAGGGTTAATTCGAGAGTTTGCCACCATGAGATAGCGTTCCTAACTCCTACGAGTTGTGCTAAAACACCTTTGTTGGTATTGCGTATGCATGTTTTATTTCAGAAAAACTTGTGTTATATCTTAACCAGTGGTTCGTTCACAAACGACACTTTTTCAATAAAACTTCAAGATTAGCACATGTGTTGCATTAGAATTTTCATTCTCAGAATAAAACATTTTCAGCTTGCATACATTTGTTTGCCATCAAAGAAGTTCACATATGGAACCTCAGTCTAGAAGCTTAATCTTGCCAAGTTGAGAAGGCGGAAACTTCTGAGGGACATACATGTCAAGGGGCACTTTTCCAAGAAACTTTGTTGAATAGGGAATTTTCCAGCCAGTTGGGTTAAATGCAGCCAATTCAGTGGCAAATAATGTTGATCAATATTTCTAGCCAAACTGGGGCAATCACTTCGAGATTTAAATCTCTCACAGAAGCAGTTAGCCTGGGTGTTCTTCCAAATCAAGGCTCTTACTGGGGCAGGTCACCCTAGAAACACTAGAGGTTACTCTCTCCAGAAGACGACTAATCAGATGCACCTACCCAAGGTTCAGGATACTGGGGCAGAACACCTCATGATGATGTGAGATCTTGGGGCAAATTCCTTCATGGACCATATAGTTTGAGGTGGTTACTTCGAGATATTCAAGAGTTTGAAAATACTTAAGCATTTCAGATGCTAGGTTTTCTGTAAAATCCTCTTGAGACAATATTACGGTATGCAAGGCCGTTCCCAGAATAAACGTCTGATGGTAGATCCCAGTAGGGCGCGGGAAGCGTGTTTCCTTAATCAGAGAATTTATCCTCAGTCGTTATGGTTACTTCATCTGATCATCATACACGACTAAAGTCCAATCTTTGTTGGCATCTTTTCAACTATGACTAGTTGGTATCTATATGCGTTCAGCCTCTCACTTCAGCTGAGTGTGGTAATCTTCACTTTGGTTTACTTCGACCCTCGAGTCGATATCATCGCTTCTGTTTCTCGACCCTCGAGTCGGTGTTGCTTCCTTCGTTCCCTCAACCCTCGAGTTGATGTCGTTTTGTTCTCCTCGACCCTCGAGTCAATATTGTCATCTTATTTCCTCAACCCTCGAGTTGATGTTGTCTTGTTCTCCTCGACCCTCGAGTCGATATTGTTGTCGTCGTTCCCTCAACCCTCGAGTTGATGTTGCTTTTTGTTTCTCGACCTTCAAGTCAATGTTGCTATTTTTATCTCAACCCTCGAGTTGATGTGTTGTGTTCTCCTCGACCCTTGAGTCGATATTACTGCTTTCGTTGCCTCAACCCTCAAGTTGATGTTGTTTTATTTTTCTCGACCCTCGAGTCAATACCACTTCTTTCGTTTCCTTGAGTCGATGTCGCTCTATTCCTCAACCCTCAAGTTGATCTTGTTGTGTTCTCCTCAACCCTTGAGTCGATATTTCGGTTTCATACGACCCTTGAGTCGATATCATAGTCTTCACTTCTTCAACCCTTGAGTTGATACCCAGTAAGTCTGTCATAAAAACAAAGAAAAATTCAAAATGACAACATCAAAGTTCAGCCATACTTGGACTCATTTATGCCCGGGGCATGTGTGCATATCTTTGTGCTTACAGGGCACGGTATTTCGCAGTAATACGAGATTTTTCAGGAATCCTCGCGAGACAAATTCTTCCACAATCCATGCAGTCTGGGGCAGTTATGTCAAGATTCGACGAATCTCTAAGAGTTTGAAGACATTTGGGCATTTTGGATGTCATGTCTTCTGTAAAATCCTCTTGGATTGATCTTCAAGCAGTCAACTAGTCCAGAAAATGCAAGATGTCTCTAGATGGTATTCCCTTGCAGAGTTGTTACTCTTTTCTCAAATCAACTGATCGCGTTGTCCCGTATCAACGGACTTATTGTGGATGGATCGCTTGATACCACTCTCCTATCAGATCGCTTGATCTTGTCCGAGTTGTAAATCACTTGATATTACTCCTCATTGGTTGAGCTGTGCTCATGTTCTTGGTTATGGATCACTCGATGCCATTTCCTTAGCAGATCGCTTGATCTTATCCAATACTCGTCTGTATTGAAGAGGTTTAAAATCCTGACTGTGGGAACTAATGTCAAAATGGTTACTGGTCCTGGCGTAACAGGTAAATCCGAAGGAGGCTCGTCTGTCTCAGGCACCAATTATGGTTACTGCACCTGGCGTCACAGGTTTGCTCGAAGAAGACTTGTCTGTCTTGTACCATATATCCACGGATAATATATGAAGGAGGTTCGTCTACCTTGATTATGCATGTCTATCCCACAGACTTTAATGCATTACCGGTCCTGGCGTAACAGGTATATCCGAAGGAGACTCGTCTGTCTCATGTCATATGTTCTTACAGTGTTTTTAGGACTCGTATGTCCAGTTCCTGGCGTCACAGGATTATTTGAAGACTCGTCTGTCTCAGTTATGTTCTTGCAGTGTTTGGGGACTCGTATGTCCAGGTCCTGGCGTCACAGGATTGTTTGAAGACTCATCTGTCAAAGTGTTTCTATTCTATATATCAGTTTCAACTTGGAAGAAGCTCGTCTGCTTTTCCTCCCGTTCATATCCCCAGAGCGTCATCTGGTTGGGTTTATTTCCCAGTGGTGGCATTCTTCGTCAGAGTGCAAATTTCTGGTCTTTTTGGTATTCAACCACAGTTTATCTTGAATGGTCGATAGCCCGTACTATCGTCCTTTCCAGATTAACTGATGTTTGAATAGGGGCAGCTGTAACACCCAAATTTGCCCTCTCCTTTTTATCGTCATTTGCATATCATATAGCATATCATGTCACTCTCATATTCCAGCATTAGCATAGAAAAATGGAGCATGACATTCATTGTTGAAGCATAGCATAAGCTGGCAGTGATTTCAGTTCATCGATTCGATTCAGAGGGACGTTTGACCTAACTTTGGTCATATTATCGAAGGATTATCTCAACTGCAAGTCATCTGCGTTGGTGGTTATTTCTCAGGCAACGTGTTTCAAAGTCGGGTCGTGTTGTGTGCAGAGGTCATCAGTTTTCCAGGCATTGGTTCATGTGATGGTGTTGGATTCAAAGATTCAAGCTTATCATGATGACGCTCAGAGTGTGATTTATCCAGAAGATCGGTGATTTATGTGGAAGCGATACAAAGTTGGTTAGGATTAAAGTTTCGTGGCTATGCGTGTGTTTGTGGTCATTGTCCCGTTCCACAAAATATCAAGTTCCATATCTATTTCTAAACCATTTTTGTCAAATTATCCATTAAATCAGTTCATTCCCTATTGTTTTTTTTTCTTTACATTTTATTTCCAAACCATATCCATTTTTTGATTTACCTTTAAATCATAATCCTTATTTTCTTTTTCTCAATTTTTTTAATCCATTTTTAAGACCATATTCCTTTTATATCCATTCATTTCTCTCAAATTCACATCCATTTTCAATTTTCAATTTTATTTTTTTCTTTTTCTTTTTTTTCATTCAACATTACTAAGTTTTGTTTTAATTCACATTATAATTTTCACCTTTTCTATATTATCCACCAACCATTTTTCCACAACTTTTGTTCACCCATATTTATCTTTAACAAGCTTGGTGACTCCACAACTCTTCAATGCAGCGTGGCCTGGCCCCATAACTTTTTCTTGTTTGCAATTTCCTTCCTAGCTCACAAGGGGGGTCACGCATTTTTCACAAGTCAATACACACACCTCCACACATCTGCATAAGCAATGCCATGGCCCACCATTTGTCTTCACAATGCAACATACTCACGAAAGGCACACGGCTGGACACGCTAGAAGCTGAAGCAAAACGTATGCTACTACACTCACCAAAACGGCATCTACACACAGCCTTCACATGACAAATGCAGCAAGGTCCCAAACGCAGCTTGTTAGAGAATAAAACGCAGAAACACACAACAAAAATCCATAACAGAAATTGTGAAAAAATTAAATTAAAAAAAGGGAGTTAACAAAATGAGAGGGAGGGGGTCACGAAAATTGGGAGTCACGTTTGATCCTACACACGCACAACATCACAGCCAAAAAAGAAATGAAGAAAATAACATAATGAAAATGGAAAAAAGGAATAACAGAATGAAATCTCCAACAAACTTTGGAGACGGCATCATCACTGAACCACATCATCAGCTAATCACTTTTCTTCATCACTGATTCACACTTCATTCTTCATTCTCCCTCATCAAAGACAAGTCCTCACTATATACAAAAAAATCATCAAAGCCAAAAAACCTCGATCCCTCTTCATCACCAAGCCAAACACAGATTTCATTCTTTCCATCACACAACAATCAAAATCAGAATTCATTTCATGACTCTTCATCACTATCAACGTAGCAGGCTCATCATCTTCACCATGTTACACCGAAACAGAAATTCACTGAAGTTCATCATCACGTCCTTTTGAAAAATAAAACGAAGAAACTTCTCTGAGAATTCATCATCGTTACATCAAGCTTCAGCTTCTTCATCACTGTTCATCAATCGAATTGATCATCCTCGTCGTCGTCGCGTTTCGTCAAGTTTTCAACACGCAACCGACGCGAATCTCGGCGTCGAAGGTTGGCGAAATTCTTACCTCTTTACTTGATTTTCGAGTTTGCTCTTTTGATTTCTTCATGATGTTGTTGTGGTTATGGTCCGTCCGTCGTTCGGTTTGTGCGTGGAAAACGTTTCTGGATTTGTGAAAAGAATTTGAATGAGGTTTACGTTTGTGTTTTGCGTTCGGATTTTGGTTTAGTGTAGAAGATTAGAGAGTGTTTGTGTTGGTGTAGTTTTGGTTGAGTGGTGGCCGACGAAGGTTGGTGAACTCGATGGTTAGATGTTGAAGGAAAAAGCACAGCGGCGGCCGGAGAAGAAGGATGGGGTTGAACGGCGAGAGCGGAGTTGGCCGGCGGCGATGCAAGGTTGAAGAAGAAGAGGTGGCAGCGCAACTAGGTATAGAAGATGAATAGGATGCCGAGGGAGAGAAGAGTTCTGTGTTTGTTTTCTTTGTTTGTGGTTTTTATTTTGTTTTAGGAAGAGTCTTTGTAATATTAAGAAGAATATATTTTAAAATAATAAAGTTTTGTTGAGAATTGAGACTACCGATGTGATAAGAGATAAGGTGGAGGGTTTTTGGTGATTTTGTCCATACCGGCGGTGACACTTGTCACCGTCCGGTAGGACCTGTGTTTATGGATTCCATGTGTGTGCGTGCACCGTGCTCTCATGCACCTGCAACTCTAGAACCGCGCTATGAGATTATTTTGAAAGGCCTAGATCCAACGATCCCAGGCAAGTCAACAACGTTGACCGCATGACCACCTCTACACCCTCAGTCAACTTCTGCGTTTGGGCCCACTCATGAATGCTACTCGCACCCCACTTCTTTTCAGGCCCAATCATTTTCAGTTAAAACTCTTACTCTTCACACCTTACTTCTATTCCATTTTTAATTTCTTTTCCATTTTATTTTTCTTTTATACAATTTAGTTTCATTTATTTTAAAATACTTCCATTCACTAAAAAAATCCCAAAAAAATCATGAACCTTATTCTGTGTCTCTATTATTTTTTCATATTTTTATTTTATTTTTTTCCCATTATCCACGTGGCTGAATTAATTCATCATTGCACCTAGCTTCTTTTTAAGTCTTTCTTGACCAGTATGCCTTGTCTAATTTCCATACTCTTCAATATTTTGAGTTTTGATCCCATTATTTTTGCTTTGTACTCTTAAGGCATTGAACTTTACATGTGAGTTTTCTCTGGATTTTTAGAAACTTATTTCTTGAGTCTTGGTCTTGTGTCTTGTGATGTAAGTTTTCTGCCCTAACTTGTGTTTGGTCCTCCATTTAACCTAGTTTGCTTCTGAATCTTTGCAAATCCTTTTGGTTAGTTGATATAACATGTTTGAGGATCTTTTGGTTTCAATTGTGGAATTTTTAGATGGCTCTTTGATTTATTGTGGATTTTATCTTGAACCTTGTCCCATTTTGCTTCCTTTGAACTTTTTGGTCTCTCATAAGCCTAGAAAGGCACTTGTGCCCATTTCTTCTTCTCATTTGGGGTTCCTTTGGGGTGTGGGTGCCTTCCTGGTCCTAGGATAGGGTTGGTGTCTTCTGAATTTTTGAGTTTGCTTCTTCTTTAAGTCATTTGCTTCTTTAAGTACTTTCACTTCATCTTATTGTCTCTTTTGCTCCCATTTTGGTATTGTTTGGTCTTGTACCTCTTTTCTCTTCATCTTGTTGGCTTCCTAAGCCATTCTTCATCTTGTTTTGGTTCTGGTTGTGAGTCTTGTGTTCATATTTTGTGCATTTTGCTTTGCATATTTCATAGGTGTGCATTTGTCTTCATATGTGTTCATGTTGCATCATTTTGTCTCATAAGCTTCTTCTCCTCCTTTCTTTGAGTTGCATTTTGCATTGTGCATATGTTCATACCATTTCACTTCTGATTGTGTGATGTTAGCATTCCATTTGCTTCATTTTTTTCATTTGTATGCATACTAACCTTGCAGGGGCTATGGTAAGTGTGAGATGTGGGAATTGAGTTCCACATCTCCAATTCTCATCTCTTTCTCTTATGTTTATGTGAACTAACCCTTTGTTGTTGGGCTTAGGCCTTTATCATCCCTTCTTCTATCTTCTTCTTCTCTTCTTCATTAGGATAGAAACCTCACTAACCCTTAGGACATCCATGCATGTTAACACTTAGGATTCTTTAGTCCCCCTTTAGAATTTTTCCTTTGTGATCCTTTTGGTTCTTCTTCTCTTCTCATCTCATAACTCTTAAAAAAACACTTTAATAAGTTTGAAGTGATGCATTGATCCATAGCCTTATCCCATGAGGTATGCTTGTATTCTTCCCATCTTGGGATAGTACAAGTTTACCTTGTGATGCACAAGTCTGATCAAGGTATCTTCTTCATAAAAGAAAAGCATAAAAAACACTTCTTCATCTGTAAATACCAAAACACTTAATAAGTAAACAAGTTAGTGAGCCTAGGCCCTAATCTTTTGGTTCATGTTTTGGGGATCTTCTCCTTACCTGAGTGTGTTTGTTCTATTATTCCATCTTGGAATGTAGTGACAAGTGCACATTCCATGGAAAAGAGCTTGAGTTCACTTCCTTGTGACACACTCATAAAAGCTTCATAAAAATCACAAATAAACAATAAGCTTCTTTCCTTCGGGAATTCTTTTCTCACCTCATTCGCTCCGTACGCGAACTTGCTCCTACTTGTCACTTTGCAAGACGGTTACACACTCGTCGTCCGAGTCTGCAACACCTGAGCAATGGCATAGGTAGTTCAAGCTTTAATTCACAAGAAATTTCCTTTTAGTACCCCTAGTTAGGGGAACTACGGCGTCTCTGATCCTCATTATCCTGATGAGGTACGTAGGCAGCGGGGTAGGGCCCGTTCGAGCACAATCTTTATTTTCCCTACATTTTTTTCTCTTTGTTCTCTTATTCGGTTCTCTTCCAGTTCCAGTTTCTTTTCATTTTCATTTCTTTTGCTGCAGTTTTCATACCCTCACCCTTTGAAACAGTTTCTTTTGCAAGCGTGGATCCCGTCGGGTACGGAGGACGATCTGGGTGCTAATACCTTCCTAGGTCGTAACCAACTCCCGAGCTCAGTCTCTTTGGTTCGCAGGACCTGTGTCCCTCCTCTTTCTTTCTTCTGGTTTGTGCAACATTACCATTCCCTTTCTTCTGGATAAAAATGCCTAGCTGGCGACTCTATTCTTTTTCCGCGCCACTTTCGCGTTTGTACCAGGATGGAAATCCGGGGAGCGACAGGGCCTTTATTAGCAATTGCTTTCAGTCTTCCTCACCAGCATCCATTGTCAGCATGGACACTTCCAGGAAGAGCAACATCACCTATCACTTCTTTGAGCCCACTCTGACAGGCATCAGACAGATCAAGTCTCTCATCACTCCTGATCATGTCCCATTATTCAGGGAGCATTACGGAGGCGTTATGGACATGATCATGGACCTGGATGCATCCCAGAGGAGCATGATCCACACTTGCTTGCAGTTCTATGATCCTCCTCTCAGATGTTTCACTTTCCCATATTTTCTGCTAGGACCATTGATGGAAGAGTTCTCCATGGTGTTAGGTGTCCCTATCAGGAGAGGGATTCCTTTCAACCCTGAGATGATTGCTCCCAAGAATGAAGATATAGCTAAGGCTTTGCACTTGGAGCCTACCCGTATTGGCCAGAGCATGACCACTAAGGCTGGAATCCCAGACCTTCACTTAGATTTCTTGATCTCCCAGGCCACCATGCATGCTGCAGCAGGGAAGTGGGATGTTATTTGTGCACTCCTAGCCTTCAGCATATATGGAGTTATCTTGTTTTCAGACGAGCCAAAGTTTGTAAGCAAGAGTTTTATTCACCTGTTCTTACTGAGGAACCCAGTTCCTACCTTGTTGGGAGACTTCTACTACTCAATGCACCAAAGGAATGAGAAGCAGAGAGGAAGATTGGTTAGATGTTGTGCACCGCTCTTCTACTGTTGGTTGTTAAGGCACTTGCCGAAGTCAGATACTTTCCTGAATCCTCATCAGCCAAGGAACTGGGCTAAGAGATTGATTGCCCTTACATCAGATGGTGCACTTAGAGCACCAAGGGAAAAGATATCATTACCAGCTGTGGGCAGTATCCCAATGTACCTTTGATTGGAGTAAAAGGTTGCATCAACTACAACCCTTTGCTTTTCAAGAGGAAATTAGGATATGCTTTGGTACATCCCCCAAGAGGACAAGATTTGACAGAGACCCTCTATTGTAACATCCAACACAACCTTGCCATTGTCAGACAGGCATCTTGGGCCTGGGACAACATTCAGACTAAGGGGACAGCTATCCTCGGCAAGTGCAACAACATAGCCTCAGCATAGTATCTTGATTGGTCTCGTACCAAGGGACAGATCACCCGGATGTCATTCACCTTGGAGGATGTACCTGGACCATCAGTGGTGTAGCCTGCAGCTACTGTCAGTTTAGAGGAGTTTGAGAAATTAAAAGAAATGAATACTCAACTCTCTGAAGCCTTGAAGAAGACCCTCTGGGAGAGTAATGACAGCCGTTTGGATAATGAAAGGTTGGAGAAGCTCCGGATTGAGCACTTGACAAAGATTGAGAAGACAGATGACTACATCAGAAAGGCTAGAGCAGGGGAGTTAGTACTGAAGAATGCTTGCAAGGAAGCTAAGACTCAGAAGGCCAGAGCTGAGCATTACTTAGAGGAGATCCAGGCTAGGTGGATCAGGATCACTGAGGCTCGTGCACAGGAAGATCAAAGAACCCAAGCTAGGATAGAGCAACTGGAGGCTAGTGAGAAGAAACATCAGGAGGCATTATTAGCAGCACAGAAGGAGATCTCTGAATTGAAACTCCAGGCGGGGTTAAAGAGGTCAAAGGATCAGGATAAGCACAAGAAGTTGACCAGTGCCATTGCCACCAGGAACCTCCTCATCAGGACCATCACAGAGCACCCAGTTGGCCCAGTGACTGAGGCTCTCCTGAAAGAAGTCAGAGAGGATGACTTTGGACTGGATGTTTGATTTCTTTGTACTTGTATTTCCTTTTGTTTGTACTTTTGATTATGTTGATGTATTTTGACCCACCATGGGGATTTTGTTGTAATCAAACTATGTATCTTCACATTTTTGTAATATATGGTTTGTATTATTTTGTGGGCTTAATCTCTCTTTAACATCATCATTTCCTCGAGGTTTGGAAAGGTCAAAACCAAAGAACCAAACCGGATACCCTTGGAGGACAAATAGACATCCTGCATTGCATACTAACATTTTCTCTTTGTTTTGTAGGTTTCTGTTTTGTTGTTGTTTCTCACTTTGTTGTGGTTTCAGGAAACATTGCTCGTAGAAGAGTGTACCCCGTCAATAGAGTGCACCGGTATCCGACAAGAAACAACCTTCCGGGATTACAAATGGATCAGGTTCAATAAGACTTAACTGAAGTGAGAGCCCAAATGGCCAATGAGAGGACAGAGATGAGGGCCCAAATGAATCAATTTATGACAGTGATGACTGGTTTGGCTCAGAGCCAAGAAAGACTGAGAGAGTTAGTCGAGCGGAAAACTCCCGATAAAAATCATCCAGGTACAGGGCGTACCAGCAACAACGATCACGTGCAGCCTCGTACTGATCCCCCAGAGTTTGGAACTCATCTGAACCCAGACATCAATGCTATAAGAAACACCCAAGGTAACACTGGAGGAAGGGCCTTGCAGGAGGACCCTCAGGAAGAGCAGTTTACTGTGGTCGAGGCTAGAGACGAAGTTTACGATCGTCGGTTGGATGAAATAGCAAAAAAGCTAAGGTCTCTTGAATCCCAAAACTCTCTGGGTTTTGATGTCATGGACATGGGATTAATGGAGGGGGTTAGAATTCCTCACAAGTTCAAACCTCTTTGTTTTGAAAGATACAAT
Source organism: Lathyrus aphaca (assembly GCA_963966055.1). Lineage (NCBI taxonomy): Eukaryota > Viridiplantae > Streptophyta > Magnoliopsida > Fabales > Fabaceae > Lathyrus > Lathyrus aphaca. The sequence goes on from OZ014524.1 coordinate 295,955,353, forward strand.
GGTACATCTTACCCACGTACCCATCTTCAGTCTTTCCTAGGGAGATTGAAAGCCTACACCATGGATGATAAAATGTGGATGTTTTATTGCGAGGATAGCTTGACAGGGGCATCCCGAGAGTGGTACTCTCATTTGACCAGGGCCACAGTTAGAAATTGGAAAGACTTGGCTAAAGCTTTCATTCGTCAATATCAGTATAATCTGGACATGGCTCCAAACAGAACCCTTCTGATGGGAATGTCACAATCTTCCCGTGAAAGCTTTAGAGAGTATGCCCAAAGGTGGAGGCAACTAGTTGCTGCCGTTCAACTCCCGATGTTAGAGAGGGAGATGGAAGATATGTTCATGAATACTCTCCAGGGTACTTATATTAACAGATTGGCTGCATTTTCTTCCACCAGCTTTGCAGACGTGGTGATAGCTGGGGAAAGAATTGAGAGCTTACTGAAGATGGGAAAGATCTCTGACAACGGTGCCAGTTCAAGCAGTGCAAGGAAGCCATTTGCTGGGCCCCGTAGATCTGGTGAAACAAATTATGTACACATGGGAAGAGGGAAACCCCAATATCTGCCCAGATCAGTTGCTGTCGTCACTATCCCTACTCCACCTCCCCAGTATACTCAACAACCACGACACTTTCCTCAACAGCCACAATTTCCTCAACAGAGATCTTACAATAACAATAACAACAATCAACAACAACGCCCTTTTCAGCAGCGGCCATCTCATATCAACAGGGTGTTTGACCCTGTTCCAATGCCATATGCCACATTGCTGCCACAACTCTTAAAACTCAATCTTGTTGAGTTAAGGACATTGGCTCTACCGGATCCTCAGAACCTTCCGAGAAATTACGATGTCAATGCCAGGTGTGCTTTTCACTCTAATGCACCTGGTCACTCCACAGAAAAGTGCAGGGCTCTGCATATGAAGGTCCAGGATCTGGTAGATTCAAAGGCCCTGAATTTTGTACCACCTCCCAATGTCATGAAGAATCCTATGCCCAGCCATGGTGGGCCAAGGATTAATGCTATAGAGGAGGGCTCACCCATGATTCTGATTGAAGGTACTGCAAGTATTCAGACACCTCTGGCAGAGGTTAAAGCTCAACTTTTGAAATGCCAAGTGTTTCCAGGTTGTGAGGCCTATTGTGAAGCTTGCAAGGTTTTCGTGAATGGGTGTGAAAGCTTGAGGAATGGCATCAGTGGCTTGATTAAAGAAGGCATTCTACAAATAACCACAACAACTTCTACAACACCAGCAACTCCTTTTACAACTACAAATGATTCTCCTACAAGTGTAACAACAATTGTTCCTACCGACTCGTCTACAAAATCAGCAATCAACTCTTCCATCACTTCAACAAACAAAATTTCCATTTCATCTCCTTCTACAACTTCAGCAACCACCAGCAACGACGTCTCCACTATCACTATTTATTATGACCCTACAACGGTCCCAAACTCCAGCAACTTCCAACTACAATCTTAGCAACAATCAAGCTTCAATTCATCACCACCAACATCCACAAGAAGTCCTGTCACCATTTTCTATGATCCACATACAATAATGGTTCCAACCTCTACTGCAGTGAGCCCAGTCACCATCACGGTGCCGGGGCCTATTCCATATGATAAAGACAATGATGTACCATAGCATTATGGTACAGACCTTTACTGCAATGGAGAAAAATTCCTTCTTGATTCTTCAGTTCCTACCTCACGAGTGGATAATGTCGGGGGAGGTGGAGGCTTCACCCGAAGCGGACGCCTCTTTACGTCACAAGCTCCAAGAAACAATACTGAGGCAGAGGCTGTTGCCAAAGCAAAAGGGAAAAGTGTGGCACCTGAAGAACCTGCGCCAAAAGAGACTCAAAAATCATCCTTTGATTAGGACGTTGATGAACTTATGAGGATAATTAAAATAAGTGACTACAAAGTTGTGGATCAGCTCCACCCGACTCCTTCTAAGATCTCCATCTTATCCATGCTGTTGTGTTCTGAAGCTTATCAGGATGCACTACTTAAAGTCTTGCACGCTGCCTACGTGCCGGAGGAGATCATAGTGAATCAGCTTGAGACGATAGTATCCAATGTTAATACTAGTCATGGGCTAGGTTTCACCAATGTTGACTTGACAACGGAAGGACGTCACCACAACAAAGCTTTACACATCACCCTGGAGTGTAAAGGAGTTGTGCTCTCTCATGTTCTTGTTGACACTGGGTCCTCACTCAATGTCCTGCCGAAGAAAGCTCTTATCAAACTCGAATATGATGGTATAGCTCTCCGACCAAGCAATCTGGTGGTCAGGGCTTTTGATGGCTCCAAGAGGTCTGTTCTTGGAGAGGTGGAGCTGCCGGTGATAATCGGTCCGCAGGTCTTTCAAACTACTTTCTATGTGATGGACATTCATCCGGCCTACAGCTGTTTGTTGGGTCGACCATGGATTCACGCCGCTGGCGCGGTAACATTGACCCTTCACCAGCAATTGAAATATGAGTGGGAAGGACAGATTATCACCATCTTTGGTGAAGAGGACATCTTTGTTAGCCATCTAGCTACATACAAATACATTGAGATGAATGGTGAAATCCATGAAACCATGAGCCAGGGGTTCGAGGCTCTGAATGTCAATGAGGCGACGACTGAAGTATTTGCTGCATCCCAGGAGGATAGGATGGGTACTTCAATTGTCTCCTATCAGAAAGCCCGAAAGGTTGTTGAAGATGGAAATGCCTAAGGCTGGGGCAAGCGGCTACCGGTGGAGAAGAAGGAGGACAGATTCGGTTTGGGTTACAAACCATTCCGACAAGATCAATCAGAGGCTGCTAAGGAGACCAAGTTCATCAATGGGGGGATGCTCACCCCAGATGTTGTTAACAACCTGGAAGACGAGGCGGAAAGCGACCTCAACCTGGAGAGCTGGATACGTCCAAGAATCCCGAGTCATCAAGTCCTTAACTGGTCTTCCCAGGAAATTATAAGGGTTACTCCTGCAGAGTAATTATTATTTCCAGATATTTTCAGCATGCATCAAGTCCTGCATCTTGCTCAAGGTGTCAGGACTCATTTTGTAATAGGGCCATATTGTAATTTTGTGCAAATGGATTATCAATGAATATCAGACATCTTTTGCAAACAAGTCTCTTTTTTTGCTCACTGTCTTTTCATTTTTCACTTTTGTACAAAACAATAAAATGGCAATGTTTTCAAAATAATAACTTCATTTTTCACTTTTCTAAAACAAGATTAAAATTGATCACTAAAATGAACAAATCTCAACCCTTGCAGAGATTACCCTCCAGATTGCACCGACAACATCACTGCTATGATCTTGTATGACTTTGATAATCCAATTAATCAAGCTGATGAAGGGGTTGAAGAAGACTATGAGTTACCTGAAGAGTTAGCCAGGTTGTTGAGGAAGGAAGAGAAAGTGATTACTCCTCATCAGGAGGAGGTTGAAACAGTAAATCTTGGTACCGAAGAGGATTTGAAAGAAGTGAAGATTGGGGCCAGTCTGCAAGCTTCAGTAAAAGAACGGCTCATTGACATACTTCGAGAATATGTCGACGTCTTCGCTTGGTCCTATCAAGACATGCCAGGTCTAGATACGGACATTGTTATGCACAAGTTGCCCTTGAAGGAGGATTGCCCTCCAGTGAAGCAAAAGCTACACCGTACTCGCCCGAATATGGCCATGAAGATTAAGGAAGAAGTACAAAAATAGTGGGATGTCGGTTTCCTTGTTGTAACTAGTTACCCGCCGTAGGTTGCTAACATTGTACCAGTGCTTAAGAAGGATGACAAAGTATGTATGTGTGTGGATTACCGGGACCTGAACAGAGCTAGCCCGAAGGATGATTTCCCATTACCTCACATTGATGTATTGGTCGACAACACAACTCAGTTCTCGATATTTTCTTTTATGGATGGTTTTTCTGGGTATAATCAGATCAAGATGTCACCCGAAGACATGGAGAAAACAACCTTCATCACACCTTGGGGCACATTTTGTTACAAGGTAATGCCTTTTGGACTGAAGAATGCCGGTGCGACTTATCAACGGGCTATGGTGACATTATTCCACGACATGATCCACAAAGAAATTGAATGCTACGTGGATGACATGATTGCCAAGTCCCTCACTAAATAAGATCATTTGGTAAATCTGCCGAAATTGTTCAAGCGTCTGAGAAAGTATTAGCTGAAGTTAAACCCCAACAAATGCACATTCGGGGTACGGTCCGGTAAGCTGCTAGGATTTATCTAAAGTGAAAAGGGGATTGAATTCGATCATGATAAAGTCAAAGCCATTCAGGAGATGCCGACACCAAGAACTAAAAAGGAAGTTTGGGGGTTCCTAGGTAGATTGAACTACATATCGAGGTTCATATCTCACCTCACTGCAACCTGTGAGCCCTTGTTCAAATTGTTAAGAAAGGCACAAACGGTCGGGTGGAATGAAGATTGTCAGAAGGATTTTGACAAGATCAAGGAGTACCTGCAAGAACCTCTGATTCTTATGCCTCTAGTTGAAGGAAGACCTCTAATAATGTACCTGATAGTATTAGAAGGATCAATGGGGTATGTGTTGGGCCAGCATGACGAGTCTGGTCGAAAAGAGTATGCAATTTACTACCTAAGCAAAAAGGTAACCGACTATGAACAACGTTATTCACTGCTCGAGAAAACTTGATGTGCTTTAGCGTGGGCTGCTCACCGACTAAGACAGTATATGTTGACTTACACTACTTTATTGATCTCAAAAATGGACCCCGTCAAGTACATATTTGAGAAGCCAACACTTACCAGAAGGGTTGCAAGATGGCAAATGATTCTGATTGAGTATGACATTTAGTACACTTCTCAAAAGGCCATCAAAGGCAGTGTATTGTCCGACTATCTAGCTGAGCAACCCATTGATGATTATCAGCCCATAAGATTTGACTTCCCTGATAAAGACATCATGTACCTAAAAGCAAAAGATCATGAAGAGCCTGTTCACACTGAAGGGCCTGGCCCAGAAGAAGAATGGACAATGATGTTTGATGGGGCTGTTAATATGAATGGTCGTGGAGTTGGTGCAGTGCTCATTACACCTAAAGGAGTTCATATGCCTTTCTCGACGAAACTTACCTTTGCCTACACTAACAATGAAGCTGAATACGAAGCCTGTATCATGGGTCTTGAGGAAGCCATTTACCTCAGGATCAAGACTTTGAATGTATTCGGAGATTCGGCTCTGGTAATCAATCAGACCAACGGCAAATGGTACACTCACCAAGAGCATCTGATTCTATACTGTGACTACACGAGGATATTATTGACTTTCTTCACAATAGTCAAACTTGAGTACATCTCTCGAGACGAAAATCAGTTCGCAGATGCTCTAGCTACCATTTCCTCCATGATCAAGGTTCAAACTACCAATTATGTGCCTCGAATTTTGGTATACAGACTAGATCGACCGACATACGTTTTCTCCGTGGAAATTACTAAAGATGACAAGCCATGGTTCCATGACATCAAATGTTTCTTAGAGGATCAAAAATACCCACCTGGGGCATCATCCAATGATAAGAAGACATTAAGAAGGCTGGCCGGTAGTTTCTTCCTTAATGCTGATGGCTCATTATACAAGTGAAACTTTGACATGGTGCTACTCAGATGTGTTTATAAGAAAGAAGCAGACTTGCTGATGCACGAGGTGCATGAAGGTTCTTTCGGTACCCATGCTGGAGGACATGAAATGGCTAAGAAATTATTAAGATCAGGTTACCACTGGATCACAATGGATGCAAATTGTTGTGCCTATGCCAGAAAGTGTCATAAATGCCAGATCTATGCAGACAAAGTGCATGTGCCTCCAAATCCTTTGAACGTGATGTCTTCACCTTGGCCCTTTGCTATGTGGGGCATTGACATGATTGGAAAGATCGAACCGACTGCTTCAAATGGCCACAGATTCATCATGGTAGTCATTGATTACTTCACCAAATGGGTTGAAGTAGCTTTGTATGCAAACGTCACCAGGCAAGTGGTAGCCAAATTTCTGAAAAGAGACATCATCTGTCGATATGGAGTTCCCGAGCGAATTATTACTGATAATGGTTCCAATTTGAACAACAAAATGATGGCAGAACAGTGTCGGGACTTCAAAATCCAACATCACAACTCTTATCCTTACAGGCCAAAGATGAACGATGCTGTTGAGGCGGCTAACAAAAACATCAAGAAGATTGTGCAGAAGATGGTGGTTACTTACAAAGACTGGCATGAGATGCTACCATTTGCCTTGCATGGGCATCGGACCTCAATCAGAACGTCTATTGGGGCAACACCTTATCAGCTTCTGTATGGTATGGAGGAAGTCCTACCTGTTGAAGTTGAGTTACCCTCCTTACGGGTAATGATGGATGTAAAGCTGGAGGAAGCAGAATGGGTCCGGTCTCGGTATAACCAATTCAATTTGATCGAAGAGAAGAGATTAGCTGCCATCTGTCATGGGCAGTTATATCAGAAAAGGATGAAGAAAGCTTTCGATCAGAAAGTCAGGCTTCGGGAATACTAAGTGGGAGATCTTGTGCTGAAAAGACTTCTTCCTCCTCATTCATACCACAGGGGCAAGTGGACTCCAAATTATGACGGTCCATTCATAGTAAAGAAGGTTTTCTCTAGTGGAGCACTGATGCTCACTACTATGGATCGTGAAGACTTCTTATCCCCTGTGAATTCAGATGCAGTTAAAAAATACTTCGCATAAAATGACCCGCTGGACATAAAAACAGAACGTGAGTCCAGGCAAAAATAGGGAATCCCGGCGATTCAAAAACAGAATAAAAGACTCGGGCAAAAATAAGGGGAAAAATGTACACCCGCTGAGTTGAAAAGCCGCATTGGACAGCTCAGGCAAAATGGGTATCCCGGTGGATTGAAAACCCGAAAGGGCAATCCACGTAAAATCAGGAAATAAGTGAACAACTGAATTCTGAATTGGTCTGTATCACTCACAACACGGCAAGCTTCGAAAGGATAAAGCATCAGTTAGAATCAGCCTTCTTCAGAAAGCAAGATGAGAAGAACGTCAAGGTCATACAGGTCATAGTAAAGAAAGCTCGCCGGAGCATCATCAACATTGCCAACACTTTTATTCTTTCAGTTTGTAGCAATCTCCTCATTCCAGGTTTTTTTTTCCTTGACTGTATTTGCCAATTCAGGGCACCCAGATTAATAAAATCAGAGTTTTCAGTCATACCTCGTTCTTGTACATCTTTGTTTTGTTTGCAAAATGTCCAATATTCATGATAAAGTGCTTGCATAAAACAAATGAGCCATTTTTAATAAATGCTTGCAGGAAATATATTTACTGTCAGGAATATCTAACTCCTATGACGGGATCCGGCAAGGGATACCTCTGGATACTTGTGCATTTCTTTTGTCTTAACAGATTGCAGGTATTCAATATGCAACATGGGGCATGCCAAACATCACTTCCCCAGCATACCTCCTCCCCAAGCAGTATCGGAAATGCTTTTCCCCAGTGAAGTTATCAAAGCCTCCTCATTCCCAGCATAAGTCAAATCAACAGGAGCATCCCCAGCTGAGATCCCCACCAGAGTGCCAGATCTTTCATCATTAGCAAGGTTAAAGGAACTATCTCCCCACAGAGTTTCCATCCTGTCCCCAGAAGAGCAATGCCTGAAACTCTTACACAACAAAGTGACGAAAGTTTCCTTCTCCCCAACTGAGTTCTCCTTACGGGTAGATCGACCAATGATTTGTTTCCCCAAGCAGAGTTCTCCTTGCAGTTAGATCTACCAATGATCTCTTCCCCAATCGGGACATCCCTCCAAGCATCTAAGCCAGAGATCTTTATCCCAGTGGGATCCGAATCCCGAATCGGTTTCTCTTTTGCATAATCATAGCATTTGCATCATATTCACAAAATAAGCATAGCATCCCGTCTAATACGGAGCATTACGGAAAAAATCAAACATTTGCATGATCACAAGCCAGGTTCGAGCCAGTCACCTGCAATTACCATCAGTATTTCATCAGCAATATATATAATAACTCGCATCCCCTGCAAATAAAAGCCAAAGCGTCCCCTTTGCACCTCCAACACAAAATGCTTGTTCATATATACTCTATTCGACACTTGTCTGAGTCGTATTATTGTAAACACCCCAAATTTGCCCTCACTCATTTCACCATGGCTTGTGATCTTTTCATATAGCATAGGTTCAACAATATCATCTCATTTTGCATTTTTGCTTCACTGCATTGGTTCTAAGTCATCTGCATCTAGGGTTTGTGATCTGAGTCATCCCTGAGCTATTTGAGCCACTCCAAAGGTCATCAATCACTTCAAAGGGGTCCATGTATGTTCAATCATCATATTATATCCTCAAAAGATCAAGGAGGTCAAGAAAATAACAAGAACTGAGAAAGGCATGGAAGCAGAGCCAAGCTTAACTGCACAGATGACCTAAAATTAGGGTTTTGGTTTCAGAGGATCATATGTTATGGTTTCAGAGGATCATAAAATTAGGGTTTTGGTTTCTATTGGTCTCTATATGTTATGAGGATCATGCATATCAATTTTCATGAAGAAATTCAATGGGGAAGGCATCTGATCAAGAGATGACTTCTTAAGCAAGTCAGTGCAAAATCAGGGCATCTGAGGCCCCCAATGACCCAACCAAAGGGTTTTCTCCATCATTTTGATTGTGTATGATCTTTATTTGATCATATAAGATGTTAGAAGTTCACAAAATTGAAGAATTTCAAGACATTTGCAAAGTTGCCTTTTGGGGAAAGTGACTTATAATGTAAACTTGCCATTTTGGGAAAGTTTTTCAACCTCCTCTTTTTTATTCAAAAATGCTTCAAATGAGAAAACTTTGGTCATGAAAGTTGTAGAATGGATCCTCCCATTTTCAAAAAGTACAAGAAATCATTCTAATTCATTTTGGATCAAAAGTTATGGCTTGTCAAAGTTGGCAAAAATCACATAATTTCATGTTTTACACCAAAGAGGCATTTTTCAAAATGGTATGATAAGGCATTCTAAAGGCTTCAATTGTGCACAAACACTTCACAACATGCTCATGTGACCTCTAAAGATGAGAATTGGCACAAGAATTATGCATTTTGGTGCCTTGAACCTAAAGAATTTCCAAAAGGGGCCAAAGTTGGACAAATTTGCAAAATCACCCATAGGCTTCGATCCACTTGTTGCATTGCCTCAAATCTTACTTCCATGGTTCTCCTTGATCACAGCTGCACAAGACATGCCATTGTCCTTGGCCTGCCATGACCCATACCTCAAAGGACACCTAACATTGACTTTTGGCAAAATGGACCATACCAATCAGCATAGGCCACACCAACTCCACAGACCTATCACAGTTTGATAAGTGGGCCAAATGGAACTCAAAACACACAAGAAGCAAGCTTGAATACACAACATCATCAGCATTCACAAAAATCCCTCTTTGTGCATTTTTCTTCGAATCTCAATACACAAACATCAAACCTCAAAACCAACTTCACCATTCATTCAGAAAAGCTTCATAGAGCATAAACCACCCTTCATCTTGCCTTGAAAGCCCTTGAAACAGAAATACGATTTTTCATCCCCTTTGGAGAAAACTTCATCAATCTCACAAACTAGCCACCATAAACTCCAACTAAGCCTCAAAGCATCTTCAGGGAGATCATTGGAGGGACTTTGAATCCAGAAAGCTGCCTGAAAGTTCCAGAGTTGAAAGTTCCATCTCAGGTAGCTCTCTCAAACTTTTTTCCAGAAATCCTCTTTTAAGTTATAGAATTGTTCCTCATGGTCTCCTGATTACTCTGAGCTTTGTGGTTTTGAAAATGGTGAAGAAATGAGCATGAACCGAATCTCTGAAATTTTTGACCTAAAAGAGATTGATTCGATTCATGCTTGTTTCTGAGAATAAATTATTTTCTTGCCTGGATTCTTGTTCCTTGATGTTTGTTGAGTGATTCTGGAGCTTTAGGGGGCTTGGGGGGAGGTTTTGAGAGAGATAGCAATTTTCAGGGAGGGATGTCACCGGAGAAGACGACCGGAGCTCTTCTCCGGTGACCTGAATGTCATTAGGGTTTAATATGTGATTAGGGTTCAATTTAAATATGGAGCGTACGATGGTGTTTCTCGCGCGTGTTCAAGGGCTCAGATCACCCCATTTAGCCCTAATCCACGTCATTAAGTTAATTAATTAGGTTTTAGTTTTAAATATGTCAGTTTGAATCTGGGCCATAGGATCTGGCGCCAGTCAATTCCCTCCAATTCTATTTGAATGTGAGCCTCAGGATTTGCATACTTTTCCATTTATTCAATTTTAATTCATTTTGTTTGTATTTTATTTACACGAATTTTTAAAAATAGCAAAACATATTAAAAAATTCTGAAATTTTTTGTCAAACCTTTTATTAATTTTCAGAACCCAAAAATATTTTTATTTTCATTTTTTGCATTAAAAATTATTTTTAAATCATTTAAATGTTTATTTTTAATTAGTTAATGGAAATTAATTAATTAAAAATGCATTTAGGTATTTAAAAATCACAAAAAAATTCACATTGCATTTTAAAACATTTAGAAACATTATCAAACTCTCAAAACAAATTTCTTTTTGGTCCTTGGTGTATTTTGACAATTTTCATTGGAATAAAAGTTATTTAAAGGCAATGTTTTGGTCTTAACTTGAAAAAATTCATTCTGCCTAACCATGAAGAGTTTGATGATGGTTCTTCTTGCATTGCATCCTTCATATAATTTAGTTTCTAGGGTAAAATTGGTTTGAATTTATCTTTCATTTTCAATTTGTTTTGCATTTTTCATTGTGAGGTATCCCAAAACCCTAGTTGACTTGAGAAATTCATAACTTCCATTAGGTTAAGAGTTAGGTCCCCTCCTTTGGGCAGTGAACTTGTGTAGGGTTAGGGTTCCTTTGATCCCATTTGCAATTTTTTCTCTTGTCATTTGCTTCTGATTTTGAGTTTTGCTTTGTATCTTGTACATAAACCCTAATTCTTGCCTTCCCTGGTATCCATCTCTCATATGCTTGCATTCAAGAACTTGCCATGACATTTTGTGCATCCACGTGATCCATAAGACATCTTAGGACATATTAGAATCATGTTTGATTATTGCATCATTCATTTGACATGTCATACTTTCATTGCATTTCATAAACTTGCATGAACCTTCATGGTTCAAGGCATGCTCCATATACATCCATCCTCTTGTATGCTCACATATATGCATCTTGTATGGCTTTGCATCATCTTTTGACATCATTTGCATCATGTGTATGTTTCTGACTTTGGCCTTTGCCCTTCCATATGCATTGTTTCATCTCATTTCTTCCTTTATGCATCTTGTACTAACTTTTCAGGTTAATGGTAAGTTTGTTTGGGAGGTGGATTGGCCTTCACCTCCTACCTCTTCTCACCTTATCATTTTACATCCTTGCTGCATTTTTACTTGTCTTTGAGTGAACTTGCTCACTTGTGCCTCTCTTCCCTCTTTTCTCTTCTCATCTCATCTCTTTTCTATCTTGTTCCTCCTTGGTGGCATTTGAAGATCTCTTTCCTTCTTAAGCCTCATAAACCCTAGGTATAACCAAGCATGATCATAATTAGGGTTTGATTAGTCCCCCATTAGTTTTACCCTTGTGTCATCTTTGTGTCTTCTCTTCTCACCTCTTAATCAGGGACTAAACCTTAAAGGTTTTAAGGCTTTGTGTTTAAGCTTATGCTTGTATCCTTCTATTAGGATGGAGTGTATGACTTTAATCCTAAGTGTTAAACCCTTAATGTGTTTAAATCCTCTAATCAATCCATCTAATAATCACTAAGACATCAAGCTTGTAACTTGGGCCTTGCATTAGGGTTCTAATTCTTCCTTAATTGGTTAAGAAGGACTAACCCTAGTGTTAATGGACAAGTCCCCCTCAAGTTGTCTTACCAATCATAAAATCCACTTCTTAATCTTATCATTAACTAAAATCCACTTTAATAAAGGCTTTATTTTGTCATGAGGTTAATCCCTAATCATGGATTAAGTTGAGGAGCCTTCCTCAGCTTAAAAATGTTCTCATCTATTATCCTTCTATTAGGATGGTGTAATGAGTCCATTAAATCCTTGATTATGGCTTAAACTCATTACTTAACACTAAACAAAAACAACAAAAACATCTAAATAAATGCAAACAGGTTAATGATCTTAATCCTACATCATGGTGATTAAGTGTGAGGTGCTTACTTCATACTTAAGGTATTCTCATTACCCCTAATCAGAGGGAGGATGTGATGAGTTTACTAACCCTTGGTTTAGGCTTAAGCTCATTTTCTTATGACAAACACAAAAAAGCAATAAAAGATTGAAAGCACAAAAAACAAACAATAATCGTCTCCTCCGGGATTCTTTTCTCATCTCATTCACTCATAAACGAGAACTCGCTTCTTCCGTCTAATGCAAGATAGTTTGCACCTGAGCCAGACAGGTCATACACTTGAGCATAGACAAGTAAGCAGTTCACAAGTCAATTTATCTTTCAGTCTCTTTGGGTCGAACTACGGTGTTCTGACTTCCTCATTGCACGAGAGGATATGTAGGCATAACTTAACAGTTATCGAACAAAAGTCTTTGTATATCCCCCATCTTTCAGCATTATTCTGTAAGCCTCATAGTTTTGAGCTTCATACTCTTGTTCTTATGCTGACACTTCTCTTATACACTTCATACTTCTTTTACACTGACACTTGCATTCTTTCCAGCTTTGATGCACAGATTGCACTGACACTACTGTAACACCCCAAATTTGCCCTCTTCATTTTAAGCATCCTATCGCATCATAATTCATCATAGCATATCATATCCTTAGCATTTTGCATAGAAAAATGAGGCATAACACTCACATGTTCTAGCATAGGGCATATGATCGGTCATCTGGGAAAATCTGAACCGGCAAGTCAGAATCAAGGGCATGGTGATCTGGCAGGAATCTCACAGGATCATTTTGCACAAGCCTGGTATCATGTTCAGAGCCCTAGAAAGAAAAGGGGGATCAAATTTTGCTTGAAACGGTTGATGCAGGACTATTCTGGAAGGTTCCCACCAAAAGGGGGGAAATTCAAATTTTGCATGCGTTAACCGGTTAACGCATATGGTTAACCGGTTAACAGCTGCGAAATTTGAATTTCCAGCAGCATTTTCAGCATGTGTGTTTGGCTCCATTTTCCAATTTTCTGATTTTTATTAAATTTGAATTTGAGAAAGATCTAGAGCACTTATCCAAGCCTCATTCCAACCCTAAATCCAAATCACTTTACCAAGCCATATTTTTTGGATCCCAAACCAAAATTTTGGGCCCCAACCCTAAACCATATTTATTCCATTTCCCTCCAAACCAAAGGGGCTCTCCCTCATTTTTGATTCTCATTTTCTGAATTTTCATTGCTCTCACTCACAATTCTCTCACTTTTCTCTCCCAATTTTCCAAATCACTCAAAGTTCCTCTTTGAAGATCACACAACCTTGCCTTGAGGTGTGTAGATCTTGGAACTAAGCCTCCATTCACATCTTCTTTGCATCTTTTTGCTGGTTTTATTGAAGATTCAGATCTGGTTTGAGATCTAGAAGTGCTTTTGGATCAAAATTCTGCATCAAGAGCTTGTTCTTGCATTTATTTTGCATGAAGAGTGGAGCTTAGCATCGGATCTTCAAAGATTTGCGCGAGATCTACTGTTTTCAGCTCAATCAACAATTACCAAAGCATACCTCCGCTTTGTAGGTTGGTTAATTTCAGATCTAACTCTGTTTTTAGCTTATTTGCATTGCTTGTGCTTTAGATCCACCATGTGTTTGTGTAATTGATTGTGTTGCATGATTTGATTGGTTGATTGGTATCCGGATCCGATTGTTATTGTTCATGAGCATAATGTTATGGATTGATGTGCATTGATCTATTTTTCCATGTATAATTGATTGCTGGTCTGGTGCAAGCTTATTTGAATAAGCTGTTTTGAGCTGCTGTTTTCTGCAGGAATTTGCTGCTGTTTTTACAGTGTTAACCGGTTAACGTATATGGTTAACCGGTTAACGCCCTTATTTTGTGCGTATTTTGTGCAGGTTTTGACTGGTTAACCGGTTAACGCATATGGTTAACCGGTTAACCCTGAAGCAGAATGGTTTTTTAGTGCTGTTTTGAGTTTGTTTGATCCCTTTGCTTGTTTTAATTGCCATGAATCATTGTATGATCATTAATCATGATGTTTTAGGTGGTTTGCTTGCTGGTTGATGTATGTTTTCATGTTCTCGACGCGTAAGTCGTGTGTTCGCAATGTTTTGGCATGATGTTTGATTCTTATTTGCAAGAACCTTCGAGCATGACTAATTCCATGGTTTGTGTTGATTGATTTGCTGGATTTTTGCTGACATTTCAGGGGCTCATGGTAAGAGAAGTGTGGATGTTTATCCACATTTCAACTCTTTTCATCTTTCCTCTTTTGTTTGTGTTACTAACCCTTTGTTGTTGGGCTTAGGCCTTTCTCATCTCTTCTTCTATCTTCTTCTTCCTTCTTCATTAGGATAGAAACCTCACAAACCCTAGGAACTCTATGCATGCTAACTTAGGATAGAAACTTCCCTCTAGAATTTTGCCTTTATGATCCTTTGGTGCTTTTTCTCTTCTCATCTTCAAACTTAATTTTAATTCATTTAATAAAGGTTGAGTACTTTCATGCGACATGAGACTTTGCTATGAGATGCTCACATGCGTTCCATTTCGGGGCGAGGTGTGAGTCATCACTCATGGTGGGTAGGTCTTAGCATGAGTGCCTCGCAAAGAAAAACTAAAAAACACTTCTTAATCAAAAATCACAAAAACACTTAATAATGACAATAGGTTAGTGTGTTTGAGCCTTCACTTGTGGGACTAGCTTTGGGGATTTCCTCCATAGATAGGTGTGCCTCTTGCGCATTCCATTTCGGGATGATGTGAGATGTACACATCCCATTGAGTAAGACTTAAGTACACTCACCTATGCAAACTTTCACTCATAAAAGCTTCTAAAAAACCCAAACAAACAATAAGCGTCTTTCCTTCGGGAATTCTTTTCTCATCTCCTTCGCTCCGTCCGCGAACTTGCTCCTACTTGTCACTTTGCAAGACGGTTACGCACTCGTCGTCCGAGCCTGCAACACCTGAGCAATGGCATAGGCAGTTCAAGCCCTAATTCACAAGCAATTTCCTTTTAGTACCCCTAGTTAGGGGAACTACGGCGTCTCTGATCCTCATTATCCTGATGAGGTACGTAGGCAGCGGGGTAGGGCCCGTTCGAGCACAATCTTTATTTTCCCTACATTTTTCCCTTTGTTTCTTATTTCATTTCTTTTCTCAGTTTATTTTCCAGTCCATCTCTTTTCTTTTGCTGCAGCTTTCATACCCTCACCCTTTGAAACAGTTTCTTTTGCAAGCGTGGATCCCGTCGGGTACGGCGGACGATCTGGGTGCTAATACCTTCCCAGGTCGTAACCGACTCCCGAGCTCAGTCTCTTTGGTTCGCAGGACCCGTGTCCTTCCTTTTCTTTTCTTCTAGTTTGTGCAGCATTACCATTCCCTTTCTTCGGGATAAAAATGCATGGCTGGCGACTCTATTCTTTTTCCGCGCCACCTTCGCGCTTGTACCAGGATGGAAATCCCGGGAGCGACAGCTTGGCGACTCTGCTGGGGATAGAGCCCAGAATCTCTGGTTCCCCTGTGAGTCTCTCCTAGCGCTTGTGTGGTTCTGTTTCATTGGGTGATGTTTGCTTGCTGTGGCTTGTTGTATTTTATTGTTGTTTATTTACTGCTTTATTTACAGCTTTATTTACGGTTTTCAGTATTTATTTTCCGCATCATATATATCATACTGGACTGTCTGGACTGGTTTTCTGTTTGGTGGGATGGGTGATACTGTTTCTGAGAGATAAGCCAAGTACCCGGCTTGAGTGCACCTTAGGATTAGAGTGGACATATTGTACTCGCATGTGGCATGATGAGTGGCGATGTGTTTCACGCCCAGATTGCGACTGTCTTGGAAATATCTTGTGTGGGGATTTCCTCCACTTCGGGATAGGACCTTGATAAGTTATGTGCATCTGGGGACCGATCATTGAGGACCTTTGTGGGAACAACCCTCTCCAGTGGTGGCAGTGGCAGACCACATTTTTGTGGCAAACCCATTCGCACCCGAGGGTCCACTGGGAACTCGCATAGGATGGCCTGGTTCTCTTATAGGAACTCAGTCAAAGCATCTGGTCGCATGACATTAGTACTGTATCCTACGGGCTGAATGTACTATTGTTTCTCGATTTCAGCGCATTGAAGCTGGGAACCTATAAGGGATGCTTGTTTTTCCCGGACTCAGCTGAGGCCTCCCTGCGTAGTACATAATGCCTAACCGATTCCCTGATTTGGTCATGAGCCATTTCTCGGAAATGGTGAAAGTATTATTGCTATTCGGCTTTGAGAGTCCGTGATGTTTGACCCGGAGCACACCCGTGAGATTGGGAGGGGTTTACAGGTTTGCAGGAACCCTTGACCTCAACATACCCTCACTGCCAGTGCAGTCTTATGTTCTGATCCGGTCTCTATGATTCTGAAGTTCTTGACCTTTGGTTCTCGGCTACTATTTTGGGTTATTATACAGAGATCTTGTGGTTACAGACACTCGATTCTTGGCTCGGTATTCCAGATTCCAGGCAGTTTCCAGCTGTGATCCCATGTCTTTGCATCTTTGCATCATCATATTGCATTTTGCATTTGCATCTACATTGCATATCCTATTCCAGAGAGCTCATCCTTCCTCTTTTGTTCATGACCAGCCAGCTGATTTCCCGGTACTCAGTTTGAACAAGTGTTAACCGTTGGAAGACGACAGAGTGTGTGAAGCTAGACTGAGCAGTTGTCAAGAGGTAAAAAGTCATATTCGAAGCCATCAGTAGCTATGTCAGAGAGCAACCGTCAGAATGTTGAGTTTCCACCTGGTTTCACTTCGATGACCAATCCTCTGTATGGTCTTTCTCCTGATGAGGATCTTCCACAAGTGAACAATCTTGCTCAAGCTCAGCCTGTACACACCCCGATCGTGAATCAGAGTGTACCTGAACCATCTGTTGTCCGAGGTGGGCCTTCATCTTCTTCTGATTCTACGGATTATCAGAGTTTCGCTTTCCCTATGCCGAACTTCCAAGGGGCGATCCCTCTTGTGAAAACCAAGGATCCACAAGCTTTTGATCCTGCTGAAAGATTTCGTGTGTTGGACGAGCAACTCAAAGCCTTAGCAGATCCTGATGCCTTTGGTTTTGATGCTCTAAACTTATGTTTGGTACCTGGTCTTGTCATTCCTCCAAATTTCAAGACTCCGAAGTTTGAGAAGTACACTGATGTCAGTTGCCCGAAGCGTCATTTGGTGATGTTTTGCAGAAAAATGACTTCTTATGCCCGCAATGATAAGTTGATGATCCACTGTTTTCAGGACAGTTTAAGCGGGGCATCCTTAAGTTGGTATATGGATTTGGAAAGCAGTCGTATCCGGTCTTGGAATGATTTATCCAGAGCTTTCGTAAAGCAATACCAGTACAATATGGACATGGCGCCCAGTCGCACGCACTTGCAGAGCCTATCTCAGAGAACTGGTGAATCTTTCAGAGAATATGCACAACGGTGGAGAGAATTGGCAGCCCAAGTGCAACCACCACTTTCAGACAGAGAATTAGTTGACCTGTTCGTGGGCACGTTACAAGGTCCATACTTGGAAAGAATGAGTAGCATTTGGACATCAAGTTTCTCTGATTTGATAAAAGTCGGAGTACGCATCGAGAGTCTGCTCAAAAGTGGAAAGATCCAAGACTCTTTGAACATCCCAGATAGTGAAGGTGAATCTATTGTTAGCTCCCAAGAAGAAGAATGGTATGACGCCAGTGCAATCATGGACAATATCGAATATTCTAGACCAACATCTTCTCAGAGATCATCCGTTCCTAGGTCTGGCTACTCATATGGGCATTCGGCAATGCTCAGAGCACCGTATCAAAATTCCTGGACTCCTCCTCGTCCAAATCCGCAAGCTCATGATCGAAGAACTCATAATCAACTCCAGGGCCAGCCAAGGCCTTGCAACAACCTGGAAAGAAGGAATGCTCCTCTTCATCCAGTTCCAATGGCGTACAGTGAAATATTGCCACATCTAATTCAGAGCTCATTGGTGGTTCCTAAGCCTCTCAAGCCGTTGCCAGAGCCGTACCCTCCAGAGTATAATCCTCATGAGAAGTGTGGGTATCACGGTGGATCAATGGGGCATTCAACTGAAGATTGCAAAGCTTTTCAAGCCAAAGTACAACAGTTGATCGACAAGGGCTACATATCCTTTCCAGAAGGAAGTTTGGTTGTACACGTCCACCTCTCGCCCGGTTGGGATCGAGGACTGCAGAGAAGCGTCTCCTGATTTCAGAGGTCCAGACAAGAAGATGTCATCAGAGTTGGTGATCACTGTATCCTTTTATCATTTGCATTGTAGTTTCCTTCCTGTTAGCAGCTACTTGTCTTTTAAGCATTGTTGTTTTAAATGGTAATGTTAATGTAGTGATCTTGCACTTTTTGAATCAATTATGTCGCATTCGCTCGTTTTTCTTTCCTTGCATTAAAAAACAAAAAAAAATTTGCATCCACATACCTCCCATTTATTTCACTGTTGTTTAGCAGGTTTGAGGGAGGATGATGACAACTGAATACCCATAATTGTTCAAGGTATGCTTTCAGAGTAGAACCTGCTGACGATGTACAGGCATTGTTTCAATTCCCAAACACGGAGATATAAGGGAGATAGACCCTCGTCAACCCCTTTGAGCCTTGAAGTAGGAGCTTCTTTTCTAAACGAAAAAACCTCACATCTAACCCGGGGCAGGGTAGTCATCAGTTAATTTGACCGAGCGTTCAAATTTCCAAAGGAGTGAGCATCCGAGGATCCATTACCTTTTCTTCATCACACCTCAAGAGGTCAAGGGACGTGAAACCGCAATGGTTACCCCTCAACAACATAGAAATGAGGCAGTCATTACCCTTTCAGCAAGTCATGACAAACCTGTGTCACACGATTTGTTCAAAAAATCAAAAGAAAGAAGAGAAATAAAGCCCGCTAAGTCAAAAAAAAAAAAGGTGAAAACAAATGACTTAGGCAAAAGTAAGGGCATCCCGCTGGACTTCAAAATCAAAAAAAAAATCAAAAAAAAAAAAAATCAGTTCAGGCAAAAATTAGGGAGTAAAAAAATATATATATCAGAAAGAAAAAAGTTCCATTAGAACAAAGTCGTGTGACCAGACACAAAGTCAGAAGGGGTGACTGTTACTCCAAGAAACCTCATTGGTGCTTAAACCATCAACGTCATTGGTTCCTCAACCATTACAAAACCTTGTCGAGAGGCGAGCGCATAGGTCAAATTAGCTGAATATAGGACTGGAGAACATCAAGGAGAATGGGTGGGCACATACAAATTTTGAGCCATAAAACCTTCTTTCTAAAACCGTGAACCAGACCACGTTATAACCCTTGAAAGTCCTAATTGAATCAGGTTCAGTTCTGAAAGCATACTACGACAAGGTTGCGTAAACTGACTCCTAAAGGTTTGCTAATTCAACACTACGTTTGGACTAATCGTCCATTCGTCACACACGGTCACAGCATCAAAATAAATAAATTTTCAAAAACTTGCGTGTGTACTGCATTAGAATTACCATTTGTGAATGAACAGTTTTAATTGCAAGTCAGTTTGTGGCACCAGGGAAGTTCCTACAAGGAGCAATCGCGAGGGAACTTGATCATTCAACAATGATGACCAAAATCGAAAGCATCATGTTAGCCTATGAATCAGGGGCATGTTATCCAGTGGTTTTGTCGACCAAGGAATGTGTCAGGGAAAAGCAGATCCCAAGCATCAGTTGATTGAGGAATATCATTCAAGAGTTAGCTGATCAGAAGTGAATCTACCAAACAGGGGCAGGCCACCCAGGGTTTCTATTGACCAAGGATGAATTCTTCCAATGCTCAGTCAGAATGAGTCAAGTCGCTTCCGCGCTCATACAGGGGCAGGATACTTCCAGATATCACTAAGTGAAATTCTTCACGAGAGGACGTCCAGGTCCGCCATTCCAGGATCAGTGATAGCCTGTTCAGAGACTCACCCAACAGGGGCAAACTTTAGCTATGCAGAGCAAGTTAAATCAGTAATCTCCGAGTTCAAGACGGGTATCGGGAAATCGTGCTACTCACCTTCGCCTTTGTCACCCTGCTCAATCAGAAGCCTTGTCCGTACGACTTTTCTTCCCACCTTGGGAGTTTTTCTAGCTTTTCAAAAGCATTGCATAAATCATCTGCATACGTTATTCATGTCGCATATAGAGCATATGCATCATATCTGCATCGAGCATAACCCCCACAACATCAATCTCACACCCAGAGGGCCTCGTAACCCCAACTTATCAACAATTCAAAGTCCAGTTCTCGTCTGGCAAACATTTCAATGTCTAGTCCTCGTCGGGCAGACAAACCCAAAGTCCAGTTCTCGTCTGGCAAACATTTCAATGTCTAGTCCTCGTCGGGCAGACAAATCCAAAATCCAGTTCCCATCTAGAAATCCAACTTCAAATACCAGTTCTCGTCTGGTAGGCGAATCTTTTACCAGTTCTCGTCTGGTCACCTTTTCATTTAGCCTGTTGAACGCCAGTTCTCGTCTGGTAGTCATTCTGTTTCAGAGTCAATTCTCGTTTGACAATGAACACCAAGGAGTCAGTTCTCGTCTGACGACTTATTCTTTGCCCATCAGTTCTCGTCTGTTGGCCTACCTTCAATAAACCAGTTCTCGTCTGGTAATTCACCATTTAAGTCCAATTGTTTGGCAACCAAAAACAAAAATATCTATCAACCTGGCCTTACGCCCAATCACCCTTGTTTCATTTTTCGTGGCTTGCCCGAGCATATGTTTACGTCTTGCATCATTTGCATTGCATCTTCATACCGCATGGTTTCGTTTGTCTCTTTATGTGGGGCAGATCATTGTTACAAGACGCAATCTGGGGCAGTTATCTCAAGATATGATGAATTTCTGCGAGAGGTGGAAGACACTGGGGCAAGTCTGGATGCCAGGTCTTCTGTAAAATCCTCTAAAGACAATCTTTTTCATAGACAATGCAATCTGAGGCAATTTGAAGAGTAAAGGGATGCTTGGTCACTCTGGATAATCAATATGCAGCTGTTGAGCTCAGAAGCTTGAAGCATTGTGTTAATTTTTCAGGGAATGTCTGGTATTTATTTTACCAGCAGGGCATTGGAAGTTTATTTCTTCCCCGAGCAGAGAATTTCCCTCCAACCGACAAGGTTTCCTCATAAGGAGTTGGTGTTCTCATTCAGTCAAAGTCCAATTTTCATTGGCATATTTCCCAACACAGTCGTTGTATTATACTTGGGGGCATATTTTGACTTACTTGATTCTCCAGCAAAGCCTCTCTTCAGCAGAGCATTGCCAAATCTTTTTCTCAACCATTCCAGAAGGTTGACATCATCCCCAGTTGAGTTAGAGCAGATGATATCCCCAGCTGAACTTCAAGGCTAATTGAATCGTTCTCATCCCCAAGCGGACTTATCTTTCCACAGTGAAGTATTCCCAACAGGCAGCTGAAGGCCTTGTTTCCCCACAGAGTTAGAATTGTCAGAATTCTCTCCCCAGCCAGAGTATTTGCCCAAGAAGCTTCCCTAGCCAAGTCTGAAGATGTTCCTGTCCCCACAGGGTTCATATTTGATTTTCACCTCCGTCCGTGAAATATTTCTCAGCCAAGTTGCTATACTTTGGGTTAGTTGATGATACAGCCAGGTATTCATCACCTCAGTCGGAGTGGGTATCCAGACCTCTTGACTTGTCTTCCCCGGCAGAGCTGTATCTCTTGTTGCCGATCAGGCATTCGTCTGTTGCTCGTCTGCAATTTTCAACACTCGTATGTATTATCCCTAAGCAAAGTTTTCCCCAGCAAGGACATATTACTGCTTTATCGCTGCTCGTCTGCATCTTTCAACACTCATCTGTGTTAGCTCTGTGGTATTGCTCATTTGCTTTCCCCAGTAGAGTCTATATCTACTAGCACTCGTCTGTGCTCGCATCTTTATTGGAGGCTCATCCTCTTTCAGCGCTCGTCCGTGCCTTTTCATCAGCAGATTCCTCTTTATTTGAGGTACTCCCCAGCGAAGTCGCCCGTACTCGTCTGTATGCGCATCTTCATTTGGTGCTCGTCCGCATCCCTGCAGCACTCGCCCGTGCATTTTATTTTCGATTCCTCTTTATTTGAGGCGTATCCCCAAGAAAGTGGCCAGTACTCGTCCGTGCTCGCATCTTTATTAGATGCTCGACCGCATCTCTTAGCACTCGTACGTGCTTGTTATTCCTTTGTGATTGCTCGTCCGCAACTTTTCAACACTCGTCTGTGTTCTGATATGATTTTTGTTGTTGCTCGTCTGCAAATTCCAGCACTCGTCTGTGCTTGGAGATGTCCCCAGCATCGTCTGCAACCTCTCCAACACTCGTCTGTGTTTGGTATTGGGTCATTCGCTGCACTCGTTTGTGCCTCGATTTGTATTCTCTGTGGTTGCTCGTCTGCAACTGTCCAGCACTCGTCTGTGTTTGTTTGAAGCTCGTCTGCTTTTATCCCCCAGAAGTCGTTTGTGTTCTGAAGCTCGTCTGCTTTGCCTAGATACTCGTCTGTATCATCCTCAGCACTCGTCTGTGCTGGCTTGCACCTGAAGGAGAAGATTTGCTGTTTACCCTGATATCGCTGTTGCTATTTCAAATGCTCGTCTGTGTTTGAATTTCTGGTGTTCGTCTATACCAGTGGCTGATACTCGTCTGTATCATCGCCGGAAGCACTCGTCTGTGTTTCTCAGATCATCGTCTGATACTCGTCTGTATCATTGACTTATGGCACTCGTCTGTGTTATCTTGATGATCATCCAATACTCGTCCGTATTGAAGAGGTTTCGAATCCTGACAGTGGGAATTAAGTGTCGAAATGGTTACCGGTCCTGGCGTAACAGGTAAATCCGAAGGAGACTCGTCTGTCTCAGGCACCAATTGTTATGGTTGCTGCACCTGGCGTAACAGGTTTGCTCAAAGAAGACTCGTCTGTCTTATACCATATATCCGCGGATAATATATGAAGAAGGTTCGTCTACCTTGATTGCATGTCTATCCCGCAGACTTATATGCATTCCCGGAGCCTGCGTAAGGGTTGTCCGAAGAAGACTCGCCCGTCTTATTCCACTTATCTGCGTAAGGATTAGTGAAGGAGATTCGTCCATCTCGGGTTACTTTGAAGATTCTTAAGGGGCTCGTCCGCTCTCTGCACCTGGCGTCACAGGTCATGCGAAGACTCGTCTGTCAACATGATAGTATTCCAGATATCAGTTTCAACTTGGAAGAAGCTCGTCTGCTTTTTTCTGCCCTTCTTATCCCCAGAGCGTCATCTGGTTGGGTTTATTTCCCAGTGTTGCATTCTTCGTCAGAGTGCAAATTTCTGGTCTTCTTGGTATTCAATCACAGTTTATCTCGAATGTCTGATAGCCGTCGCTCTCATCCTTTTCAGATTAACAGTTGATTGAATAGGGGCAGCTGTAACACCCCAAATTTGCCCTCTTCATTTTAAGCATCCTATCGCATCATAATTCATCATAGCATATCATATCCTTAGCATTTTGCATAGAAAAATGAGGCATAACACTCACATGTTCTAGCATAGGGCATATGATCGGTCATCTGGGAAAATCTGAACCGGCAAGTCAGAATCAAGGGCATGGTGATCTGGCAGGAATCTCACAGGATCATTTTGCACAAGCCTGGTATCATGTTCAGAGCCCTAGAAAGAAAAGGGGGATCAAATTTTGCTTGAAACGGTTGATGCAGGACTATTCTGGAAGGTTCCCACCAAAAGGGGGGAAATTCAAATTTTGCATGCGTTAACCGGTTAACGCATATGGTTAACCGGTTAACAGCTGCGAAATTTGAATTTCCAGCAGCATTTTCAGCATGTGTGTTTGGCTCCATTTTCCAATTTTCTGATTTTTATTAAATTTGAATTTGAGAAAGATCTAGAGCACTTATCCAAGCCTCATTCCAACCCTAAATCCAAATCACTTTACCAAGCCATATTTTTTGGATCCCAAACCAAAATTTTGGGCCCCAACCCTAAACCATATTTATTCCATTTCCCTCCAAACCAAAGGGGCTCTCCCTCATTTTTTATTCTCATTTTCTGAATTTTCATTGCTCTCACTCACAATTCTCTCACTTTTCTCTCCCAATTTTCCAAATCACTCAAAGTTCCTCTTTGAAGATCACACAACCTTGCCTTGAGGTGTGTAGATCTTGGAACTAAGCCTCCATTCACATCTTCTTTGCATCTTTTTGCTGGTTTTATTGAAGATTCAGATCTGGTTTGAGATCTAGAAGTGCTTTTGGATCAAAATTCTGCATCAAGAGCTTGTTCTTGCATTTATTTTGCATGAAGAGTGGAGCTTAGCATCGGATCTTCAAAGATTTGCGCGAGATCTACTGTTTTCAGCTCAATCAACAATTACCAAAGCATACCTCCGCTTTGTAGGTTGGTTAATTTCAGATCTAACTCTGTTTTTAGCTTATTTGCATTGCTTGTGCTTTAGATCCACCATGTGTTTGTGTAATTGATTGTGTTGCATGATTTGATTGGTTGATTGGTATCCGGATCCGATTGTTATTGTTCATGAGCATAATGTTATGGATTGATGTGCATTGATCTATTTTTCCATGTATAATTGATTGCTGGTCTGGTGCAAGCTTATTTGAATAAGCTGTTTTGAGCTGCTGTTTTCTGCAGGAATTTGCTGCTGTTTTTACAGTGTTAACCGGTTAACGTATATGGTTAACCGGTTAACGCCCTTATTTTGTGCGTATTTTGTGCAGGTTTTGACTGGTTAACCGGTTAACGCATATGGTTAACCGGTTAACCCTGAAGCAGAATGGTTTTTTAGTGCTGTTTTGAGTTTGTTTGATCCCTTTGCTTGTTTTAATTGCCATGAATCATTGTATGATCATTAATCATGATGTTTTAGGTGGTTTGCTTGCTGGTTGATGTATGTTTTCATGTTCTCGACGCGTAAGTCGTGTGTTCGCAATGTTTTGGCATGATGTTTGATTCTTATTTGCAAGAACCTTCGAGCATGACTAATTCCATGGTTTGTGTTGATTGATTTGCTGGATTTTTGCTGACATTTCAGGGGCTCATGGTAAGAGAAGTGTGGATGTTTATCCACATTTCAACTCTTTTCATCTTTCCTCTTTTGTTTGTGTTACTAACCCTTTGTTGTTGGGCTTAGGCCTTTCTCATCTCTTCTTCTATCTTCTTCTTCCTTCTTCATTAGGATAGAAACCTCACAAACCCTAGGAACTCTATGCATGCTAACTTAGGATAGAAACTTCCCTCTAGAATTTTGCCTTTATGATCCTTTGGTGCTTTTTCTCTTCTCATCTTCAAACTTAATTTTAATTCATTTAATAAAGGTTGAGTACTTTCATGCGACATGAGACTTTGCTATGAGATGCTCACATGCGTTCCATTTCGGGGCGAGGTGTGAGTCATCACTCATGGTGGGTAGGTCTTAGCATGAGTGCCTCGCAAAGAAAAACTAAAAAACACTTCTTAATCAAAAATCACAAAAACACTTAATAATGACAATAGGTTAGTGTGTTTGAGCCTTCACTTGTGGGACTAGCTTTGGGGATTTCCTCCATAGATAGGTGTGCCTCTTGCGCATTCCATTTCGGGATGATGTGAGATGTACACATCCCATTGAGTAAGACTTAAGTACACTCACCTATGCAAACTTTCACTCATAAAAGCTTCTAAAAAACCCAAACAAACAATAAGCGTCTTTCCTTCGGGAATTCTTTTCTCATCTCCTTCGCTCCGTCCGCGAACTTGCTCCTACTTGTCACTTTGCAAGACGGTTACGCACTCGTCGTCCGAGCCTGCAACACCTGAGCAATGGCATAGGCAGTTCAAGCCCTAATTCACAAGCAATTTCCTTTTAGTACCCCTAGTTAGGGGAACTACGGCGTCTCTGATCCTCATTATCCTGATGAGGTACGTAGGCAGCGGGGTAGGGCCCGTTCGAGCACAATCTTTATTTTCCCTACATTTTTCCCTTTGTTTCTTATTTCATTTCTTTTCTCAGTTTATTTTCCAGTCCATCTCTTTTCTTTTGCTGCAGCTTTCATACCCTCACCCTTTGAAACAGTTTCTTTTGCAAGCGTGGATCCCGTCGGGTACGGCGGACGATCTGGGTGCTAATACCTTCCCAGGTCGTAACCGACTCCCGAGCTCAGTCTCTTTGGTTCGCAGGACCCGTGTCCTTCCTTTTCTTTTCTTCTGGTTTGTGCAGCATTACCATTCCCTTTCTTCGGGATAAAAATGCATGGCTGGCGACTCTATTCTTCTTCCGCGCCACCTTCGCGCTTGTACCAGGATGGAAATCCCGGGAGCGACAGCTACCCCTTTAAAACACAAATCTTTTAAGCGTGGATCCCGTCGAGTACGAAGGACAATCTGGGTGCTAATACCTTCCCAGGTTGTAACCAACCCCCTTTCTCAGTCTCTCTGGTTCGCAACCGTCTTATCCATATCTTTTCTAGGTTTATGCAGCATTACCTTTCCTCCGGGATAAAAATGCATAGCTGGAGACTCTATTCATCTTCTCTTCCCTTTCGCCGACCGTTCGCGTCTGTACCCCTCTTGGCCCTGTGTCATCAGGTGGGAGCGACAGCTTGGCGACTCTGCTGGGGACCCTTATACTGTAACCAGGGCTTCTGGTTCTTTTTGTGGGTTCCTCCTAGCGCTTGTTTGATTTGTGTTTACTGGGGTGTTATGTGCTGTTTGTGCTTATTTATTTGCTTTATTTACTGCTTTATGTACAACTTTATTTATTGCTTTCCTTTACAGTTTTTTTTTCATATTTCATACTGTCATTGCTGGATCTGGTTTGTTGTTTTGGTGGGTGGGGGTTTCATTGAGAGTTTGAGGTCCTATACCTGGGACCTGAGTGACACCTAGGCTAGAGTGGTTCATTTTCTTTCCCATTCCATCTCGGTCTGGTGCGGGAATATGAAACACGGTTCAGATGTGGGTTTCTTCTTGAGAACTCTGTGCTACAGATTTCCTGTAGTGCTAGGGCTATCTGGGAAGCCTGCTAAGTCTGGATGACCTTTATTATGACCTTCAGAAGCTGAGGTGAATTAGAGGAGGATCTTTTATGGTTATTGTAAACATTGTACCTCCGGGTTAGAAGTGTTTACACTTCTCATAACTGATCCAAGTCTGAGGATCCTTGTTTTAGAACACCACCTGTGAGGGGGTTGGGCTGTTTACAGGTATGCAGGTACCCTTGGCCACATCATACCCTGTTACTATTTGGTATAAGAGTACCTCATTTTGGACAGTTCTTGTGATTTAACCCTGGACATGTGACTCTTTATTTGAGTCCCCTACCCTGGTTACTGGATTTCTTAACCTTCATCTGGACCTTCTTTGAACATACATGGATTTATATCAAGACAGATAATCAGATCCAGCTTGATCACAAACCCTTGCATATCATTTGCATATATCATCATTTGCATCATTTAACATTTGTTTATTTGTTTTTCAAGGTATCCACATTATATCTGGTTTGGTTTTGACCCTTTCTCCTGCATAGACCTCTGTTTCATCAGTTATTTGCTTCATCCATCTTCATCATCACCAGCATCAGCATATCAGTGGCTCATCTCCAGTATCAGTCTTAATCCTCATCAGCACTTGTCTCCAGCTCTTCATCAGCACTCATGGCTACTCCCAGGAAGAGCAACATATCCTACCATTTCTTTGAGCCTGCGTTGACTGGCATCAGGCAAGTCCAGTCACTTATTACACCTGACCACATCCCATTGTTTAGAGAGCATTATGGAGGTATCCTGGATATGGTTATGGACCTTGACCCTTCTCAGAGGAGCATGATCCACACCTGCTTGCAGTTTTATGACCCTCCTTTGAGATGCTTCACCTTCCCAGACTTTCAGTTAGGGCCTCTACTGGAAGAGTTTTCCTCATTGACTGGAGTACCTATCAGGGGTGGACTCCCTTTCAACCCAGAAATGACTTTTCCCAGCAATGGAGAAGTAGCAAAAGCATTGTACCTAGAGCCTGCCTTGATTGAACAAAGCATGACAACAAAAGCTAGGATCCCTGGTTTGCACTTGGACTTCTTGATTTCTCAGGCCATCCTAAAGGCCTCCTTGGGAGAGTGGAGGGCAGTCTGTGCACTTTTAGCCCTCAGCATATATGGGATTATACTGTTTGCAGATGAGCCCAAATTTGTCAGCAAAAATGCCATCCATTTGTTTCTTCTGAGAAACCCAGTACCCACATTGCTGGGAGATTTCTACTACTCCATCCATCAGAGGAATGAAAAACAAAGGGGGAAGTTAGTGAGATGTTGTGCTCCTTTGTTTCACACCTGGCTACTCAGACACCTACCCAAGTCAGATGCCTTCTTGAATCCTCACCAGCAGAAGAATTGGGCTAAGAGGCTCATTGCTTTGACTTCAGATGATATTAGATGGTGCACCCAGAGCACCAAAGGCAAAGACATTATCACCAGCTGTGGGCAATACCTAAATGTGCCTCTGATAGGAGTAAAGGGTTGCATCAACTACAATCCTTTGTTGTTTAAGAGACAACTGGGCTATGCTTTGGTTCACCCTCCCAGAGTGCAAGATTTAGCTGAGACCCTGTATTGTGAAATAAAACCTAATCTAGCTGTTGTCAGACAAGCATCTTGGGCTTGGGACAACATCCAGACAAAAGGGATGGCTATTCTAGGGAGGTGTAATAATGTTGCTTCAGATAAGTACTATGATTGGTCCCGTACTAGAGCTCGGATTACTGGAATGCCTTTCACCATTGAGAATATACCTGGACCATCAATAGTACATCCAGCAGCCACTGTCAGCCTGGAAGAATTTGAGAAGCTGAAGGAAAGGAATAAGAATCTGTCTCAAGCTCTGAAGAAGACCCTTTGGGAAAGGAGTGATGGTCGTTTGGACATTGAGAGACTGGAGAAGCTTAGGTTGGAGCATCTGGCCAAAATTGAGAAAACAGAGGACTACATCAGGAAAGCAAGAGCTGGAAAGGTCAAAACCAAGAACCAAGCCGGATACCTTGAAAACAAATAAGCATACTGCATTGCATACTAACCTTGTTTTGTTTTGTAGGTTTTGTTATTATTTATTTCTAACTCTGTTGTGATCTCAGGAAACATTGCTCGTCGTCGAGTGTTCCCTGTCAACCGCATGCACCGTTACCCTACTCGCAACAACCTTCCTGGTATCCAAATGGATCAAGTACAGTAGGACCTGACTGAGGTCAGAACTCAGATGGCTAATGAAAGAGTGGAGATGAGGAACCAAATGGCTCAATTCATGGCTGTAATGACTGACTTGGCCCAGAGTCAAGAAAGGTTAAGGGAACTAGTGGAAAGAAAAACTCCCGAGGAACCACATCTTGGAACTGGAGGAACAAGTAACAATGAGCGGGGCCAGCCTCATGCAAATACACCAGTATTTGGACCTCATCTAGATCCGGAAGTCAATATCCCGAGAAATGTGCAAGGAAATACTGTTGGGGGAGAATCTTGCAAGAGGATCCCCAAGAAGAGCAGTTTACTGTTATGGGAGCTGGAGACGAAGTCTATGATAGGAGGTTGGATGAAATTGCTGAGAAGTTGAGATCTTTGGAGTCTCAGAATTCCTTGGGCTTCGATGTAATGGATATGGGGCTAGTGGATGGGGTGAGAATTCCCCACAAATTCAAACCCCCGTGCTTTGAGAAATACAATGGAACCTCTTGTCCACGAACTCACCTGCAGTCTTTCCTGGGAAGACTTAAAGCATATACCATGGATGAAAAGCTGTGGATGTTCTACTTTGAAGACAGTCTGACTGGGGCTTCAAGGGAGTGGTATTCACACTTGACCAGAGCTACTATTAGATGCTGGAAGGACTTGGCTGAAGCTTTCATCAGGAAATATCAATACAATCTGGACATGGCCCCTAACAGGACCCTCCTGATGGGAATGTCCCAGTCTTCTAGAGAAAGCTTCAGGGAATATGCCCAGAGGTGGAGACAGCTTGCTGCTGTTGTCCAACCACCCATGTCGGAAAGAGAAATGGCCGACATGTTCATGAATACCCTGCAAGGAACATATATTGATAGACTGGCTGCCTTTTCCTCTACCAGCTTTGCTGATGTCGTCATAGCCGGTGAAAGGATTGAAAGTCTGTTAAAAATGGGTAAGATTTCTTATAATGGTGCAAGTTCATCCAGTAATCTGTAAACACCCCAAATTTGCCCTCACCCATTCACACCATGGCTTGTGATCATTTCATATGCATAAACACAATCATAACATCTCATATCACAGTTTTGATTCACTGCATAGATTCAAAGTCATCTGCATCTAGGGTTTCTGATCTGAGCAATCCAAGAGCTTCTTGAGTCACTCCAAAAGTCATCAATCACTTCAAAGGGGTCTATGTGTGTTCAAGTATCATATTATATCCTCTCAAGGTCAAGAATTCCAAAGAATCACAAGAACTGGAAATGGTGTGGATGCAGAGCCAGGCTTAACTACACAGATGACCTGAAATTAGGGTTTTGGTTTCAGAGACCATAACTTCAAATTTTTTGGTCATTCTTGTTTCTATTGGTCTCTATATGGTATAGGGAGTATGCATATCAATTTTCATGAAGAAATTCCATGGGGAAGTCATCTGATCAAGAGTTGACTTTTCAGACAAGTCAGTGCAAAATTAGGGCATCTGAGGCCCCCAATGACCCAACCAAGGGGTGATCTTCATCATTTTGAGTGTACATGACCTTTATTTGATCATAGAAGAAGTTGGAGGTTCACAAAAATCAAGAATTTCAAGTTTTTGCAAAGTTGACTTTTTAGGGCAAGGTTGACTTTTCATGAAAATGTCATTTTATGCAACTTTTTCAACCCTTACTTTTTGATCCAAAAATGCTTCAAATGGAAAAACTTTGGTCATGAAAGTTGTAGAATAGATCTTTCCGTTTTCAAAAAGTACAAGAACATGACCTAATTCATTTTGGATCAAAAGTTATGGTGCATCAAAGTTGGCTAAAATCACTAAATTTTAAGTTATGCACCAAATGAGAAATTTGCAAAATCTTGTACCAAAGGCATTTGTGACTTCTAAATTGATATCAAACCATGACACAAGCATCATACAAGTCCTAAAGTTCAGATTGAACCAAAAAGATCACATGTTTTATGGTGTTTGGAACAAGATTTTTCCATGAGAACTAAAGGGAACCAACTTGCAAAAACCATCATAACACTTCATCCACTTGCTGCCTAGCCTGCTGACCAATCCTAGCCTTTCTCCCTCACCTTGCTGCGCAGCCCACACCCTTTGTACTTGGCTGAAACATGACCCATGCCTCTCTTACAAGAAGTTGACATTTTGGCAAAAGCTACTACACCTATCAAAAAAGGGCAGGTCACATCCTCTGACCAATCAGCATTGTTTATACAAACAAATGGCAAGCCAAGCAACATAACACAAGGGCATGAAACCAGCAAGAGCATCACTTTCTCATTTTCACTCTCAAGAGCAAAACCCTTCGAAACTCAGCATACAAGCCACAAACACATAAACAAACTCCACAGACCTTCTCAACTCATCACCCTGATCACAAAGAACCCCTCACCATTGCTTGAAACAGCCTGAATCCAAAACACGATTCCCACCTGAGCTTGAACAGAACTTGTTCAAACTCTCAAACCAGCCAACATAAGCTCTTGCTAAGCATCCAAACATCATCAAGGGACCAAAGGTAGTGGTTTGCATCAAAGGAAGAGGTCAGAAAGTTGCAAAATTGAAAGCTTCGAAACTCAGGTAGCTCAAGAACTTTTTTTCCAGAAATGATTGTTAAAGTTCTTAAGTTGTTCTTCATGATTCACTGATTGCTCTGATGTCTTTAGTTTTGAAAATGGTGAATGTCGCTCCCAAAGATTTGCATCCCGGTACAAGCGTGAACGGTCGGCGAAAGGAACAATGAGAACACACAGCCGTGAACTCACTGGAGATGAATAGAGTCGCCAGCTAGGCATTTTTATCCCGGAGGAAAGGCAATGCTGCATAGACCTAGAAAAGATGGATAAGACGGTTGCGAACCAGAGAGACTGAGAAAGGGGGTTGGTTACAACCTGGGAAGGTATTAGCACCCAGATTGTCCATCGTACTCGACGGGATCCACGCTTTAAAGATTTGTGTTTTAAAGGGGTAGTGTCAGTGCAATTTGTGTGTCAAAGAGATGGAAAAAGATGTACAGGTGTCAGTGCTGAAAGAAGTGAAGTGTATAAGAGAAGTGTCAGTGTGAGAATAAAAGTGAAATGCTCAAGATCATGAGGCTTAAAAGAATAAAGCTGGAAAGAGGGGGAATATACAGAGACTTTTGTTCGATAACTATTAAGTTATGCCTACGTATCCTCTCGTGCAATGAGGAAGTCAGAACACCGTAGTTCGACCCAAAGAGACTGAAAGATGAATTGACTTGTGAACTGCTTACTTGCCTATGCTCAAGTGTATGATCTGTCTGGCACAGATGCAAACTGTCTTGCATTAGACGGAAAAAGCGAGTTCTCGTTTGTGAGTGAATGAGATGAGAAAAGAATCCCGAAGGAGACGATTATTGTTTGTTTTTGAGTTTTCAGTCTTTTATTGCTTTTGAAGTTTGTCATAAGTTAATGAGCTTAAGCCTAAACCAATGGATTTAGTAAACTCATCACATCTTCCCTCTGATTAGGGGTAATGAGAATACCTTAAGTGTGAAGTCAGCTTCTCACACTTGATCACCTTTGGTATAGGATTAAGGTCATTGACCTACTTGTGATTATTTAGATGTTTTTGTTGTTTTTGTTTAGTGTTAAGTAATGAGGTTAAGCCATAATCAAGGATTTAACAGACTCATTACACCATCCTAATAGAAGGATAATAGATGAGAATGTTTAAGCTGAGGAAAACTCCTCAACTTAATCCATGATTAGGGATTAAGCTCATGACAAAACAAGCCTTTGATTAAGATGGATTTTATTTAGTGATATGATGATGAAGTGTATTTTTAGGGTTTGTAAGACAACTTGAGGGGGACTTGTCCATTAACACTAGGGTTAGTCCTTCTTAACCAATTAAGGAAGAATTAGAACCCTAATGCAAGGCCCAAGTTACAAGTATGATGTCTTGATACTTATTAAGTGAAATGATTAAGAGATTTAAACACATTAAGGGTTTAACACTTAGGATTAAAGTTATACACTCCATCCTAAGAGAAGGATGCAGGCATAAGCTTAATCACAAAGCCTTAAAGCCTTTAGGGTTTAGTCCCTGATTATGAGATGAGAAGAGAAGACTCAAAGAAACACAAAGGTAAAACTAAGTGGGGGACTAATCAAAACACTAATCATTGTCATGCTTGGTTGTTCCTAAGGTTTGTGAGGTTTAACAAGAAGAAGCCTTCAATGGAACCACCAGGAAGCAGATGAAAGGATCAGGAGAAGCAAAGCAGCTTGCTTCATTCAAGAAGTCAAGTCACTTGAAGAAAGAAAGTGGGAAGAAGAAGAATGAGCAAGCTCAAACTCAAACACAAACAAAAATGCAGCAATGGATGCAAGAGAGTTATGAAGAGAAAGTTATGAGAAGTGAAGGCAAATTCACTTCTCAAAGTCACTTACCACCTGAAAGGTTAGAAAAGGAATGCAATGCAATGCAAAATGGGATGAGATGACATGATGAGAAACAAAACCAGAAGCATATACATGATGCTAATGATGCTATGAGATGCTACAAACATGAGGCAGCACATGGAAATGATCATACAAGTTCATGAATGCAAATGAAGCAAGTTAGGAACCATGAACACACATGAAAAGTTATGAAGTGCACATGACATACAACATGGCAAATACATGATGCAATGATCAAACATGCTTTCAATATGTCTTATGATGTCAAATGAATCAAATGGATGCTTGAAATGTCATGGCAAGTCATGTTGTGCAAGGGAAATGCAAGATGGATGCATATGGAGGCCCAAATTAGGGTTTATGAACAATACATCAAACAAAAATCAAAATCAGAAGCAAACCCTAAGACAAAAAATTGAAAATGCCACTCAAAGGACCCCTGATCCTATACTAAACCACTGCCCAAAGGAGAGGTCTCAACTCCTAACCAATTTCAAGTTATGGTTTTTCTAAGTTTTCTAGGGTTTTAGGGTTCCTAAACAAGAAAATTACCAAACAATTTGAAAATGAAAGATCAAATCATGACCATTTAATCTCATAAACTACATGCTAAACACAATGCAATGCAAAAAGAATCAATGTCCAACTCCTCATGGATAGGCAGAAATGACTTTTGGAACTTTGGATCAAATTAATGCATAAAAATGATTTTAATTCAATGGAAAATTCTCAAAATGCATCAAGATCAAAAAATAAATTTGGTTTGAAGGTTGAACAATGTTTCTAAATGTCTTAGAACATTTCATGAATTTTTTTGTGATTTTTTAAATACCTAAAAGTATTTTTAATAAATTAATTTTCATTAATCAATTAAAAATAATCTTTTAAATATTTAAAAATACATTTTTAATGCTAAAAATGAAAATGAAAATATTTTTGTGTTTTAAAAATTAATGAAACTCTTGACAAAAAGTTTCATAATTTTTAAAACAATTTTGCTATTTTAAATAAATTATGGAAGTTAAATACAAAGAAAATGAAAATAAAAGCAAATAAATGGAAAGTAATCTGATCTGATGGTGGAGATTTGAACTGGGTTTGAAATGTTTGACTGGCGCGCGAATCCAAGGGCTGTGGTTGGTCCTGATTAAATTAACTTAATTATGATTTATTTAATTAATGAAAGGGGATTAGGGCTAACTGAGTGAATCTGGGCCATTCAAGCACGCGGGAAGTCAATGGGGTCAACCAATCCAACGATCTAAATTCAAATGCCATTTAATTACAGAATTAGGGCTAAGCATTTTCAGGTGACCGGAGGGAAGCTCCGGTCATCTTCTCCGGCAGCATCCAAACCCTAAATCATGATTCAGGCCTCTAAACATCAAATTAAACACAGCCAAATGATCCTCTAACAACCTAGGTCACGAATCTACCTTCAAACATCATTTAAACATCAGGAATCAAGCAAATCGAAAGAAACAAATTTCACGGGTGAAATTTCAGAGTAACAATACAGACTCATTTCTCATCTATTTTCGATTCTAAAAGCATCTCCATGACCAGCAAGACATAAGCAACCAATTTATAACTCAAAATGCAAGCTCTGAGAAAAAATGTTCGTAGCCATACCTGAGATGGAGATTCCTGTTTCTGGGCTTTCAGAGCTATTCTTTGATGCAAGCTTACTCCACTGACTCCCCTGGTGCTAATCGAAGGCTTGGAATGAGCTTAAACAAGCTGTTTTGAGAGATTCGAATCTGATATATCAGAAAATGAAGTCTGTGTGTGAGTGGTTTCAAGCTCTGTTAATGGTTGGTTCTTGCTCTCTTGAGTGTGCTTGACTTGTTAGTGAAGAAAGTTTTGATGTTTTGTGGTTGTGGAAGGTGATTCGAAGGAAAGAAGCTTTGTGACAGTTTTTTGGTATGCTCTCTTCTGGCCAGCTTCAAGGCTCAATGCTTTGCTATAACATCTCCAACTTGTGTGGATAGCCTGTGGGGCAGGTCAGTAGGGTGGCTGTTTACTGTGCCAAGAGTATGGGAGCTTTTTGCAAAAAGGTCAAATTTGTGTCCTTGAGAGTATGGGCCATGGCAGCAGCAGGTTCAAGTCATGTCTTGCTCCAGCTTGAGTTGAGGAGGGCCCTTGGATTGTTTGTAGCTGACTGCAACATGTGGATGACAAGCTATGCTAGCTTTTGCAACTTGCCCACTTGATGTTTCCTCATGAATTTGTGCTATGTACATGAAAAAATTTTGCTGAGTTTTGTTGCACAATGCTACATTTAGTCATGGCAAAGCATAGAAAGTGATTAGTGATCACATAACTTCCTAGAGGATGGTTTTGCCAAGAACCCCCTTTTTGCACTCTTATGAAAAATGATTTATGGAACTTTGAAAATCAAGGCAAGCAATGCAAAATTCCTTGGGCCAAATCTGTTTTTGGGGTCAGATATGATCATGTGATGAAGCTTTGAAGTCAATTTGAAGTCACTAGAATGCTTGGTTCATGAAATTGCAAGTTTTCCTTTTAGTGCATAACTTGAAAATTAGTGATTTTTGCCAATTTTGACACACCATAACTTTTGATCCAAAATGAATTAGATCATGTTCTTGTACTTTTTGAAAAGGGAAAGATCTAATCTACAACTTTCATGACCAAAGTTTTTTCCTTTGAAGCATTTTTGGATCAAAAAGCAAGGCTTGAAAAGTGGCATGAAATGACATATTCTTTAAAAGTCAACCATGCCCTAAAAAGTCAACTTTGCAAAAATTTGTAATTCTTGAATTTTGTGAACTTCAAACCTCTTCCATGATCAAATAAAGATCAAATACACTCAAAATGATGAAGATCACCCCTTGGTTGGGTCATTGGGGGCCTCAGATGCCCTGATTTTACATTGACTTGCTTGAAAAGTCAACTCTTGATCAGATGACTTCCCCATGGAATTTCTTCATGAAAATTGATATGCATACTCCCTATACCATATAGAGACCAATGGAAACAAGAATGACCAAAAAATTTGGAGTTATGGCCTCTGAAACCAAAACCCTAATTTTAGGTCAACTGTGCTGTTAAACCTGGCTCTGCATCCATACCAATCCCAGTTCTTGTGATTCTTTGGCATTCTTGACTTTGAGAGGATATAATATGATACTTGAGCACACATGGACCCCTTTGAAGTGATTGATGACCTTTGGAATGGCTCAAGAAGCTCTTGGATTGCTCAGATCACAAACCCTAGATGCAGATGACTTAGAAACAATGCAAAGATTCAAAATTGTGGTATGAGATGTTATGATTGTGTTTATGCATATGAAATGATCACAAGCCATGGTGTGAATGGGTGAGGGCAAATTTGGGGTGTTTACAGCTGCCCCTATTCAAACATGAGTTAGCTGTGCAGGTTGTAAGCAACGGCTTAACAGGCAAACAAGATAACTTGTGGTTGAATACCAAAGACAGTCCAGAATTTGCACTCACAGAATGAAGAAGAAAAGGGATATAGATTGTAAGGGAAAATAAAGTATATTGTAAAGCGTGGGCGACGGAGGACGACCGTCAAGCAGAGGACGACTGCTGGGTAAAGAGCAATGACGGGGACGGCCGACATGCTGGGAAAAGTGCGGAAAATAAAGCAATGACGGGGACGGCCGACATGCTGGGGATAAAAGAATTATGATGGGGACGGCCATCAAGATAAAGTTGTAAGATTCTCTGGGATTTAATGAAACATGACGGGGACGGCCATCAAGTTCACGAAGTAAAGTAACCAGCGATGGGGACGGCCATCGGGTTAAAAAGAAAAGGGACCACGACGGGGACGGCCATCGGGTTAAAGAATAAATGAAATAAACAAATGATGAGGTACGGTCATCAAAGGTGAAGGACGATCACCTAGCAGGGGACGGCTGCTCTGTTGGGGATAAGATGAGGGACGATCATCTAAGGTGGAGGACGACCACCTGGCAGGGTACGGCTGCCGAAAATATCGCGACATAGGACGAATGCCGGATAAAAGGTCAACGATGGGGACGGCCATCGGATGAGCATGATGGAGGACGACCATCAAGAGGTGGAGGACGACCACCTAGCAGGGGACGGCTGCTCTCAGGGTTTATCATGACGCAGGACGAGTGTCAAATAACCAAAATCAACAATGGGGACGGCCATTGGATAAAATGATGAAGGACGATCATCAAGAGGTGGAGGACGACCACCTAGCAGGGGACGGCTGCTAAATATCAACGATGGGGGACGGCCATCGGATGAGCATGATGGAGGACGACCATCAAGAGGTGGAGGACGACCACCTAGCAGGGTACGGCTGCTCTCAGGGTTTATCGTGACACAGGACGAGTGCCAGATAAAAAGAAAATTTGCTTTGTTGGTGATATACTGGGGAATAGTAAACACGGACGAGTGTTTATATCCAAGAAACAAAAGGTATAAGTGTTTAGACGCTGTGTATAGATTAAAGATGCGGACGAGTATCGGGTAGAAACAAATACTGACACGTGTTCAGAGATGGTGATACGGACGAGTATCAACTGGTTAACAGAGAACACGGACGAGTGTTGAATCTGAAGGGACTCTTCTGGGGAAGAGTAGATACAGACGAGTATCTATATTTACAAGACATGAGTGTTTGACACAGTGTATGGATTAAAGATGCGGACGAGCATCCTTAAGACTATGATACGAACGAGTATCATGCAGAAACAAACTCTTGACGCATGTTCTGAGATGATGGTACGGACGAGTACCAACGAGTTAACAAAGAACAAGGACTAGTGTTAAATCTGTGGGGATGTAAGTGGTATATATAAGATACGGACGAGTATCAGTATAAGAGTGAGTGGTGTATAGATGAGTGTTTAACTGCTGGGGAGAGTGACACGGACGAGTGTCAAAAGGAGAAGAGTGTGATATGAACAAATATCTGGTATACAAAGTGTAGGTGACTGCGCTGGGGATATGACACGGACGGGTGTCAAAGGATGTATATGCAAGTAGGTGAGTGCAAAGAGGATGTCTTTGGCTTTCTGCTGGGTTATGACACAGATGGGTGTCGAAGAGTATCTGTAATATGAGTGGTTTTGTCTGCACAGGGTATTCGGGTGACTTCACTGGGGAGTGATGACACGGTCGGGTGCCAAAGAGGGTATATATACTGGTGTTTGGGAATGTGAGGCCACTGCTTTTGCTGGGGAACCTCCGCTGGGGATTTGTGGGAAGTATTCTGTATATTGACGGATTGTCATTATTCACAAGTGTTGATTCAAAACATGGCTTATGAATATGCTATATGTTTGATTTTTGCCGTAATGCTCCGTGTTAAAACGGAATGCTACGCTTTGTGGGTGAATATGATGCGAATGCTATGATTGTGCAAAGATACCAAACCGGGATTTCGGATCCCGTTGCTTGTGAAGATCTTTGGCCGATCTGCTTGAAATAGACATTCCAGCTGGGGATGAGATCATTGGTAGATCTGATGATATGATATCTGGTTGGGGATTCGGGTCACTGAGAGACCCATTCCAATAAATTAAAGACCCAGCTGGGGTTTGTAGAAGCTTTCTTCACTCTGTTGTGATCTTCTATGCGCTGCTTTTCTGGATAGAGGCTGAAGCTCCGTGGGGGGATGGCTCCCTGATTGTTGTACTCGGCTGAGGATGAAATGGCAACTCGGCTGGGAGCAGTAGCAAGTGGCAGCTCAGCTGGGGGAAGTCATGAGAGGCAACTCAGCTGGGGAGATAGCACTCCGGGTGCCAAGATTGAGTGTTGATTTGCCAGCTTACTGGGATGAAGCCTACATGCCCCATGTTGCGCTTCGGATTCCTGCAATCCTGCAAAGATAGAAACATACAAGTGATCCCGAGGTATCCCTTACCGGATTCCGTCATAGGGGTTTAGATACTCCTGAGAGTAAGTATATTTCCTGCAAGCATGTGTTTATTTGAAGATAGACATCTGTATTCTATGCAATCAATTTTTCTTTATCAGACATTTTTTGCAAATAAAAATGTACAAGACGAGACATGACTGAAAATCTGATTTTATTAATTCATATGCCCTGAATTGGCGAGATACAGTCAAAGAAACAAATCCCCTGAAATGAGGAGATTGTTACAAATTGAGAAACAAAATGCTGGCAATGTTGATGACGCTTTAAGGAGCTTCCTCTTTACTATGACTCGTATGACTTTTGACGTTCTTCTCGTCTTGCTTTCTGAAGAAGGCTGATTCTGACTGAGGCTTGATCCTTTCGGAGCTTACCAAGTTGTAAACGATACAGACGAATTTAGACTGCAGTTGTTCGCTTATTCCCTTATTTTGCATGGATCGCCCTTTCGGGTTTTCGAGCCATCGGGATACCCATTTTTGCCTGAGCTGTCCAATGCGGCTTTTCAACTCAGCGGGTGTACATTTTTGTTTATTTTCCCTTATTTTTGCCCGAGTCTTTTATTCTGTTTTTGACTCGCCGGGATGCCCTATTTTTGCCTGGACTTACATTCTGTTTTTGTGTCCAGCGGGTCATTTTATGCGAAGTATTTTTTAACTGCATCTGAATTCACAGGGGACGGGAAATCCTCACCGTCCATGGTGCTAAGCATCAGTGCTCCACCGGAAAAAACTTTCTTTACCACAAATGGTCCTTCATAATTTGGAGTCCATTTGCCCCTGTGGTCTGTATGAGGAGGGAGGATTCTCTTCAGCACAAGATCTCCTACTTGGTACTCTCGGTGCCTGACTTTCTGATCGAAGGCTTTCTTCATTCTCTTCTGATATAACTGCCCATGATAGATTGCAGCCAATCTTTTCTCTTCGATCAGACTCAGTTGTTCGTATCGGGCCCGAACCCATTCTGCTTCGTTCAGCTTAACATCCATTAGTACCCGTAGAGAGGGTAATTCAACTTCAACAGGTAGGACTGCTTCCATACCATACACAAGTTGATACGGCGTTGCCCCAGTGGATGTTCTGATTGACGTGCGATACCCATGCAAGGCAAACGGTAGCATTTCATGACAGTCTTTGTAAGTGACTACCATCTTCTGCACAATCTTCTTGATATTTTTATTTGCTGCCTCAACAGCGCCGTTCATCTTTGGCCTGTAAGGAGAAGAATTGTGGTGTTGGATTTTGAAGTCCCGGCATAACTCAGCCATCATTTTGTTGTTTAGATTGGAACCATTATCAGTAATGATCCGCTCGGGAACTCCGTATCGACAGATGATATCTCTCTTCAGAAATCTGGCTACCACTTGTCTTGTAACATTTGCATATGAGGCTGCTTCGACCCACTTGGTGAAGTAATCAATGGCGACCAAGATGAATCTGTGGCCATTTGAAGCAGTTGGCTCAATCTTGCCGATCATATCAATGTCCCACATAGCAAAGGTCCATGGTGAAGACATTATGTTCAAAGGATTCGGAGGCACATGCACCTTATCTGCATAAATCTGGCATTTATGGCACCTTCTGGCATAAGCACAACAGTCTGCATCCATTGTGATCCAGTAATAACCTGATCTTAACAATTTCTTAGCCATGGCATGCCCTCCTGCATGGGTACCAAAGGATCCTTCGTGCACTTCATGCATCAACAAGTTCGCTTCTGTCTTATCAACACATCTGAGGAGTACCATATCAAAGTTCCTTTTGTATAAAGACCCATCAGTGTTCAGAAAGAAACTACCAGCAAGCCTTCTCAAAGTCTTCTTATCATTGGAAGATGCCCCAGGTGGGTGTGTTTGATCCTCCAAGAAGCATTTAATGTCATGGAACCAAGGCTTATCATTTTTAACAACATCTGCTGCGAACACATATGCTGGTCTGTCAAGTCTGGACACTGAAATCTGAGGTACAAAGTTGGCAGCCTGAACTTTGATCATGGACGAAATGGTAGCCAGGGCATCTGCAAACTGATTCTCGTCCCGAGGGATATACTCAAGCTTGACTGTTGTAAAGAAAGTCAACAACCTCCTTGTATGATCCCTGTAAGGTATCAGATGATCATGGTGGATGTACCATTTGCCATTGGTTTGATTGATTACCAAAGCTGAATCTCCGAATACGGTCAATGTCTTGATCCTGAGGTCAATAGCATCCTCAAGACCCATAATGCAAGCTTCGTATTCAGCTTCGTTGTTAGTGCAGTTGAAAGTGATTTTTGCCGAGAAAGGCATGTGAACTCCTTTGGGTGTAATGAGTACTGCACCAACACCACGACCATTCATATTAATAGCCCCATCAAACATCATAGTCCATTCTTCTTCCGGGTCAGGCCCTTCAGTGTGAACAGGCTCTTCATGATCTTTTGCTTTTATGAACATGATGTCTTCATCAGGGAAGTCAAATCTCATAGGCTGGTAATCATCAATGGGTTGCTCAGCAAGATATTCAGACAATACACTGCCCTTGATGGCTTTCTGAGAAGTGTACTGAATGTCATACTCTGTAAGGATCATTTGCCATCTTGCAACCCGTCCGGTAAGAGCTGGCTTCTCAAATATGTACTTAACTGGGTCCATCTTCGAGATCAGCAAAGTAGTGTGGGTCAGCATATACTGTCTCAGTCGGCGAGCAGCCCACGCTAAAGCACAGCAAGTTTTCTCGAGCAGTGAATAACGTTGTTCACAGTCGGTAAACTTTTTGCTTAGGTAGTATATTGCATACTCTTTTCGACCAGACTCGTCATGCTGGCCCAGCACACACCCCATTGACTCTTCTAATACTGTCAAGTACATTATCAGAGGTCTTCCTTCAACTGGTGGCATAAGGATTGGAGGCTCTTGTAAGTATTCTTTGATTTTGTCAAAAGCCCTTTGGCAGTCTTTGTTCCACCTGACCGTCTGTTCTTTTCTCAACAGTTTGAACAAGGGTTCACAGGTTGCTGTAAGGTGAGATATGAACCGTGAGATGTAGTTCAATCGACCTAAGAACCCTCGAACTTCTTTTTCTGTCTTTGGTGCAGGCATTTCTTGAATGGCTTTGACTTTATCAGGGTCAACTTCAATCCCTTTCTCACTTACAATAAATCCCAGCAGCTTACCGGATCGCACCCCGAATGTGCATTTGTTGGGGTTCAACTTTAATTGGTACCTCCTCAGACGCTTGAACAGCTTCAA
The DNA here is from genome assembly GCA_963966055.1 of Lathyrus aphaca. Taxonomy (NCBI): domain Eukaryota; kingdom Viridiplantae; phylum Streptophyta; class Magnoliopsida; order Fabales; family Fabaceae; genus Lathyrus; species Lathyrus aphaca. The sequence goes on from OZ014524.1 coordinate 295,998,443, forward strand.
CAGGTTTACCAGGTGGTCTTCTTCAGTGAGGGACTTAGCAATCATGTCATCCACATAACATTCGATTTCTTTATGGATCATGTCATGGAATAATGTTACCATAGCCCGTTGATACGTTGCACCAGCATTCTTCAGTCCGAATGGCATCACCTTGTAACAGAACGTGCCCCAGGGTGTGATGAAGGTTGTCTTCTCCATGTCTTCAGGTGACATCTTAATCTGATTGTATCCTGAAAATCCGTCCATGAAGGAGAATACCGAGAACTGAGCCGTGTTGTCAACCAATACATCAATGTGAGGTAGTGGGAAGTCATCCTTCGGGATGGCTCTGTTCAGATCCCGGTAGTCAACACACATTCTTACTTTGCCGTCCTTCTTAGGCACAGGCACAATATTAGCAACCCATGGCGGATAGCTAGTTACAGCAAGGAATCCGGCGTCCCACTGCTTCTGTACCTCTTCCTTGATTTTCATTGCCATATCTGGGCGAGTACGGCGCAATTTCTGTTTAACCGGCGGGCATTCTTCTCTTAAAGGCAGCTTGTGCACAACAATGTCGGTGTCCAAGCCTGGCATATCTTGATAAGACCAAGCAAACACATCCACATACTCTTGAAGCAGGTCAATCAGTTGTCTCTTCACTGAGTCTTGTAAGCAGGCCCCAATTTTAACTTCTTTCACGTCTTCATCTGTACCAAGATTGATCGTCTCTACCTCCTCCTGATGAGGAGTGATAACCCTTTCCTCTTGTCTCAACAATCTGGCTAGCTCTTCAGGAAGCTCATATTCTTCTTCAACCCCTTCATCGGCTTGATTGATTGGATTGTCAAAGTCATACAAAGTCATAGCCGTGCTGTTGTCGGTGCTGTCAGGAAGGCACTCTCTGCAAGGGTTCAGTTTGTTCATTTCAGTGATTGATTTTAATCTTGTTTAGAAAAGTGAAATAAAGTTGTTATTTTGAAAACATCGCCATTTATTTTTTTTGTACAAAAAAGAAAAATGGAAAAACAGTGAGCGGAAAAGAAAAGGACTCATTTGCAAAAAGATGTCTGATATTTCATTGGTTAATCTTGTTTGCACAAAAAGTACAGATGGCCCGATTACAAAATGAGTCTTGTCATCTTGGGCAAGATGCAAGACTTTGATGCATGCTATAAAAATACAGGAAATAATAATTACTCTGCATGAGTAACTCTTATAATTTCCTGGGAAGACCAGTTTGAGATACTGCTCCCCGGGATCTTTGGACGAATCCAGCTCTCCAGGTTGCGTTCTTCTTCCAGCTCGTCTTCCAAATTGTTGATAGCATCAGGGGTGAGCATTCCCCCACTGATAAAACTGGGCTTCTCAGCAGCCTCCGCTTGATTCTGTTGAGTTGGTCTGTAACCCAACCCAAATTTGTCTTTCTTCTCCTCCATAGATAAAACCTTGCCCCAGCCTTGGGCAGTTCCTTCCTCAACAACCTTCCGGGCTTGTTGATAAGATGACATGGAGATTCCAGATACAGCAGATGCTTCATTAACATTCAGGGCCTCAAACCCTTGGCTCATTGTTTCATGGATCTCCCCATCCATCTCAATATACTTATAGGTAGCCAGATGGCTAACAAAAATATCCTCCTCCCCACAGATAGTAACAACTTGGCCTTCCCACTCAAATTTTAACTTCTGGTGAAGGGTAGACGTTACTGCGCCAGCGGCGTGAATCCACGGCCTACCCAATAGACAGCTGTAGGCAGGCTGTATATCCATCACATAGAAGGTCGTTTTGAAAGTTTGCGGGCCAATCGTTATGGGCAACTCAATCTCTCCCAGAACCGATCTCTTAGAACCATCAAAGGCTCTCACCACCAGGTTGCTGGGTCTTAACGCCAATCCGTCATACTCTAGCTTCACAAGGGCCTTTTTAGGTAAGACATTTAGGGATGACCCCGTGTCTACCAGCACATGGGAAAGGACAGCACCTTTACATTCCATGGTTATGTGCAAAGCCTTGTTATGGTTGCGGCCTTCCGTGGTCAAATCAGTGTTGGTGAACCCTAGTCCATGACTAGCATTAACATTTCCAACTACAGCTTCCAGCTGATTGACAGTGATCTCTTCAGGCACGTAAGCCGCGTGCAAGACTTTGAGTAGTGCGTTCCGATGGGCTTCGGAGCACATAAGCAATGATAGGATTGAGATCTTGGAAGGCGTTTGATGAAGCTGATCCACTATTTTGTAATAACTTTTCTTGATGATTCGTATGAACTCATCAACCTCTTGATCAAAGGGTGTTCTCAAAGCTTCTTTAACAGTCTGCTCTTCTTGCACCAAGCTTTTCCCTTTTGCCTTGGCAGCAGCTTCTGCTTCGGCAGTGGATCTCTGAATTTGTGGAGCAAAGAGACGTCCGCTTCGAGTGAAGCCTCCGCCTCCTCCCACATTGTCTATTTGTGGTGCAGGTGTTAATGGTTCAAGAGTGATTTTCTTTCCTTCGCAGTATACATCAGAGCCGTAGTGCCAAGGGATGGCCCTATTGCTTTCATAAGGTACTGGTCCAGGCACTGTGACAGTGACTGGACTGATGGCAGCTGCAGAAGGGACTGTGATAGTTTACGGATCATAATAAATTGTGACTGGTGCTCTGATGGGAGCAGCACCTTCTGAGTTGTAGGCAGAGTTGTTTTCAGGATCATAAAATATTGTGACAGTTGAGACGTCTTCATGATTTGTTGCTGATGTTGTAGGAGATATTGTCGGAAGGATGGACGTTGTTGTTGTAGGAGATTCAAACTAGAGTGGTGCTGAAGTTGTAGAAGGAAAATTTGTTGATGGCTGATCAGTTGAGACGATAGATGAAGTACTTGTTGATTAAACCAAAGAATTGTCAGGCACAATGGTTGCTGCAGTTGTAGGAGATACCGGAATTGTTGTTGTTGAGATTGCTGGATTTGTTGGAAATGATGTGGTGATTTGAAGTTGGCCACTCTGAATGAGACCGTCTATGCCATTCCTCAGGTTATCGCACCCATTTACTGAAATATTGCAGTAAGCACACCCTAACTCACACCCCGGGAACATTTGACATTCGAGGAGCTGAGCCTTAATTTCTACCAACGGTGTCCGGATCTGACCCACACTGGTTATTAAATAAGACGGCTTGTCTTCTTCAATAGCGTTGATTCTGGGACCTCCGTGATGTGGCATAGGATTTTTGTTGACATTGGGTGGTGGTGCGAAATTCAGAGCTTTTGAGTCTACTAGGTCTTGTACCTTCATGTGCAGGGCTCTGCATTTTTCTGTACTGTGGCCAGGTGCATTTGAATGAAAGGCACATCTGGCGTTGGAGTCATAATTCCTGGGTAGACTGTTGGGATCTGGAGGGGCCAATGTCCTTAGCTCAACTAGGTTGAGTTTCAGGAGTTGTGGCAGAAATGTAGCATATGGCATAGGGATCGGATCGATCACCCTATTAGCTTTAGGAGGCCTTTGCTGGTTGTTGTTGTCGGTGTTGTTGTAGTTTCTCGGAGGATACTGAGCTTGTTGATGGTACTGAGGTTGTTGTTGATAGTTTTGCTGCGGAGGTTGATAAGCTGGTTGAGGATGAGCTGGAGCGGGAATGGTGACTGCCGCTACAGACCTGTGAACATATTGAGGTCTGCCCCTGTTGGTGTGGATGGCATTGGTCTCGCCAATTCTTCTCGGGCCTGCAAAAGGCTTTCTTGCATTACTGGATGAGCTTGCACCGTTGTCAGAAATCTTACCCATCTTTAATAGGCTTTCAATTCTCTCCCCGACTATGACTACATCTGCAAAGCTGGTAGACGAGAAGGCAGCCAGCCTGTCAATATATGTTCCCTGGAGGGTGTTCATAAACATATCTGCCATTTCCCTCTCAGACATAGGTGGCTGAACAGCAGCAGCCAATTGCCTCCATCTCTGGGCGTATTCTCGGAAACTTTCCCTTGACGACTGTGACATTCCCATTAGGAGAGTCCTGTTGGGTGCCATATCTAAGTTGTACTGATACTGTCTGATAAAGGCCTCTGCCAGGTCCTTCCAACACCTGATAGTTGCTCTTGTCAGATGAGAGTACCATTCTCTTGAAGCTCCCGTCAAGCTATCCTCAAAATAGAACATCCAGAGCTTCTCATCCATAGTATAGGCCTTCAGCCTTCCCAGAAATGATTGTAGATGGGTTCGAGGACAGGAAGTCCCATTATACTTTTCAAAGCATGGTGGCTTAAACTTGTGGGGAATCCTGACCCCATCTACCAAGCCCATATCCATAGCATCAAAACCCAAAGAGTTTTGAGACTCTAAGGATCTTAATTTCTCAGCTATCTCATCCAACCTTCTATCATAAGCTTCTTCCCCAGCACCCATTACTGTGAACTGATCCTCTTGAGGGTCTTCTTGCAGTACCCTGCCTGCAGTGGCAGTCCCCTGAACATTTGCAGGAATATTGACCTCTGGATGAAGATGGGAGCCAAATACAGGGGGGTTAACATGAGGTTGAACCCTTTCATTGTTGCTGGTGCCGGCAGTCCCTATATGTGGATCCTCTTGATTTCTCCCTTCCACCAGTGCTCTGAGCCTCTCCTGGCTTTGAGCCATGTTGTTCATTACCTCCATAAACTGTGTCATTTGTTTCCTCATTTCCAACCTCTCGTTGGTCATTTGGTTCCTGACCTCTGTAAGGTCCTACTGCATCTGATCCATCTGTATGCCCGGAAGGTTGTTACGGGTTAGATAACGGTGCGGACGGTTGAGGGGAAATACCCAGCGTCGAGCAATAGTTCCTGAACATCACAACAGAGTTAGCAACAATAAAACAAAAACCTACAAAACAAACAAAAGGGTTAGCATGCAATGCAGTATGCTTATTTGTTTTCAAGGTATCCGGCTTGGCATTCAGTTTTGACCCTTCCAGACCCTTGAAGATGCTGTTGATGTTGCTTTCGAAGTAAACTCGGATGGGACAAACTAATACATATATTACAAAAGGCAAAAATGGTACATAGTTTGTTTACAAAAACAAGCCCTCTGAAGGGGTCAAAATATGTTACAAGAAAATAAAAGTACATGGAATGAAAGCAACAACAAGCAAATGGTCAAACACCAAGACCAAACTCATCCTCCCGAACTTCCTTGAGAAGTGCTTCGGTCACAGGATCAGCTGGACGCTCCGTGAGATTCCTGATGAGGAGATTCCGGGTGGTAACAGCTGCAGTTAGCTTCTTGTGCTGACTTTGGTCCTTTGACCTCTTCACTCCAGCTCTGATCTTTAGCTCTGATATTTCCCTCTGGGCTGCTGCCAGGGCTTCCTGTTGCTCCTTTGCACTAGCTTCCAGCTGCTCTATCCTGTCTTGGACCCTCTTATCTTCCAGAGTACGAGCCTCGGTGATCCTGACCCACCTAGCCTGACTCTCCTTCAGATACAAGTCTGTCCTTGCTCTCTGGAACTGGGCTTCCTTGCAAGCATTCTTCAGAATTTGTTCTCCAGCTTTAGACTTCTTGATATAATCCCCAGACTTCTCAATTTTAGCCAGATGCTCCACTCTCAGCTTCTCTAACCTCTCAATATCCAACCTACCATCACTCCTCTCCCAGAGGGTCTTCTGCAAAGCCTGAGTCAACTTCCCATTTCTTTCTTTCAAGCTCTCAAAATCCTCTAAGCTGACAGTGGCAGGAGATGGTGCTGAGGATGATCCAGGCATATCTTCCATGGTAAAGGGCATTCCAGAAAATTGAGCCCTGGCATGGGACCACTCATAATATTGTACTGATGCTACATTGTTGCACTTCCCCAGAATGGTTACTCCCTTGGTTTGAACATTGTCCCAGGCCCAGGATGCCTGCCTAACAATAGCCAGATTAGGCTTGTTCTCACAATAAAGAGTCTCAATCAAGTCTTGTGCCTTAGGAGTGTGGACCAGTGCATAGCCCAGTTGTCTTTTGAACAGCAGAGGATTGTAATTAATACTACCCTTAACTCCTATTAGGGGCACATTGGGAAAATGCCCACAGCTGGTGATGATATCCCTGCCTTTTGTGCTTTGGGTGCACCACCTGATGTCAGCTGAAGTTAGAGCAGTGAGTCTCTTAGCCCAGTTTCTCTGCTGATGAGGATTCAAAAATGCATCTGTCTTGGGTAGATGCCTGAGAAGCCAAGTGTGGAACAATGGAGCACAGCACCTCACTAATCTTCCCCTCTGCTTTTCATTCCTCTGATGCACTGAGTAATAGAGATCCCCCAATAAAGTGGGCACTGGGTTCTTCAGGATGAAAAGGTGGATTGCATTCTTGCTAATGAATCTAGGCTCATCTGCAAATAATATGATCCCATATATGCTCAGGGCCAATAAAGCACAGACTGCTTTCCACTCTCCTAAAGAAGCTTTCAGGGTAGCTTGAGAGATTAAGAAATCCAGATGCAGGCCAGGGATTCCAGCCTTAGTAGTCATATGCTGCTCAATCAGAACAGGTTCCAGATGCAAAGCCTTGGCTACTTCTCCATTACCAGGAAAGACCATCTCAGGATTGAAAGGGACTCCACCCCTGATAGGTATACCAACCAATGATGAGTATTCTTCTAATAGAGGGCCCAGCTGAAAGTCTTGAAAAGTGAAACACCTCAGTGGGGGATCATAAAACTGAATGCAAGTGTGGATCAGGCTTCTCTGTGAAGGGTCCAGATCCATAACCATATCAAGTATATCTCCATAGTGTTCCCTGAACAATGGTATATGGTCTGGAGTGATCAGGGTCTGAATCCTCCTGATGTCAGCTAACTCTGGCTGGAAGAAGTGGTAGGTGATGTTGCTGAGTAGAGACAAGTACTGATGATGATACTGAAGAATGGGCCACTGATTGGCTGGTGCAGGTGACTGAAACAAATAGCTGATAGCTGATAGCTGAAGCAGGTGCTGATGAAGATAGGTCAATACTGAAGATAGGGTCAAAACCAAACCAAAAATGAAAGTGGATACCCTGAAACACAAATAAGCAAATGTCAAAATGATGCAATGATTATGTATGCAAATGATATGCAAGGGTTTGTGACTGAGCTGGATCTGATCAAATGCTCTGATATAGGTCCAAGTATGTTCAAGAATGCCAGATGGAGGTCTATAAATCCAGTAACCAAGGTGGGGGGCTCAAATAAAGAGCCACATGTCCAGGGTTTAGAATCACAAGAACTGTCCCAAAATGAAGTACTCTTAAACAAACAAAGTAATAGGGTATTCTGAGGCCAAGGTACCTGCAAACCTATAAACAGCCCATCCCCCTCACAGGTGGTGTTCTAGAACAAAGATCCTCAGACTTGGATCAGTTATGAGAAGTGTAAACACTTCTAACCCGGAGGTACACTGTTTACAATAACCATAAAAGTTCCTCCTATAATTCTCCTCAGTTTCTGAAGGTCAAAACTAAAGGTCATCCAGACTTAGCAGGCTTCCCAGATAGCCCTAGCATTGCAGGAAATCTGCAACACAGAGTTCTCAAGAAGAAACCCATATCTGAACCGTGTTTCATATTCCCGCACCAGACCGAGATGGAATGGGAAAGAATATGAACCACTCTAGCCTAGGTGTCACTCAGGTCCCAGGTATAGGACCTTAACTCTCAATAAAACACCCACCCACCAAAGCAAACAAACAGATCCAGCCAGCACAGTATGACAGTATGATATATGCATAAAGTAATAAAGAAGGCAGTAAAGCAACTGTACATAAAGCAACAACAAATACAAATATACAAACACAAATAAACACATAACACCCCAATAAACACAAATCAAACAAGCGCTAGGAGGAACCCACAAAAAGAACCAGAAGCCCTGGTTGCAGTATAAGACATCCCCAGCAGAGTCGCCAAGCTGTCGCTCCCAAAGATTTGCATCCCGGTACAAGCGCGAACGGTCGGCGAAAGGAACAATGAGAACACACAGCCGTGAACTCACTGGAGATGAATAGAGTCGCCAGCTAGGCATTTTTATCCCGGAGGAAAGGCAATGCTGCATAGACCTAGAAAAGATGGATAAGACGGTTGCGAACCAGAGAGACTGAGAAAGGGGGTTGGTTACAACTTGGGAAGGTATTAGCACCCAGATTGTCCGTCGTACTCGACGGGATCCACGCTTTAAAGATTTGTGTTTTAAAGGGGTAGTGTCAGTGCAATTTGTGTGTCAAAGAGCTGGAAAAAGATGTACAGGTGTCAGTGCTGAAAGAAGTGAAGTGTATAAGAGAAGTGTCAGTGTGAGAATAAAAGTGAAATGCTCAAGATCATGAGGCTTAAAAGAATAAAGCTGGAAAGAGGGGGAATATACAGAGACTTTTGTTCGATAACTATTAAGTTATGCCTACGTATCCTCTCGTGCAATGAGGAAGTCAGAACACCGTAGTTCGACCCAAAGAGACTGAAAGATGAATTGACTTGTGAACTGCTTACTTGCCTATGCTCAAGTGTATGATCTGTCTGGCACAGATGCAAACTATCTTGCATTAGACGGAAAAAGCGAGTTCTCGTTTGTGAGTGAATGAGATGAGAAAAGAATCCCGAAGGAGACGATTATTGTTTGTTTTTGAGTTTTCAGTCTTTTATTGCTTTTGAAGTTTGTCATAAGTTAATGAGCTTAAGCCTAAACCAATGGATTTAGTAAACTCATCACATCTTCCCTCTGATTAGGGGTAATGAGAATACCTTAAGTGTGAAGTCAGCTTCTCACACTTGATCACCTTTGGTATAGGATTAAGGTCATTGACCTACTTGTGATTATTTAGATGTTTTTGTTGTTTTTGTTTAGTGTTAAGTAATGAGGTTAAGCCATAATCAAGGATTTAACAGACTCATTACACCATCCTAATAGAAGGATAATAGATGAGAATGTTTAAGCTGAGGAAAACTCCTCAACTTAATCCATGATTAGGGATTAAGCTCATGACAAAACAAGCCTTTGATTAAGATGGATTTTATTTAGTGATATGATGATGAAGTGTATTTTTAGGGTTTGTAAGACAACTTGAGGGGGACTTGTCCATTAACACTAGGGTTAGTCCTTCTTAACCAATTAAGGAAGAATTAGAACCCTAATGCAAGGCCCAAGTTACAAGTATGATGTCTTGATACTTATTAAGTGAATTGATTAAGAGATTTAAACACATTAAGGGTTTAACACTTAGGATTAAAGTTATACACTCCATCCTAAGAGAAGGATGCAGGCATAAGCTTAATCACAAAGCCTTAAAGCCTTTAGGGTTTAGTCCCTGATTATGAGATGAGAAGAGAAGACTCAAAGAAACACAAAGGTAAAACTAAGTGGGGGACTAATCAAAACCCTAATCATTGTCATGCTTGGTTGTTCCTAAGGTTTGTGAGGTTTAACAAGAAGAAGCCTTCAATGGAACCACCAGGAAGCAGATGAAAGGATCAGGAGAAGCAAAGCAGCTTGCTTCATTCAAGAAGTCAAGTCACTTGAAGAAAGAAAGTGGGAAGAAGAAGAATGAGCAAGCTCAAACTCAAACACAAACAAAAATGCAGCAATGGATGCAAGAGAGTGATGAAGAGAAAGTTATGAGAAGTGAAGGAAAATTCACTTCTCAAAGTCACTTACCACCTGAAAGGTTAGAAAAGGAATGCAATGCAATGCAAAATGGGATGAGATGACATGATGAGAAACAAAACCAGAAGCATATACATGATGCTAATGATGCTATGAGATGCTACAAACATGAGGCAGCACATGGAAATGATCATACAAGTTCATGAATGCAAATGAAGCAAGTTAGGAACCATGAACACACATGAAAAGTTATGAAGTGCACATGACATACAACATGGCAAATACATGATGCAATGATCAAACATGCTTTCAATATGTCTTATGATGTCAAATGAATAAAATGGATGCTTGAAATGTCATGGAAAGTCATGTTGTGCAAGGGATATGCATGATGGATGCATATGGAGGCCCAAATTAGGGTTTATGAACAATACATCAAACAAAAATCAAAATCAGAAGCAAACCCTAAGACAAAAAATTGAAAATGCCACTCAAAGGACCCCTGATCCTATACTAAACCACTGCCCAAAGGAGAGGTCTCAACTCCTAACCAATTTCAAGTTATGGTTTTTCTAAGTTTTCTAGGGTTTTAGGGTTCCTAAACAAGAAAATTACCAAACAATTTGAAAATGAAAGATCAAATCATGACCATTTAATCTCATAAACTACATTCTAAACACAATGCAATGCAAAAAGAATCAATGTCCAACTCCTCATGGATAGGCAGAAATGACTTTTGGAACTTTGGATCAAATTAATGCATAAAAATGATTTTAATTCAATGGAAAATTCTCAAAATGCATCAAGATCAAAAAATAAATTTGGTTTGAAGGTTGGACAATGTTTCTAAATGTCTTAGAACATTTCATGAATTTTTTTGTGATTTTTTAAATACCTAAAAGTATTTTTAATAAATTAATTTTCATTAATCAATTAAAAATAATCTTTTAAATATTTAAAAATACTTTTTTAATGCTAAAAATGAAAATGAAAATATTTTTGTGTTTTAAAAATTAATGAAACTCTTGACAAAAAGTTTCATAATTTTTAAAACAATTTTGCTATTTTAAATAAATTATGGAAGTTAAATACAAAGAAAATGAAAATAAAAGCAAATAAATGGAAAGTAATCTGATCTGATGGTGGAGATTTGAACTGGGTTTGAAATGTTTGACTGGCGCGCGAATCCAAGGGCTGTGGTTGGTCCTGATTAAATTAACTTAATTATGATTTATTTAATTAATGAAAGGGGATTAGGGCTAACTGAGTGAATCTGGGCCATTCAAGCACGCGGGAAGTCAATGGGGTCAACCAATCCAACGATCTAAATTCAAATGCCATTTAATTACAGAATTAGGGCTAAGCATTTTCAGGTGACCGGAGGGAAGCTCCGGTCATCTTCTCCGGCAGCATCCAAACCCTAAATCATGATTCAGGCCTCTAAACATCAAATTAAACACAGCCAAATGATCCTCTAACAACCTAGGTCACGAATCTACCTTCAAACATCATTTAAACATCAGGAATCAAGCAAATCGAAAGAAACAAATTTCACGGGTGAAATTTCAGAGTAACAATACAGACTCATTTCTCATCTATTTTCGATTCTAAAAGCATCTCCATGACCAGCAAGACATAAGCAACCAATTTATAACTCAAAATGCAAGCTCTGAGAAAAAATGTTCGTAGCCATACCTGAGATGGAGATTCCTGTTTCTGGGCTTTCAGAGCTATTCTTTGATGCAAGCTTACTCCACTGACTCCCCTGGTGCTAATCGAAGGCTTGGAATGAGCTTAAACAAGCTGTTTTGAGAGATTCGAATCTGATATATCAGAAAATGAAGTTTGTGTGTGAGTGGTTTCAAGCTCTGTTAATGGTTGGTTCTTGCTCTCTTGAGTGTGCTTGACTTGTTAGTGAAGAAAGTTTTGATGTTTTGTGGCTGTGGAAGGTGATTCGAAGGAAAGAAGCTTTGTGACAGTTTTTTGGTATGCTCTCTTCTGGCCAGCTTCAAGGCTCAATGCTTTGCTATAACATCTCCAACTTGTGTGGATAGCCTGTGGGGCAGGTCAGTAGGGTGGCTGTTTACTGTGCCAAGAGTATGGGAGCTTTTTGCAAAAAGGTCAAATTTGTGTCCTTGAGAGTATGGGCCATGGCAGCAGCAGGTTCAAGTCATGTCTTGCTCCAGCTTGAGTTGAGGAGGGCCCTTGGATTGTTTGTAGCTGACTGCAACATGTGGATGACAAGCTATGCTAGCTTTTGCAACTTGCCCACTTGATGTTTCCTCATGAATTTGTGCTATGTACATGAAAAACTTTTGCTGAGTTTTGTTGCACAATGCTACATTTAGTCATGCCAAAGCATAGAAAGTGATTAGTGATCACATAACTTCCTAGAGGATGGTTTTGCCAAGAACCCCCTTTTTGCACTCTTATGAAAAATGCTTTATGGAACTTTGAAAATCAAGGCAAGCAATGCAAAATTCCTTGGGCCAAATCTGTTTTTGGGGTCATATATGATCATGTGATGAAGCTTTGAAGTCAATTTAAAGTCACTAGAATGCTTGGTTCATGAAATTGCAAGTTTTCCTTTTAGTGCATAACTTGAAAATTAGTGATTTTTGCCAATTTTGACACACCATAACTTTTGATCCAAAATGAATTAGATCATGTTCTTGTACTTTTTGAAAAGGGAAATATCTAATCTACAACTTTCATGACCAAAGTTTTTTCCTTTGAAGCATTTTTGGATCAAAAAGCAAGGCTTGAAAAGTGGCATGAAATGACATATTCTTTAAAAGTCAACCATGCCCTAAAAAGTCAACTTTGCAAAAATTTGTAATTCTTGAATTTTGTGAACTTCAAACCTCTTCCATGATCAAATAAAGATCAAATACACTCAAAATGATGAAGATCACCCCTTGGTTGGGTCATTGGGGGCCTCAGATGCCCTGATTTTACACTGACTTGCTTGAAAAGTCAACTCTTGATCAGATGACTTCCCCATGGAATTTCTTCATGAAAATTGATATGCATACTCCCTATACCATATAGAGACCAATGGAACAAGAATGACCAAAAAATTTGGAGTTATGGCCTCTGAAACCAAAACCCTAATTTTAGGTCAACTGTGCTGTTAAACCTGGCTCTGCATCCATACCAATCCCAGTTCTTGTGATTCTTTGGCATTCTTGACTTTGAGAGGATATAATATGATACTTGAGCACACATGGACCCCTTTGAAGTGATTGATGACCTTTGGAATGGCTCAAGAAGCTCTTGGATTGCTCAGATCACAAACCCTAGATGCAGATGACTTAGAAACAATGCAAAGATTCAAAATTGTGGTATGAGATGTTATGATTGTGTTTATGCATATGAAATGATCACAAGCTATGGTGTGAATGGGTTAGGGCAAATTTGGGGTGTTTACAGTGAAGAAATAAGAGTTTAATCATGTTCTGAAACTTCCTGACCTAAGAAATGTTTTGTTTCGATTCATGTGATTAAGGAAAGATAAATGAGTTTTAGCTTGGGGTTTTGATTCATTGAAGTATGGGGAAGATTTCTGTTTGTTTAGATTTCATTTTAGTTGCGTTTTGAGGATTTTAGGGATTTTCAGGTGGGGTTCCCACCGGAGAAGACGACCGGAGGTCTTCTCCGGCCACCTGAAAATAATTAGGGTATAATCCCTGTAATTAGTGCAGTTTGAATACTGAGCGTTGGATCCCTTGACTTTGTTGACTTGGCGCGTGATTGAGTGGCCCAGATGCGTTCATTAAACCCTAATCTCAATTAATTAATTCATAAACCTAATTAGTTTCAATTTGAATTTGGACCACTGGATTGCGCGCGTGGTCAACCCCTTTTCTCCCAGACTCCATCCTGGCCTTCCATTCTGTTTAATTTTCATTTTATTTTGTTTTATTTTATTTTCTTTCCATTTAACTTGTACAATTTATTTAAAATAGCAAAAATACATTAAAAAATCTGAAATTTTTTTGTACAAGTTATTATTTAATTTCAGAACACAAAAACATTTTTATTTTTATTTTTAGCATTTAAAAATCACCAAAAAATTCATGAAACCTTTAAAAACATTTAGAAACATTGTCCAACCCTCAAACCAAATTTATTTTTTGATCTTGATGCATTTTGAGAATTTTCCATGGAATTGAAATCATTTTTATGCATTATTTTGATCCAAACTTCCAAAAATCATTTCTGCCTAACCCTAAAGAGTTGGACCTTGATTCTTTTTGCATTGCATTGTGTTTAGCATGTAGTTTGTGAGATTAAATGGCCATGATTTGATCTTTCATTTTCAATTTGTTTGGTAATTTTCTTGTTAAGGAACCCTAAAACCCTAGAAAACTTAGAAAAATCATATCTTGAATTAGGTTAAGAGTTGAGACCTCTCCTTTGGGCAGTGAGTTAGTATAGGTTTAGGGATCCTTTGAGTGCATTTTCAATTTTTTTTGTAATGTTGTTTGCTTCTGATTTTGGTTTTTGTTTGATGCTTTGATCATAAACCCTAATTTGGGCTTTCATATGCATCCATCTTGCATTTGCATTCATACCTTGACTTGCCATGACATTCTATGCATCCATGTGATTCATTTGACATCATAAGACATATTAGAAGCATGTTTGATCATTGCATCTTGCATTTTCCATGTTGTATGCCATTTGCATGTCATAACTTTTCATGTATGTTCATGTGTCTTAACTTGCTTCATTTGCATTCATAAGCTTGCATGATCATCCCCATGTGTTGTTTCATGTTTGTAGCATCTCATAGCATTATTAACATCATGTATGTGCTTCTGGTTTGGTTTTTTTATCATACCATTTCATCTCATTTTGCATTGCATTGCATTTACTTTTCTAACTTTTCAGGTGGTAAGTTCTTTGAGAAGTGGATTTGCCTTCACTTCTCATACTTTCTCTTCATCTCTTTTATGCATCCTTGATGCATTTTTGCATGTGTTTGAGATTGAGCTTGCTCATTATTATTCTTCTCACTTTCTTTCTTCAAGTGACTTGACTTCTTGAATGAAGCAAGTTACTTTGCTTCTCCTGATCCTTTCATCTGCTTCCTGGTGGTTCCATTGAAGACCTCTCTTGAAAACCTCACAAACCTTAGGAACAACCAAGCATGACAATGATTAGGGTTTTGATTAGTCTCCCCTCTTAGTTTTTACCTTTGTTTCTCATTGAGTCTTCTCTTCTCATCTCATAATCAGGGACTAAACCCTAAAGGCTTTAAGGCTTTGTGATTAAGCTTATGCCTGCATCCTTCTATTAGGATGGAGTGCATAACTTTAATCCTAAGTGTTAAACCCTTAATGTGTTTAACTCCTTTAATTAATTCACATAATAATCATCAAGACTTCACACTTGTAACTTGGGCCTTGCATTAGGGTTCTAATTCTTCCTTAATTGGTTAAGAAGGACTAACCCTAGTGTTAATGGACAAGTCCCCCTCAAGTTGTCTTACCAATCATAAAATTCACTTCTTTATCTCATCATTAAATAAAATCCACTTAATCAAAGGCTTGTTTTGTCATGAGTTTAATCCCTAATCATGGATTAAGTTGAGGAGCTTTCCTCAGCTTAAACATTCTCATCTATTATCCTTCTATTAGGATGGTGTAATGAGTCTGTTTAATCCTTGATTATGGCTTAATCTCATTACTTAACACTAAACAAAAACAACAAAAACATCTAATTAATCACAAGTAGGTTAATGACCTTAATCCTACATCAAAGGTGATTAAGTGTGAGAAGCTGACTTCACACTTAAGTTACTCTCATTACCCCTAATCAGAGGGAAGATGTGATGAGTTCACTAAATCCATTGGTTTAGGCTTAAGCTCATTAACTTATGACAAATTTTCAAAAGCAATAAAAGACTGAAAACTCAAAAACAAACAATAATCGTCTCCTCCGGGATTCTTTTCTCATCTCATTCACTCATAAACGAGAACTCGCTTCTTTCGTCTAATGCAAGACAGTTAGCACCTGAGCCAGACAGGTCATACACTTGAGCATAGATAAGTAAGTAGTTCACAAGTCAATTCATCTTTCAGTCTCTTTGGGTCGAACTACGGTGTTCTGACTTCCTCATTGCACGAGAGGATACGTAGGCATAACTTAACATTTATCGAACAAAAGTCTCTGTATATTCCCCCTCTTTCTAGCCTCATTCTTTTAGCCTCATGATCTTGAGCATTTCACTCCTGTTCCTACACTGACACATCATTCATACACTTCACATTTCTCTTACACTGACACCTGTACATCCTTTTCCAGCTCTTTTATACACAGATTGCACTGACACTACCCCTTTAAAACACAAATCTTTTAAGCGTGGATCCCGTCGAGTACGACGGACAATCTGGGTGCTAATACCTTCCCAGGTTGTAACCAACCCCCTTTCTCAGTCTCTCTGGTTTGCGACCGTCTTATCCATGTCTTTCTAGGTCTATGCAGCATTGCCTTTCCTCCGGGATAAAAATGCCTAGCTGGCGACTCTTTTCATCTCCAGTGAGTTCACGGCTGTGTGTTCTCATTGTCCCTCTCGCCGACCGTTCGCGTCTGTACCTTTATTTGGGCCAGGTCCCATCTATCGGGAGAGACAGCTTGGCGACTCTGCTGGGGAGCCTTATACTGCAACCAGGGCTTCTGGTTCTTTTTGTGGGTTCCTCCTAGCGCTTGATTGATTTGTGTTTACTGGGGTGTTATGTGCTTATTTGTGTTTGTATATTTGTATTTACTCTTGCTTTAGGTACAGTTGCTTTACTGCTTCCTTTATAGCTTTGCATTATATCATACTGCCATACTGTGCTGCTGGCTGGATCTGTTTGTTTGCTTTGGTGGGTGGGTGTTCCATTGAGAGTTAAGGTCCTATACCTGGGACCTGAGTGACACCTAGGCTAGAGTGGTTCATATTCTTTCCCATTCCATCTCGGTCTGGTGCGGGAATATGAAACACGGTTCAGATATGGGTTTCTTCTTGAGAACTCTGTGTTGCAGATTTCCTGCAATGCTAGGGCTATCTGGGAAGCCTGCTAAGTCTGGATGACCTTTAGTATTGACCTTCAGAAACTGAGGTGAATTAGAGGAGGAACTTTTATGGTTATTGTAAACACTGTACCTCCGGGTTAGAAGTGTTTACACTTCTCATAACTGATCCAAGTCTGAAGATCCTTGTTTTAGAACACCACCTGTGAGGGGGTTGGGGCTGTTTACAGGTTTGCAGGTACCCTTGGCCTCAGCATACCCTGTTACTTTGATTTGATTAAGAATACTCCATGTTGGAACAGTTCTTGTGATTCTAAACCCTGGACATGTGACTCTTTATTTGAGTCCCCCACCTTGGTTACTGGACCTATAGACCTCCATCTGGATTTCTTGAATATACCTGGACTTATATCAGAGCACTTAATCAGATCCAGCACAGTCACAAACCCTTGCATATCATTTGCATACATCCTCATTGCATCATCTTGACATTTGTTTATTTGTTTTTCAGGGTATCCATTTTCATTTTTGGCTTGGTTTTGACCCCATCATCAGTATAGACTTATCCTCATCAGCATCTGCTTCAGCTATCAGCTATCTGCTTCAGTCACCTGCACCAGCCAATCAGTGGCCCATTTTTCAGTGTTATCATCAGCACCTGTCTCCACTCATCCTCAACATCATGGCACCTAAAAAGAGTAACATCTCCTACCACTTCTTCCAGCCTGAGCTAGCTGACATCAGGAGGATTCAGACCCTGATCACTCCAGACCATATACCACTGTTCAGGGAACACTATGGAGACATACTTGATGTGGTTATGGATTTGGACCCTTCACAAAGGAGCCTGATTCATACTTGCCTTCAGTTTTATGATCCCCCACTGAGGTGTTTCACTTTTCAGGACTTTCAGCTGGGCCCTTTATTGGAAGAATACTCATCATTGGTTGGTATACCTATCAGGGGTGGAGTCCCTTTCAACCCTGAGATGGTCTTTCCTGGTAATGAAGAGGTAGCAAAGGCATTGCATCTGGAACCAGTTCTGATTGGGCAGCATATGACTACTAAGGTTGGAATCTCTGGACTGCATCTGGATTTCTTAAACTCTCAAGCTACCCTGAAAGCTTCTTTGGGAGAGTGGAAAGCAGTCTGTGCTTTGCTGGCCCTGAGCATATATGGGATCATATTATTTGCAGATGAGCCTCGATTCATTAGCAAGAATGCAATCCATCTTTTCATCCTGAGGAACCCAGTGCCCACTTTATTGGGGGATTTTTACTACTCAGTGCACCAGAGGAATGAAAAGCAGAGGGGAAGATTAGTGAGGTGTTGTGCTCCTTTGTTCCATACTTGGCTTCTCAAGCATTTGCCCAAGACAGATGCATTTTTGAATCCTCATCAGCAGAGAAACTGGGCTAGAAGACTCACTGCTTTAACTGCAGCTGATATCAGGTGGTGCACTCAAAGCACAAAAGGCAGGGACATCATTACCAGTTGTGGGCAGTTTCCCAATGTGCCCCTGATAGGAGTAAAGGGTTGCATCAACTACAACCCTCTGCTATTCAAAAGACAACTGGGCTATGCATTGGTCCACACTCCTAAGGCACAAGACTTGGCTGAGACTCTTTACTGTGAGAATAAGCCTAATCTGGCCATTGTCAGGCAAGCATCCTGGGCTTGGGACAATGTCCAGACTAAAGGAGTAACCATTCTTGGGAGATGTAACAATGTGGCCTCAGCACAGTACTATGAGTGGTCCCATGCCAGGGCTCAATTTTCTGGGATGCCCTTCACCATGGAAGATATACCTGGACCATCCTCAGCACCACCTCCTGTCACTGTCAGCTTAGAGGAGTTTGAGAATTTGAAAGAGAGAAATGAGAAGTTGACTGAGGCTCTGCAGAAGACCCTCTGGGAGAGGAGTGATGGTCAGTTGGACATTGAAAGGTTGGAAAAGCTTAAGGTGGAGCATCTGGCCAGGATTGAAAAGTCAGAGGATTACATCAAGAAGTCGAGGGCTGGAGAGCAGATCTTGAAGAATGCCTGCAAGGAGACTCAGTTCCAGAAGGCCAGGACTGATTTGTATCTGAAAGAGAGTCAAGCCAGGTGGGTCAGGATCAGCGAAGCTCGTACTCTGGAAGATAAGAGGACTCAGGACAAGATTGAGCAGTTGGAGACTAGTGCAAAGGAGCAACAGGAAGCCCTGCTAGCGGCCCAGAGAGAGATCTCAGAGTTGAAGATTAGAGCTGGTGTGAAGAGGTCAAAGGACCAGAGTCAACACAAGAAGCTAACTGCAGCTGTTACTACCAGGAACCTCCTTATCAGGAATCTCACGAAGCGTCCAGCTGATCCTGTGACTGAAGCACTTCTCAAGGAAGTTCAGGAGGATGAGTTTGGTCTTGGTGTTTGACCATTTGCTTGTTGCTGCTTTCATTTTATGTATTTTTATTTTTCTTATGATGTATTTTGACCCCTTTGAGGGCACGTTTTGTAAAAAAACAAACTATGTACCATTTGCCTTTTGTAATATATGTATCAGTTTGTTCCATCCGAGTTTACTTCAAAAGCAACATCAACAGCATCTTCAAGGGTCTGGAAGGGTCAAAACTGAATGCCAAGCCGGATACTTTGAAAACAAATAAGCATACTGCATTGCATGCTAACCCTTTGTTTGTTTTGTAGGTTTTTGTTTTATTGTTGCTAACTCTGTTGTGATATTCAGGAATTATTGCTCGACGCCGGGTATTTCCCCTCAACCGTCCACACCGATATCCAACCCGTAACAACCTTCCGGGTATACAAATGGATCAGGTACAACAGGACCTTGCAGAGGTCAGAAACCAAATGGCAAACGAAAGATTGGAAATGAGAACCCAGATGACGCAGTTTATGGAAGTGATGAACAACATGGCTCAGAGCCAAGAAAGATTGAGAGCAATGGTGGAGAGGCAGAATCAAGAAGATCCACATTTAGGGACTGCTGGCACCAGCAACAATGAGAGGGTCCAACCTCATGTCAATCCCCCTGTATTTGGACCCCACCTTCATCCAGAGATAAACATCCCGGCCAATGTACAAGGGACTGCCACTGCAGGCAGAGTGCTGCAAGAAGACCCCCAGGAGGATCAGTTCACAGTAATGGGTGTTGGGGAGGAAGCTTATGACAGAAGGATGGATGAGATAGCTGAGAAATTAAGATCCTTGGAGTCTCAAAACTCTTTGGGTTTTGATGTTATGGACATGGGCTTGGTAGACGGGGTCAGGATTCCCCATAAGTTTAAGCCTCCTTGTTTTGAAAAATACAACGGGACTTCATGCCCCCGGACCTACTTACAGTTCTTTCTAGGGAGGCTGAAGGCCTATACCATGGACGAGAAGCTCTGGATGTTTTATTTTGAGGACAGCTTGACGGGAGCTTCAAGAGAATGGTACTCTCATCTGACAAGAGCAACTATCAGGTGTTGGAAGGACCTGGCAGAGGCCTTTATCAGACAGTATCAATACAACTTAGATATGGCACCCAACAGGACCCTCCTAATGGGAATGTCACAGTCATCAAGAGAAAGTTTCCGAGAGTATGCCCAGAGATGGAGGCAATTGGCTGCTGCTGTTCAGCCACCTATGTCAGAGAGGGAGATGGCAGATATGTTTATGAACACCCTCCAAGGAACATACATTGACAGGCTAGCTGCTTTCTCTTCCACTAGCTTTGCAGATGTTGTCATAGCTGGAGAGAGAATTGAGAGCCTGTTAAAGATGGGCAAGATTTCTGACAGCGGTGCTAGCTCATCCAGTAATGCAAGGAAACCTTTTGTAGGAGCAAGAAGAACTGGTGAGACCAATGCTATCCACACCAACAGGGGCAGACCCCAATATGTTCACAGGTCTGTGGCAGCAGTCACCATTCCCGCTCCAGCTCATCCACAACCAACTTATCAACCACCGCAACAAAATTATCAACAACAACCTCAGTACCAGCAACAAGCTCAGTATCCTCCGAGAAACTACAACAACACCAACAACAATAATCAGCAAAGACCGTTCCAACAGAGACCTTCTCAGGCCAATAGGGTGATCGATCCGATCCCTATGCCCTATGCAACATTATTGCCACAACTCCTGAAACTCAACCTAGTTGAGCTAAGGACGTTGGCACCTCCAGATCCTAATAGTCTACCCAGAAATTATGACTTCAACGCCAGATGCGCTTTTCATTCAAATGCGCCTGGCCACAGTACAGAAAAGTGCAGAGCTTTGCACATGAAGGTACAAGACTTGGTGGACTCTAAGGCTCTGAATTTTGCACCACCACCAAATGTTAACAAAAACCCTATGCCGCACCATGGAGGTCCCAGAATCAATGCTATTGAAGAAGACAAGCCGTCTTATTTAATAACCAGTGTGGGTCAGATTCGGACACCGTTGGTAGAGATTAAAGCTCAACTCCTCGAATGTCAAATGTTCCCGGGATGTGAATTAGGGTGTGCTTACTGTAACATTTCAGTGAATGGTTGTGATAACTTGAGGGATGGCATAGATGGTCTCATCCAGAGCGGCCTGCTTCAAATCACAACATCAATTCCTACCAATCCAGCAACCTCATCAACAACAATTCATGTGTCTTCTACAAATACAACAACCATTGTTCCAAGCAACTCTTCAATTTCATCAACAAGTGCTTCATCTGTTCTTTCAACGGACCAAATATCAGCAAACATCCCTTCTACAACTTCAGCACCACTCCATTCAGAAACTCCTACAACAACAACACCCATCCTTCCAACAATGTCTCCTACAACTTCAGCAGCAAGTGTCTCCACAGTTACGATTTATTATGATCCTGAAAATGATTCTGCCTACAACTCACAAAATGCTACTCCCATCAGAGCACCAGTCACAATATATTATGATCCACAGACTATCACAGTTCCTTCCGCAACTGCAATCAGTCCAGTCACTATCACGGTGCCTGGGCCAGTACCTTATGAAAGCAGTAATGCCATCCCCTGGCATTACGGCTCTGATCTATACTGCGAAGGAAAGAAAATCACTTTTGAATCATCAACCCCTGCACCACAAATAGACAACGTGGGAGGAGGCGGAGGCTTCACTCGAAGCGGACGTCTCTTCGCTCCACAAATTCAAAGACCCACTGCCGAAGCAGAAGCTGCTGCCAAGGCAAAAGGGAAAAGCTTGGTGCAGGAGGAGCAGATTGTTAAAGAAGCTTTGAAAACGCCCTTTGATCAAGAAGTTGATGAGTTCATGAGAATCATCAAGAAAAGTGATTACAAAATAGTGGATCAGCTTCATCAGACGCCTTCCAAGATATCTATTCTATCATTGCTCATGTGCTCCGAAGCCCATCGGAACGCACTACTAAAAGTCTTGCACGCAGCTTATGTGCCTGAAGAGATCACAGTCAATCAGTTGGAAGCTGTGGTTGGAAATGTTAATGCTAGTCATGGACTAGGGTTCACCAACACTGATTTGACCATGGAAGGCCGCAATCATAACAAGGCTTTGCACATTACCATGGAATGTAAAGGTGCAGTTCTTTCCCATGTGCTGGTAGACACGGGATCATCCCTCAATGTCTTACCTAAAAAAGCCCTTGTGAAGCTAGAGTATGACGGATTGGCGTTGCGACCCAGCAACCTGGTAGTAAGAGCCTTTGATGGTTCTAAGAGATCGGTTCTGGGAGAAATTGAGTTGCCTATAACGATTGGCCCACAAATTTTCAAAACGACCTTCTATGTGATGGATATACAGCCTGCCTACAGCTGTCTATTGGGTAGGCCATGGATTCACGCCGCTGGCGCCGTGACCTCAACCCTTCACCAGAAGTTAAAATTCGAGTGGGAGGGTCAAGTCGTTACTATCTGTGGAGAGGAGGATATTTTTGTTAGCCATCTGGCTACCTACAAATACATTGAGATGGATGGGGAGATCCACGAGACAATGAGTCAAGGGTTCGAGGCCTTGAACGTAAATGAAACATCTGCTGTACCTGGAACCTCAATGACATCATATCAACAAGCCCGGAAGGTTGTTGAGGAAGGAAATGCCCAAGGCTGGGGCAAGCTGCTACCTGTGGAGAAGAAAGAGGATAGATTTGGGTTGGGTTACAAACCAACTCAACAAGATCAAGCAGAGGCTGCAAAGGAGCCCAACTTTGTTAGTGGGGGGATGCTCACCCCTGATGCTGTCAACAACTTGGAAGACGAGGATGAAAGCGACCGCAACCTGGAGAGTTGGATCCGTCCAAAGATCCCGGGGAGCAGTATCTCGAACTGGTCTTCCCAGGAAATTATAAGAGTCACTCATGCAGAGTAATTATTATTTCCTGTATTTTTATAGCATGCATCAAAGTCTTGCATCTTGCCCAAGATGACAAGACTCATTTCGTAATCGGGCCATCTGTACTTTTTGTGCAACAAGATTAATCAATGAAATATCAGACATCTTTTTGCAAATGAGTCTTTTCTCTTTTCCGTTCACTATTTTCCCATTTTTCTTTTTGTACAAAAAAATAAATGGCAGTGTTTTCAAAATGACGGCTTTATTTCACTTTTCTAAACAAGATTAAAATCAAATCACTAAAATGAACAAACTAAACCCTTGCAGAGTGTGCCTTCCAGACAGCACCGACAACAGCACGGCTATGACTTCGTATGACTTTGACAATCCGATCAATCAAGCTGATGAAGGGGTTGAAGAAGAATATGAGCTTCCTGAAGAGCTAGCCAGGTTGTTAAGACAAGAGGAAAAGGTTATTACTCCTCACCAGGAGGAGGTTGAAACAATCAATCTTGGTACAGATGAAGACGTGAAAGAAGTTAAAATCGGGGCCTGTTTGCAAGACTCAGTGAAGAGACAACTGATTGACATGCTTCAAGAGTATGTGGACGTGTTTGCTTGGTCTTATCAAGATATGCCAGGGTTGGACACCGACATTGTTGTGCATAAGCTGCCTTTGAGAGAAGAATGCTCGCCGGTTAAACAAAAGTTACGCTGTACTCGTCCAGACATGGCAATGAAAATCAAGGAGGAGGTACAAAAGCAATGGGACGCCGGGTTCCTTGCCGTGACTAGCTATCCACCGTGGGTTGCTAACATAGTACCTGTGCCTAAGAAAGACGGCAAAGTAAGAATGTGTGTTGACTACCGGGATCTGAACAGAGTCAGCCCGAAAGATGACTTCCCTTTACCTAACATTGACGTGTTGGTGGATAACACGGCTCAGTTCTCGGTATTCTCCTTCATGGACGGATTTTCGGGATACAATCAGATTAAGATGTCACCTGAAGACATGGAGAAGATAACCTTCATCACACCCTGGGGCACGTTCTGCTACAAGGTAATTCCATTTGGGCTCAAGAATGCCGGTGCGACGTATCAACGGGCTATGGTGACATTATTCCACGACATGATCCATAAAGAAATAGAATGTTATGTGGATGACATGATCGCCAAGTCCCTTACTGAAGAAGATCATCTGGTAAATCTGCTAAAGTTGTTCAAGCGTCTGAGGAAGTACCAACTGAAGTTGAACCCCAACAAGTGCACGTTCGGGGTGCGATCTGGTAAGCTGCTGGATTTTATTGTAAGCGAAAAAGGGATTGAAGTTGACCCTGATAAAGTCAAAGCTATTCAAGAGATGCCTGCACCGAAGACAGAGAAGGAAGTTCGAGGGTTCTTAGGTCGATTGAACTACATTTCAAGGTTCATATCTCACCTTACAGCAACATGTGAACCTTTGTTCAAGCTATTGAGAAAGGAACAGACGGTCAGGTGGAACGAAGACTGCCAAAAGGCTTTTGACAAAATCAAGGAGTACTTACAAGAACCTCCAATCCTTATGCCTCCAGTTGAAGGAAGACCTCTGATAATGTACTTGACAGTATTAGAAGAGTCAATGGGGTGTGTGTTGGGCCAGCATGACGAGTCTGGTCGAAAAGAGTATGCAATATACTACCTAAGCAAAAAGTTTACCGATTGTGAACAACGTTATTCATTGCTCGAGAAAACTTGTTGTGCTTTAGCGTGGGCTGCTCGCCGACTGAGGCAGTATATGTTGACCCACACTACCTTATTGATCTCAAAAATGGACCCAGTCAAGTACATATTTGAGAAGCCAGCTCTTACCGGACGGGTTGCCAGATGGCAAATGATCCTTACAGAGTATGACATCCAGTACACATCTCAGAAAGCCATCAAGGGCAGTGTATTGTCTGAATATCTTGCTGAACAACCCATTGAGGATTACCAGCCTATGAGATTTGACTTCCCTGATGAAGACATCATGTTCATAAAAGCAAAAGATCATGAAGAGCCTGTTCACACTGAAGGGCCCGACCCGAAAGAAGAATGGACTATGATGTTTGATGGGGCTGCTAATATGAATGGTCGTGGTGTTGGTGCAGTACTCATTACACCCAAAGGAGTTCACATGCTTTTCTCGGCAAAACTCACTTTCAACTGCACTAACAACGAATCTGAATACGAAGCTTGCATTATGGGTCTTGAGGAAGCCATTGACCTCAGGATCAAGACGTTGACCGTATTCGGAGATTCAGCTTTGGTAATCAATCAAACCAATGGCAAATGGTACACCCACCAGGATCATCTGATACCTTACAGGGATTATACGAGGAGGTTATTGACTTTCTTTACAACAGTCAAGCTTGAGTATATCCCTCGGGACGAGAATCAGTTTGCAGATGCTCTTGCCACCATTTCATCCATGATCAAAGTTCAAGCTGCCAACTTTGTACCTCAGATTTCGGTATCCAGGCTTGACAGACCAGCATATGTGTTCGCAGCAGATGTTGCTAAAGATAATAAGCCTTGGTTCCATGACATTAAGTGCTTCTTGGAGGACCAAACATACCCACCTGGGGCATCTTCCAATGATAAGAAGACTTTGAGAAGGCTTGCTGGTAGTTTCTTCTTGAACACTGATGGTTCCCTATACAAAAGGAACTTTGATATGGTACTCCTCAGATGCGTTGATAAGACAGAAGCAGACTTGTTGATGCATGAAGTGCACGAAGGATCCTTTGGTACCCATGCGGGAGGGCATGCCATGGCTAAAAAGTTGCTAAGATCAGGCTATTACTGGATCACAATGGATGCTGATTGTTGTGCCTACGCCAGGAAATGCCATTAATGCCAGATTTATGCGGATAAGGTGCATGTGCCTCCCAATCCTCTGAATGTGATGTCTTCACCTTGGCCCTTTGCTATGTGGGGCATTGACATGATCGGCAAGATTGAACCAACTGCTTCAAATGGCCACAGATTCATCTTGGTTGCTATTGACTATTTTACCAAGTGGGTTGAAGCAGCTTCCTATGCCAACGTTACAAGACAAGTAGTAGCCAGATTTCTGAAAAGAGATATCATATGTCGGTATGGAGTGCCCGAGCGAATCATTACTGATAATGGTTCCAATCTAAACAACAAAATGATGGCAGAGCTGTGTCGGGACTTCAAGATTCAGCATCACAATTCTTCTCCTTACAGGCCAAAGATGAACGGCGCTGTTGAGGAAGAAAATAAGAATATCAAGAAGATTGTGCAGAAGATGGTAGTCACCTACAAGGACTGGCATGAGATGCTACCGTTTGCCTTGCATGGGTACCGCACGTCAATCAGAACATCCACTGGGGCAACACCGTATCAGCTTGTGTATGGTATGGAAGCAGTCCTACCGGTTGAAGTTGAATTACCCTCTCTACGGGTACTAATGGATGTTAAACTGAGTGAAGCAGAATGGGTTCGGGCCCGATACGAACAACTGAGTCTGATCGAAGAGAAAAGATTGGCTGCAATCTATCATGGGCAGTTATATCAGAAGAGAATAAAGAAAGCCTTCGATCAGAAAGTCAGGCACCGAGAGTACCAAGTAGGGGATCTAGTGTTGAAAAGAATCCTCCCTCCTCATACAGACCACAGGGGCAAATGGACTCCAAACTATGAAGGACCATTCGTGGTGAAGAAGGTGTTCTCTGGTGGAGCACTGATGCTCAGCACTATGGATGGTGAAGATTTCCCATCCCTTGTTAATTCAGATGCAGTTAAAAAATACTTCGCATAAAAGACCCGCTGGACATAAAAACAGAATGTAAGTCCAGGCAAAAATAGGGCATCTCGGCGAGTCAAAAACAGAATAAAAGACTCGGGCAAAAATAAGGGAAAATAAACAAAAATGTACACCCGCTGAGTTGAAAAGTCGCATTGGACAGCTCAGGCAAAAATGGGTATCCCGATGGATTGAAAACCCGAAAGGGCGATCCATGCAAAATAAGGGAATAAGCGAACAACTGCATTCTGAATTCGTCCGTATCGTTTACAACTTGGTAAGCTTCGAAAGGATCAAGCTTCAATCAGAATCAACATTCTTCAGAAAGCAAGATAAGGAGAACGTCAAAAGTCATACGAGTCATAGTGAAGAGGAAGCTCCTTAAAGCGTCATCAACATTGCCAGCATTTTGTTTCTCAATTTGTAACAATCTCCTCATTCCAGGGGACATGTTTCTTCGACTGTATCTCGCCAATTCAGGGCATATGAATTAATAAAATCAGATTTTCAGTCATGTCTCGTCTTGTACATTTATTTGCAAAAAATGTCTGATGTCTTAAAAAAATTTGATTGCATAAATACAGATGTTTATCTTTCAAAAATAAGAATACGTGCTTGCAGGAAATATATTTACTCTCGGGAGTGTCTAAACTCTTATCATGGAAATCCAGTAAGGGATACCCCGGGAACACTTGTGCGTTTCTACCTTTGCAGGATTGCAGATATTCGGAGCGCAACATGGGGCATGAAAGCTTTCACTCCAGCAAGTTGACAAATCAACACTCAACCTCAGCACCCGAAGTGTTTTCTCCCCAGCTGAGTTGCCACTTGTTACTATTCCCCAGCCGAGGTGCCAATCGCTCTTCCTCCTCAGCCGAGTACAAAAGCCAGGGAATCACCTTCCCACAGAGTTTCAGCCTCTATCCAGAAGAGCAACGCGTGAAGGAGTCACAACAGAGTACAGAAAGCTTCTACAAACCCCAGCTGGGTCCCCAGTACAAGAATATGTCTATCATTGACCCATATCCCCAAGCAGATATCATATCATCAGATCTACCAACGATCTCACCCCAGCTGGGTCCCCAGTACAAGGATATGTCTATCATTGACCCATATCCCCAAGCAGATATCATATCATCAGATCTACCAACGATCTCACCCCAGCTGGGTCCCATATTACAAGGAGGTGTCAGTCAGTGATTTATCCCCCAAGCAGATACATGTCATCAGATCTACCAATGATCTCATCCCCAGCTGGGATGACCATCTCAAACAAGCTCGACCGGAGATCTTCACAAGCAACGGGATCCGAATCCCAGATTGGTATCCTCGCATAATCATAGCATTCGCATCATACCCACCCACAAAGCGTAGCATTCCGTTTAATACGGAGCATTACGGCAAAAATCAAGCATATAGCATAATCATAGGCCATGTTTTGAATCAACACTTGTGAATAATGACAATCCGTCAATATACAAAATACTTCCCCCATATCCCCAGCGGAAGTTCCCCAGCAAAAGCAGTTGCCTCACATTCACAAACACCAGTATATACTCTCTTTGGCACCCGTCCGTGTCATCACTCCCCAATAAAGTCGCCCGAGCACTCCTTACAAACAAAACCACCCGCGTTACAGATACCTTTTTGACACTCGTCCGTGTCATATCCCCAGCATAAAGCCAAAGACGTCCTCTTTGCACTCACATACATATGACAATCCTTTGACACCCGTCCGTATCATATCCCCCGCGCAATCGTCTACACTTTGTATATCAGATACTTGTTCATATCACACTCATCTCCTTCTGACACTCGTCCGTGTCACTCTCCCCAGCAGTTAAACACTCATACTGATACTCGTCCGTATCTTATATATACCACTTACATCCCCACAGATTCAACACTAGTCCTTGTTCTTTGTTAACTCGTTGGTACTCGTCCGTACCATCATCTCAGAACATGCGTCGGGAGTTTTGTTTCTACATGATACTCGTCCATATCATAGCCTTAAGGATGCTCGTCCGCATCTTTAATCCATACACTGTGTCAAACACTCTTGTCTTCTTGAATATAGACACCCGTCTGTGTCTACTATTCCCCAGAAGAGTCCCCTCAGATTCAACACTCGTTCGTGTTCGTTGTTAACCAGTTGATACCCATCCATATCATCACCTCTGAACACGTGTCAGTATTTGTTTCTACCCGATACTCGTCCGTATCGTAGTCTTAGGGATGCTCGTCCGCATCTTTAATCTATACACAAATAGCTGAACACTTATACCTTTCGTCTCTTGGATATAAACACTCGTCCGTGTTTACTACTCCCCAGTAGATCGCCAACAAAGCAAATTTTCTTTTCTATCTGACACTCGTCCTGTGTCATGATAACCCTGAGAGCAGCCGTACCCTGCTAGGTGGTCGTCCTCCACCTCTTGATGGTCGTCCTCCATCATGCTCGTCCGATGGCCGTCCCCATCGTTGATATTTAGCAGCCGTCCCCTGCTAGGTGGTCGTCCTCCACCTTTTGATGATCGTCCTTCATCATTTTATCCAATGGCCGTCCCCATTGTTGATTTTGGTTATCTGGCATTCGTCCTATGTCATGACAAACCTTGAGAGCAGCCGTCCCCTGCTAGGTGGTCGTCCTCCACCTCTTGATGGTCGTCCTCCATCATGCTCGTCCGATGGCCGTCCCCATCGTTGACCTTTTATCCGGCATTCGTCCTATGTCGCGATATTTTCGGCAGTCGTACCCTGCCAGGTGGTCGTCCTCCACCTTAGATGACCGTCCCTCATCTTATACCCAACAGAGCAGCCGTCCCCTGCTAGGTGATCGTCCTTCACCTTTGATGACTGTACCTCATCATCTGTTTATTTCATTTATTCTTTAACCCGATGGCCGTCCCCGTCGTGGTCCCTTTTCCTTTCAGTTTAGCCCGATGGCCGTCCCCATCGTTGGTTACTTTACTTTATGAACTTGATGGCCGTCCCCGTCATGTTTCATTAATCCCCAGAGAATTTTACAGCTTTATCTTGATGGCCGTCCCCATCATAATTCCTTTCATCCTCAGCATGTCGGTCGTCCCCGTCACTGCTTTATTTTCCACACTTTTCAACATGTCGGCCGTCCCCGTCATGACTCTTTACCCAGCAGTCGTCCTCTGCTCGACGGTCGTCCTCCGTCGCCCACACTTTACAATATACTTTATTTACCTTTACAATCTATATCCCTTTTCTTCTTCATTCTGTGAGTGCAAATTTTGGACTGTCTTTGGTATTCAACCACAAGTTATCTTGTTTGCCTGCTAAGCCATTGCTTACAACCTGCACAGCTAACTCATGTTTGAATAGGGGAAGCTGTAAACACCCCAAATTTGCCCTCACCCATTCACAACATGGCTTGTGATCATTTCATATGCATAAACACAATCATAACATCTCATATCACAGTTTTGATTCACTGCATAGATTCAAAGTCATCTGCATCTAGGGTTTGTGATCTGAGCAATCCATGAGCTTCTTGAGTCACTCCAAAAGTAATCAATCACTTCAAAGGGGTCTATGTGTGTTCAAGTATCATATTATATCCTCTCAAGGTCAAGAATTCCAAAGAATCACAAGAACTGGAAATGGTGTGGATGCAGAGCCAGGCTTAACTGCACAGATGACCTGAAATTAGGGTTTTGGTTTCAGAGGCCATAACTTCAAATTTTTTGGTCATTCTTGTTTCTATTGGTCTCTATATGGTATAGGGAGTATGAATATCAATTTTCATGAAGAAATTCCATGGGGAAGTCATCTGATCAAGAGTTGACTTTTCAGACAAGTCAGTGCAAAATTAGGGCATCTGAGGCCCCCAATGACCCAACCAAGGGGTGATCTTCATCATTTTGAGTGTACATGACCTTTATTTGATCATAGAAGAAGTTGTAGGTTCACAAAATCAAGCATTTCAAGTTTTTGCAAAGTTGACTTTTTAGGGCAAGGTTGACTTTTCATGAAAATGTCATTTTATGCAACTTTTTCAACCCTTACTTTTTGATCCAAAAATGCTTCAAATGGAAAAACTTTGGTCATGAAAGTTGTAGAATAGATCTTTCCCTTTTCAAAAAGTACAAGAACATGACCTAATTCATTTTGGATCAAAAGTTATGGTGCATCAAAGTTGGCTAAAATCACTAAATTTTAAGTTATGCACCAAATGAGAAATTTGCAAAATCTTGTACCAAAGGCATTTGTGACTTCTAAATTGATATCAAACCATGACACAAGCATCATACAAGTCCTAAAGTTCCGATTGAACCAAAAAGATCACATGTTTTATGGTGTTTGGAACAAGATTTTTCCATGAGAACTAAAGGGAACCAACTTGCAAAAACCATCATAACACTTCATCCACTTGCTGCCTAGCCTGCTGACCAATCCTAGCCTTTCTCCCTCACCTTGCTGCGCAGCCCACACCCTTTGTACTTGGCTGAAACATGACCCATGCCTCTCTTACAAGAAGTTGACATTTTGGCAAAAGCTATTACACCTATCAAAAAAGGGCAGGTCACATCCTCTGACCAATCAGCATTGTTTATACAAACAAATGGCAAGCCAAGCAACATAACACAAGGGCCTGAAACCAGCAAGAACATCACTTTCTCATTTTCACTCTCAAGAGCAAAACCCTTCGAAACTCAGCATACAAGCCACAAACACATAAACAAACTCCACAGACCTTCTCAACTCATCACCCTGATCACAAAGAACCCCTCACCATTGCTTGAAACAGCCTGAATCCAAAACACGATTCCCACCTGAGCTTGAACAGAACTTGTTCAAACTCTCAAACCAGCCAACATAAGCTCTTGCTAAGCATCCAAACATCGTCAAGGGACCAAAGGGAGTGGTTTGCATCAAAGGAAGAGGTCAGAAAGTTGCAAAATTGAAAGCTTCGAAACTCAGGTAGCTCAAGAACTTTTTTTCCAGAAATGATTGTTAAAGTTCTTAAGTTGTTCTTCATGATTCACTGATTTCTCTGATGTCTTTAGTTTTGAAAATGGTGAAGAAATAAGAGTTTAATCATGTTCTAAAACTTCCTGACCTAAGAAATGTTTTGTTTCGATTCATGTGATTAAGGAAAGATAAATGAGTTTTAGCTTGGGGTTTTGATTCAGTGAAGTATGGGGAAGATTTCTGTTTGTTTAGATTTCATTTTAGTTGCGTTTTGAGGATTTTAGGGATATTCAGGTGGGGTTCCCACCGGAGAAGACGACCGGAGGTCTTCTCCGACCACCTGAAAATAATTAGGGTTTAATCCCTGTAATTAGTGCAGTTTGAATGCTGAGCGTTGGATCCCTTGACTTTGTTGACTTGGCGCGTGATTGAGTGGCCCAGATGCGTTCATTAAACCCTAATCTCAATTAATTAATTCATAAACCTAATTAGTTTCAGTTTGAATTTGGACCACTGGATTGCGCGCGTGGTCAACCCCTTTTCTCCCAGACTCCATCCTGGCCTTCCATTCTGTTTACTTTTCATTTTATTTCATTTTATTTTATTTTCTTTCCATTTAACTTGTACAATTTATTTAAAATAGCAAAAATACATTAAAAAATCTGAAATTTTTTTGTACAAGTTATTATTTAATTTCAGAACACAAAAACATTTTTATTTTTATTTTTAGCATTTAAAAATCACCAAAAAATTCATGAAACCTTTAAAAACATTTAGAAACATTGTCCAACCCTCAAACCAAATTTATTTTTTGATCTTGATGCATTTTGAGAATTTTCCATGGAATTGAAATCATTTTTATGCATTATTTTGATCCAAACTTCCAAAAATCATTTCTGCCTAACCCTAAAGAGTTGGACCTTGATTCTTTTTGCATTGCATTGTGTTTAGCATGTAGTTTGTGAGATTAAATGGCCATGATTTGATCTTTCATTTTCAATTTGTTTGGTAATTTTCTTGTTAAGGAACCCTAAAACCCTAGAAAACTTAGAAAAATCATATCTTGAATTAGGTTAAGAGTTGAGACCTCTCCTTTGGGAAGTGAGTTAGTATAGGTTTAGGGATCCTTTGAGTGCATTTTCAATTTTTTTTGTAATGTTGTTTGCTTCTGATTTTGGTTTTTGTTTGATGCTTTGATCATAAACCCTAATTTGGGCTTTCATATGCATCCATCTTGCATTTGCATTCATACCTTGACTTGCCATGACATTCTATGCATCCATGTGATTCATTTGACATCATAAGACATATTAGAAGCATGTTTGATCATTGCATCTTGCATTTGCCATGTTGTATGCCATTTGCATGTCATAACTTTTCATGTATGTTCATGTGTCTTAACTTGCTTCATTTGCATTCATAAGCTTGCATGATCATCCCCATGTGTTGTTTCATGTTTGTAGCATCTCATAGCATTATTAACATCATGTATGTGCTTTTGGTTTGGTTTTTTTATCATACCATTTCATCTCATTTTGCATTGCATTGCATTTACTTTTCTAACTTTTCAGGTGGTAAGTTCTTTGAGAAGTGGATTTGCCTTCACTTCTCATACTTTCTCTTCATCTCTTTTATGCATCCTTGCTGCATTTTTGCATGTGTTTGAGATTGAGCTTGCTCATTATTCTTCTTCTCACTTTCTTTCTTCAAGTGACTTGACTTCTTGAATGAAGCAAGTTACTTTGCTTCTCCTGATCCTTTCATCTGCTTCCTGGTGGTTCCATTGAAGACCTCTCTTGAAAACCTCACAAACCTTAGGAACAACCAAGCATGACAATGATTAGGGTTTTGATTAGTCTCCCCTCTTAGTTTTTACCTTTGTGTCTCATTGAGTCTTCTCTTCTCATCTCATAATTAGGGACTAAACCCTAAAGGCTTTAAGGCTTTGTGATTAAGCTTATGCCTGCATCCTTCTATTGGGATGGAGTGCATAACTTTAATCCTAAGTGTTAAACCCTTAATGTGTTTAACTCCTTTAATCAATTCACATAATAATCATCAAGACTTCACACTTGTAACTTGGGCCTTGCATTAGGATTCTAATTCTTCCTTAATTGGTTAAGAAGGACTAACCTTAGTGTTAATGGACAAGTCCCCCTCAAGTTGTCTTACCAATCATAAAATTCACTTCTTTATCTCATCATTAAATAAAATACACTTAATCAAAGGCTTGTTTTGTCATGAGTTTAATCCCTAATCATGGATTAAGTTGAGGAGCTTTCCTCAGCTTAAACATTCTCATCTATTATCCTTCTATTAGGATGGTGTAATGAGTCTGTTTAATCCTTGATTATGGATTAATCTCATTACTTAACACTAAACAAAAACAACAAAAACATCTAATTAATCACAAGTAGGTTAATGACCTTAATCCTACATCAAAGGTGATTAAGTGTGAGAAGCTGACTTCACACTTAAGGTACTCTCATTACCCCTAATCATAGGGAAGATGTGATGAGTTCACTAAATCCATTGGTTTAGGCTTAAGCTCATTAACTTATGACAAATTTTCAAAAGCAATAAAAGACTGAAAACTCAAAAACAAACAATAATCGTCTCCTCCGGGATTCTTTTCTCATCTCATTCACTCATAAACGAGAACTCGCTTCTTCCGTCTAATGCAAGACAGTTAGCACATGAGCCAGACAGGTCATACACTTGAGCATAGATAAGTAAGCA
This sequence comes from Lathyrus aphaca, assembly GCA_963966055.1. NCBI lineage: Eukaryota > Viridiplantae > Streptophyta > Magnoliopsida > Fabales > Fabaceae > Lathyrus > Lathyrus aphaca. Next base: position 296,032,776 of record OZ014524.1, read on the forward strand.
GTTCACAAGTCAATTCATCTTTCAGTCTCTTTGGGTCGAACTACGGTGTTCTGACTTCCTCATTGCACGAGAGGATACGTAGGCATAACTTAACAGTTATCGAACAAAAGTCTCTGTATATTCCCCCTCTTTCTAGCCTCATGATCTTGAGCATTTCACTCCTGTTCCTACACTGACACATCATTCATACACTTCACATTTCTCTTACACTGACACCTGTACATCCTTTTCCAGCTCTTTTATACACAGATTGCACTGACACTACCCCTTTAAAACACAAATCTTTTAAGCGTGGATCCCGTCGAGTACGACGGACAATCTGGGTGCTAATACCTTCCCAGGTTGTAACCAACCCCCTTTCTCAGTCTCTCTGGTTCGCGACCGTCTTATCCATTTCTTTCTAGGTCTATGCAGCATTGCCTTTCCTCCGGGATAAAAATGCCTAGCTGGCGACTCTTTTCATCTCCAGTGAGTTCACGGCTGTGTGTTCTCATTGTCCCTCTCGCCGACCGTTCGCGTCTGTACCTTTATTTAGGCCAGGTCCCATCTATCGGGAGCGACATAATCCCAGGAAGCCTTTTGTGGGACCCCGAAGGACCGGTGAGACAAATGCCATTCATGCCAGCAGGGGCAGACCTCAGCATGTCCACAGATCAGTAGCAGCTGTCACCATTCCAGCTATGATTCCTCAGCAATCAGCTTATCAACAACAACAACAACCACATTACCAACAGCAAATTCAGTATCCGCAACAGAGAACCTACAACAACAGCAACAGCAATCAGCAACAGCGACCATTCAAACAAAGACCATCACAGGCAAACAGGGTGATTGACCCCATCCCTATGCCATATGCTGCCTTATTGCCACAACTCCTAAAGCTTAACTTGGTTGAGTTAAGGACATTAGCACCACCAGATCCCCTCAATCTCCCCAGGAATTACTATGTCAACGCCAGGTGTGCTTTCCACTCCAATGCACCTGGTCACAGCACTGAAAAATGCAGGGCCCTACAAATGAAAGTACAAGATCTGGTGGATTCTAAAGCCCTCAACTTTGCACCTCCTCCGAATATCAACAAAAATCATATGCCTAATCATGGCGGCCCAAGGATTAATGCCATTGAGGAAGACAAACCATCTACCCTGATCACCAGTGTTGCACAAATTCGAACACCTTTGGTCGAAATTAAAGCTCAGCTTCTAGAGTGCCAAGTGTTCCCCGGGTGTGAGCTCGGTTGTGGGTATTGCAACATTGCAGTCAATGGGTGTGAAAGGTTGAGAGACGGCATAGACAGTCTTATCAAGGATGGTATCCTTCAGATTTCAACAACGGCGCCTACAAATCCAGCAATTCCTTTAACAACAATTCCCAATTCTTCTACAACAGCAGTAACAATCATTCCTACCAATTCGTCAAAATCATCAGCAATGGCTCCGTCCATCACTTCAACAAATCAAATGTCAAGAACCCTTTCTTATACAACATCAACATCCATGTTATTAGCAGAATCTTCTACAACGCCAACAAAAATCAACGAAGATGTTTCAATAGTTACAATCTATTATGACCCATCAAGTGTTCCTCCCAGCAGCAATTTCCAACAACAAATCATGGCACCTCCTACCAGATCTCCAGTCACCATTTACTATGATCCGCACACCATTACAGTACCCTCCTCCGCAGCAGTCATTCCGGTTACTATTACGGTGCCTGGACCCGTTCCTTATGAGAGCAGTAATGCCATACCTTGGCATTATGGCTCTGATCTCTACTGCAACGGGGAGAAAATCACTTTGGATTCATCAACCTCTTCTCTACAAATTGATAATGTTGGGGGAGGCGGAGGCTTCACCAGAAGCGGACGTCTTTTTTCCTCACAAACACAAAAACCTAATGTTGAAGCAGAGGCTGCTGCTAGAGCAAAGGGAAAGAGTGTGGTGCCTGAAGAGCCGACTACCAAAGAAACTCAGAAGACATCTTTTGAACAAGATGTAGACGAGTTTATGAGAATCATAAAAAGAAGTGATTACAAGGTGGTGGATCAGCTTCACCAAACTCCCTCAAAAATCTCCATATTATCGCTGTTGATGTGTTCTGAAGCTCACAGGAACGCACTATTGAAAGTCCTGCACGCAGCATACGTGCCAGAGGAGATCACTGTTAATCAGTTAGAAACTGTGGTTGCGAATGTCAACACCAGTCATGGACTGGGCTTTACCAATGTTGACTTAACAACAGAGGGACGTAACCACAACAAGGCTTTACATATCACCTTGGAATGCAAGGGTGCTGTTCTATCTCATGTACTGGTGGACACTGGGTCATCGCTCAATGTTCTACCAAAGAAAGCCTTGGTGAAGCTGGAGTATGATGGCTTGGCATTGCGTCCAAGTAATTTGGTGGTGAGAGCATTTGATGGCTCTAAAAGATCAGTGCTTGGGGAGATTGATCTGCCTGTGATGATTGGCCCGCAGACTTTTAAAACTACCTTCTATGTGATGGACATTCAGCCGGCCTACAGCTGTCTGTTGGGTAGACCCTGGATCCACGCCGCTGGCGCTGTTACGTCTACCCTTCATCAGAAGTTGAAATTCGAGTGGGAAGGCCAAGTCATTACTATTTGTGGGGAAGAGGATATTTTTGTTAGCCAGCTGGCTACTTTCAAATACATTGAGATGGATGGGGAGATCCACGAAACCATTAGCCAAGGGTTTGAGGCCCTTAATATTAATGAAACATCTGCTGTGCTTGGGTCTTCCATCACGTCATATCAGCAAGCCCGGAAGGTTGTTGAGGAAGGTACCGCCCAAGGCTGGGGAAAGCTGTTGCCCGTGGAAAAGAAAGAAGACAGATTTTGGTTGGGTTACAGACCAACTCAGCGAGATCAATCAGAGGCTACAATGGAGCCCAAGTTTATTAGCGGGGGGATGCTCACCCCAAATGCTGTGAATAGCTTGGAAGATGAGTCAGAAGACGAGCGCAACCTGGAAAGCTGGATACGTCCAAGGACCCCGGGGAGCCATGTCTCAAACTGGTCTTCCCAGAAAATTATAAGGGTTACTCCTGCAGAGTAATTATTATTTCCTGTATTTTAAAGCATGCATCAAGTCTTGCATCTTGCCCAAGATGTCAAGACTCATTTTGTAATCGGGCCATCTTGTATTTTGTGCAAAGATCAATTAATGAATATCAGGACATCTTTTGCAAATGAGTCTTTTCTTTTTCGCTCACTGTTTTTCATTTTTTCACTTTTTGTACAAAAATAAAATGGCAATGTTTTTCAAAATAAACAACTTCATTTTCACTTTTTCTAAATAAGATAAAACTGATCACTAAAATAAACCAATCTAAACCCTTGCAGAAAGTGCCCTCCAGACTGCACCGAAAACAACACTGCTATGACTTCGTATGACTTTGACAATCCAATCAATCAAGCTGATGAAGGGGTTGAAGAAGATTATGAGCTACCTGAAGAGCTAGCTAGGTTGTTGAGACAAGAGGAGAAGGTTATCACTGCTCATCAGGAGGAGGTTGAAACGGTTAATCTTGGTACAGAAGAAGACTTGAAAGAAGTTAAGATTGGGGCCTGCCTGCGAGATTCAGTAAAAGAGCAGTTGATTGATATGCTTCGGGAATATGTGGATGTTTTCGCTTGGTCTTATCAGGATATGCCAGGGTTGGACACCGACATTGTCATGCACAAGCTGCCACTAAAAGAAGATTGTCCTCCAGTAAAACAGAAGTTGCGTTGTACTCGCCCAGATATGGCAATGAAGATAAAAGAAGAGGTACAAAAGCAATGGGACGCCGGTTTCCTTGCTGTGACTAGCTATCCTCCGTGGGTTGCTAATATTGTACCTGTGCCTAAGAAAGATGGCAAGGTGAGAATATGTGTGGATTACCGGGATCTGAACAGAGCCAGCCCGAAAGATGACTTCCCTTTACCTCACATCTATGTATTGGTCGACAATACAACTCAGTTCTCGGTGTTCTCCTTCATGGATGGATTTTCAGGATACAATCAGATCAAAATGTCACCTGAAGACATGGAGAAGACAACTTTTATCACACCCTGGGGCACATTCTGTTATAAGGTGATGCCATTCGGATTGAAGAATGCGGGTGCCACTTATCAACGGGCTATGGTAACATTATTCCATGACATGATCCATAAAGAAATTTAATGTTATGTGGATGACATGATTGCCAAGTCCCTCACAGAAGAAGACCACTTGGTGAATCTGTTGAAGTTATTCAAGCGTCTGAGGAAGTACCAACTGAAGCTAAACCCCAACAAATGCACATTCGGGGTGCGATCTGGTAAGCTGCTGGGATTTATCGTAAGTGAAAAGGGAATTGAAGTTGACCCTGACAAAGTAAAAGCCATTCAAGAAATGCCTGCACCTAAGACTGAGAAAGAAGTTTGAGGGTTCTTAGGCAGATTGAACTACATTTCACGGTTCATATCTCACCTTACTGCGACCTATGAACCTCTGTTCAAGCTGTTAAGAAAAGAACAAACGGTCAGGTGGAATGAAGACTGCCAAAGGGCTTTTGACAAAATCCAGGGATACTTACAGGAGCCTCCAATCCTTATGCCTCCAGTTGAAGGAAGACCTCTAATCATGTACTTGACAGTATTAGAAGAGTCAATGGGGTGTGTGTTGGGCCAGCATGACGAGTCTGGTCGAAAATAGTATGCAATATACTACCTAAGCAAAATGTTTACCGACTGTGAACAATGTTATTCACTGCTCGAGAAAACTTGCTGTGCTTTAGCGTGGGCTGCTCGCCGACTAAGGCAATATATGTTGACCCACACTACTTTATTGATCTCGAAGATGGATCCAGTCAAGTATATATTCGAGAAGCCAGCACTTACCGGACGGGTTGCAAGATGGCAAATGATTCTCACAGAATATGACATTCAGTACACATCTCAGAAAGCCATCAAAGGCAGTGTATTGTCTGATTATCTTGCTGAGAAACCCATCAATGATTACCAGCCTATGTGATTTGACTTCCCCGATGAAGACATCATGTTCATAAAAGCTAAAGATCATGAAGAGCCTATTCACACTGAAGGGCCTGACCCAGAAGAAGAATGGACTATGATGTTTGATGGGGCTGTTAATATGAATGGTCATGGTGTTGGTGCAGTACTCATTACACCTAAGGGAGTTCACATGCCTTTCTCGGCAAAACTCACCTTTAACTGCACTAACAACGAAGCTAAATACGAAGCTTTCATTATGGGTCTTGAGGAAGCCATTGACCTCAGGATCAAAACTTTGACTGTGTTCGGAGATTCAGCTCTGGTAATTAACCAAACCAACGGCAAATGGTACACGCACCAGGATCATCTGATACCTTATCGGGATTATACAAGGAGGTTGTTGACTTTCTTCACAACAGTCAAGCTTTAGTATATCCCTCGAGACGAGAATCAGTTTGCAGATGCTCTGGCTACCATTTCATCCATGATCAAAGTTCAAGCTGCCAACTTTGTGCCTCGAATTTCAGTGTCCAGACTTGACAGACCAGCATATGTGTTCTCAGTGGATGTTGTTAAAGATGACAAGCCTTGGTTCCATGACATTAAGTGCTTCTTGGAGGATCAAACATACCCACCTGGGGCATCATCCAATGATAAGAAGACATTAAGAAGGATAGCTGGAAGTTTCTTCTTAAATACTAATGGTTCCTTGTACAAGCGGAACTTTGATATGGTACTCCTCAGATGTGTTGATAGGGCAGAAGCAGACTTGTTGATGCACGAGGTGCACGAAGGATCTTTTGGTACCCATGCCGGAGGGCATGCCATGGCTAAAAAGTTGCTAAGATCAGGCTATTACTGGATCACAATGGATGAAGACTGTTGTGCCTATGCTAGAAAATGCCATAAATGCCAGATTTATGCGGATAAAGTACATGTGCCTCCCAATCCTTTGAATGTGATGTCTTCACCCTGGCCCTTCGCCATGTGGGGCATTGATATGATTGGCAAGATTGAACCAACTGCTTCAAATGGCCACAGATTCATTCTGGTAGCCATTGATTATTTTACCAAGTGGGTTGAAGCAGCTTCTTATGAAAATGTTACAAGGCAAGTGGTAGCCCGATTTCTGAAGAGAGATATCATCTGTCGGTATGGAGTGCCCGAGCGAATCATTACTGATAATGGTTCCAACTTGAACAACAAGATGATGGCAGAACTGTGTCGGGACTTCAAGATCCAACATCACAATTCTTCTCCTTACAGGCCGAAGATGAATTGCACTGTTGAGGCAGCTAACAAGAATATCAAGAAGATTGTGCAGAAGATGGTAGTTACCTACAAAGACTGGCATGAAATGCTACCATTTGCCTTGCATGGGTACCCTACGTCAATCAGAACATCCACTGGGGCAACACCGTATCAGCTTGTCTATGGTGTGGAGGCAGTCCTACCTGTTGAAGTTGAATTACCCTCCCTGCGGGTACTAATGGATGTTAAGTTAAATGAAGCAGAATGGGTCCGATCCCGATACGAGCAACTGAATCTGATTGAAGAGAAGAGGTTAGCTGCAATCTTCCATGGGCAGCTGTATCAGAAAAGAATGAAGAAAGCCTTCGATCAGAAAGTCAGGCTTCGAGAATACCAAGTAGGAGATCTTATGCTGAAAAGACTCCTCCCTCCTCACTCAGACCACAGGGGCAAGTGGACTCCAAATTATGATGGTTCGTTCATAGTAAAGAATGTTTTCTCTGGTGGATCACTGATGCTCAGTACTATGGATGGTGAAGACTTCCTGTCCCCTGTGAATTCAGATGCAGTTAAAAAATACTTCGCATAAAATGACCCGCTGGACATAAAAACAGAATGTAAGTCCAGGCAAAAATAGGGCATCCCGGCGAGTCAAAAACAGAATGAAAGACTCGGGCAAAAATAAGGGAAAATAAATAAAAAAAAATGTACACCCGCTGAGTTGAAAAGCCGCATTGGACAACTCAGGCAAAAATGGGTATCCCGGTGGATTGAAGACCCGAAAGGGCGATCCACGCAAAATAAAGGGTTAAGCGAACAACTGCATTCTAAATTCATCTGTATCGTTCACAACATGGCAAGCTTCGAAAGGTTAAAGCATCGGTCGGAATCAGCCTCCCTCAGAAAGCAAGATGAGAAGAAGGTCAAATGTCATACAAGTCATAGCAGAAGGGAAACTCCTTGAAGCGTCATCAACATTGCCACTGTCTTTTTGTTTCTCAATTTGTAACGATCTCCTCATTTCATGGGATCCGTTTCTTTGACTGTATCTTGCCAATTCAGGGCACGCAAATTAATAAAATCAGATTTTCGGTCACACACTGTCTCGTACTCTTTTATTTGCAAAATGTCCGATGTCATTAATATATTGGTCACATAAATACAGATGCGTCCCTTCTAAAAATACGTGCTTACAGGAAATATATTTGCTCCCGGGAGTGTCTAAACTCCTATGACGGAATCCAGTAAGGGATACCTCGGGGAACTTGTACGTTTCTTTGTCCTACAGGATTGTAGGTGTTCAAAGCACAACATGGGGCATGAAAGCTTCTCCCAGTAGGCTGCCAAATCATTATTTCCTCAGCACACCTTCCAAACAGCACCAGAGATGCTTGCTCCCCATCAGAGTTGCCAGGCATCACTTCTCCAACATTTCCTTCAGAGCAGTACCAGAAAGTGCTCATATCCCCAGCTGAGTTTTCAAGTATCATCCTCAGCAGGATCCCCACAGAAATCTCTAGGAGGATCTTTCAGTGATCTTTTTTCTTCCCCAGCCGAGTGCTAGACAGGGAACTAGCCCCGCAGAGTTTCAACTTATATCCAGAAGAGCAACGCTTGAAGATCTCACGACAGAGCGACGAAAGCTTCTACAGACCCCAGCTGGGTCCCTCATTACCAAGATAGGTTTATCAATGACCTACTTCCCCATGCAGAGTCATATATGTCAGGTCTACCATTGATCTCATCCCCAGCTGGGATGTCCACTTCAAGAAGATCAGCCGGAGATCGTCACCACAACGGGATCCAAATCCCGGATCGGTATCCTTGCATAATCATAGCATTCGCATCATATTTTCCCCCAGAGCGTAGCATTCCGTCTAATACGGAGCATTACGGCAAAAGTCAAACATTTGCATAATCATAAGCCATGTGTCGAGCTGAACACTTGTGAATGCCAAAATACCTCTCAAATTTCCCGGCAGAATATTAAAGCATTTCCTCTACACTCACAAATACAGAAACATGCTCCTCTTGGCACTCGTCTGTGTCGTCATTCCCCAGTAAAATTGCCCGAGCGTTCTCTACAAACAGATGCTTATACATTACAGATGCTTCTTGACACTCGTCTGTGCCATATCCTCAGCAGAAAGCCAAAGCGTCCCCTTCGCACTCACAACACATGTTTACATATATCTACACACTTCCCTGACACCCGTGTGTGTCACCTTCCCCAGCATAGTTGCCTAAAACACTTTGGAAACAAAATACTTGTTTATAATACACTTCTTCCGACACTCGTCCGTGTCGTGCTCTCCCTAGTAAGTTGAACACTCGTCTGTGTCTAATACATACCTTTTACTCATACAGATACTCGTCCGTATCTTGTTTACACCCCTTATTTCCCCTCAGAGTCGACACTCGTCCGTGTTCTTTGTTAACTAGTTGATACTCGTCTGTATCATCATCTCTGAACATGCGTTAAGCGTTTGCTTCTACTGATACTCGTCCGTATTATAGTCTTAAGGATGCTCGCCTGCATCTTTAATCTATACACCGTGTCAAAACACTTTTATTTTCTTGAATTTAGACACTCGTCTGTGTCTACTATTCCCCAGAAGAGTCTCCAGCAATTTTTTTTAAACTATTTCCTTTCTATCTGACATTCGTCCTATGTCATGATACCTTTCGGCAGCCGTACCCTGCCTGGTGATCGTCCTTCACCTTTTTTTGATGATTGACCTTCATCATTCCCTAGTGGAGTCTCTATTCATTAGAACCCCTTCTTATCCGACATTCGTCCTATGTCGTGATATTTTTAGCAACCGTCCCCTGCTAGGTGATTGTCCTTCACCTCTTGATGATCGTCCTTCATCATATTATCCAATGGCCGTCCCCATCGTTGATTCAGTTATCTGACATTCGTCCTATGTCATGATAAATACTGAGAGCAGTCGTACCCTGCTAGGTGATCATCCTTCACCTCTTGATGATCGTCCTTCATCATGCTTATCCGATGGCCGTCCCTATCGTCGACCCTTTCTATCCGACATTCGTCCTATGTCATGATACTTTCGGCAGTCGTACCCTGCCAGGTGATCGTCCTTCACCAATGGATGATCGTCCCTCATCTTATCCCCCAACAGAGCAGCCGTCCCCTGCTAGGTGATCGTCCTTCACCTTTGATAACCGTACCTCATCATTTATTTCATTTATGCTTTGAACTTGGTGGTCGTCCCCATCATTCACTATTACCTTTAATCCCCAGAGAATATTTGTTACTTTATTTTGGTGGTCGCCCCCATCATGATCTCTTATATCCCCAGCTTGCCAGTCGTCCCCGTCACTACTTTATTTCCCGCACTTTCCCCAACATGTCGGTCGTCCCCGTCATTGCTTCATCCCCAGCAGTCGTCCGCTTCCCGACGGTCGTCCTCCGTCGCCCGCACTTTATAAGCACACTTTATTTTCTTTTACAATCTATATCCCTTTTCTTCTTCATTCAGTGAGTGCAAATTTTGGACTGTCTTTGGTATTCAACCACAAGTTATCTTGTTTGCCTGTTAAGCCGTTGTTTACACCCTGCACAGCTAACTCATGCTTGAATAGGGGCAGTTGTAAACACCCCAAATTTGCCCTCACTCATTTCACCATGGCTTGTGATCTTTTCATATAGCATAGGTTCAACAATATCATCTCATATTGCATTTTTGCTTCACTGCATTGGTTCTAAGTCATCTGCATCTAGGGTTTGTGATCTGAGTCATCCCTGAGCTATTTGAGCCACTCCAAAGGTCATAAATCACTTCAAAGGGGTCCATGTATGTTCAATCATCATATTATATCCTCAAAAGATCAAGGAGGTCAAGAAAATCACAAGAACTGAGAAAGGCATGGAAGCAGAGCCAAGCTTAATTGCACAGATGACCTAAAATTAGGGTTTTGGTTTCAGAGGCCATAACTCCAAATTTTTTGGTCATTCTTGTTTCTATTGGTCTATATATGTTATGAGGATCATGCATATCAATTTTCATGAAGAAATTTAATGGGGAAGGCATCTGATCAGGAGATGACTTCTTAAGCAAGTCAGTGCAAAATCAGGGCATCTGAGGCCCCCACTGACCCAACCAAAGGGTGTTCTCCATCATTTTGATTGTGTATGATCTTTATTTGATCATAGAAGATGTTATAAGTTCACAAAATTGAAGAATTTCAAGCCATTTGCAAAGTTGCCTTTTTGGGAAAGTGACTTATAATGTAAACTTGCCATTTTGGGAAAGTTTTTCAACCTCCTCTTTTTGATTCAAAAATGCTTCAAATGAGAAAACTTTGGTCATGAAAGTTGTAGAATGGATCCTCCCATTTTCAAAAAGTACAAGAACTCATTCTAATTCATTTTGGATCAAAAGTTATGGCTTGTCAAAGTTGGCAAAAATCACATAATTTCATGTTTTACACCAAAGAGGCATTTTGCAAAATGGTATGATAAGGCATTCTAAAGGCTTTAAATGTGCACAAACACTTCACAACATGCTCATGTGACCTCTAAAGATCAGAATTGGCCCAAGAATTATGCATTTTGGTGCCTTGAACCTAAAGAATTTCCAAAAGGGGCCAAAGTTGGACAAATTTGCAAAATCACACATAGGCTTCAATCCACTTGCTGCATTGCCTCAAATCTTACTTCCATGGTTCTCCTTGATCACAGCTGCACAAGACATGCCCTTGTCCTTGGCCTGCCATGACCCATACCTCAAAGGACACCTAACATTGACTTTTTGCAAAATGGACCATACCAATCAGCATAGGCCACACCAACTCCACAGACCTATCACAGTTTGATAAGTGGGCCAAATGGAACTCAAAACACGCAAGAAGCAAGCTTGAATACACAGCATCATCAGCATTCACAAAAATCCCTCTTTGTGCATTTTTCTTCGAATCTCAATACACAAACATCAAACCTCAAAACCAACTTCACCATTCATTCAGAAAAGCTTCATAGAGCATAAACCACCCTTCATCTTGCCTTGAAAGCCCTTGAAACAGAAATACGATTTTTCATCCCCTTTGGACAGAACTTCATCAATCTCACAAACTAGCCACCATAAACTCCAACTAAGCCTCAAAGCATCTTCAGGGAGATCATTGGAGGGACTTTAAAGCCAAAAAGCTGCCTGAAAGTTCCAGAGTTGAAAGTTACATCTCAGGTAGCTCTCTCAAATTTTTTTCCAGAAATCCTCTTTTAAGTTATAGAATTGTTCCTCATGGTCTCCTGATTACTCTGAGCTTTGTGGTTTTGAAAATGGTGAAGAAATGAGCATGAACCGAATCTCTGAAATTTTTGACCTAAAAGAGATTGATTCGATTCATGCTTGTTTCTGAGAATAAGTTGTTTTCGTGCCTGGATTCTTGTTCCTTGATGTTTGTTGAGTGATTCTGGAGCTTTAGGGGGCTTGGGGGGAGGTTTTGAGAGAGATAGCAATTTTCAGGGAGGGATGTCACCGGAGAAGACGACCGGAGCTCTTCTCTGGTGACCTGAATGTCATTAGGGTTTAATCTGTGATTAGGGTTCAGTTTAAATATGGAGCGTACGATGGTGTTTCCCACGCGTGTTCAAGGGCTCAGAACACCCCATTTAGCCCTAATCCACGTCATTAAGTTAATTAATTAGGTTTTAGTTTTAAATATGTCAGTTTGAATCTGGGCCATAGGATCTGGCGCCAGTCAATTCCCTCCAATTCTATTTGAATGTGAGCCTCAGGATTTGCATACTTTTCCATTTATTCAATTTTAATTCATTTTGTTTGTATTTTATTTACACGAATTTTTAAAAATAGCAAAACATATTAAAAAATTCTGAAATTTTTTGTCAAACCTTTTATTAATTTTCAGAACCCAAAAATATTTTTATTTTCATTTTTTGCATTAAAAATTATTTTTAAATCATTTAAATGTTTATTTTTAATTAGTTAATGGTAATTAATTAATTAAAAATGCATTTAGGTATTTAAAAATCACAAAAAAATTCACATTACATTTTAAAACATTTAGAAACATTATCAAACTCTCAAAACAAATTTCTTTTTGGTCCTTGGTGTATTTTGACAATTTTCATTGGGATAAAAGTTATTTAAAGGCAATGTTTTGGTCTTAACTTGAAAAAATTCATTCTGCCTAACCATGAAGAGTTTGATGATGGTTCTTCTTGCATTGCATCCTTCATATCATGTAGTTTCTAGGGTAAAATTGGTTTGAATTTATCTTTCATTTTCAATTTGTTTTGCATTTTTCATTGTGAGGTATCCCAAAACCCTAGTTGACTTGAGAAATTCATAACTTCCATTAGGTTAAGAGTTAGGTCCCCTCCTTTGGGCAGTGAACTTGTGTAGGGTTAGGGTTCCTTTGATCCCATTTGCAATTTTTTCTCTTGTCATTTGCTTCTGATTTTGAGTTTTGCTTTGTATCTTGTACATAAACCCTAATTCTTGCCTTCCCTGGTATCCATCTCTCATATGCTTGCATTCAAGAACTTGCCATGACATTTTGTGCATCCACGTGATCCATAAGACATCTTAGGACATATTAGAATCATGTTTGATCATTGCATCATTCATTTGACATGTCATACTTTCATTGCATTTCATAAACTTGCATGAACCTTCATGGTTCAAGGCATGCTCCATATACATCCATCCTCTTGTATGCTCACATATATGAATCTTGTATGGCTTTGCATCATCTTTTGACATCATTTGCATCATGTGTATGTTTCTGACTTTGGCCTTTTCCCTTCCATATGCATTGTTTCATCTCATTTCTTCCTTTATGCATCTTGTACTAACTTTTCAGGTTAATGGTAAGTTTGTTTGGGAGGTGGATTGGCCTTCACCTCCTACCTCTTCTCACCTTATCATTTTACATCCTTGCTGCATTTTTAATTGTCTTTGAGTGAACTTGCTCACTTGTGCCTCTCTTCCCTCTTTTCTCTTCTCATCTCATCTCTTTTCTATCTTGTTCCTCCTTGGTGGCATTTGAAGATCTCTTTCCTTCTTAAGCCTCATAAACCCTAGGTATAACCAAGCATGATCACAATTAGGGTTTGATTAGTCCCCCATTAGTTTTACCCTTGTGTCATCTTTGTGTCTTCTCTTCTCACCTCTTAATCAGGGACTAAACCTTAAAGGTTTTAAGGCTTTGTGTTTAAGCTTATGCCTGTATCCTTCTATTAGGATGGAGTGTATGACTTTAATCCTAAGTGTTAAACCCTTAATGTGTTTAAATCCTCTAATCAATCCATCTAATAATAACTAAGACATCAAGCTTGTAACTTGGGCCTTGCATTAGGGTTCTAATTCTTCCTTAATTGGTTAAGAAGGACTAACCCTAGTGTTAATGGACAAGTCCCCCTCAAGTTGTCTTACCAATCATAAAATCCACTTCTTAATCTTATCATTAACTAAAATCCACTTTAATAAAGGCTTTGTTTTATCATGAGGTTAATCCATAATCATGGATTAAGTTTAGGAGCCTTCCTCAGCTTAAAAATGTTCTCATCTATTATCCTTCTATTAGGATGGTGTAATGAGTCCATTAAATCCTTGATTATGGCTTAAACTCATTACTTAACACTAAATAAAAACAACAAAAACATCTAAATAAATGCAAACAGGTTAATGATCTTAATCCTACATCATGGTGATTAAGTGTGAGGTGTTTACTTCATACTTAAGGTATTCTCATTACCCCTAATCAGAGGGAGGATGTGATGAGTTTACTAACCCTTGGTTTAGGCTTAAGCTCATTTTCTTATGACAAACACAAAAAAGCAATAAAAGATTGAAAGCACAAAAAACAAACAATAATCGTCTCCTCCGGGATTCTTTTCTCATCTCATTCACTCATAAACGAGAACTCGCTTCTTCCGTCTAATGCAAGACAGTTTGCACCTGAGCCAGACAGGACATACACTTGAGCATAGACAAGTAAGCAGTTCACAAGTCAATTTATCTTTCAGTCTCTTTGGGTCGAACTACGGTGTTCTGACTTCCTCATTGCATGAGAGGATACGTAGGCATAACTTAACAGTTATCGAACAAAATTCTCTGTATATCCCCCATCTTTCAGCATTATTCTTTAAACCTCATAGTTTTGAGCTTCATACTCTTGTTCTTACGCTGACACTTCTCTTATACACTTCATACTTCTTTTACACTGACACTTGCATTCTTTCCAGCTTTGATGCACAGATTGCACTGACACTACCCCTTTAAAACACAAATCTTTTAAGCGTGGATCCCGTCGAGTACGACGGACAATCTGGGTGCTAATACCTTCCCAGGTTGTAACCAACCCCCTTTCTCAGTCTCTCTGGTTCGCAACTGTCTTATCCATATCTTTTCTAGGTTTATGCAGCATTACCTTTCCTCCGGGATAAAAATGCATAGCTGGCGACTCTATTCATCTTCTCTTCCCTTTTGCCGACCGTTCACGTCTGTACCCCTCTTGGCCCTGTGTCATCAGGTGGGAGCGACAATTATTCCCCGCAGATATAAGCCAAAGCGTCCCCTTTGCATTCTCAAATACATATACCTACACACTCTTCTTGACACTCGTCCATGCCATATTCCCCCAGCATGGTTGCCAAAACACTGGTTGCAAACCAAATGTTTGTTTATACCCACAGGTCGCCAAAACACCTTTTTGCATTCTTACATACAAATATTTGTTCATAACTTATACATATTCTCTTTTGACACTCGTTCGTGTCATACATTCCCCAGCAAATTGAACACTCGTCCGTGTCTTACTCATACTTCGCCAATAAACCAATACTCATTTATACTTATATAGAAGTCTCCGATACTCGTCCGTATCCTGTTTATATATCACTTCTCAACAGATTCGACACTCGTCCATGTTCTTTGTTAACCAGTTGGTACTCGTCCGTATCATTATCTCTGAACACGCGTCAGCATTTGTTTCTACCGATACTCGTCCGTATCATGGTCCTAAGGATGCTCGTCCGCATTTTTAATCTATACACATCTTCAAACACTTATACCTTTTACTCTTGAGCGTGAGCACTCGTCCGTGTTTACCGTTCCCCAGTAAGTCACCAACAAAACAATTTTTCTCCTATCCGACATTCGTCCTATGTCGTGATACTTTTGACAGCCGTCCCCTGCCAGGTGATCGTCCTTCACCTTTGGATTATCGTCCCTCATCCCTTTCCCCAGTGGAATCTCCATTATCGGAACCCTTTTCTATCCGGCATTCGTCCTATGTCGTGATATTTTTAGCAGCCGTCCCCTGCTAGGTGATCGTCCTTCACCTCTTGATGATCGTCCTTCATCATTTTATCCGATGGCCATCCCCATCGTTGATCTTGTTATCCGACATTCGTCCTATGTCGTGATAAAACCCCGAGAGCAGTCGTACCCTGCCAGGTGATCGTCCTTCACCTCCTTGATGATCGTCCTTCATCATTTACCCAATGGTCGTCCCTATCGTCGACTTTTTCTATCCGACATTTGTCCTATGTCGTGATAAAGAGAAGCTGTCCCCTGCTAGGTGTAAACACCCCAAATTTGCCCTCACCCATTCACACCATGGCTTGTGATCATTTCATATGCATAAACACACTCATATCATCTCATATCTCATTTTTTGATTCACTGCATAGTTTTTAAGTCATCTGCACCTAGGGTTTGTGATCTGAGCAACCCAAAAGCTTCTTGAGCCACTCCAAAGGTCATCAATCACTTCAAAGGGGTCTATATGTGTTCAAGTATCATATAGCATCCTCTCAAAGTCAAAAATGCAAGAGGATCACAAGAACTGGGATTGGTGTGGATGCAGAGCCAGGTTTGACTGCACAGTTGACCTAAAATTAGGGTTTTGGTTTCAGAGGCCATAACTCCAAATTTTTTGGTCATTCTTGTTTCCATTGGTCTCTATATGGTATAGGGGGTATGCATATCAATTTTCATGAAGAAATTCCATGGGGAAGTCATCTGATCAAGAGTTGACTTTTCAGACAAGTCAGTGTAAAATCAGGGCATCTGAGGCCCCCAATGACCCAACCAAGGGGTGATCTTCATCATTTTGAGTGTATATGATCTTTATTTGATCATGGAAGAAGGTTGAAGTTCACAAAAAATCAAGAATTACAAGTTTTTGCAAAGTTGACTTTTTAGGGCATGGTTGACTTTTCAAGAATATGTCATTTTATGCCATTTTTCAAGCCTTGCTTTTTGATCCAAAAATGCTTCAAATGAAAAAACTTTGGTCATGAAAGTTGTAGAATACATTTTTCCCTTTTCAAAAAGTACAAGAACATGACCTAATTCATTTTGGATCAAAAGTTATGGTGTGACAAAGTTGGCAAAAATCACTAATTTTCAAGTTATGCACCAAATGAGAAATTTGCAAAATCATGTACCAAGGCAAATTGTAACTTCTAGTTCACATCAAACCATTACACAAACATTCTATGTGACCTAAAAATCAGATTTGGACCAAGACTTCTCATGTTTCATGGCTTGTGGGACAAGATCTTTCCATATGAACCAAAAGTATACAACTTGCAAAACCATCATCACACTTTCACCAACTTGCTGCATTGGCTATTGGACCTTTCTAGCTTCACTTACACACCATGCTGCACCAGCCCATGTACTTGTGCTAGCCTAGGGTTCAACCCATGCCTTCCTTACAACAAAGTGGACTTTTTGCAAAAGTAAACATCCCAATCACAGCAGGCTAAGTCACATCCTCTGGCCACTTGGAATTGTTTATACTATCCATTTGCAAGCTAAACACATAATGAAGCCAGCCTGAAAACTCACCACAACACACATACACCAACTCACCCTAATCTGCATCTTCCTTCGAATCTGGTTCCACAAGCTACAAACATTCAAGCAAGTCTCACCATCATCCTCACCTTGTCTCACTGAACCTAAAACAACAAAGAAACAAGCCAGAAGCACACTAGAACACAACATTCACAAAAACACTCCAACCTGCATTTCCATTCGAATCACCTTCCACAGCCACAAAACATCCAAACTCTTTTCACCAACAAATCAAGCACATCAAAAGGAATCAAAACCACCCTTCACATTGATCTAAAACAGCCTATACACAGAGCTCATTTTCTGCTATATCAGATAGGAACATCTCAAAATAGCTTGCTTAAGCTCATTCCAAGCCTGCCATTAGCACCAGGAGGATCAATGGAGTAAGTTGGTACCATGAAGTAGCCCAGAAAGCCCAGAAATAGAAGCTTCCATCTCAGGTATGACCATAGAAACTTTTCTCTCAGAGCTTGATTTTTAAGTTACAAACTGATTATTCATGTCTTGCTGGTCATGAGGATGTTCTCAGAATCAAAAATGAGCAAGAAATGAGCTTGTACTGATGCTCTGAAATTTCACCCGTGGATTTTGTTTTCTTCGATTTGCATGATTCTTGGGGTTTAAATGATGTTTGAGGGTGGGTTCGTGTCCTAGGATGTTAGAGGATCCTTTAGATGTGTTTATTTTGTTGAGTGGTTGCCTGAATCATGTTTTAGGGTTTTGGGGTCGCCGGGGAAGATGACCGGAGCTTCTCTCCGGTCACCTGAATGTGGTTAGCCCTAATCTCAGGTCATTAAGTGCGTTTGAATATTGAGCGTTGGATTGGTTGACCCTGTGGACTTCCCGCGTGGATGGTTGGCCCAGATTCACTTGTTTGTGCCCTAATCACTTTAGTTAGGTTAATTAATCATAATTAAGTGAATTAACTCAGATGCAATCCTGGCCACTAGATCTGGCGCGTGGTCAACACTTTTAAACCCAGAGCTCATCTCAGCCTTCCATTCGTTTGACTTTCTCTTATTTCAATTTATTTTCATTTCTTTTTCATTTTATTTGCATAATTTATTTAAAATAGCAAAATTGTTTTAAAAATTATGAAACTTTTTCCCAAGAGTTTCATTAATTTTTAAAACACAAAAACATTTTTACTTTTATTTTTAGCATTTAAAAAGTATTTTAAAATATTTAAAAGTTTATTTTTAATTGATTAATGAAAATTAATTTATTAAAAATACTTTTAGGTATTCAAAAATCACAAAAAAATTCATGAAATGTTCTAAGACATTTAGAAACATTGTCCAACCTTCAAACCAAATTTCTTTTTTGATCTTGATGCATTTTGAGAATTTTTCATGGAATTAAAATCATTTTGATGCATTATTTTGATCCAAACTTCCAGATATCATTTCTGCCTAACCATTGAGAGTTGGACCTTGATTCTTTTTGCATTGTGTTTAGCATATCATGTAGTTTGTGAGATTAAATTGGCATGGTTTGATCTTTCATTTTCCATTTTTTTGGCATTTTTCTTGTTAAGGAACCCTAAAACCCTAGAAAACTTGTAAAAATCATATCTTGAGATTGGTTAGGAGTTGAGATCTCTCCTTTGGGCATTGGGTTAGTATAGGATTAGGGGTCCTTTGTGTGGCATTTTCAATTTTTTATCTTAGGGTTTGCTTCTGATTTTGACTTTTGTTTGATGCATTGTTCATAAACCCTAATTTGAGCTTCCATATGCATCCATCTTGCATTCTCTTGCATAACATGACTTGCCATGACATTTCAAGCATCCATGTGATTCATTTAACATCATAAGACATATTGAAAGCATGTTTGATCATTGCATCATGTATTTGCCATGTTGTATGCCATGTGCACTTCATAACTTTTCATGTATGTCCATGCTTCCTAACTTGCTTCATTTGCATTCATAAGCTTGTATGATCATCCACATGTTTTGTTTCTGGTTGATAGCATCTTCATAGCATCTTTACCATCTCATATTTGCTTCTGGTTTTGGTTTGCATCATGTCATTCCATCCCATTTTGCATTGCATTGCATTTCTTTTCTAACCTTTCAGGTGGTAAGTGATTTTGAGAAGTGAATTTGCCTTCACTTCTCATACTTTCTTCTCATCTCTCTCTTGCATCCATGCTGTATTTTTATATGTGTTTGAGTTTGAGCTTGCTCATTCTTCTTCTTCCCACTTTCTTTCTTCAAGTGACTTGACTTCTTGAATGAAGCAAGTTGCTTTGCTTCTCTTGATCCTTTCATCTGCTTCCTGGTGGTTCCATTGAAGATTGTTCTTGCAAACCTCACAAACCTTAGGAACAACCAAGCATGACAATGATTAGGGTTTTGATTAGTCTCTCCTCTTAGTTTTCACCTTTGTGTCTCTTTTGAGTCATCTCTTCTCATCTCATAATCAGGGACTAAACCCTAAAGGCTTTAAGGCTTTGTGATTAAGCTTATGCCTGCATCCTTCTCTTAGGATGGAGTGTATAACTTTAATCCTAAGTGTTAAACCCTTAATGTGTTTAAATCTCTTAATCAATTCACTTAATAAGTATCAAGACCTCACACTTGTAACTTGGGCCTTGCATTAGGGTTCTAATTCTTCCTTAAATGGTTAAGAAGGACTAACCCTAGTGTTAATGGACAAGTCCCCCTCAAGTTGTCTTACAAACCATAAAATTCACTTCTTCACCATGTCATTAAATAAAATCCACTTAACCAAAGGCTTGTTTTGTCATGAGTTTAATCCCTAATCATGGATTAAGTTGAGGAGCTTTCCTCAGCTTAAACATTCTCATCTATTATCCTTCTATTAGGATGGTGTAATGAGTCTGTTTAATCCTTGATTATGGCTTAACCTCATTACTCAACACTAAACAAAAACACCAAAAACATCTAAATAATCACAAGTAGGTTAATGATCTTAATCCTACACCAAAGGTGATTAAGTGTGAGAATCTGACTTCACACTTAAGGTATTCTCATTACCCCTAATCAGAGGGAAGATGTGATGAGTTTACTAAATCCATTGGTTTAGACTTAAGCTCATTGACTTATGACAAATTCTCAAAAGCAATAAAAGACTGAAAACACAAAAACAAACAATAATCGTCTCCTCCGGGATTCTTTTCTCATCACACTCACTCATAAACGAGAACTTGCTTCTTCCGTCTAATGCAAGACAGTTTGCACCTGAGCCAGACAGGTCATACACTTGAGCATAGACAAGTAAGCAGTTCACAAGTCAATTCACCTTTCAGTCTCTTTGGGTCGAACTACGGTGTTCTGACTTCCTCATTGCACGAGAGGATACGTAGGCATAACTTAACAGTTATCGAACAAAAGTCTCTGTATATTCCCCCCTTTCCAGCTTTATTCTTTTAGCCTCATTATCATGAGCATTTCATCTTTGTTTTGCACTGACACTTCACTTATACACTTCATTTCTTTTACACTGACACCTGTACACCTTTTTTTCCAGTTCATTTATACACAAATTGCACTGACACTACCCCTTTAAAACACAAATCTTTTAAGCGTGGATCCCGTCGAGTACGACGGACAATCTGGGTGCTAATACCTTCCCAGGTTGTAACCAACCCCCTTTCTCAGTCTCTCTGGTTCGCAACCGTCTTATCCATCTTTTTCTAGGCTTATGCAGCATTGCATTTCCTCCGGGATAAAAATGCCTAGCTGGCGACTCTATTCATCTCCAGTGAGTTCACGGCTGTGTGTTCTCACTGTCCCTCTCGCCGACCGTTCGCGTCTGTACCCTATCTGACTTAGCTTCATTTAGTGGGAGCGACACTAGGTGATCATCTTTCACCTTTGATGATCGTACCTCATCATTTATTTCATTTATTCTTTAAACCGATGGCCGTCCCCATCGTTGTTTACTTTACTTTTCAAACCTGATGGCCGTCTCCATCATTGCCTTTGTTTTAATCCCCAGAAAACCTTGTTTCTTTACCTGATGGTCGTCCCCATCATGATCACTTTATTTCCCCATCTTGTCGGCCGTCCCCGTCATTGCTTTACTTACCGCTTTATCCCTAGCAGTCATCCTCTGCTCAATGGTCTTCCTTTATCGCCTTCATTTTATAATCATACTATACTACTTTTTACAATTTATATCCCTTTTCTTCTTCTATCCAACGAGTGCAAATTTTGGACTGTCTTTGGTATTCAACCACAAGTTATCTTGTTTGTCTGATAAGCCAGGCACTTACATCCTGCACAGCTAACTCATGTTTGAATAATTTGCCCTCACTCATATCACACCATGGCTTGTGATATTTTATGTTTTCATAAGCATAAGCATACCATCTCATATTGCATTTTTGTTTCACTGCATAGTTCAAAGTTCATCTGCACCTAGGGTTTGTGATCTGAGCAATCCAAGATTCCATCTGAGCCATCCCAAAGGCCTCAAAGCTTTCCAAGAGGGTCCATGTGTATTCTATCATCATATTATGTCCCTCAAAGTTCATGGAAGTCAAGAGATCACAAGAACTGGCAAGGCATGGAGGCAGGGCTAGGGTTTTCACTACACAGATGACCAAAATTAGGGTTTTGGTTTCAGAGGCCTTAACTCCAAAATTTTGGGCCATTCTTGTTTCTAATGTTCTTAAGATGTTATAAGGATCATGTGTACCAAGTTTGATGAAGAAATTCATTGTGGAAGTCATTTGTTCACTGGGTAACTTCTTGAGCAAGTTAAGTCAAAATCAGGGCATCTGGGGCCCCCAACAATGGAACCAAAGGGGTATTTTCATCAAATTGAAGTTCTATGATCCTTATTTTATCTCAAAAGAGGTTGGAAGTTCACAAGATTGAAGAATTTTGAGCCATTTGCAAACTTGCCAAAAATGGAAATGACTTGTAATGGAAACTTTCCATTTTGGGAAAGTTTTTCAACCCCCTCTTTCTCAACCAAAAATGCTTCAAATGAAAAATTCCTGGTCATGAAAGTTGTATATTAGGTCTTTCCCTTTTCAAAAAGTACAAGAACATGTCTTGATTCATCCAATAACTCAAGATATGGCCTTTCAAAGTTGGCAAAAATCCTAAAATTTCAAGTTTTATGCCAAAGAGGGATTTTGCAAATTGGCATGTTAAGGAATTATAATGACTTCAAATGGACACAAACATTTCACAATATGTCAAATGGACCTCTAAACATCAGAATTATGCTTTGAACCATGCATTTTCATGCCTTGAACTTCAAGGAATCTCAAAAGGGCCAATACTTTCAAGAATTGCAAAATGGTATGAATCTCTCCATCCACTTGTGCCAGCATGCCAAAACCAATTCCATGGCTCTCCACAAAGTCAGCTGAGGCCAGACACCCTAAGAACTCAGGCCTGCACCATGCACATACCTCAAGGTACAAAATCTTGACTTTTTGCATTTCACACCATACCAATCACACTATGCCACAACAACTCTCTGAACCAATCACTACACATTATACAAACCTCAAGCAACTCAAAACACATAACACAAGCAGCTGAATCTTGCTCATACTCAGAATCCCCAAAACTTGTCAAAAACTTCATTTCTTCGAAACTCACTCCTCAGCCAACATAAATCACAAACTCTTCCACCAATCAACTCAGCATCATCCCAGGATCATTTCCCACCCATCACCATAGCCTGAAACATCCCCAAACTCAAACACGATTTCTACAACCTCAGAACTGAAACTCACAAAAAAGGCCAAATAAACGCACTTCAAGCATCAAAGCATTCTCAGGAAGCTCATTGGAGTTGATATGTACCAAAGAAAGGTCCAGAAAGCTCAAAAACTGAAAGCTCAACCTCAGGTAACCTCAAGAACATTTTTTCCAGAACTTTCATTTTAAGTTTCTAAATGAATCTTCATACTTCACTGATCTCCCTGGTGTAATTTGTTTTGAAAATGGTTGAGCATTAAACATGTATTGAACTTCTGAAAGTTTTGTTCAGTTTTACGATTTGCTTCGAATCTTGTTTTTGATGTATGATAAATGTGTTTCGATGATGGATTCTTGCTTAGGGATGTTAGGAGAGTGATTCTGGAGCTTTAAAGCTTTTTATTTAGCCTAGGGAAGAAGATAGGTGTTTTGGTTGGCCGGAGAAGATGACCGGAGCTTGCTCCGGTCACCTGAAAGACATTAGAGTTAGATTAGGGTTTAATCTTGCCAATTTGAACGTAGGCCGTAGGATCCTGTTTAGCGCGCATATGGAAGGCCCAGATTGATTCATTAAAACCCTAAATCTGATTAATTAGATTAATTAGGTTTATTAATTAATTTTTTCCAAATCAGATCCCAACCATCAAAACACGCGCGCAGTTAACTTCCCCCCTAGGTTTGAATCTCAGCCCTTGGATTGATATACTTCCCTCTTTATTTCATTTTATTTTCATTTTATTCTATTTCTTTTGTACAATTTATTAAAAATAGCAAAAATCATCCAAAAAATATTTCCTTTTTGCATTTTGGTTTTAAATATTTTTCTCAACCTGAAAATGATTTTTATTTTATTTTTTTGCATTAAAAAAGTATTTTTAAAATATTTAAATGTTATTTTTAATTAATTAAAGTCTTTTAATTAATTAAAAATACATTTAGGTTTCTAAAAATCACCAAAAAAAATCATGAATCATCCCATTGCATTTAAAAACATTTTCAAACTCTTCATACAAAATTCTTTTTAGGTTTGATCATAGTTTGTGAATTTTCTTTGAATTAAGGGTCATTAAATATCATTTTTTGAACCCTAACTTTAAAAAATCTTTTCTGCCTAACCAAGAAGAGTTTGAAGATGATTCTTTTTGAATTATTTTGCGTATGGCATGTAGTTTATAGGTCTTTTATCTCATGAATTTATCTTGCATTTTCAATTTGATTTGCATTTTTCCTTTTAAACCTCTTAATCAAATCATCTTAATAATCACTAAGATTTTATCTTGTAACTTGGGCCTTACATTAGGGTTCTAATTCTTCCTTTATGGTTAAGAAGGACTAACCCTAGTGTTTAATGGACAAGTCCCCCTCAAGTTGTCTTACAAACCATAAAACTCATTTCTTAATCTCATCCCTTAATTAAAATCCACTTAATAAAGACTTTGTTATCTAATGAATTTAATCCCTAACCATGGATTAAGTTGAGGTATCTTCCTCAGCTTAAGTGTTCTCATCTATTATCCTTCTATTAGGATTGTGTAATGAGCCCACTAATCTGTGATTAGAGATTAAACTCATTACTTAACACTAAACAAAAACCCAAAAACATCTAAATAATCATAAGTAGGTTAATGATCTTAATCCTACATCATCA
Organism: Lathyrus aphaca; assembly: GCA_963966055.1. Taxonomy (NCBI): domain Eukaryota; kingdom Viridiplantae; phylum Streptophyta; class Magnoliopsida; order Fabales; family Fabaceae; genus Lathyrus; species Lathyrus aphaca. The sequence goes on from OZ014524.1 coordinate 296,057,225, forward strand.
TGGTAATTAAGTTGAGATGCTTATCTCATACTTAAGTAGGCTCATTATCCCTAAGTAGGGAGGATATAATGAGTTTACAAGCCCTTATTTTGGCTTAAGCTCATCAACTTATGCAAAGCACCAAAAACAATAACAAAACTGAAAACACAAAAAACAAACAATAATCGTTTCCTTCGGGATTCTTTACTCATCACACTCATTCACATGCGGGAACTTGATTCTTCTGTCTAATGCAAGACAGTTAGCACTCGAGCCAAACGAGTCATACACTTGAGCATAGACAAGTAAGAAGTTCACAGTCAATTTTTTTCAGTCTCTTTGAGTCGAACTACGGTGTTCCGACTTCCTCATTGCACACGAGGATACGTAGGCATAACTTAACTATTATCGAACAAAAGTCTCTGTGTCTTCCCCCTCTTTCAGCATTCTCTTTTAAGCCTCAGTTCCTGAGCATTCACCCTTTTGCACTGACACTTGTACATTCATTCTCAGCTTTTGCACACAGATAGCACATACACTACCCCTTTAAACACAAACTTTCAGGTGTGGATCTCGTCGAGTACGACGGACAATCTGGGTGCTAATACCTTCCCAGGTTGTAACCAACCCCCTTTCTCAGTTTCTCTGGTTCGCGACCATCTTATCCATCTTTTTCTAGGTTTATGCAACATTACCTTTCCTTCGGGATAAAAATGCCTAGCTGGCGACTCTATTCATTTCACCTTCATTTTCTCCTTTCGCTGACCGTTCGCGTCTGTACCCTATCTGACCCGGTGTCTTTTCGAGGGAGCGACAATATTGAGCTTGGATTACTTTTTACACTCTCTCAGTGTGGCTTGTATTGGTTTTCAACATGTTTGGGATTGCTATCTGCACCTTCGTTTCTTTATTCCAATTTTATTTTTATTTCTTTTTCTAGTTTCATTTTCAATTATTATAAATAGTTATAGATCTTTAAAAATTCCAAAAAAATTCATGAATGTTATTTTGAGTTTTCTAAAATTTATCCAAATTTTATTTTTCATTTTATTTTATTTTTAACAGCCTGAATTAATTTTGCAATTAATTTATTTTGAGTTGCTTTGTAACTTGTGCACTAAGTAACACTTTCACATGTATGTTTCACTTCACTTTAAACTTCCTCATGTCTCCTCTAATTGACTTAGTATGTGCTTGTATGCCTTGTGTGATGATTGTCTCTCCTTATTAGGCACATAATTAACATGTTTAGGTTCTGACTTTGATGTTACTTGATGATTTTTGACTTGTCTACTTCTTTTAATCACATGTTCTCATCTTACTTCTCCTTGTTGCTTTGCTAGTGGTTTGTGGGTTTTCTTTCATTCTCTTTGGTGTGACTTTGTATGACTAACATTTGCACTCTTACATGATCATTAGGTTCTGACTTTTTTGACTTGTGATGATTAAATGCTTGTTCTTCCATTGTTTGAACCTATTTGGACTTCTCTTGTCATTTGTGAATGTTTTTAACACTTTCAAGGGCTATGGTAAGTAAGAGGTGTGGATGAGATTTCTACATCTAAAACTTCTTTCTCCTCTTTCTTTTACATTTTCTCCATTTGTGTATGTGATGTGCTTAGCCATCAATTGTTCAACTTATTTTCATCCCTTTTAGAAATAACTTAACTTCTTTAAGAGAAGTAAGTTGCTTTCTACCTCTTTTCTTCTTTTTCTTTTTCTTTCTTTTCTTTCCTTCTTCTTCATTAGGGTAGACTTCAAACCATATTAACCTATGACTCTCATGCATGATAACACTTAGGATTATTAGTCCTTTTTAGTTTTTTTTACCTTTGAGATCCTTTGGTTCTCTCTCTTTCTCATCTTCAAAAAGAAACCTAAAAAACATTTAATAATGGTTGAAGTAGTCTTGTGTGTATGGACTTATTCCATGGGGCACTTGTAATCTTCCCATCTTGGGATGGTACAAGCTTGTTTAGCGTGATGTACAAGTCTAATCATGAGACTATCTTCACAAATAAAAGCTAAGAAACACTTCTTAACTAAAAATCACAAAAACACTTAATAAAGGTCAATACGTCAGTGTATCTGAGTCTTCCTCTTAGGGACCAGATCTGGGGATTTCCCTTATAGCTATGTGTACTTCTTGCCCATTTCATTTTGGGATGATGTAAGAAGTACACATCCCATTGAGTAAGACTTAGTTACACTTAACTATGCAAACCTCAAAGAAAAAACTCCTAAAAAACATTGAACAAAGAATAAACGTCTCTCCTTCGGGACTTCTTTTCTCATCACCTTCACTCATAACGTAAGAACTTACTCCTACTTGTCACTTTGCAAGATGGTAACACACTCAAGCCAGACAAGTCTGCAACACCTGAGCATTGACATAAGCAGTTCAAGATTTTAAAACACAAGCCATTTTCCTCTCTAGTTAAGGGAACTACGGCGACTTTGATCCTCATGTCCAGATGAGGTACGTAGGCAGCAGGGTACACCCCGTTCGAGCACTCTTTTATTTTCCCTACATTTTCCCCCTTTCTTTTATTTTCTTATCCAGTTCCTATCTTTCTTTTGCAACAGCTTCATCCTTCACCCTTTGAAATAGTTTCTTTGCAAGTGTGGATCCCATTGGGTACGGCAGATGATCTGGGGTGCTAATACCTTTTCAGCTTGTAACTGACTCCCGAACCCAGTTCTTTGGTTCACATGACCTTTGTCCTTTCTTTTCTTCATCTGGTTTGTGCAGCATTTCAATTCCCGTTCCTTTGGGATAAAAATTAATGGCTGGCGACTTTACCCTTTTCCGTGCCACTTTCGTGTTTGTACCAGGATGGAAATCCAGGGAACGACAATGATCTACCAAGCCAAAGGTAAATGGGAAACCCATGATGAGAAGTTGATCCCATACCGTGCCCATGTTGTGGAGTTGAGAAAATACTTTGATGAAGCCACTTTCCACCATGTTCCAAGGCAATAAAATCAAATAGAAGACGCGTTGGCTATGTTGGCCTCCATGTTTCAAGTCAGATTTCTAAACGAGGCTCCGCTAATTACGATCGAGCGAAGAACTGCACCAGCCTACTATTTATTGGTTGAAGAAGAAACTGATGAGAAATTGTAGTTTTATGACATTAAGAACTACTTGCAAAATCAAGAATACCCAGTGGATGCAACAAATTTAGATAAGAAGACTCTTAGAAGATTGGCGTCCAAGTTTTTCCTTAGCAACAATGTGTTTTACAAGATAAATCATGATATAGTCCTGCTCAGATGCGTGGACAAACACGAAGTAGACTTATTAATCAAAGATATTCATGAAGGATCATTTGGAACACCTGCCAATGGACATGACATGTCCAAGAAGATCTTGAGAGATGGTTTCTTTTGGTTGACCATGGAGTCTGATTGTTTCAGTTATGCCATAAAATGTCACAAATGTCAAATTTATGCCGACAAGGTGCATGTGCCTCCGACACTGTTGAATGTTTTATCATCACCTTGGCCTTTCTCAATGTGGGGAATTGACATGATAAGAGAAATTAAGCCCAAGGCTTCCAATGGTCACCGATTCATCTTGGTTGCAATCGACTACTTCACCAAATGGGTAGGAGCAGTTTCCTACGCCTACCTGAGAAAACAAGTGGTTTCCTGCTTCATCAAGAATCAAATTATATGCCGTTATAGAGTTCCAAGCCGAATCATCACAGATAATGGGACTAATTTGAACAACAAGACAATGAAAGAGCTGTGTGAAACATTCAATATTGAACATCACAAATCTTCTCCATATCGTCTGAAGATGAATAGAGTTGTTGAAGCGGCAAATAATAACATCAAAAATATCTTGCAGAAGATGGTGAAAACTTACAAAGATGGCGCGAGATGTTACTGTTTTCTTTGCGCTGATAAAACATCAGTTCATACTTCAACAGGGGCAACCCCTTTCTCTCTAGTGTATGGGATGGATGCAGTTCTCCCAATTGAAGTAGAGATACCATCTTTGAGAATCTTGATGGAAACCAAGCTAGAAGAAGCTGAATGGATCTAGAACAAATATGACTAATTGAACCTCATTTATGAGAAGAGAATGATTGCCATGTGCCATGGCCAGTTGTACCAAAAGCGCATCAAGAGGGCGTTTGACAAGAAAGGTTGTCTTCATGAATTCAAAGAAGGAGATCTCGTACTCAAGAAGATATTGGCAGTCCATAAAGATGTTCTTGGAAAGTGGAGTCCTAACTATGAAGACCCATATGTTATAAAGATGGCATTCTCTGGAGGTTCCCTAATCCTCAAAATTATGGATGGCGAACAACTTACACACCCAGTGAATTCTAATGCAATCAAAAAATGTTATGCCTAAATAAAACCCGCTAGGTCGAAAACCAGAAATGGCGACTTAGGCAAAAAATGGGTATCGCGGTGGATCAAAACCTATGAAGGAGATCCAGGAAAATGTTAGGGATAAAAATAAAAACTGAAAGCTTACTAAGTTGAAAACCCGAAAGGGAGGCTTAGGCAAAAAAGAGCGTCACGGTGGATTGAAACCCCGAAAGGGCGGTCTGGGAAAAACTTAGGGACAAAGGCATTATTGATGTCTTTCAATTTGCGGATGACACCCTTTTGGTAGGTGACGGATGTTGGAAACATATGTGGGCTATCAAAGCAGTGCTAAGAGGTTTCGAATTAGTTTCGGGTCTCGCTATCAACTTTCCTAAGAGTAAGCTAATTGGTATTAATGTTCATCATAACTTTCTTAAAGTTACGGCTCTCTTTCTATCATGTAGAACAGTAGCGACAAAATTCACTTTCCTAGGCATTCCCATAGGCTCTAATCCGAGAAGAATATCATTTTGGTCTTCGTTACTTTCTAAACTCAGAAAAAAAAACTCTTTTCTTGACAGGGTCGGTTTCTTAGTTTCAATGGTAGGATTACTCTTCTTAAACTTGCCCTTATTAGTCTATCTATTTTTAAACTTTCATTTTTCAAAGTTTCAGTGAAAGTTCGCAAATAGATAATTAAATTCAGAGCGACTTTCTTTGGGGGAGTATGAAGGCAAAAAGGATGACTCATTGGATTAATTGAGATTCTCTTTGCTTTCCATTCAATAAAGGTGGATTATGATTGAAAATGATCAATGATTTCAACGAGGCCTTTATTTTGAAATGGAGGAGGATAATTCTAGTTGGATCAGATAAGTTGTGGTTTCGTGTTTTGAAAGCTCGGTACCACAATATGAAGATGTTGATTTCGTATGCAGGTTCTTCTTTCTCTTGCAGGAAATCCAAATCCTCCTAGTTTTCAGATATTCTATCATTGGAAAATATGCACTCGGAGCATTTTTTATGAACATTTGCAAATTTCTTGTTGGTAATGGGTATGATATTTCCTTTTGGCACACTAACTGGACAGACTCAGGAAGTTTAATGCAACAGTTTCCGGTTCCATTTTCAGTCTCTCTTCTGCAGGAAGTCTCTGTCGCCAGCATGGGAGGTTGGTCGGGAGGTCTGTGGCATTTGGGGGATTTTGGTATTCCTGATACAACTAGTAGTCGCAATGGAATCTTTGCAACAACTGCTGTCATGGATGAGTTTAGACAGTTTCTCAGCTTAAATTGTCTTAACTGTCAGCAGTCTGGCAAGAAGGATGGCGTGGAGAGGATTCCCGATGGAAGTCAGGTTTTTTCGGTAAACTCCTATTATTATTTAGTTAGCTTATTTTGTATTCTGTTTGGCATGTCTAACCGGGACGATTCAACTATGAATTTGGTATGGAAAATGTCAGTTCCGTTCAAAATAAGAGCTTTTAGGTGGAGATGTTTTCTGAATAGATTACCTACGAATGACCTTTTATCTATTAGAGTCATCATCCCGATCTCTAGTGATATCAGTTGTTCGTTTTACAAATCCGAATCAGAATCTTAGAGCCATATTTTGTTAACTTATAGGATGGTCAAATTGGTTTGGAGAGATATTTCTGATTAGATAGATTTTCCTCTCAAGGGTGGAACGACTTACAGGGGAGTTTTTTTGGACTGACACTCTTTTTGTAAATCTAAGAATATAAAAAAAGGTAGAGAATGTATTTGATTAGCGCCTTAGCGGTAATGTTGGAATTTGTGGATTATTAGAAATGAGATATTTTTTAAATTCCACTTGGAATATAATATATATTATTTGGAAGGTGAAATTTACGGTTTGGAGATGATCTTTCATAACAAATTTGACAAAGATCATTTATTATTCTTGTCTTAAGTTTCAATTTTTAGGTAATCTCTTAATACAAATTCGACAAAGATCATTTATTATTTTTGTCTCAAGTTTTAATTGATAGATAATCTCTTCGTTTTTATCGAACTTAGTCTCCTTAGATGGAGTACTTTGATACTCATATCAATATATTATTTGCTTAAAAAAACCAAAAACTTGTAATTCTTAATTAACTATCTCCTAGTATTTGCTTGAAAAATTCAAAAACTTGTAATTCTTAATTGATTATCTCATCGTAACCATAACAATTTGAACTAGGTTGCTCTACACGGGAGTCATTGTGTCTTGCACAATTTTAATAACGATCTAGTAAAAGAATTCAATCAGATAATTTGTTTGTGTCTTATTTTCAAAATTGATTTTTAAATAGTAATTGCGTAGCAATTGAAGATGTATACGCAATATCAAATGATTTATTTTTTCTTTAAACAAATGACATACAAATGAAATATGGACATAGTTTATGCAATAAAACTTGAAGATACCATTTTGTTCACCTTAATATATTTGATGGAATAAGAAATTTGTGAGTCTTGATGTACCTTGAAATATTTCAAAATTAAACAGTTACAAACTTCACTTCACACATTTGATGGAAAGAAAATAGTGTTACTTAAAACAGCTTAAAACAGATACATTAACAGTCCTGTTAGAAAACATGAACTTTGAAAACTAAATCTTCCTTGTTTATCAGTTCGAAGATGCAAACATCTCCTGGTTGCAGTCTACTTTCCCTTACAAAAGACGACCAACCATCCGAAAGAAGACGGCCACTTTTAGCATTGTAACATCGATACAATTTCAGATTCCATGACCTTTTACCAATTTGCAGCTTCACATTCATAGTCTTGTTCTCAATAACCCCAATTAATTGTGGTACAGTCTAAATTGTACATATAAAAAAAATCATTATAATTTATAGTAAATACTTAACATAGTAAATAACATGCATGTATCTATAGCATTGCAGAATACTGTAAATGTTTTGTGGTTGACCTTACCAGCCGATATCCTACCAGATTAGTAGGCTTGATCAACATTGTGAAAAAAGGATTGCTTGAGATGAAGTTTGCAGCTACTTCCCGAGCTCTAGCTCCAACTGGCCTATTCAATGTTTTAGTTCTTTGAATAATATGCTCAATCTCACCTGCATATATATGAGGAGAAACATCATGACAAAGTGAGAATAAAAAACAGAAAATGAAATCCACATACCTCTAACTTTTTTGTGTGGTCTAGGAGATGCTAATGTTGATATCTGTCTAGGCTTCTTCTCATTATGCCGTTCATTCAAAATCTCAACTGATTCATCATCATCACTATGGCCGAGGTTTTCATTTTCATTATCAAAAGTATCACATGAAGAATCGTAATCAATTTCTACTCCATTCTGGCCAAGTATCACTACATCTAACTCTGGAGTTTTATCTTGATATTTAAACACTACCAAACAACCATGTTGTAGAGAGTAATTTTGAGTAAAAATTTTCCAACCTTTTTCAAACCAAATCTCACCATTGATGTTTTTCCAAAACACTTTCCATTTAGTGTCATCAGGAGGCTTAATCAACACTGGATTTGGTAGACCAGCTCCGTGGCTCCTTGTAAACTTATTCGGTATTTTCTGTAAAAAAAATTAATATTAGAACTGGAATTTTTCAAGAAAAATAAAGGTTAAACAGACAAATATAACATGACATAGTAGTAGTAGTAAATAAAAGGTTACAATAGTTTGAAGATTGGTTTGAAGAATAATCTTGTAGAAACAGAAGGGAAGGGTTGATTTTCCTCTAGCCATGGATGTTGAAGTTTGAGGAGGTAATAGATAGTAGGCTTAGAAGATAATGTGTGAGCCACACTTTCTATACTAGTGATATATTTTGGTGAGGTACAAGCAAAGTTCTTCATTTCTTTATGGCTATAGTTAACCTACCTACCTAACCTCATTACTACATTTCTTGAACGTCTTTTCACAATTCATCTTCACTTCCCTTTTTCTGAAAAAATCATACCTCGGTGAAATGATTTTTCTAATATTAGTAATCCAAGTTAACTAAGTACACATTTTACTATTGTTGTCAATAAGTTAGAAAGCTTTATTCAGGTTTAAATTAAGAAGTTTGCAATTCTATGTGTGTGTCTCAAATACCTTTATCACTTCATTGGTTATTAAGAGAATTTATAAATTATAATTAAGGCTCTGTATATTTTTTTTTTAAATAATCTACTTTAATAAAAAAAATTCCAATGGTTTTCAAAAAAATTATCAAAATGACTTATTTTTGGTTCACATTCGTCAATTGATTGGGCGAATGAGAACAAACTTGTATAATTTTTATGTTCATTCGCCAATTGATATGGTTAATCTATTTTTTTTATGTTCATTCATCATACCATTTGGCGAAAGAGTGTAATTTTTTGAAGGGATTCGCCATTTGATATGGTGAATGTGTGCAAATTTTTTTAAAAGTTTTAAAGGCATTCGTCAATTCATGTGGCTAAAGAGTTACTTTGTGTTTTTTATTTCCTATAAATACATGTTCTGTAAACCAAGTTATCACTCATTTCTTTCAATCCTTTCTCACTCCTTCCTTTCAATCCCTCTCTCATTCATTCCTTTCAATCCTTCCCTCTCACAACATGGCTTCTCCTCGTCCATATACATCAGCATCAATATCGTCATCCTCAACATCAGAAGAACCGCTTCCAAAATTTGATATTTTGAAGAAAAATGCTTTGTTGTTTTTCTCACCAACAAAGCCTCCTTTGAAGATGCTACTCTGGAACACGCAAACTTTGGAACACTTTCATAGATAATTAAACCGCTGGTTAGAAGGAGAAATCAGGCATAAAGAAAAGATCATTAAAATTGAGAAGCGGGTTATGGAGTCAGGTGTGATGAAATGGAGAAAAGTGGTCAATGATGCGGGTGTTCTTATGATGATGTTAGGTCGAGATAAAGTTGTCTTGATGGTTGTAATAGACTAGATATGTTGAATGTTCTAGTTGTTTTATTTATGTATGGTCATCTTTTAAATTATGTATTTTCTTATTTTATTTATGTATGTTCTTGTATGTGGTTGTAAGATTTTATTGATATGAATGAAACGAGCGAGGCTTCTATTATAAATAGATACCGTTACAATGGTTTAAATTATGTCGTTGTGCTTGGTCCAACATTGAGACATTTCTTACGATTGTGCCCAGGATGACGACATGAACTGCATAGTCTCACCATTTTGTTTCCCGTATCCATTTCTGTGCGAATATGCGTGTTGTTAGGACGCCCCTTTTTCTTTCTTCGCATGTTTTCATTGTGCCAGACTATTTCACCGTTGTATGTGGGCCAGTAGTCCTCATTTCCAACAATTGGAAAGCTTTTGTTGTAGACGTTGCAAAGATTGTGCACTTGGTAAACAGGGGACAGTAAGTTTGAAGGGTCCAGCCGAACCCTTGAACATGCCGCTATGACATGGGAGCAAGGCATACGAAAGGCTTGAAATTTTCCGCAGTCGCACCAATTGTTATCAAGTTCTACTCGATAGGATCCCCTCGGTCTCCCTTCGTGGAGATCCATTATCTCAGCAACATTGAAATGTCCTTTATTGCGGTTAAATACTGTGACCACATGTGTGTTAGGTTTGGAAGCTTCCTCTTTAATGAATGTCATTGAACTATCGTTGAACACTTGACTAGACTGTAGGATAAAACTCTATTTTGAACACCTGGTGTCAAAAAGTTCCCCGAGCCTAAAGTAGGTTGACCTCAATAAAGTGGTTATCGGTAGGTTACAAATGTCTTTGAAAACAGAGTTCATTGATTCCACGAGATTTGTGGTCATGTGACCATATCGTTGTCCTTTGTCGTAGGCCCTGGTCCACTTATCCAATGGAATTTGGTTGATCCATCTGAATGCATCTTCATTTGTCAGTCTGATTTCGTCACGATAGTGTTTGAATGATGGTCCGATTAATGAATACCCTGCATTCACGACCTTCTTCCACAATGCCTTGTCTTTGATCTCTCTCGTGAAATTTTGAGCGAGGTGTCTAATGCAATAGACATGTGTTGAGGAGGATATTGACAGCCGTTATCAACATTCTCCCATGCACTCTCAATTGATGCATGTCTGTCCAAAATCAAATGATGCATTTTTGTATGATGTTGTCAATCGAAACGGACACGCCACGTTACAACAACATATTTTATATAGTGTAGTGTTCGTTCGGTCGACCTTATAATCAGCTGACAAATCCTTGTGGTAATGTTTTATCGCTCGGACGCATTCTTCTTTTGTTCGATAATGGTCGCCCTCCTTTAATGCACCTTGTCTTTGAGGATACAGATCGTAAAATATATCTGAAGATGGGTCATCACCTCCCAAGTTCAGGCTTATCATGTGTTGAGGAGGACGATATACATGACTGGCCGGGACTTCATCTTCATTGAACATTTCATCAACAATTGCCTCCTCTTCTTCCTCGTCGTCATCAACAACATCAACTTTAGCTAAATTATTGTCAGATTCTCAAAACACTTGCGAAGGATCAACGGTTTGAGACATCTGTTGTTGGTGTAGCGTAACATAAAACTCAATATCATTGAAACCAGAATACGCATGGCTGAGAAACATAGTACAGACACTTTCGTCATCATATATAGTTAATTGGAAAAACATGACCTAGTTATCTTCATAAAAGACTGGATTTTTGTAAATGATGACATCTACTGGACCACACTGTATTTTCTTTTCTAACCTCTGTTTCAGATGAGCAAAATTGGACCGTCGGGTAATTGAGAACCGAGTAACCTCGGTGTTACGAAAGTTGAATCCAGATAGGTTACAATCAAATATTTCACCATTTATATGGGCATTGATCATATATTGCGGTGATTGAGTCATACCTCAAATACGTTCTAAATGTGATATGTTTAATATTGAATGTTTTTGATAAACGATAACTGATATTTGAAACATTGAAAAATTTATCAACCTATAAATAGAAGACTTTCAATTATTTGTTCAATATATAAGCCTTTCAATTATTTGGTCTATTATTTGTTCTATTATTTTATCAATTATGTGTTCTATTATTTGTTCAATTATTTTATCAATTGAGTGTGTAACTTATTTTTCTTACAAATATATTAAGAGAATCACGCAAAGTTGCTTAGGGTTTTATAACATATCATATAAGAGACTACGTACAATCCATAATAAACGTGTACATAAAATATCAAATAAACCCTTTCGCCAATTTGTTTGGCTTAGGGTTTGAAAACTAAGAAGTTTTCTCCAATCCATATGGAAATTGGTGTACGCATTCGCCAATCAATGTGGTGAATTAGTCAAACTGTAAAAAGCGGAAGATTCCCTACGTTTGCGTTTGCGTGATTCCTTTCCTTGCCTCTGTGAGATTCCCAGCAGTGATCTTTCTTGTCACCTGCATGCATGACTCCAATGTGGTTAAGATTCGCAATTAATGCATGTGAATGATTTTGTTGTATGTAAAAGATGGTGATCCTCGTTAGTGCACCATTCACCAATCAGAAAGAAGGATGGAGGTGATGATCCTCACAAAATCACTTACACCAATCAAGAGTTAGGGCTTCCAAATTACACCAATTCGCCATTCACTAACCACTCTAGGATTCTAAACACTCTAGCAAACTTGATAACTTCATCAAATCAATATTCGATGGTTCTATTAACTATGGGTGATCAACATAGAGGAACAATTGAAAATATTGCTACTTTTGTAAGTTTTATTCTTGCTATAATTATTTTTACTTATGCAATATATATATATATATATATATATATATATATATATATATATATATATATATATATATATATATATATAATTTTTACTTATGCCAATTATATATAATTTTTACTTATGTCAATTATATATAACTTTTACTTATGCCAATTATATACTTATGTAAAAAGATTTCGTTGTCGGGTGCATGACTACATACCATATGATCCATCATAGAGTCGTATTTATGTTCATGCGGATTTGGTGATGTCATAAAGGTAAACAATAATTCGGTTGACACAAAATTTATTTTGGCACTGCGTTATGTTGCACCCCAAAATTTGCCCTCCTTTCGTTGTTTCGGTCTTCTGCATTCATACATTTGCATTTCGCATTTATTAAGTCGATAGCCATAGCTTCACTTTTTGTTTTCTTCAAAGTTTGGGATCAGGGATTCCTTGTGGTTAGGCTTCACTGATTTTCGGAGATCTTACTCCACTCAAAGGTTTGGAGGTGGGCTTTAAAGAGCTTTATCGTAGATATTCGTATCATGTCCTATCAAATGATCAGGATGGTCCTTACTTTTCGAACGTCGAGATATAGTTCACTTAAATTGTCAGGTTGAAGTTGTGTAACTTGGAATTATGGGGAGGTTGATCTATAATAGAAGAAATGGCTTGAAGACGCATTGTGACCAAGATTATCACTCCTCTGGTTACTTAGTGAAAGTTCATGATCAGACCAAAAAGAATGAACGATGATCGAGGTATCTTAATTTGAGAATTTACTCAAAGGTCTTAAGAAACCCAGTTTTCGTCTCCCCATTTAAAGTCTTTCAAGTCATAAAGGAATGTATTTCAAGTTGGCATGAGATTGAATTTGATGGCTCGATTCATGAATTCTTTTTGGAATGCGTTTAGTGCCAAGTTCTGTTTTGGTCATTGGCAAGATTGATATTGTTACCTCTAAGACATGATCTTTTTTTTCTAAGATATGGTTTTGGAATAAACAAGGATGTTCAAGTAAAGTAATTATTTTCCAAGTCCAAGGCAAGACTATTTCGTATGAAATTCGTATTGTTACTCCCAAAGTGTTTACAATTTAATACTTTTTGAATTCAAAAGTTTATCAAAATAATGACGTTTAATTTTACAAGTCAGTAAGGGAATTTGCCCAAATCTAAAGACTTGTATCCTCACTTCCAATCTCAAAAAAATTAAAGTCTAATGCTACAAGAGAAATATAGAAAACAGGATGACCAACAAATTTGAAGTTGTTACATCTGCGCTATTACAAGGTCATTAGCATGCATCACTCCAATTATTTAGTCTACTAGTGCAATGGCGTATCACTAATATCCATGGTTTATCTCTTCCCAAGCGGTTGGCAAGTGACGACTTCGTATCAATTCGTCCATCCGAGCCTTCACCGACCCCAATTTCAGGCTCCAAACGTGGTAAACATGAAAAGAGAAACAAAGAATCATAAGTCTGAAATCAGTCCATAACAAGCATCAAAAATGGCTAAGGACAGGCAAAGATTATGATATTGCCGTGAAATCCGTAACATCAATCAAACATGGCTAAAAACAAGACATACAACTTCCACAACTAGTCGATAATGCACGACTTTGAAATGATAAAAACACAAGTCCCACAATCCATGTTGATCAAGATCCGAGGTGCAAGCATAAGAAGATTAAAATATGACGCGAAACAAGGGTTTCAAAGGCCACATATGGTTTTATGGATTATTAAACTTATTTGCAACCTTGATACAACAAAGTCAGAGGTCATATGAGTTTTTTAAGCATCCCCATTTCAAATAATTTCTCACCTAAGCATAGAAAAAAAGCAAGTGTTCAAGCCATGGACATATTCAAATCACAAAGCATTGAGGAAAATGTGGGATCAACTGCAATTCCAAGGAAAACATCATCTTGTTCATTAAGGGTCTACAATACATTTCACTTATCATACACTAAGAAAGAACATTTCTTTTTCTGTTTCAATTTAAGTGATCTCTACTGTATTTTTCAACATAGCTTTTATCCATGGCATTAACATGTCACAACATGACCAAATCTAAATTCTAGCATCAGCAAGATTTTTGTACACTAAGGAGGAACCGAAAGAGGCAACAACATTGGACCTCATTAAATCTGAATAAAAGGACAGGGAGATACCTTGAAAGCAAAGTCAGCACACAAAAAAGTACAATGTCCTGGAGCTGAGAATACACGGGAAAAGCCATACAGCTGCACCTACTTGCTTGCAGCATACACAAATGCCCAAAGGTCAGCTACTAAGCTCACATCACAATGTGCTAGGACCTGCAAGATCACAATATCAAGATTACATAAAAAAAAAAGGACAAAAGGTTTCTGCAGAGAATTGATTCAGTTCATTTCTAACCAATTTAAACCAGATTGTCACAACAACAAGGACAAGTGGTTTGACATAGAGCAGAAGGTACATGGACAGTTCTTTTGCTGTTCCCTCACAAGCAGTTGAAAGTACGAAAGGGATAGGCAGACCTACTACCTGCTATGCCTAACCCGGCTGCGCCCTGCTACCCTCAACAACACCCTGCAGGCTGATGGGATTATGGATCCAAAACCTGCATAAGCATGAAGAGACAATCTAAGCAAACAAGTTATGATTACTAAAGAAGTAGAGTGTGTCGGAAATACAGAAAAAGCTATCAGAAAGTTCAATCCAGGACAAACAATTTTAGTCAAGACTCAACCAATTCAGTTCGTTTTAAAGCAGAGATTTTTCAACTTTTACCAATCCTAAGGTCTCCTATAAAAGCCAGGAATTGTGTTCAAACCAGGGGCGGATTTTTGAGAAGAACATTTAGAAAACAAAATTTTCTTAAGAGATTTTTACGCAATAACGTAAAGATTTGGGGGTTCGGAACAAGGAAAAACGCAAGACAAGATAGAAAGCTCTACATACCGTCAAGGAAGCGAAGGCTGATTATCTGTTAAAAGCTTCAAATCGGTAGATTTTTTGACTCATCTCCAAACTCTGGATTGCTGTTTGCTTTGTTTTTTTCCTTTCTTTCTCTTTATTGATTCACCGAAACCGCGTTGGCATTTTCATCTTCGAATCTATTTTGAGATTGTTATTAGGGTTTCATTTGGGAATAGGGTAGGGGTTTGCTTTATGCTGTTATCGTTTGCTCCCATTATTGCTCGGTTAAGCTCCATGTTTAGGATGATTGAGTTCGTAGTGATGATGATGATACCATAAGGTTTTCGCTTCTTTAGGAAAGCCGAAGAGCTTGAGACGGGATTGAGAGGGCTTAGAGTGTCGAGGTTGATTGAAGGTGAGAGTAAAATGAGACGAGGGTGAGAGAGGGTGTTCGATGATGGAGGTATTGAGAGAAGAAGGTTCGGTTGAGGGAGAAGAGGTCGCGTGAGGATGACGGATTTTTCCCCATTTTAGGATGAAGTGGCTGCTGAGAAAACCCTAGTTTTCTCATGTCTTCATTTTCATTTTGGTGAGACTACCGAACCGGATCCGGGTTAGACCCGACCCGGCCGGTTTTTGGTCCATGGGCCTGTGAAGGGTTTCATTTTCAGCACCCCTTTCTGTCTTCTATTCTTGGCCCATCGTCCCCCCCCCCTTTTTTTTTATTTAATAACTTTCTTTTCTTTGTTTTATATACATAGGTAATCTTAATAAATTCTAAAAAAATTTTAAAAGAAAAAACTTTTCGATTGGTCAATAACAATATTAATTCAACTAAATTAATATGATTATTAATAGATTAATTCAACTAAATCAATTAGTTTATTAATCGTTTCTTCAAAAATTATGGTTTTATGCGTTTGAGTATTTGTCTTATGATTCTTTTATTTATTTGTACGTGTATTTGTATGTTTATGCTTTCACTCATCATTTGGGTCGCATAATGACAATGTATGACTCATACGGACCTGTTTGTTTTTTTTACATCGCGGTTATAACTCGTCAAAATAGAAGTGAACACGCTCGCGCTAAATCAATCGTTTCGAAAAGATAAGTCATTCATTTGGTCCAACGCCAAATAAACATTTTAAAATACACCGGATAATTTCACAAAACTCATCTCGCACACACGTAAGTCGGTCATTTCTGATCGCCATCAATTCTACATTATTAATTAATTTACGGAAAAAGGAACTCCGGAGTCTCGCACTCCGCACATTCTGGATTGAACCGCAAATGGGCTAGCCTCACGCGTTGGTTCAATCACCCTTCGTATGAAACAATTCTACATTACTAATTAATTTACGGAAAAAAGGAACTCCGGAGTCTCGCACTCCGCACGTTCTGGATTGAACCGCAAATGGACTAGCCTCACGCGTTGATTCAATCACCATTTCGTATACCAACAAAATTTAAATCATTTTATAATTAATTGGCGAGTAACTGAACTCCGAAGTCTCGCACTCCGCACGTTCTTGGATGCAACCGCAACATGGGCTAGCCCCACGCGTGGTTCATTCGCCCTCTCGTTTTAAAACACCCTTAACAAAGATCAAACATCTTTTCTCTAAACGAACGCTGTTTAAATCTTTCTATCTCGCAGATAAGCCAACGCTTAGCAGTAGAATGCATTTTCAAACAGTCGTTCTATAAAAAACACAAATCGTAGTAGTACGAACTACGAAGCTCTGACTTTCCCATTGCACAGGGGAATACGTAGGCACGGGGATTTTAATCCTTCGCGAGCACAATAATAAAAAACTTAACCTTTTTCTGTAATAAATAATAATTTTCCTTCCCCTTTAATAAGCAATCTTAGTAACTTTAATCATAAAGAAGACAATAATAACAAGTTAACATTTAAAGCGCAAACTAGACTAAGAGGTTCCCGTTGAGTACAACGGACGTGAGGGGTGCCTAACACCTTCCCCTTGCGTAACTGACTCCCGAACTTAGATTAGTGGTTTCGATGACCATTCTTATCCTTTATTTTAGGTTGTGTCTATATCTTCCTTTTCTCTCGTAGAATAAATAGAATTAGGTGGCGACTCTGTTGTTTGTTTTAGGATCGTATTTTTCGAGGTGCGACAGTTGGCGACTCTGCTGGGGAATAATTGCCTTGAGCATAAGAGAGTCGAGCCTAGCTTATGATAGTTCGCGTTTGTTTAATGATTTGTTTGATTGTCTTCTTTATTTACTGTTGATATTCTATCTATTGCTTCCTTCTTTATTATCTGCTCATTATATTTGCCTGTTGGATCTCGGGATCACGGGTTTTGAATTTGTATTTGAGTTTTGAAAAAGAAGAGGGAACACCTAAGTTTAGATTTGGATGTAATTAGTGTTAGTCTCCAAGGACTCGCTCCTTGCACGCCTAGCATGAAAGCTCCCCCAGATAGTTAGACTTTTCATAGATCTTGTCACAACGCAGCTAGCCTGCCGCGGGACCTGATTCATGAAAGGGCTGTGATTCTGGGACCCCCTTAGAACCTGTTTCAATTTTGGTAGTTGTGTAATGTTAGGCTCCAAGGACTCGCTCCTTGCACGCCTAGCATGAGAACTCCACTCAAGGTAGACCTTATCGTTATTATCGTCACAATGCAGCTGGCCTGCGGCGGGGCATTAATGCGATAAACATCCATGACCTTGGGTTTTCCCTATACCATCACCACAGAAGCTACCTTGTGAGTGGGCATTATGGGTAGAAAGATATAGACCGACCCTCTAGAGCCTACATTTTAGAGTTCCAAGCTCCCATTGTTATCCCGGATCCAGCTTTGTGCATTCATAACCATGTAGCATATGCATCATAACCTACACATCTTGTTATTTCAGGAAAACACATCTATTTGTTGTTTCGCATTCAAAACAGTCATGAGTTCAGGGAAAAGGAAGGCTCTACAGCTAAAAGCTTTCTCACCAAATACTGTTGTTCTTAAGGACTGCTTAGAAAAAATGCCCGCCTCTTACAAGAGGGCTATTGAAGTAAGGTTCGGCCAAGTACTGCATCTTCTAGAAGTCGACGTACAAATCCCGGGTCTCACAGCTTTGGCCCAATTCTATGATCCGCCGATGCGAAGCTTCTTGTTTCAGGATTTTCAGCTAACACCGTCTCTAGGAGAATTTGAAGGGTTCTTGGGATTTTCTATGAAGGGAAAGGCACCTTACACCCTTGTCAGTCGGGATCTTAAGGTGGAGGTATTAGCGGAAGCTCTTCAGATCCCCATTCCCACAGCTAAAGCTAACTGGAAGCAAAAGAGGGAGTTTTGGGGTTTCCATAGGCTATTTTTAGAACAGGAAAGCAAGAAATTAATAAAGGAACGTCAATGGGCTGCTTTAGTCAACGTATTAGCTCTCCTCATTTACGGTCTGGTTTTATTTCCAACTTTTGAGGATTACATTGATACGGCGGCGATTAATATATTCTGGGCGGTTTGGAAAGAAGGTCAAAGCCCAGTATACCCGTTGTTGGCAGACGTGTTTTATAATCTCCACCTCCGTCACGAGAAGAAAGGTGTTGTTTTGACTTTTTGTCTCCCGTTACTGTATAAATGGGTCACATCTCATGTTTTCAAACGCAATGCTCTAATTCCCAAGATGACAGGCGGGGAATGGTCCCAGATGTTAGTTTCCCTCACCGAAAGAGACATTTCCTGGTACCTGTTGCACCCCAAAATTTGCCCTCACAATACAAGACTTTGTGTGCTAAGAAGGTTCACAAGGTTCACAAGTTTCCCAATGTTTACAAGATCTTTCATGAGGTTCATGAAGTCTACAAGTCACTTTATGAAGGTTCACAAGGTTCACAAGACTCACAATGTTTACATAACCTTTCATGAGGTTCATGAAGTCCATAAGTCACTTCATGAGGTTCACAAGGTTCACAAGCTTCACAATACCTCCCATGAGGTTCACAAGACATTTTATGATGGTTCACAAGGTTCACAAAGTTCACAATTGGTCAAAAGAGTTGACAATTCCCTCAAACAATGCACCTCCTAAGTAGTGCATCCAAAACTAGGGTTTTGACTTTAATCAGGCTAAATGGATTTCCAAGACTTCAAGTGAGCTTCATAAAATCTTATATGTGTGTAAGAACCCCCATGACAAGTTTCAAGACTTTTCTCAAAAGTTTGCTCAGTCAGATGATCAGATAAGTCAAAACCAGTCAATGCAGTTAAAAAGTCAAACTGAGGTCAACTGTGGTCAAACCAAAGTCAAACTTCATGATTTTTTGCCAACATCAAGTATATGAAGTAAAATTCATCATTTGATCAAGGGTTGATCATGATTCATCAAGGAGATTCCAGATCATCAATAATCAGGAGTTTCTAAATTAGGGTTTCCTTAGTAAAAGTCAACTGAACTTTGACCAGCCATAACTTTCACATACTTCATCACCAAGTCTCCACTCAAAGCTCATTTTGAAGGAAATTGAATTCTCTACAACTTTGATCTTGCAAGTTAAGCCCAAAAATGCTTCATTTGGAAGATATGAGCTAAGACATTATAGGTCATTTCAAAAGTCAACAGAAAGTCAACAACTTCAAAAGGGCATAACTTGAGATTGGTAAATGATATGGACATGAAACCAATGGGGTTGTTTAGAGGACTCTTCAAGCTTTCCAAAATGTCCAAGAACACCCTCATACCTTTAAAAATGAGGGAGATGTGCCCTTGCAAAGTTGGGAAATTTTGTGATGGTTTATGGTGAAAATGGAGGTCTAAAAACAATTCTTTCCAAATGGGCTGGCCAAATTATGACCCAACCCATACAACAACATCATGCACGAAATTTCCATGTTATTTTCATAATTTTTATTTTATTTAATTAATTTATTATGATTTTTTATACTTAAAATCATTTTAAATTTAAATAAAATATTAAATATGAAGATTTAATTTTATTATTGATTCTAGAATATCATAAAGTCAGCATGGAACAAATTGATGCAAGAAGGATATTGAATGGCTTGAAATAGAAAGCATTGGTACAAAAATATTGAAATTTTAAAGCTTATCATGATGAATCTTTTTGAATCAAATCTTGCACACAATCAATCAAGTTTTTGACCTAGATTCAATCACATATAAGTACTGATCACAACCCTAGCATTCATACACGAATTTGCTGCCTCAAAGTGTAAGTTCCAAACCTCAAAAATTCATCCAAAACTCATATTCGGATTCTTCAATCCAGGGCATTTGAAGGTAAAGTATGAACATAGAGATGTTCTTTGGACATTGTTGAAGCTAAATCATCACTCATATGCATCCCATATGCACCATATTGTTCAACCCGAGCTCACTTTAACCTTGAATATAATTTTTTCGATTCCATTGATTGGTTGCTTTTCATTGAATTTTGTTTACATAATCTTGTTTGTGACATTGTATAGATCGTTTCTGGACCAATGGATTGAAGCTTCCTTGCCTAAAACAGATTCGGCCATAGTTAGGGTTTTGACCTTCAAAATGGGGTCCGTTGATTCATTAAACCCAAATGAATTTTGAGGACATAGGAATGTTCTATGAATCACCAGGATCATAAAACCCTAATTAATTTCATGAATCATTGCTGTTTGGTATGAGTTTCGATTTCGCAGGTTTGAACAATGAAGAACAGGTAGCAAAATTCGCAGGAAAACTCGTGGCTAATTTCGCAGCTAATTTCGTAGTTCCTGAGGTTGAAGAAGAGGCTTGGCGCGCTCAGGAAATTTGAATTTATGTTTAAAATATTTTATTCTATGTTATTGGTTCATTAGCACAAGCCAGTGCTTGGCCCAGTGGTAAAGTGTGCACGCGTTTGACAAAAGGGGAGGGGATCGAATCCTGCTTCCAGCCAATGTTTTTGATATTTTCTCATTTAAACTGCACTCTTCATATATTATTATTTGTGGTGGTTTAACTATCAGGTGGGCTCTTCCAGCCGGGTGGTAGTGTGCGCGTGTGTATAGCTATGAGGTCCTGGGTTCAACACTCCCCCAGGCCTTTTTGCTTCTATTATTTTCCTGATTTTTCAGACATTGCATAAAACAGATTCTACTCATTCCCTTGTTACCTGCGCCTAGCTGGCCTGGTGGTATGTTTTGAAGTTTGCAAGCTGGGTGTCCTGGGTTCAAACCCAGCCCAGGTGAGTTTTCTTTTTACCATTTTTTCTATTTTTATTTCTTTAATTAATTAGTTTAATTGTTTTCTTAATATCAATTAAAAATAAATTATGCATGTATAGATATTTAAAACAACCTTATATTTTCCAAAAAAATTCTAAACTCTTGATTTTTCTCAATTTAAGTTTTATTATTATTCATGTGATTAAATTGGAATATGTATATATATTAAAAATAATTGTTGTACATTATAAATTAAATCCTAAAAATATTTTTTAAATGAACTTTAATTTTGTAAAACTTAATTTTTATTTTCTAAATAATTTCTATTTTCTAATTCTTAATATAATTATTATGTATATATTTATTTAATATAATTTTTATAAATGTAATAATTAATAAAAATTAAATTTTGTAAATATGATTAATTCTTGTGAATATGATATTTAAAATTTATTTTCTTCATATAATGTGTAAATATTTTTTTTTAAATAATTGTTGATATATATTTAGAAATAATTAAATTTATAATGATTAAAATTTATAATTATATTATATTTAAAAATTTTATATTTATTATTTAATTATTCATGTTTCTAAATAAATGCTTATATATTAAAATCCAATTTTGTGTTTATTATTCTAATCATGTCATTATAATATTTTTTATTTAATTATTGTTACTAATTATGTTATTATTTATTTTTGCTTCACTAATCTTATATATTTTATTATTATTATTATTATTTCACTAACTTTATTTATTTTTAATATTTTTACTAACCTCATTTTTTTAATTATTATTATTACTAACCCCTATTTATTTATTTATTGTTTATTTATTATTTTTGCTTATTTATTTATATTTTGCTTATTATTTATTTTTGCTATTTATTTTAATTTGCTTATTATAATTATTATGTAATTGCTTCTTGGTGTAATTTTTTAATTATTTAATTTGCTTGCTATGATTAGTAATTTAGGGAGTGCAAATATGTATTCTATGTAAAAATAAATTTAGATCATTTTAATTGAAGATAAATAATATTGAACACTCACACACGTAAGTCGATTTCTAATCGCCATCTCACATTCCTAAGGTTATCCCTCAAGTTGCCTAAATCATAAGGTCAAGTGGGGTGTATAAAGCAAGTCCCTTAAAAGAAAAATCATCAAGTCCCTAATGGTTGCCTTTAAAGATCAAGTCCCTTCGAATAATGATGATAGTCCCTCCTATATGCTTAATACACCCCACAGTTGCCTTCATAAAAACAGATGTCCCTCACATGTCCCTAACATCCAGGGTAATGACTACCTATTCCTTAATAATAGGGATAGTCTTACCATTTAAAGGATAAAGAACAGAAAGACTTAAACTTTAGGGTAGGTTCCTCTTATGTACTTGCTCACTTCAAAAACTTTTCAAACTCTTCACAATTTCAAACAAATTTTCAAACACAAGTTTTTACGCATCCGTACATGGATCATTATCAACTATTATGAAAAAATTTTATTCACACACTACACTTTCAAAAACAATTCAAAAGTGAGCTAAGTAACTAAGAGCCCATGGATAACCATGGATGTAAAGGGTGCTAACACCTTCCCTTTACATAACCTACCCCCCGGACCCAAAAAAAATATCTCTTAAGGTCTTTCCTGTTCTTTTATACCCTTTCCTTTGGATAAAATAAAAGTCGGTGGCGACTCTTGCTATCCGCAACATAACTAAAGTCAGTTCTCCCACCGTGTTACAGAACTGGCGACTCTGCTGGGGATAAATTTAAGAGGGGTACCCTTAGGAATTAGATCACTTTAAATTGTTTGCCTTGTTTGCTTTATAATATCTTGTTGGGGTGCTCTTATGTGTGAAAGGTCCTAACCCGGATCTAGTGTACCTTAGGTAAATGGCAATAGACCAAGGAAACTGTACGACGTATATCGATACGGTTGATCTGGTGGCCATAGTTATTGCGACTTCTTGGTTGGTGCTTATGTTCCTTAAGTCAAGTTGAGGATAATATGAGGCTGCCATATGTTGTCAATGCACTGACTAACTTTTAGAACCCTAGTTAACTCATCTTGTCCCTTAGAAAGTAGTGAGGTAACCGGCTTTGGTGCAGACTGAAGTTGGTTGACACTCGATACTACGCTCATTGAGATCTTAAACTTGGAGGGTTTTGGTTGGCAAGTAAGTTGCCTTCTGAACAACCACCCTTGTGAAGGATCAATGATATTGAGATCCCTTAGAACCTGGTTACTTTTGTAGGACAGGATGAACCATCTAAACTTCAGGGGAGGGTACTTACCTTTGAACCTCATGCAAGCCTTTAAACCTAGGGCTATGGTGTGACTTGTTTGTGTGTGCCACATGTTTGTGATTGAACATAACATCATGACATCATCATGCATCATAAGCATAGCATTTTCCCTAACCATTTCAAGGACCAAAGGATTTATCTTTGTTCTTTGTTGCAGGTCATGGCTTCTGCTCGTAGAAACACCATCAGGATCAACTTTGTGGGCATACCTGCCAAGCTTAAAGAGTTGGTTTCTCAAGTGTCTGATCATTCCCAGTTCATCAAGAGACATGGTCACCTATTGGATCTAGTCACTTCAGGGTTCAATGAAGACATGATGAGTGTGTTGTTTCAGTTCTTTGACCCTAAGCACCATTGCTTTACATTCCCTGACTACCAGCTGGTCCCTACCATGGAGGAGTTCTCTAAACTTCTGGGCATACTTGTTCTTGATCAAAGACCCTTCACAGGCTTGGAGAAGGAGCCTAAACCAGAGGTTATTGCTGCAGCTCTACATCTGAAAAAGTCTGATATTGTTCTAGAAACGAGAAGTGGAGTCAAGGGTATTCTTGCCAAGGTGCTAATGGATAAGGCTCAAATATTCTTGAAGGCCATGAGCTATGATGCTTTTGAGGAGGTCTTAGCCTTGCTGATATATGGCTTAGTATTGTTCCCCAATCCAGATCAGTTCATAGATGTTCATGCCATCAACATTTTCCTGAGTCACAATCCAGTGCCTATATTGCTTGGGGACATCCTGCATTCTCTTCACACCCGTACTACAAGGGCAAGAGGAACTTTGATGTGCTGCATACCTTTGCTTTCTAGGTGGTTTATTTCTCACCTTCCTCACTCGGTAATGAAGAATGAGCAAGGGTTCAGATGGTCCAAGAGGATCATGTCACTTTCTCACTCAGATATCCATTGGTGCTCCAGATCTATGGAGAAGGTCACCATCATTGACCGTTGTGGGGAGTTTCCTAATGTGCCACTACTAGGCATAAGAGGAGGCATCACCTACAACCCCTCTCTAGCTTTACGACAGTTTGGTTACGCCCGGAGCGATGGTCCACATGACATGTTGATTCAAGGCATTGTGTTTGATTATGACAACGATCTTCAGGGTTACCGTCAGAGATTCATACGAGCTTGGGGAAAGGTAAACAGGATTGACAGCAAGACACTGGAGCCTAAGTACACTATTCCTATGGAGGCTTATCTCAGATGGGTACGATCTCATGCTCAGACACTCATGATGCCATATCCTGCCGTCCTACCAGTTACCATGGAACCTGTTGCTGAAGGAGACACAGCTTATACCATCCTTCACCCAGACATGCCTACTGATAAGGAAGACTTGCAGAGATCATGGATCCAACTGAAGGAGCAAAGGGATACTTTCGAGGCTCATTACAAAACAAGCCAAGCAAGAATCCTAGAGCTAACAAAGCAACTTCACGAGGAACGGAACCTCAACTCATACCTCAACACAAAGAGGAAACGTCCATGGGAGACTTAAAACCCCATCTTTTGTACTTATTTCATTTCATTTTTTTTGTAAGCCTAAAAGGCAAAACAATTTATTACTAATAAAAGTTTACCTTCTTGTTTGTTTAAGCAAATTTAAATCCTGCGGTCCTTGAAAACATTGCATATGCATTCACATATCATTTCATTGCATCACAGGTTTATAATTGTGCACAGGTTTCTCATCTTCTCGCTGTTTATTTCAGCAATGGCTCTTGAACAATCAGTTAAGGATCTCCAGGCACAAAATGCACAGTTCCAAGAGCTGATCTTGAACCTGTCCAAGGGGCAGGATGAATTGAAGACACTGCTGGCCAAGAAGACTAAGAAGACTAGAAGGTCTGCTGGTTTGCTCAACATGGGAAGAAGGTTCAAAGGTCCTGTCAAGACCAAAGAGCAGGTTGAAGACTATGAATCTGAGGAATCTGAGAAAGAGGGAGGCAGTCTCCACAACACTATGGGGGACTCTGACTCTGAGGCTAACTACTACCATGAGCCTAGTGAAGACAAATTCAAGATGCTGGTGGATAGGATGGATGCCATGGAGTTGCAGAAGTCATCTGGGCTGGATTTTGAGGATTTGAGTCTGATATCTGGGGTAGTCATACCCATTGGGTTCAAGGTTCCTACATTTGTTGTCTATGATGGGGTCTCTTGTCCCAAACTGCATCTGAGGTCTTATGTTAGAAGAATTCAACCCCACACTGCTGATAAGAAGTTATGGATCCATTTCTTTCAAGAGAGCTTATCTGGAGCTCAGTTGGAGTGGTATTATTAGTTGGAGAGTGTCAACATCAGAGACTGGAATGATCTTGCTGAAGCTTTCTATAAGCAGTATCAATACAATGCTGACTTAGCCCCCACTCGCATGCAGCTTCAGAGCATGTCTATGGGTGCCAAAGAAAGTTTTAAAGAGTATGCTCAGAAGTGGAGAGATTTAGCTGGAAGAGTTCAACCCCCTTTGACTGATAGGGAGCTGGTTGATATGTTCATGTGTACGCTGAATGGTCCGTTCTACAGTCACCTCATTGGAAGCTCATCATCTGGCTTCACTGAGTTGATCATGACAGGAGAGCGAGTAGAGAATGGTATAAAGAATGGTAAGATCCAAGTGGGTGCTTCCTCATCAGGTGCTGCAAAGAAGCCTCCCACTGGGAAGAAAGAATCCAATGCTGTTTATGGTCAACCTGATCGTAACAGAAGACATCAGTCTGTTAGTGCAGTTCATATTTCAAATCCAACTCCTGCAACAACAGAGCAGCCACAGGGCAACCAACAGAGGGCTAGAAGACAGTTCACGAAGATCAACATGTCAATGGCTCAGGCATTGCAACACTTGTTGAAGGCTGAACTTATTACTTTAAAAGAGGCTCCTCAGAATCCCAATGTTACCTCTCCCAGGTACAATCCCAATGCACGATGTGCATATCATTCAAACTGTCAGGGACATGATACTAATAACTGCTGGATCTTGAAGAATAAAATTCAAGATATGATTGATGCTGGAGAAATTGAGTTTGATCCTCCGGGTACTCCCAATGTGATTACTGCTCCAATGCCAAATCACGAGAAGACTGTTAGTGCCATTGATGAAGATCTACATGTCTATTCAGTTATGGAGTTAACCACACCACTGTCTGTTATCAAAAAGAGGTTAGTACAAGTTGGGATCTTTCCAGGTTGTCGTGAAGATTGTTTGTATTGTACCTATAAGCCGGATAGTTGCTTCATATTGAGAGATGGAATTCAGCGTCTCATGGACAAGTATACTATAGTGTTTGAGAGGACTCCGTCGTCTGTAGAAAGTATGGTGGATCATCTGACTCAGGGTAGGAAGATTGAAGAGGTTGACATGGTTGACAAAGTACCGGTAAGAATCACTTCAAAGAGACCTATTAAAATCACTCATCAGGGTCCAATCAAAATTACTGCTGAAGGTCCTGTGAAAGTTGTTGCTGAAGCCAGAGTAGCTCCTGTGGTCATTACTACTCCTGGTCCTATCCCATATACATCTGATAAAGCTGTGCCTTGGCACTATGGGTCTGATGTTTACATCCATGGTGTTAAGCAAGAGCCTGGAGCTGATGTGCCTGTTGACATTGACAATATTGCTGGATCTAGCAAGATCACTCGTAGTGGAAGAGTCTTCTCTCCTCCAGATACTTCCAAGAATGCAGTTACTCCTGCTGCTACTTCCACCACTGATGCTAGGGGCAAAGGCCCTGTTATTGAACCTGTATCTACTAATGTGCCAGCTACTGATGATTTCTCTAAGCAGATGGAAGAAGTATTGAAAATCATTCGTAAGAGTGATTATGACATTGTTGATCAATTGGGGCATACTCCCTCAAAGATTTCTATGTTGTCCTTGTTGTTATGTTCTGAGGCTCATGCCAAGTCCTTGATCAAAAATTTCTGAAGACTGCTCATGTACCCAGTGCAATTTCTGTTGACCAATTTGAGAACTGTGTTGCCCACCTGACCTATGACAATGGGTTAGGGTTTTCTGATGCTGATTTGACCCCTGCCAAGAGGGATCACAACAGGGCCTTGCATATTTCAATTGAATGCAGGGGCACTACCCTGTCACATGTGCTGATAGACAATGGTTCCTCTTTGAATGTGTTTCCTAAGGAAGTCCTGAACAAGTTAAGTCCTGAAGATGCTGTGCTGAAGCCCAGTAATATTGTGGTAAAGGCTTTTGATGGTTCTAGAAGAGTAGTACATGGGGAAATTGATCTTCCAATCAAAGTTGGCTCCCAGGTGTTTACTGCTACATTTTTTGTGATGGATATTCGTCCTTCGTACTCTTGTCTGCTGGGTCGTCCCTGGATCCATGGGGCAGGTGCTGTAACCTCTACATTGCACCAAAAGTTGAGATATCCGGTGGATGGGAAGGTTGTTACTGTCTATGGAGAAGAAGAATACTTTGTCAGCCATGTAAACACTTTCAAGTATCTGGAAATGGAAGGTGAATACATTGAAACTCCGTGTCAGACGTTTGAAGTGGTTCCTTGGGTTGTTAATGATTATGTAGCTCCTCCTGTTGTGAAGAAAGTTCCTGTGGTCACCAGAAAGCCTCCAACAATGGCAATGGCCTCCCTCAATGATGCTAGAGCTGTGGTGGATGAAGGTGGTTGTACTATTTGGGGTCAGCTTCCTGATGTCCCATATAAGTCTGACAAGTTTGGTTTGGGTTTCACTGCAGAATCCCAGAAGGCTGTTCGTCGTGCTCGTGCTGCCCGTATCACTAATCAAGGGGTTGTGAAGGACCAGATTAATGCTGTGGGAGATCAAGATGAAGACTACAACTTGGATGCATGGATTTTTCCTACTGTGGGTGCTGGACTCAATAATTGGAAAGCTGAAGATGTTATCCCTATCTCCTTTAGTCAGGAGTAAATACTATTACTGTGTTGTGTTTTTAAATTTGTAATTTCTTAAACAATAAAACTTTCAAGCCATGTGCCTTACCCGGGGCACAATGGTGTGCTTGTTACGGGCTGTCATTTCATTTGCATACTTCATTCAATAAAATCAGTGGACGTTTCGTTTTCGTAAATATTGTGTTCCTTGTCTTTCTTTTCTTTTATTTTTGTTTTATCAGCTATGTGTTCTTACACACACCCACATCACTAAAATGCAGATCCTCATCCACTCTGGATCCTGTTGATAACAGTTCTACTATTGCCCATTATAATTTCGAGAATCCGATCTATCAAACTGAAGACGGAAATGAGGACGATTGTGAAATACCTGTAGATCTTGCTAGGTTGTTACAACAAGAAGAGAAAGCTATACAGCCACATGAAGAGCCAGTCGAAGTTGTGAATCTGGGAACTGAAGAAAACATAAAAGAGGTCAAGATAGGGGCTGATTTAGAAGACAGTGTCAAGAGCAGGTTGATTCAAATGTTACGTGACTATGTGGAGATCTTTGCTTGGTCTTATGAAGATATGCCAGGGTTGGATACAGACATTGTGGTTCACCGTTTGCCAGTGAAAGAAGATTGTCGTCCAAAGAAGCAGAAGGTTCGTCGTATGCGTCCTGAAATGTCAGAAAAGATCAAGGCAGAGGTAATGAAACAGTTCAATGCAGGGTTCTTAGCAGTGACTTCTTATCCTCAGTGGGTTGCAAATCTGGTACCAGTTCCTAAGAAAGATGGTAAGGTACGTATGTGTGTGGACTATAGAGATTTGAACAAGGCTAGCCCCAAAGATGACTTTCCACTTCCTCATATTGATATTCTGGTAGACAACACTGCTCAGCACAAGGTATTCTCTTTTATGGATGGTTTCTCTGGTTACAATCAAATCAAGATGGCACCTGAAGATATGGAGAAGACAACATTTGTGACACAATGAGGCACCTTTTGCTATAAGGTAATGCCATTTGGTTTGAAGAATGCGGGGGCAACATATCAGCGTGCTATGGTGGCTTTGTTTCACGATATGATTCATCATGAGATAGAGGTATATGTAGATGATATGATAGCCAGGTCTCAGAATGAAGAGAAGCATCTTGATCATCTGCACAAGTTGTTTGAGAGGTTGAAGAAATACAAGTTGAGATTGAATCCAAACAAGTGTACTTTTGGGGTTAGATCTGGAAAGCTCCTGGGTTTTATTGTCAGTGGAAAAGGTATTGAAGTGGATCCTGCAAAAGTGAAAGCTATACGAGAAATGCCAGCTCCCCGTACTGAGAAGGAGGTTAGAGGTTTCTTGGGACGATTGAACTACATTGCAAGATTTATCTCCCAATTAACTACCATCTGTGAGCCAATCTTCAAGTTGTTGAAGAAAGATCAAGTGATGGAATGGAATGATGAGTGCCAGACTGCCTTTGATGAAATCAAGAGATACCTGCTGGAACCACCAATTTTGATGCCACCAGTTGATGGAAGACCCTTGATTATGTACTTAACAGTGTTAGACAATTCAATGGGGTGTGTGTTGGGGCAACATGACGAGTCTGGTCGAAAAGAGCAGGCAATATACTACCTTAGCAAAAAGTTTACCGACTGTGAAACAAGATACTCACTGCTCGAGAAAACTTGCTGCGCTTTGGCATGGGCTGCTCGCCGACTAAGACAGTATATGTTGACCCATACTACCTTGTTGATTTCAAAGATGGATCCAATCAAGTACATATTTGAGAAACCTGCTCTCTCCGGAAGAATTGCAAGATGGAAAATGATCTTGACAGAATATGATATACATTACACTACTCAGAAGGCCATTAAAGGAAGTGTTGTTGCTGATCATTTGGCTCATCAAGCAGTAGATGATTACCAGTCAATGAATTTTGAGTTCCCTGATGAAGACATTATGATTATTACCAAAGAACCTGGACAATATGACGGACCTGAACAAGGATCCCGATGGACTATGGTTTTTGATGGTGCCTCTAATGCACTTGGTAATGGTGTTGGTGTTGTGATTAGTTCCCCTGAAGGTTGTCATACCCCGATTACTGCCAGACTTTGTTTCTATTATACCAATAACATGGCTGAGTATGAGGCATGTATCCTGGGTATTAAAGCTGCTATTGATATGAAGATTCAGTTCCTTGATGTGTATGGAGATTCAGCCCTGGTAGTAAGTCAGATTAAAGGAGATTGGGATACCAAGCATGATAACCTCATTCATTACAGAGAGCATGTGTTGTCTTTGATCCCACATTTCAAAGAGATTACATTTGGACATATTCCACGAAGAGAGAATCAGTTGGCAGATGCATTGGCCACCATGGCATCTATGTTTGAGATCGGTTGGGATGATGAAGCTCCCAAGATTACCATTGATAGATTTGAGAAGCCTGCATACTGCAATGAGATTGACACTGAAGGGGCAGAGGAGAAGCCTTGGTTCTATGAAGTGAAAAGATATCTTGAAGCTCAGGAATTCCCTGAAGGGGCATCTGTCAAAGATAGGAAGTTTCTGAGAAGGTTTGCTGCTAAGTTCTTCTTGAGTAATGGGATTCTGTACAAGCGCAATCATGATTCAACTATGCTTCGTTGTGTGGATAAGAAGGAAGCAACTGAGATTATGGAAGACATGCATGATGGGATCTTTGGCACTCATTCTAGTGGTCATACTATGGCAAAGAAAATATTGAGAGCGGGTTACTATTGGTCTACCATGGAAGCTGATTGCTATCAACACTCCAGAACATGTCACAAATGTCAAATCTATGCTGATAAAGTCCATATACCTCCATCACCATTGAATGTGTTGACTGCTCCTTGGCCCTTTGCCATGTGGGGCATTGATATGATTGGTGAGATCAAGCCTACTGCTTCTAATGGGCATCGCTTCATCCTGGTTGCTATTGATTACTTCACGAAGTGGGTGGAGGCAGCTTCATTTGCATCTGTTACCAAGAATGTTGTGGCTCGGTTCATTAAGAATAATCTCATATGTAGGTATGGCATCCCTGAAAGGATTATCACTGACAATGGCTCTAATCTGAACAACACTATGATTACTGATCTCTGCACGCAGTTCAAGATTAAGCATCACAACTCTTCTCCGTATCGTCCGAAGATGAATGGGGCAGTTGAAGCTGCTAATAAGAACATTAAGAAGATTGTACAGAAGATGACTGTTACTTATAAGGATTGGCATGAGATGTTACCATTTGCTCTTCATGGTTATCGTACTACAATACGTACTTCAACAGGGGCAACCCCATTCTCCTTAGTCTATGGTATGGAAGCAGTTCTGCCCATTGAAGTTCAGATTCCCTCCTTGAGAATTATGAAGGATGCAGGATTGGATGAAGATGAGTGGATTCAGACTCGTCTTGACCAAATAAATTTGATTGATGAGAAAAGGCTAGCAGCAGTTTGTCATGGCCAGATGTACCAGAAACGGATGATCAAAGCTTTTAACAAGAAGGTTAAGCCAAAGGT
Organism: Lathyrus aphaca; assembly: GCA_963966055.1. Lineage (NCBI taxonomy): Eukaryota > Viridiplantae > Streptophyta > Magnoliopsida > Fabales > Fabaceae > Lathyrus > Lathyrus aphaca. The sequence goes on from OZ014524.1 coordinate 296,089,073, forward strand.
ATATCAGGCTGGTGACTTGGTAATCAAGCGTATCATATTACCACAGGGTGATCCTAGGGGCAAGTGGACTCCAACATATGAAGGACCATTTGTAGTCAAGACAGTGTTCTCAGGAGGTGCCATGATACTGACTACAATGGATGGTGAAGACTTCCCACAGCCTGTAAACGCAGACATAGTTAAAAAATACTACGCATAAAAAGAGACCCGCTAGGTTGACAGGCCTAGGCAAAAATAAGGGCATCCCGGCAAACCAAAAGGGTTTGGGCAAAAATTAGGGATATATATAAAAAGATGTACACCCGACAAGTCGAAAACCTGAAAAGGCGGCTTGGGCAAAAAAGGGTATCCCGGTGGATTGAAAACCTGAAAGGGCAATCCAGGCAAAAGTTAGGGATTAAAGCGTATGACTATGTCTCGTTTGGATCACCCATAAAACTGCAACCAGTTGTACTACTTACTCAAGCTCGAACAGATAAAGCTCAATCCAATTGTGTTCGTCTCAACAGCAGAAGATGAGATACTTGAAGATAATGGCAATAGTAGAATTGAAACTCAATAGGATTATTTCCCACATAGCTGATTTCTTTGTTGTATAAAAACTTTATGGCAAAATCTTCCTACTAGGATTTATGTCTCCTTGTACAAACTTATCCGTGTATGGGTCACTTTTTGATATAAATAAATTCCATCTTTTGAATCCAGATTTACTTTTACCCTATTTACATAAGCGAAACGTCCATTGGTTGTGTTTGAATGCCTGTATGCTTTTGAATATGATTAATGTTTACCAAAAATGCATGAATGCTTAATATGATTGATGTTTACCAGAAATGCATGAAAATGCAATAATAGTATTTACTAAGGACGAACGAGGGAAGGATTTCAACGAAGCTTCGCCGGTTCATCTCTACAAGACAGCTACAAACCCTCAGTAGGACGAATCCATCTTCATAAAGTCTTATCTCCCCTGGAATTTATATCCATCTCTTTTATCCTCATATGGATATTCAGGAATTTACTTTCCAATAAGGGTACGACGAACGAAGACGGGAAGTTATATCTGCCCTACCATCAAACGAAGACGAAGGTTATGAATACCTTACTATCCCCAGCATACGGGAGGTGATACATACCTCATTATCCCCAGCATCCGGGAGGTTATCTATACCTTGCCATCCTCAGCATATGGAAGGTTATGTATAATATATTCTTCAACAACAAATCGGGATTTATTTTCCCTGGCCAGCAGTTGTTATACGAAGATATCCAGACACTTCCGGCAGTATCATATCATACATACATCATTTACACCATACCATAACATACATAGTACATTACCTAAGTGCATCATACTATACATGCATACATAATGCATAAACTAATACTATCATACAGAATGCTACTTTGTTTTCAGGTTAATTATCCAACAAACAAACTTATGATCATCAGGACTGCTCTATCCTCCTGAAAGCTTATAATCTCATCAGGACTGCTCAATCCTCCTGGAGACATGCTGTTACATCAGGATTACTCCAGTCTCCTGAAAGCATATCATATTATTACCTCAGGATTGCTCCATCCTCCTGACAGCTTTTTATACATCAGGATTGCTTCATCCTCCTGAAATCATATCATTACCTCAAGATTGCTCCATCCTCTTGACAACTATCATCATTACTTCTGGACTGCTCCATTCTCCAAGACGTATTTCAGAAGAACAAATCCTGACGTTCTTTTGATCATTAAGAGAAAATCCTGACTCTCTTTTAACCCATTGTTCAAGACATCTTTCAGAAGAACTAATCCTGACGTTCTTTTGATCCTTAAGAGCAAATCCTGACGCTCTTTCGACCACTTGTTCAAGACATTTTCAGAGGAACTAATCCTGACGTTCTTTTGATCATTAAGAGCAAATCCTGACGCTCTTTTGGCCACTTGTTCAAGACATCTTATTCAGAAGAACAAATCCTGACGTTCTTTTGATCCTTAAGAACAAATCCTGACGTTCTTTTGGCCCTTTGAGAATAGGCAAATGGTCTGTTCCCTAATCCAAAATATTTCCAGAAGAGATAATCATCACAAGATTTGTTTCTACGGGTCCATCCAACAATTCAAATCATGTTGCATAAATGATTCAGAGACGACCTATACAAAGACTTAGTACTGATATCCAGTATCAACATAAAGGCATCATCATATTCTGACACCTTAGATGGCATCTCTAAGCCCATCCCCAGCTCTTCCAAGTGGCATCTTTAAGCCCACTCAATCATATTCAACTAGCCATGCACTGGTGAGTGCAAATTTTTGGGCTTTTGTGTTCAATCCCCTTCAACCTTCCAGGTCACGACTGGCAAATATACCAATCTAACCCCTCAGGTTTCAGAAAATTGAACAGGGGCAGCTGTTGCACCCCAAAATTTGCCCTCACAATACAAGACTTTGTGTTCTAAGAAGGTTCACAAGTTTCCCAATGTTTACAAGATCTTTCATGAGGTTCATGAAGTCTACAAGTCACTTTATGAAGGTTCACAAGGTTCACAAGACTCACAATGTTTACATAACCTTTCATGAGGTTCATGAAGTCCATAAGTCACTTCATGAGGTTCACAAGGTTCACAAGCTTCACAATACCTCCCATGAGGTTCACAAGACATTTTATGATGGTTCACAAGGTTCACAAAGTTCACAATTGGTCAAAAGAGTTGACAATTCCCTCAAACAATGCACCTCCTAAGCAGTGCATCCAAAACTAGGGTTTTGACTTTAATCAGGCTAAATGGATTTCCAAGACTTCAAGTGAGCTTCGTAACATCTTATATGTGTGTAAGAACCCCCATGACAAGTTTCAAGACTTTTCTCAAAAGTTTGCTCAGTCAGATGATCAGATAAGTCAAAACCAGTCAATGCAGTTAAAAAGTCAAACTGAGGTCAACTGTGGTCAAACCAAAGTCAAACTTCATGATTTTTTGCCAACATCAAGTATATGAAGTAAAATTCATCATTTGATCAAGGGTTGATCATGATTCATCAAGGAGATTCCAGATCATCAATAATCTGGAGTTTCTAAATTAAGGTTTCCTCAGTAAAAGTCAACTGAACTTTGACCAGCCATAACTTTCACATACTTCATCACCAAGTCTCCACTCAAAGCTCATTTTGAAGGAAATTGAATTCTCTACAACTTTGATCTTGCAAGTTAAGCCCAAAAATGCTTCATTTGGAAGATATGAGCTAAGACATTATAGGTCATTTCAAAAGTCAACAGAAAGTCAACAACTTCAAAAGGGCATAACTTGAGATTGGTAAATGATATGGACATGAAACCAATGGGGTTGTTTAGAGGACTCTTCAAGCTTTCCAAAATGTCCAAGAACACCCTCATACCTTTAAAAATGAGGGAGATGTGCCCTTGCAAAGTTGGGAAATTTTGTGATGGTTTATGGTGAAAATGGAGGTCTAAAAACAATTCTTTCCAAATGGGCTGGCCAAATTATGACCCAACCCATACAACAACATCATGCACGAAATTTCCATGTTATTTTCATAATTTTTATTTTATTTAATTAATTTATTATGATTTTTTATACTTAAAATCATTTTAAATTTAAATAAAATATTAAATATGAAGATTTAATTTTATTATTGATTCTAGAATATCATAAAGTCAGCATGGAACAAATTGATGCAAGAAGGATAATGAATGGCTTGAAATAGAAAGCATTGGTACAAAAATATTGAAATTTTAAAGCTTATCATGATGAATCTTTTTGAATCAAATCTTGCACACAATCAATCAAGTTTTTGACCTAGATTCAATCACATATAAGTACTGATCACAACCCTAGCATTCATACACGAATTTGCTGCCTCAAAGTGTAAGTTCCAAACCTCAAAAATTCATCCAAAACTCATATTCGGATTCTTCAATCCAGGGCATTTGAAGGTAAAGTATGAACATAGAGATGTTCTTTGGACATTGTTGAAGCTAAATCATCACTCATATGCATCCCATATGCACCATATTGTTCAACCCGAGCTCACTTTAACCTTGAATATAATTTTTTCGATTCCATTGATTGGTTGCTTTTCATTGAATTTTGTTTACATAATCTTGTTTGTGACATTGTATAGATCGTTTCTGGACCAATGGATTGAAGCTTCCTTGCCTAAAACAGATTCGGCCATAGTTAGGGTTTTGACCTTCAAAATGGGGTCCGTTGATTCATTAAACCCAAATGAATTTTGAGGACATAGGAATGTTCTATGAATCACCAGGATCATAAAACCCTAATTAATTTCATGAATCATTGCTGTTTGGTATGAGTTTCGATTTCGCAGGTTTGAACAATGAAGAACAGGTAGCAAAATTCGCAGGAAAACTCGTGGCTAATTTCGCAGCTAATTTCGTAGTTCCTGAGGTTGAAGAAGAGGCTTGGCGCGCTCAGGAAATTTGAATTTATGTTTAAAATATTTTATTCTATGTTATTGGTTCATTAGCACAAGCCAGTGCTTGGCCCAGTGGTAAAGTGTGCACGCGTTTGACAAAAGGGGAGGGGATCGAATCCTGCTTCCAGCCAATGTTTTTGATATTTTCTCATTTAAACTGCACTCTTCATATATTATTATTTGTGGTGGTTTAACTATCAGGTGGGCTCTTCCAGCCGGGTGGTAGTGTGCGCGTGTGTATAGCTATAAGGTCCTGGGTTCAACACTCCCCCAGGCCTTTTTGCTTCTATTATTTTCCTGATTTTTCAGACATTGCATAAAACAGATTCTACTCATTCCCTTGTTACCTGCGCCTAGCTGGCCTGGTGGTATGTTTTGAAGTTTGCAAGCTGGGTGTCCTGGGTTCAAACCCAGCCCAGGTGAGTTTTCTTTTTACCATTTTTTCTATTTTTATTTCTTTAATTAATTAGTTTAATTGTTTTCTTAATATCAATTAAAAATAAATTATGCATGTATAGATATTTAAAACAACCTTATATTTTCCAAAAAAATTCTAAACTCTTGATTTTTCTCAATTTAAGTTTTATTATTATTCATGTGATTAAATTGGAATATGTATATATATTAAAAATAATTTTGTACATTATAAATTAAATCCTAAAAATATTTTCTAAATGAACTTTAATTTTGTAAAACTTAATTTTTATTTTCTAAATAATTTCTATTTTCTAATTCTTAATATAATTATTATGTATATATTTATTTAATATAATTTTTATAAATGTAATAATTAATAAAAATTAAATTTTGTAAATATGATTAATTCTTGTGAATATGATATTTAAAATTTATTTTCTTCATATAATGTGTAAATATTTTTTTTTAAATAATTGTTGATATATATTTAGAAATAATTAAATTTATAATGATTAAAATTTATAATTATATTATATTTAAAAATTTTATATTTATTATTTAATTATTCATGTTTCTAAATAAATGCTTATATATTAAAATCCAATTTTGTGTTTATTATTCTAATCATGTCATTATAATATTTTTTATTTAATTATTGTTACTAATTATGTTATTATTTATTTTTGCTTCACTAATCTTATATATTTTATTATTATTATTATTTCACTAACTTTATTTATTTTTAATATTTTTACTAACCTCATTTTTTTAATTATTATTATTACTAACCCCTATTTATTTATTTATTGTTTATTTATTATTTTTGCTTATTTATTTATATTTTGCTTATTATTTATTTTTGCTATTTATTTTAATTTGCTTATTATAATTATTATGTAATTGCTTCTTGGTGTAATTTTTTAATTATTTAATTTGCTTGCTATGATTAGTAATTTAGGGAGTGCAAATATGTATTCTATGTAAAAATAAATTTAGATCATTTTAATTGAAGATAAATAATATTGAACACTCACACACGTAAGTCGATTTCTAATCGTCATCTCACATTCCTAAGGTTATCCCTCAAGTTGCCTAAATCATAAGGTCAAGTGGGGTGTATAAAGCAAGTCCCTTAAAAGAAAAATCATCAAGTCCCTAATGGTTGCCTTTAAAGATCAAGTCCCTTCGAATAATGATGATAGTCCCTCCTATATGCTTAATACACCCCACAGTTGCCTTCATAAAAACAGATGTCCCTCACATGTCCCTAACATCCAGGGTAATGACTACCTATTCCTTAATAATAGGGATAGTCTTACCATTTAAAGGATAAAGAACAGAAAGACTTAAACTTTAGGGTAGGTTCCTCTTATGTACTTGCTCACTTCAAAAACTTTTCAAACTCTTCACAATTTCAAACAAATTTTCAAACACAAGTTTTTACGCATCCGTACATGGATCATTATCAACTATTATGAAAATTTTTTATTCACACACTACACTTTCAAAAACAATTCAAAAGTGAGCTAAGTAACTAAGAGCCCATGGATAACCATGGATGTAAAGGGTGCTAACACCTTCCCTTTACATAACCTACCCCCCGGACCCAAAAAAAATATCTCTTAAGGTCTTTCCTGTTCTTTTATACCCTTTCCTTTGGATAAAATAAAAGTCGGTGGCGACTCTTGCTATCCGCAACATAACTAAAGTCAGTTCTCCCACCGTGTTACAGTACCCTAACAAGTTGGATGTTGATCGGATCATTATGAGCTGTGGGAATTTCAGAAATGTGCCACTAATGGGATCAAAAGGGTGCATTAGTTACAATCCCATTTTTACTATACGGCAACATGAATACCCTATGCTAGGAAAACCAGAAGACGCCGAATTGGAAGAAATGATACTTCACAACAGAGGTGCGGATGATCCGGCATTGCTCTTCAGAATATGTCGTTCTTGGGAAAAAGTTCACACCAAAGGTTCCGAGCTAAGAAAAAGAGATGGGGTGGTCAGGATGCCCTACCGCCAGTGGGTTCTTGAAAGAGTCCAAATCGTCAAACTACCCTTTTCTGGAGAAGCACTCCCCAAGCCTCCTGTGCATGAACCAATATCCCTTGAAGAAGTAGAGGAACTTCGAATGAAGGTAGCCAATCTTGGGAAGGAAAACGAAGAGCTCAGTTCAAAACTGCACCGGGTTACCCACGAAAGGAATGAATTGAGGTATGACTTGGCTCGTAAAACTGTTCAAGTCGAAGCAATTCAAGAAAAGGCCAACGAAGAAGAGCGAAAGAAAAATAATGTTAAAGGGTGTCTGGATCAAACTTATGGAACGGTGGTTCACTTGAAGGAGGATTTAAACAGGGTTTGCCGGAAGAGCGCGAATAACGAGGATTGGTATGTTCGGGCGACTAAAAAGGCAAAGATCGAAAGAGAAGAATTCGAGAAGAAGATTGCAGAGCTTACCGCAACACTAGAGGAGGCAGTAAGAAGTTCGAATCAGGAATATGAGCTTAGGATGCAGGCCATGAATGTCTCACGATTTACCGTGGAAGATTGGGATTTCAAGTGCCAAGAGGTGAATCGCGCTGAAGGGAACGCCCAGTACTGGAAGGAACAATACGAGGCTCTGACCAAGGATCGCAATATTTGGGAGTCAGCGAGAAATGAGGTGCGGGGTCACTTCCAAGGATACCAGCAAGCTGTACAAGATCGAATCAAGGAAAGAGACATGTACCGTGATAAGCTTAATCGGCTCATTGAATGGTGCAACTCGCAGATAGAAGAACTACCTTTCCGACTCTCTATGGCAAAAGGGGAATTCGAAGATGATGGATCCTACCCAGCTGTGAGTTACTTTCTCTCAATGTGCCAAAACATGCTGAAGACCTTCAAGGAAGAGGTGAAAGAATGTAGTACCCAGAGACCCAGGAATTAGTCTTACAGTTGTAATTTATTTTGCTTTATTTATCTATTTTATTTCAGAGGAGAATTGGCATTATTTTTGTAATAGTTAACGAACGAGAATATTTGTACTTGATATTTTAAGTCTTGATTATTTAAGAATGAATGAAGTTTGGAGTTTTTCCTATAGTCCTTGACTTCTGTGATGTTTTGAATGTTGCACATTTTACATTTTGATATTGGTGATTGTTTTTCCTGAAATTAACATTTTGTGGCATGACATTCATACATTTCCATCATTTGCTGCATTTTGATAAAAAAAAACATGAGGCTCATGCGTGTCTTTTTACCCAGTCGTCAAGCTGTTTCGTCCATACAAAAACGGAGCCGACCGTCGCAGAAGGATGGAAAGACTCGAGCAGGAAAATCAAGAGCTCAGGGGAGAAGTGACTGCATTGAAGGATAGTTTGGAAAGGCTTACCAATATGATGGAGACAATGGCCGCTGCGCAGAATCAGACGTCTCAAAATTCTCAGGGGACTGGACAGAGGACCGAGGCCATGGCCATCCCAACGACCGAGGCCCCTAGCAATGATTCCCAACATGTTGTAACCACTAGTTTCCCATGGGGCATTCCTCGTGATTTCATACCAGAGAATCAGCAACCACATGTCTCACACGTCGCTGCTGTGATGACTACTCCTCAGCCCGTAATACACACTGCCCATTACAATGAAGATCCCCCTTTCCACACAGCACCAAGCGAAAATGTCGGAGTAGACGAGAGATTGGATGAGTTCCAGGATCGTTTTCTAGAAATGCAAAATGAGATTAGAGCACTCTGAGGCCAGGATCTGTTTGGAAGAAAGGCTTCTGATCTTTGCTTAGTCCCAAATGTCAGGGTTCCGCACAAGTTCAGGGTACCTGAGTTCGAAAAATATAAAGGAAACTCATGTCCTCAGAGCCACTTAGTCATGTACGCCCGAAAGATGTCCACCCAGCAGGACAATGACCCGTTACTGATCCATTATTTCCAGGACATCTTAACAGGTGCTGCCCTCAAGTGGTATATGAGTTTGGACAGCACAAAAATCCGAACTTTCAATGACCTAGGAGAAGCTTTCATCCGACAGTATAAGTACAACCTTGACATGGCCCCGGACAGAGATCAACTCCGGAGCATGTCGCAGAAGGACAAGGAAAGTTTCAAAGAATACGCTCAACGTTGGCGTGAGGTCGCGGCTCAAATATCCCCACCTTTGGAAGAAAAAGAAATGACCAAGATCTATCTGAAGACGTTGAGCACGTTCTATTATGATCACATGATCGCAAGCGCACCCAGTGACTTTACTGAAATGGTAAATATGGGAATGCGGCTTGAAGAGGCCGTTAGAGAAGGACGTTTAGCAAAAGAAACAGGGTCATCCAGCGGCATTAAGAAATTCGGAAATGGTTTCCACAAAAAGAAAGAGCAGGAAGTTGGTGCCATTCACCAGAGAAGAAGTTATCAGCAGCAGGTGGCTGCCATCACCCCGATTATCAATACAGCTCCAGGTCCTAATTATCGGCCATTTTTCCCTCAAAATCAGCAAACCACTCCACAACACCAACACCAGCATCAACCTCAACAATTCCAGCAGCGGCAACAACAGCCTCCACAACAGGTTCATCATCAATACAACAACAATCGTATTCCGAGAACACTCGCCTACGACCCCATACCAATGTCTTACGCAGAATTGTTTCCTGCTCTACTGCAAAAGGGGCATATTCAAACAAGACCTCCCCTCCCACCACCCAGGAATCCCACTTATGGATTCAAAGCTGACCAGTTTTGCGTTTATCATCAAGGCGGGCCTGGCCATAATGTCGAAAACTGTTATAGCTTTAAGGCCGATGTTCAGAAGTTGATTAAAAATGGCGTTTTGACATTTAAAGATACCAATCCAAATATCCAAGCGAATCCTTTGCCTCCACACGGAAGGGCCTCGGTGAATATGGTGCACGGTTGTCCAGGGGAATATGCTGTTTACGACGTCAGAATAATCCAAGGGTCCTTAGTGCAAAAACATGCAGAACTGGCAGGGCTTATCTACTTCCATAACGGGATACATGATTACAATGCGTGCAGAATCTGTTCTGTCAATCAACGGGGGTGTCGCTTAGTGCGAGAAGATCTTCAGAGGATGTTGGATCAAAGGTCTATCAGAATAATGTATCCCATAAACCCTAATGATGTTGAAATTGATGAAGAGGCATTTGTCATAATACCACAATTTAATGAACCAGGACCCATAGAGATCACCTACGACAGTAGGAGGATCGTTGCAACTCCATTGGTCATTGTTGTACCAGGACCAATGTCATACCAGTCCGAAAGGGCCATACCATACAGATATAATGCAACCATGATTGAAAACGGGAAGGAGGTTCCATTGCCATCCGTTGTCAACATTGCTGATGTCAGCCGAGTTACCAGAAGCGGGAGGGTGTTCCCTAACAAAGATAAAGAAACTGTGATGCATAAAGAAACCCCATCGGAAAACACTTTTAAGCAAGTAGGCCAGTCAAGCAATACAAATCATAGCAAGGGAGATGATGAAGTGCTAAAGCTGATCAGGAAAAGCGATTACAACGTAGTGGATCAGCTCTTGAGCACGCCTTCGAGAATTTCTATCTTATCTCTTCTGATGAGCTCTGAGGCACATCGGGAGGCTTTGCAGAAGGTTTTAGAGCAAGCATTTGTGGATCATGATGTCACCATTGGCCAATTCGACAATATCGTTGCAAATATAACTGTTTGCAACAATCTTAGCTTCTGTGACGAAGAACTCCCAGAGCAGGGAAGAAACCACAACATGGCATTGAATATCTCTGTTAACTGCAAGACTGATGCTTTGTCTAGTGTGCTGATAGACACCGACTCTTCGCTAAATGTTATGCCAAGGTCAACCCTCTCAATGTTAGCCTTTCAGGGCACTCCTATGAGAATCAGTGGGGTTATTGTCAAAGCTTTCGATGGGTCCCAGAAGACTGTCATCGGAGAAGTGGACTTGCCTATAACGATTGGACCTCATACCTTCCAAATCACATTCCAAGTAATGGACATCAAGGCTGCATACAGTTGCTTGTTGGGCCGCCCTTGGATCCATGAAGCAGGTGCCGTAACTTCAACCTTGCATCAAAAACTCAAGTTCGTAAGCCAAGGAAAGTTAGTGACAGTGTTTGGGGAGCAGGCTATGATTGTGAGTCATCTCTCCTCTTTTTCATATGTGGAACCAGAAGATGATATTGGAACCCGTTTCCAGGCCCTAACCATTGCTGATAAAGAAGTGAAGAAGAAAGGGGCATCCATTTCTTCTTTCAAAGATGCTCAGCAGGTTGTTGAGAGTGGTTCGTCCGAAGGGTGGGGAAAGATTGTGGTTTTAAACGAGAACAAGGCCCGTGAAGGAGTCGGTTTTTCGCCCGAATCTGCAAGAATTACAAGGGATGAAGGTGTCATCTGCCCAATACAGGAAAGTTTCCGCAGTGGAGGATTCATGAGTCCAATTCCACCAGAAGTGGACGCAATTACCGAGGACGATTCTGAAAAAGATTTACCAGACTTTATTGTGCATGGAGCTTTGTGCCAGATTTGGACTGCTGTTGATATCCCATCTGTCGTTCGCCTATCTAAGTAATGATTTTGTGTTAACCTCTCGCTCTGCCCGAAGCGAGAGAGTACTTTCTGTAGGGTTTTCTCTTTATGCAATTTAAGACTTTTGTTTCCTCTTTGCCCTGCCCAAAGCAAGAGAGTAATTTTGTTGGGCCCTTTTGTTTCGAAAATTAAACAATCATTAATGAAAGTGTTATTTTTTCGACTTCCTTTATCTTTTGTCATTTTTTACTTTTTGCCTTTCGGAAAAGTGGTAATCCTAAAAAATATACACATCTACATGTTTGCATGAATAAAAGGTTTCATTTTTCAAAAAAAATCTGCATACGCTTCCATTTGTCTAGTGCTAAAATAAAACATCAATCACATGTGCAGATTAATCATAAAAAACCCCATTGAAAAGCATGACTCATTACCTACTCCCAACTTTGAGTTCCCGGTGTTTGAGGCTGAAGAAGATATTGATGAAGAGGTCCCTGATGAGATCTCACGGCTACTGGAAAATGAGGAGGAGACTATCCAGCCATACAAAGAAGCAGTGGAGGTAATTAATCTGGGGACAGAAGATGATAGGAAGGAAGTCAAAATCGGCGCGCTACTCATCCCCGACGTCAAAGAAAGAATGATAGAACTTTTGAAAGAGTATGCGGATGTGTTTGCTTGGTCCTACCGGGATATGCCGGGATTGGATACTCGTATCGTGGAACATCGCCTTCCTTTGAAACCAGATTGTCCGCCGGTCAAACAGAAGTTGAGGAGATCACACCCTGACATGGATATCAAAATTAAGGAGGAGGTTCAGAAGCAGATCGACGCAGGATTCCTTGTCACTTCCGAGTATCCGCAATGGTTAGCCAATATAGTACCTGTGCCAAAGAAAGATGGGAAAGTCAGAATGTGTGTCGATTACAGATATCTGAACAAGGCCAGCCCTAAGGACGATTTCCCGCTACCCCATATTGACATGTTAGTCGACAGCACAGCTAAGTTCAAAGTTTTCTCATTCATGGATGGCTTCTCCGGATACAACCAGATTCGAATGGCCCCGGAGGATATGGAGAAGACTTCATTTATTACACCTTGGGGAACATTTTGCTACCAGGTAATGCCTTTCGGTTTGAAGAATGCAGGCGCAACTTATCAAAGAGCAATGACGACACTGTTTCACGACATGATGCACAAAGAAATCGAAGTATACATTGATGACATGATTGCTAAATCCAGAACCGAGGAAGAGCATATGGAGTACCTGTTGAAGTTGTTCCAACGTTTGAGGAAGTACAAACTTCGCCTGAACCCCAGCAAATGCACATTTGGTGTTCGGTCAGGGAAGTTGTTGGGTTTCGTTGTCAGCCAGAAAGGTATTGAAGTAGATCCCGACAAACTCAAGGCCATTCGAGAAATGCCCGCACCAAAGACGGAAAAACAAGTAAGAGGATTTTTAGGTCGTCTGAATTACATCTCTAGATTCATTTCTAATATGACTGCGACCTGTGGCCCGATCTTCAAACTCTTACGGAAGAATCAAAATTGCAAGTGGACTGAATATTGTCAAAAGGATTTTGATAACATCAAAGATTATTTACTGGAACCACCTATCTTAGTCCCCCCAGTTGAAGGAAGACCATTGATCATGTACTTAACAATACTAGAAGATTCCATGGGCTGTGTGCTCGGGCAACAAGACGAAACAGGACGGAAGGAGCACGCCATCTATTACCTAAGCAAGAAATTTACAGATTGTGAGACCCGATACTCTATGCTCGAGAAGACCTGTTGTGCTTTAGCTTGGGCAGCTCGACGTCTCCGACAATACATGATTAATCACACTACTTGGTTGATTTCAAGGATGGATCCGATTAAGTATATCTTTGAAAAACCGGCCCTGACAGGAAGAATTGCTCGTTGGCAGATGTTACTATCAGAATATGATATTGAGTACCACACTCAGAAGGCTATTAAGGGAAGTATTTTAGCCGACCATCTGGCCCATCAACCCATTGACGATTACGAGCCCGTAAAGTTTGATTTTCCAGACGAAGATGTCATGTACTTGAAGAGGAAAGATTGTGATGAGCCTCCCCTCGACGAAGGGCCAGAACTGGGGTCCTAATGGGGATTAGTTTTCGATGGAGCTGTGAATTTGTACGGAAAAGGGATTGGGGCAATGATTGTAACCCCCCAAGGAGCTCATATCCCTTTCGCTGCAAGAGTGACGTTCAATTGTACTAATAATGAAGCCGAGTACGAAGCTTGCATCATGGGCTTGGAAGAAGCAGTTGATTTAAGAATCAAGAACTTGGATGTATATGGTGACTCAGCCCTAGTGATCAATCAGATCAAGGGGAAGTGGGAAGTCCTACAACCTCACTTGATTCCATACAGGGATTATGCGAGGAGGATCTCGACATTCTTTAATAAAATTGAGTTTCACCAGGTACCTCGCAGTGAGAACAGAATGGCTGATGCTCTGGCTACCATCTCCTCCATGATTGTTGTAAACCGACAGAATGATGTGCCGAAGATCGAAATTATGCATCTTGATAGGCCTGCTTATGTATTCACCTTGGAAGAGGCTGTTGACGATAAACCATGGTACTACGATATAGAGTGTTTCTTACGGCACCAAGAATATCTGCCAGGGGCATCCGGCAAGGATCGAAAAACTCTGAGGAGGTTAGCCAATAACTTCTTTCTGAGTCAAGATGTTTTGTACAAGAGAAATTTCGATATGGTTTTACTCAGGTGTGTAGATAAGCATGAAGCGGAAATACTGATGAAGGAGATTCATGAAGGATCATTCGGCACTCACGCTAATGGACATGCTATGGCTAGGAGGATGCTGAGGGCAGGGTATTACTGGTTGACAATGGAATCCGATTGCTGCAAATATGTGAAGAAATGTCATAAATGTCAGGTTTACGCTGATAAGGTTCATATCCCTCCGACTCTTCTCAACGTTCTTTCTTCTCCGTGGCCTTTTTCCATGTGGGGCATCGATATGATCGGTATGATTGAGCCGAAAGCTTCCAATGGACATCGTTTCATCCTAGTGGCCATTGACTACTTTACAAAATGGGTAGAGGCAGCTTCCTACGCCAATGTGACTAGGCAGGTGGTAGTCCGATTCATCAAAAACAACCTCATTTGCCGGTATGGTATCCCGAGTAGGATCATCACTGATAATGGATCAAACCTGAACAACAAAATGATGAAGGAAATGTGCGCGGAATTCAAGATTGAACACCATAACTCTTCTCCCTACAGGCCTAAGATGAACGGGGCGGTAGAAGCCGCTAACAAGAATATCAAGAAGATCATTCAGAAGATGGTCGTCACTTATAAGGATTGGCATGAGATGCTTCCCTTTGCTTTACACGGATATCGCACTTCGGTTCGCACGTCGACAGGGGCGACTCCTTTTTCCTTGGTATATGGCATGGAGGCCATACTCCCTGTGGAAGTTGAAATCCCGTCAATGAGAGTTTTGATGGAAGCCAAGTTAACAGAAGCTGAATGGTGCCAAAGTAGGTATGATGATTTGAATCTGATTGAAGAGAAAAGGATGACAGCTTTATGCCATGGGCAATTATATCAACAAAGGATGAAGAAGGTTTTTGATAAGAAGGTTCATCCTCGGGTGTTCAGAGAAGGCGACCTCGTGATTAAGAAACTTCAGCCTTTTATATCAGATTCTAGGGGCAAATGGGCTCCTAATTATGATGGCCCGTATGTTGTCAAGAGAGTTTTTTCAGGCGGCGCGCTAATCCTCGCAACGATGGATGGCGAGGAATTCACTCGTCCTACAAATGCAGATACAGTCAAGAAATACTTCGCCTGATAAAAATAAAAGAACAGCTCGGTAAGTCGAAAACCTGAAAGGGCGACTTAGGCAAAAAAGAGCGTCTCGGTGGGTCGAAAACCCGAAAGGGCGGCTCAGGCAAAAGTTAGAGACATAAACAGAAATTAATCATCCCGCTGGATTGAAAACCTGAAAGGGCAGTCCAGGAAAAAGTTAGGGATAAAGGCAAGTAACTGTATCGGGTTATGACGACAACATCGTGTGCCAAGATTTCTCCAAAATCTAATTCAAGCTCAAGAATGCCAGGGATTCAAAGTAGTTGGAGGAAATGATGGTCATTGTAATTTTAATGTAGTCTTTTCCACTTAATTACCATTTATTCCACTTTTGTAAAGATCTATGGAATCCCGCTATTGGCAGATTACCATTCCATTAATGAAAATTTGAGCCTATGCCTTTGCTTGCAATTCTTATTCTATCTTCATCTCAAAAAATGACGCTGTTATTAATAATGATTTCCGAAACAAAAAAAAAAGCTTTTACTATATTTGTTTTGATGTGTGTGTACTTACTAAGTTGGCGAACCGAAAGACGGACTTTAATGGTTGTTCCAAGAATGGTTAAAACTGCAAGATGTGAAATAATTGTCTCGTTAAATGTGGCATGCTCAGGTTTCTCCAATATGGGTCATTAAAGTGTTAATTATGTGACTCATTTTTCGGTGTTAAAATTTTGTTACTCATCGCCTTTGGAGCAGATTGTTGATTTGATTCCCCAGCAAAAGGTAAACTATTCCATCCTTGTCAAGGCCAACTGCATTATGGGTCACTCACGTCTTGTTGAGACTGGTCGGACATCCGATTGTTGTGTTCTTCTCACCAATCTATCTTGTGTGTCGGTTTTGTCTGTTTGTCAGCATAAACATAACACATATACATTCATGTACATCATAATTAATTCATATGCATATTCATGTCGCACTCATTAATGCATATCTCCTTTACCTTGGTCGTGTTTATCCCCAAGTGATGTGTCTCTCTCCAAATAAATTGTCAGCCTTAGGCAGAAAATGTACATTCTTTCCAATTTCCCACTGAGATTTTACCCTCATGGAGGACTTTTGCTTTAGTTCCCCTTGCCACACTTGGATAGGATAAATCCCGATTGAGTTCATTCCTCAGGGGATAGTGTTTTGCTTGACAGTTTCTTTCCAGCTCGTTCCTGGATTGAATTTCGGTCGTTGGCAATTTTTGATGATTGAACTACCAATTGGAAAGTGCATTTATTTTGCACCTGTTATTGATTTGTCTCTCAGAAGAAATTTATTGAAGACTTCCATGGAAGACAAATTTATGCTCTCCAGCAGTGTTGTTGTAACATTCCCTTGGAGTATTTACGCCTGACAACAAGTGGTCGTCTCCTTATTTGAGAAGCTTGTTTCTTATCCACAAATTTCCGGGTAAATCAACAAATGACATTCTCTTCTCGAGCAATTTGTTCATCCTCAACAAGGTTTCTGTTCTATCAAATGGCATCTCCCCTGTTCAGCGGAGAAGTTTGGTATGAATTTATTTTTCAACAAATGGCATCTCATCCAGACAAGGTGAGAAGTTTGTTCGGCAAATGGCATCTCATCCAGACAAGGTGGGAATTTTGTCGTGATTCCAATTTTCAACAGATGGCATCTCATCCAGACAAGGTGGGAAGTTTGTCGTGATTCCAATTTTCAACAAATGGCATCTCATCCAGACAAGGTGAGAAGTTTGTTCGGCAAATGGCATCTCATCCAGACAAGGTGGGAAGTTTGTCGTGATTCCAATTTTCAACAAATGGCATCTCATCCAGACAAGGTGAGAAGTTTGTTCGACAAATGGCATCTCATCCAGACAAGGTGGGAAGTTTGTCGTGATTCCAATTTTCAACAAATGGCATCTCATCCAGACAAGGTGAGAAGTTTGTTCGGCAAACGGCATCTCATCCAGACAAGGTGGGAAGTTTGTCGTGATTCCAATTTTCAACAAATGGCATCTCATCCAGACAAGGTGAGAAGTTTGTTCGGCAAATGGCATCTCATCCAGACAAGGTGGGAAGTTTGTCGTGATTCCAACTTTTAACAAATGGCATCTCATCCAGACAAGGTGAGAAGTTTGTTCGGCAAATGGCATCTCATCCAGACAAGGTGGGAAGTTTGTCGTGATTCCAACTTTTAACAATTGGCATCTCGCACCGACAAGGTTGAGAAGTCTGAGCGTGAAATTATTCTTCATCACATGAATGCCTCTATCAGAAGAAGGAAAGTATGGTAAAAGTTCCATCAACGATGCCTCTCCAATGCACGCTGTCATCTATTGATCATTTATCGTCTAGTTGTATTTCAAAACTTCTTGAAAAGATTTATGCCACAACTATGTGTGCTTTACCCCCAGTAAAGCCGTCTGTTCTCTCGTTAGAGTTTGGTTTCATAATTTCTTTTCAGCTTTTCCACCGTTTATTTTCTTTTTCTTCTCGGAGCGCCAATTTTCTGGTTCTTTTAGTATTCAAACCTCTTCTACCTTTCAGGTTTAAGCCGTTTGAATAGGGGCAGCTGTTGCACCCCAAAATTTGCCCTCCTTTCATTGTTTCGGTCTTCTGCATTCATACATTTGCATTTCGCATTTATTAAGTCGATAGCCATAGCTTCACTTTTTGTTTTCTTCAAAGTTTGGGATCAGGGATTCCTTGTGGTTAGGCTTCACTGATTTTCGGAGATCTTACTCCACTCAAAGGTTTGGAGGTGGGCTTTAAAGAGCTTTATCGTAGATATTCGTATCATGTCCTATCAAATGATCAGGATGGTCCTTACTTTTCGAACGTCGAGATATAGTTCACTTAAATTGTCAGGTTGAAGTTGTGTAACTTGGAATTATGGGGAGGTTGATCTGTAATAGAAGAAATGGCTTGAAGACGCATTGTGACCAAGATTATCACTCCTCCGGTTACTTAGTGAAAGTTCATGATCAGACCAAGAAGAATGAACGATGATCGAGGTATCTTAATTTGAGAATTTACTCAAAGGTCTTAAGAAACCCAGTTTTCGTCTCCCCATTTAAAGTCTTTCAAGTCATAAAGGAATGTATTTCAAGTTGGCATGAGATTGAATTTGATGGCTCGATTCATGAATTCTTTTTGGAATGCGTTTAGTGCCAAGTTCTGTTTTGGTCATTGGCAAGATTGATATTGTTACCTCTAAGACATGATCTTTTTTTTCTAAGATATGGTTTTGGAATAAACAAGGATGTTTAAGTAAAGTAATTATTTTCCAAGTCCAAGGCAAGACTATTTCGTATGAAATTCGTATTGTTACTCCCAAAGTGTTTACAATTTAATACTTTTTGAATTCAAAAGTTTATCAAAATAATGACGTTTAATTTTACAAGTCAGTAAGGGAATTTGCCCAAATCTAAAGACTTGTATCCTCACTTCCAATCTCAAAAAAATTAAAGTCTAATGCTACAAGAGAAATATAGAAAACAGGATGACCAACAAATTTGAAGTTGTTACATCTGTGCTATTACAAGGTCATTAGCATGCATCACTCCAATTATTTAGTCTGCTAGTGCAATGGCGTATCACTAATATCCATGGTTTATCTCTTCCCAAGCGGTTGGCAAGTGACGACTTCGTATCAATTCGTCCATCCGAGCCTTCACCGACCCCAATTTCAGGCTCCAAACGTGGTAAACATGAAAAGAGAAACAAAGAATCATAAGTCTGAAATCAGTCCACAACAAGCATCAAAAATGGCTAAGGACAGGCAAAGATTATGATATTGCCGTGAAATCCGTAACATCAATCAAACATGGCTAAAAACAAGACATACAACTTCCACAACTAGTCGATAATGCACGGCTTTGAAATGATAAAAACACAAGTCCCACAATCCATGTTGATCAAGATCCGAGGTGCAAGCATAAGAAGATTAAAATATGACGCGAAACAAGGGTTTCAAAGGCCACATATGGTTTTATGGATTATTAAACTTATTTGCAACCTTGATACAACAAAGTCAGAGGTCATATGAGTTTTTTAAGCATCCCCATTTCAAATAATTTCTCACCTAAGCATAGAAAAAAGCAAGTGTTCAAGCCATGGACATATTCAAATCACAAAGCATTGAGGAAAATGTGGGATCAACTGCAATTCCAAGGAAAACATCATCTTGTTCATTAAGGGTCTACAATACATTTCACTTATCATACACTAAGAAAGAACATTTCTTTTTCTGTTTCAATTTAAGTGATCTCTACTGTATTTTTCAACATAGCTTTTATCCATGGCATTAACATGTCACAACATGACCAAATCTAAATTCTAGCATCAACAAGATTTTTGTACACTAAGGAGGAACCGAAAGAGGCAACAACATTGGACCTCATTAAATCTGAATAAAAGGATAGGGAGATACCTTGAAAGCAAAGTCAGCACACAAAAAAGTACAATGTCCTGGAGCTGAGAATACACGGGAAAAGCCATACAGCTGCACCTACTTGCTTGCAGCATACACAAATGCCCAAAGGTCAGCTACTAAGCTCACATCACAATGTGCTAGGACCTGCAAGATCACAATATCAAGATTACATAAAAAAAAAGGACAAAAGGTTTCTGCAGAGAATTGATTCAGTTCATTTCTAACCAATTTAAACCAGATTGTCACAACAACAAGGACAAGTGGTTTGACATAGAGCAGAAGGTACATGGACAGTTCTTTTGTTGTTCCCTCACAAGCAGTTGAAAGTACGAAAGGGATAGGCAGACCTACTACTTGCTATGCCTAACCCGGCTGCGCCCTGCTACCCTCAACAACACCCTGCAGGCTGATGGGATTATGGATCCAAAACCTGCACAAGCATGAAGAGACAATCAAAGCAAACAAGTTATGATTACTAAAGAAGTAGAGTGTGTCGGAAATACAGAAAAAGCTATCAGAAAGTTCAATCCAGGACAAACAATTTTAGTCAAGACTCAACCAATTCAGTTCGTTTTAAAGCAGAGATTTTTCAACTTTTACCAATCCTAAGGTCTCCTATAAAAGCCAGGAATTGTGTTCAAACCGGGGGCGGATTTTTGAGAAGAACATTCAGAAAACAAAATTTTCTTAAGAGATTTTTACGCAATAACGTAAAGATTTGGGGGTTCTGAACAAGGAAAAACGCAAGACAAGATAGAAAGCTCTACATACCGTCAAGGAAGCGAAGGCGGATTATCTGTTAAAAGCTTCAAATCGGTAGATTTTTTGACTCATCTCCAAACTCTGGATTGCCGTTTGCTTTGTTTTTTTCCTTTCTTTCTCTTTATTGATTCACCGAAACCGCGTTGGCATTTTCATCTTCGAATCTATTTTGAGATTGTTATTAGGGTTTCATTTGGGAATAGGGTAGGGGTTTGCTTTATGCTGTTATCGTTTGCTCCCATTATTGCTCGGTTAAGCTCCATGTTTAGGATGATTGAGTTCGTAGTGATGATGATGATACCATAAGGTTTTCGCTTCTTTAGGAAAGCCGAAGAGCTTGAGACGGGATTGAGAGGGCTTAGAGTGTCGAGGTTGATTGAAGGTGAGAGTAAAATGAGACGAGGGTGAGAGAGGGTGTTCGATGATGGAGGGATTGAGAGAAGAAGGTTCGGTTGAGGGAGAAGAGGTCGCGTGAGGATGACGGATTTTTCCCCATTTTAGGATGAAGTGGCTGCTGAGAAAACCCTAGTTTTCTCATGTCTTCATTTTCATTTTGGTGAGACTACTGAACCGGATCCGGGTTAGACCCGACCCGGCCGGTTTTTGGTCTGAAATTATGTGATCAGGTATGAGATGTCCTAAGAGATGTCCCAACACTTGATAGGACACTTGACAAATTTAACCAAAACTTAAATAGCAAGAAAAGTAAACAACACAGAAGTTTGTTAACCCAGTTCAGTGTATAACCACACCTACATCTGGAGGCTACCAAGCCAGGAGGAAATCCACTATAAGTAATATTAATTCTAGACTTAAACCACCCTGTTTAATCTATCACTTAATAACTACCCAATGCAATTTCTACCTAAGACACACCTTAGATAAGAGTACCCTACTCACTCCCTCTCAATCACACAGTGATCAAGTTTACAAGTTTAATGAAATTGAAGACATTCTTCAAACAATACAGCTTGATCTTACTTCACAGTTTCAATCAAGTCACAAATGCACTTTTGCTTAAAAGCTCATAAAGTGGTACAATTAAAAACACCTGCTATTAAAACACTAGACACCCTATTTGATCTTCTGAAATTCGTACTCAATACTATGAGTTTCTGTTGCTTAAATAGGTATCTGTAATTTGGGCTTTCTGTAGGATGATCCAGCCCTAATGCACATGCAGCTTCCACCTTGAATTTAGGGTTTGTTACTTCCTAGATTCTAGGTGATTTAGGTCTTATGTTTTAATCTGAATCTTCAATATAAAACTCCCTACAGATGCGCCTTGTTCTGTTTTTATCCATCATTAATTAATTCCAGATAACTCTCCTTAAATATCTCTGATTAGTTAGTCAATAATTAATTCTGGAAGCAGGTTTGAGATGTCTCAACATCTGTTGGGACATCCTGAAAAACTGAACTTAGTCATTTACACAATGTCCCAACATCTGGTAAGACATCCTGAAATAAGTTCATATACTCTGTTTGATAATGTCCCAACATTTGATAGGACATTCTGAACTGAATTCAATAATTCTTGTTGGTCAAAAATTCTGCCAATTCAAGACATCTACAAACTCCCCCTTTGGCTAATTTTTGGCTAACATCTTTTCTGGTTTTCAGAGTGCAGCAGAAGTTCTTTTTATCAGAGTATAGCAATACTTTTCTGTTGATTCTTATTTGAGATTACTCCCCCTCAAACATATATGTATCCAATCTTGTTGCAACAGAAAGAAAGACTTATTCAGTTCAGAAGCAAACAAACAGATTTTTTCATTCATACTTAAACAGCAATTACAAATTTGTTGTTGTTCTCCCCCTTGGTAGACACAAAATTTAGAGCCAAAGACACTAGTCCAGAATTACATTGCTGTCATTACATATTCCTCACATACATTGATCACTCAGATTCATCACTCTCAGTTTCTTCATCAGCTTCTGTTTCTTCATCAGCTTCACTGTCTTCATCAGAGGCAGCTGTCTGGTCTTCTTCACTCTCCAACCTTTGAATGATTTCCTCAAGCTTCTGCTTTCTGGCTTCAAGCTCTTTGCAGGTGCTTTTGAGTTCAGCAATTAAAGCCTTCTTGGAGATTGGATTCTTAGCAGTTGAAGGACCTGCAGATGTCCCAGAAGGTGCTTCAACATCTGCTGCATGATGACTGAGGAATAACTTGTAGTGAAAAGCCAGGGGGCTTTCTCTTTTGCATGCTGTATCCTTGTCAGTGAGAATGCCAGGGTATTGATTGAGCACTATACCACACAGCAATGATGGAAAAGCTATTGGAAGCTTTGTTGCAGAGGAGCTGGCATGCTTCAAGGTCTGATCAAAGATGAAAGCTCCATAGTCCATCTTGGTTTGAGTTCCCACAGCATATATAAACCTGGCTAGACCAGTGGAGATTGAAGAAGTGTGGTTGGTAGGCACCCAGTTAGCTGTACCAATCCTGTTCAGCATGGCATACTTTCTGGTAAGCATGCTCACTGAGAGCTTTCCCTTCACAGGCCATGCCTTGACCTGGTTTGCAGTGATCACCTTACAGACTTGATTATCTGTCTTACCTAGCTCATTTGGTCCATCTGTTTCTCTTCCTAGGTACTGATTTATGATTTGAGGAGAAAACTCTACACATTTACCTCTAGCAAAAACTTTTTGAAACTCAGAGGACTTACCATTTGAACAATACTCCTGAAGATTCACAATGAACTCTTTGACAAGAAGTTCATAGCAAGGAGAGAGATCTGAGACTGTCTTGAATAGTCCTGCAGCAGAGATGAGGTCAATCAGTTCAGTGCACTCAAGTGCATTGCTGCTCAGTTCTCTTTCTAGGGCAACTCTTCTTTGGTACACAAACTTCCACTTGTTCACACTAGAGACATGGTGGAAAGATATGTTGTCTAAGGGAGCTTCTGGAACAACTGTTGAAGCCCTAGATGGGGCTGGTCTCTTCTTGGGAGGAGATGTTGGGACATCTGATTCAACATCTGAGTCAGATGGGGTGACAGCTTTCCTTTTCTGAGTTTGGACTTTACTCCATTGTTTTGATGGCCCAAAAGTAGCTTTAGCTTTGCCTTTCTTTGGGGAGGCTTTCTTCTTCTCAGGAATTGCTGCTTCAGCTTGCATCTTGCCTTTCCTGGACCTGAGCCTTTTGGCTATGCTAGGTTTAACAGAGGCTATGATCTCTATATCAGAGTCCTGTTCCAGGTTGACCACTGGAGGAGATTGAGCAGTCTCCTCTTCAGCTGGTTGATCAGCAGGGATTTGATCTTCATTTGAGGCTCTGGTCTGATCCTCAGAGACTTCTTCATTATTTTCATTTGAGGCCTTATGCTGGTCCTCAGTTTGTTCCAAATTAGCATCAGATGAGTCCTTTTTCTCATCTTCAGATGTTCCAACATCTATTGGGACATCTTGTTCTGCAGGAGTGTCCTCTGCATCTTGAGCTTGTTCTTCTTGAGGTGCAGGCATTGTGTTCAGAGGAACAGAGATCCCACTCACCACTCTCTGTTCAAAAAGGATTTGGTTGACAATCTCCTTGATGGAATCATCCACATATTTTGAGGATTTTGGGGGCATGTTAGCAGGAGAAGGAATGCCTCCTTTGGCTTTGCTGCAGACTTGATCTTTAGCTCTCTTTGGAGTTCTTGGCTTTTTAGTGTGAGAAGCACTTCCTCTGAGCTCGTCCAATGGAGTTGATTTCATTGGTACCACAGAAATGGGAGTGGCATGAACTACGTCTTCTTGGTTGAGAACTTCTTCAGTTGTGTTAGGGTTTTGAGACATTGTTGAGGAAGATGGATGAAAAGCTTTGGGGTTTATGATTTCTGGAGAATAGCTAGTTAATGTGATTCGCTTGTGATAGTATGATGAGAATCTTGATAGCTGATTATAAACAGTTACTAAATAAGTAGCCGTTACAGAGCAAATGATTAGAGATGGAATTCCCAAGGATCTTGTCCAGACTGGTTTTGCCATCTGGAACTTATGCCATACAATGTCATATGACATGTTGGCACATCTCATTAACTGCTAAATATCACATAAACAGATTCCAAGTTTGCCCCTTAAGTTCTCAAATTGTGTAGCATCCAATGCTTTGGTAAAGATATCAGCTAACTGCAGATTTGTAGCTACATGTTCCAATGAAATCACTTTTTCTTCTACAAGATCTCTGATGAAATGATGTCTGATATCAATATGCTTGGTCCTGCTATGTTGGATAGGATTCTTTGATATGTTGATTGCACTTAAGTTGTCACAGTACAATGTCATGACATCCTGTGGGACATTGTACTCAGTGAGCATTTGCTTCATCCAAACCAACTGAGAACAACTGCTTCCAGCTGCTATATATTCAGCTTCAGCTGTAGACAAGGATACACAGTTTTGTTTCTTACTGAACCAGGAAATTAAGTTGTTTCCTATAAAGAAACATCCTCCTGAAGTGCTTTTTCTGTCATCTGCACTTCCAGCCCAATCAGCATCACAGAAGACAGTGAGAATTGGTTTACATCCATGAAAATACATTATGCCATAGTCACAAGTACCATTAACATATTTAAGAATTCTCTTGACTTGATTGAGATGACTGACTTTTGGATCAGCTTGATATCTTGCACATACACCTACTGCAAATGATATGTCAGGTCTGCTAGCAGTCAAGTACAACAGGCTCCCAATCATGCTTCTGTATAAGCTTTGATCTACACTCTCACCCTTTTCATCTTTAGTCAGCTTCAAATGTGTGGGGGCAGGAGTTCTCTTATGAGTAGCATTTTCCATTCCAAATTTCTTGACTATGTTCTTGGTATACTTGCTTTGGGAGATGAACATTGAGTCTTCCATTTGCTTTATTTGCAGACCAAGAAAGTAGGTTAACTCTCCTACTAGGCTCATTTCAAATTCAGATTCCATCTGCTTGACAAAATGTTTGACCATCCTTTCAGACATCCCACCAAAGACAATATCATCAACATATATTTGAGCAATCATGACATTTCCTTCGTCATCTTTAACAAACAGGGTTTTGTCAATTCCACCTTTTCTGTATCCTTGCTTGATAAGAAATGTGGTCAGTCTTTCATACCATGCCCTTGGAGCTTGCTTCAAACCATAAAGTGCCTTCTTTAGTTTGTATACATGATTTGGACAGCTTGGATCAACAAATCCTTTAGGCTGTTCTACATATACTTCTTCATTAAGATAGCCATTTAAAAAGGCACTTTTCACATCCATTTGAAATAGCTTGAACTTCAAGATACAAGCAATTCCCAAAAGTAGTCTAATTGATTCAAGCCTTGCTACTGGTGCAAAGGTTTCATCAAAGTCTACTCCTTCAATTTGAGTGTATCCTTGAGCTACAAGTCTAGCTTTGTTCTTTGTAACAACTCCTTGTTCATTTGACTTGTTCTTATACACCCATTTTGTACCAATCACATTTATGTCATCAGGTCTAGGAACAAGAATCCACACTTCATTCCTTGTGAATTGACCTAATTCCTCTTGCATAGCACAAATCCAGTATTCATCAGTAAGAGCTTCCTTGATGTTTTTAGGTTCTATTTTGGAAACAAAGCAAGAACCTGAAATTACTTCTCTTGATCTAGTGCTCACACCTCTGTTGGGATCACCAATTATCAGATCTTTGGGATGATCCTTCTGTATTCTGATGGAGGGAGGTTTGCTTGATTCTTCTGTTCTTGTATCAGTTTGAGTGAAGTTATAATGATCATTCTTTTCTTCAGCTTCAATCTTGATATCAGCAGATGTTCCAACATCTTCTGGGACATCTGTAGGAGCATCATCAATTATCACATTTATGGACTCCATGATAACCTTGGTTCTAGAATTAAATACTCTATATGCTCTGCTGTTTATGGAGTATCCAAGGAAAATACCTTCATCACTTTTAGGATCCATTTTTCTTCTTTGCTCCCTATCTGCTAGAATATAACAGTTACTTCCAAATACATGGAAATACTTAACTGTGGGTTTTCTGCCCTTCCAGACTTCATATATTGTGGACAAAGTTCCTTTCCTTAAAGTAACTCTGTTATGAATGTAACAGGCAGTGTTCATAGCTTCAGCCCAGAAGTACAGAGGTAACTTTTTAGCATGGATCATAGCTCTTGCTGATTCTTGAATAGTTCTATTCTTCCTTTCAACAATCCCATTCTGTTGAGGAGTGATTGGTGAAGAATATTCATGATTGATTCCTTCTGAAGAGCAGAAATCTAAGAATTTTTGGTTCTCAAATTCCTTTCCATGATCACTTCTTATTCTGATCACACAGCTGGATTTTTCCCTTTGCAATCTTTGACATAACTCTTTGAATACATCAAATACATCAGACTTTTCTTTGATGAAATTTATCCATGTATATCTTGAAAAGTCATCAACCACAACATAGGCATACCTCTTACCACCAAGACTTTCAACCTGCATAGGTCCCATCAGATCCATATGCAAAAGTTCCAAAACTTTGGAAGTTGTCAGATGTTGGAGCTTTGGATGGGACATCTTGGTTTGCTTGCCTATTTGACATTCACCACATATTTTGCCATCATCAATCTTCAGTTTAGGAATACCTCTTACAGCATCCATGGATATTATCTTCTTTATGCCTCTGAAATGAAGATGACCTAGTCTTTGGTGCCATAGTTTCACTTCTTCTTCTTTAGCTAAAGAGCAAGTTGAAGTGAGACTGAGATTTTGGGATTCCCACATGTAACAGTTGTCTTTAGATCTGTCTCCTTTCATGACAACCTCTTGTTCTTTGTTAGTCACTATGCATTCAGATTTGGTAAAGTTTACACTGTATCCTTGATCACATAATTGACTTATGCTGATCAGGTTAGCAGTTAAACCTTTAACCAGCAGCACATCATCTAGTCTTGGAACATCTTGACAATCCAAGGTTCCAACACCCTTGATTTCTCCTTTAGCTCCATCTCCAAAGGTCACATACTTGGATGAATGTGATTTTAAGTTTACTAGCAAATTCTTCAATCCAGTCATGTGTCTTGAACATCCACTGTCAAAGTACCAGTCTTCTTTAGCTGATACTCTCAGTGATGTATGTGCTATGTATGCAGTACTTTTCTTTGACCAGATGAGTTGGGATTTCTTTTGATGCCTCTGCCCTGTGTGTTGTTTATCAGCTGAACTCCAAGCTTGATTATTGATCTTGTTCTTGTAGCTTTGATCAGCTTCAGTGCTAGCTTTTGGTTTCCATACCTTCTTGATGTTTTCTGTCTTCTGCTTAGGAGGTTGCTGATTTCTTTGATGTTTATGCAGCACTTTCTTGGTAACTTCTATTTTCTTCTTGGAAGGTTGCTGATACATCTGATTTGGATATCCATGCAACTTATAACAATGAGGTTTGATATGTCCAAATCTTCCACAGTGATGGCATCTCCATCTTTGATACTTCTTCTTCATTTTGTTCTTTTCAGAATGTTGAGACATCTGTTGGAACATTATGTTTGACTTTGTGTTTCTTTCATGATGTTGAAGCATCTGTTGGGACATCTTGTTAGACTGTATGGATTTTGAAGCTGTTTTGCTAGAGCTAGCTTCATCTTTATTTGCTCTGTTAAATCTCAGTCCACTTTTATCCCCTGAGTGCTTATTGTTGTTGAGAATCACATCCAGTGTATTTGAGCTGCTGTTCAACATTCTAACAGATTTGGACATATGTTCCAACTTGGAGTTGAGAAGACTTACTTCACTTTTCAAGGTGTCAATGATTTCTTGATCATTTGCTTTTTCATCTTCTAATGTCTCATTCTGCTTCTTTAGCTTTATAACCTCACTGCATATTTCAGAGCTTCTTTTGTATAGATCTTTGAATGCTTGCTCAAGTTCTTCATAAGTAAGCTCTCCATCACTGGAATCACTTTCAGATTCACATAGTCCAGCTAAAGCAGTGATATGCTTAGCTGATTCTTCTTCTGAATCACCTCCTGAGTCTTCATCAGACCAGGTCACAGAGAGTCCTTTCTTTTGCCTTTTTAAGTAGGTAGGACATTCATTCCTGAGGTGTCCATATCCTTCACATCCATGGCATTTGACTCCTTTTTCTTGACTGGTCTTTTCAGCATAATTTGACTTTTTATTAGCATCATAAGGTCTCCTGTTCTCAGAAGAGTTTGTGTATTTTCCACTGGATTTGGATTTGCCATCCATTCCTCTGAGAATCTGTTTGAATTGTCTTCCAAGCATAGCTAGGTTGTCTGATAAGCTTTTACCATTTTCTGATTCATCATCTTCTTCTTCATCAGTATTTGTCACCAGGGCTATGCTTTTGTTCTTCTTAACATTTGTGTCATTCATTCCCATCTCAAAAGTTTGAAGAGAACCAATGAGTTCTTCAACTTTCATAGAGCAAATGTCTTGAGCTTCTTCTATTGCTGTGACTTTCATATCAAATCTTTTTGGCAAAGATCTGAGAATCTTTCTTACAAGCTTTTCATCAGTCATTTTTTCTTCCAATGCTCCAGAAGTATTGGCTATATCCAAGATATTCATGTAGAATTCATGAATTGATTCATCTTCCTTCATTCTCATGTTTTCAAATTTGGTAGTGAGAAGTTGAAGCCTTGACATTTTTACCTTTGATGTTCCTTCATGAGTTGTTTTGAGAGTATCCCACACATCTTTGGCTAGCTCACAATGATGTACAAGTCTGAAGATGTTCCTATCAATGCCATTGAATAAAGCATTTAAGGCCTTTGAGTTGCCTAGTGCTGAATCTTCTTCTTCCTTACTCCATTCTTCTTCAGGTTTCAGCACTTTTGAACCATCTTTGGTATCTTGGACAGGATAATCCCATCCAATGTTGACTGCTCTCCATGCCCTGTTGTCAAGTGATTTTAAGAATGCAATCATTCTTGGCTTCCAGTAGTCATAATTAGATCCATCCAGAATAGGTGGTCTATTTACTGACCCTATATCTCTGTCCATGTTACAGAATTTGTATTCCCTAGATCTCACCCAGTATAAACAGGCAGGGTGCCTGCTCTGATGCCAATTGAAATTCTGTGATCAGGTATGAGATGTCCTAAGAGATGTCCCAACACTTGATAGGACACTTGACAAATTTAACCAAAACTTAAATAGCAAGAAAAGTAAACAACACAGAAGTTTGTTAACCCAGTTCAGTGTATAACCACACCTACATCTGGAGGCTACCAAGCCGGGAGGAAATCCACTATAAGTAATATTAATTCTAGACTTAAACCACCCTGTTTAATCTATCACTTAATAACTACCCAATGCAATTTCTACCTAAGACACACCTTAGATAAGAGTACCCTACTCACTCCCTCTCAATCACACAGTGATCAAGTTTACAAGTTTAATGAAATTGAAGACATTCTTCAAACAATACAACTTGATCTTACTTCACAGTTTCAATCAAGTCACAAATGCACTTTTGCTTAAAAGCTCATAAAGTGGTACAATTAAAAATACCTGCTATTAAAACACTAAACACCCTATTTGATCTTCTGAAATTCGTACTCAATACTATGAGTTTCTGTTGCTTAAATAGGTATCTGTAATTTGGGCTTTCTGTAGGATGATCCAGCCCTAATGCACATGCAGCTTCCACCTTGAATTTAGGGTTTGTTACTTCCTAGATTCTAGGTGATTTAGGTCTTCTGTTTTAATCTGAATATTCAATATAAAACTCCCTACAGATGCGCCTTGTTCTGTTTTTATCCATCATTAATTAATTCCAGATAACTCTCCTTAAATATCTCTGATTAGTTAGTCAATAATTAATTCTGGAAGCAGGTTTGAGATGTCTCAACATCTGTTGGGACATCCTGAAAAACTGAACTTAGTCATTTACACAATGTCCCAACATCTGGTAAGACATCCTGAAATAAGTTCATATACTCTGTTTGATAATGTCCCAACATTTGATAGGACATTCTGAACTGAATTCAATAATTCTTGTTGGTCAAAAATTCTGCCAATTCAAGACATCTACATGGTCCATGGGCCTGTGAAGGGTTTCATTTTCAGCACCCCTTTCTGTCTTCTATTCTTGGCCCATCGTCCCCCCCCTTTTTTTCTTATTTAATAACTTTCTTTTCTTTGTTTTATATACATAGGTAATCTTAATAAATTCTAAAAAAAATTTAAAAGAAAAAACTTTTCTATTGGTCAATAACAATATTAATTCAACTAAATTAATATGATTATTAATAGATTAATTCAACTAAATCAATTAGTTTATTAATCGTTTCTTCAAAAATTATGGTTTTATGCGTTTGAGTATTTGTCTTATGATTCTTTTATTTATTTGTACGTGTATTTGTATGTTTATGCTTTCACTCATCATTTGGGTCGCATAATGACAATGTATGACTCATACGGACCTGTTTGTTTTTTTTACATCGCGGTTATAACTCGTCAAAATAGAAGTGAACACGCTCGCGCTAAATCAATCGTTTCGAAAAGATAAGTCATTCATTTGGTCCAACGCCAAATAAACATTTTAAAATACACCGGATAATTTCACAAAACTCATCTCGCACACACGTAAGTCGGTCATTTCTGATCGCCATCAATTCTACATTATTAATTAATTTACGGAAAAAGGAACTCCGGAGTCTCGCACTCCGCACATTCTGGATTGAACCGCAAATGGGCTAGCCTCACGCGTTGGTTCAATCACCCTTCGTATGAAACAATTCTACATTACTAATTAATTTACGGAAAAAAGGAACTCCGGAGTCTCGCACTCCGCACGTTCTGGATTGAACCGCAAATGGGCTAGCCTCACGCGTTGATTCAATCACCATTTCGTATACCAACAAAATTTAAATCATTTTATAATTAATTGGCGAGTAACTGAACTCCGGAGTCTCGCACTCCGCACGTTCTTGGATGCAACCGCAACATGGGCTAGCCCCACGCGTGGTTCATTCGCCCTCTCGTTTTAAAACACCCTTAACAAAGATCAAACATCTTTTCTCTAAACGAACGCTGTTTAAATCTTTCTATCTCGCAGATAAGCCAACGCTTAGCAGTAGAATGCATTTTCAAACAGTCGTTCTATAAAAAACACAAATCGTAGTAGTACGAACTACGAAGCTCTGACTTTCCCATTGCACAGGGGAATACGTAGGCACGGGGATTTTAATCCTTCGCGAGGACAATAATAAAAAACTTAACCTTTTTCTGTAATAAATAATAATTTTCCTTCCCCTTTAATAAGCAATCTTAGTAACTTTAATCATAAAGAAGACAATAATAACAAGTTAACATTTAAAGCGTAAACTAGACTAAGAGGTTCCCGTTGAGTACAACGGACGTGAGGGGTGCCTAACACCTTCCCCTTGCGTAACTGACTCCCGAACTTAGATTAGTGGTTTCGATGACCATTCTTATCCTTTATTTTAGGTTGTGTCTATATCTTCCTTTTCTCTCGTAGAATAAATAGAATTAGGTGGCGACTCTGTTGTTTGTTTTAGGATCGTATTTTTCGAGGTGCGACACGTTAGAAAAAATTATTAAGACTAGGTGTTATATTATGATTTTATTTGGTCATTTTTTATTTCCATACGGTACCGGTAACACAATAAATATGATGTATTTACCGTTGTTGTGAAACATCAATAAGGTAAACACATATAGTTGGGATTCAGTTGTTTTGGCCCATTTGTATAGTAGCCTTTGTAAAAATGCAACAAAGGATACTTGTACATTTTTTGGTTGTGCTTTTCTGTTACAAGCATGGGGGTATTCAAGGTTGTCGATGTTCGCTCCACGCAATATGAATCCATGTATGTTCCCTTACGCCACCAGTAAGTCTGCTATTATAATTCTTTTCCGTGATATTAAAATTTAAATATTCTACGATTATTGTAACTAATTGCTTTAAAATCTTTTCTGTTTAGTTGGTCTGATCTTGGGATGGATTACAGTAGGAATCCAAGAAGTTCTATAGTTGTCTATCGTAATTTGTTAGACCACGTGGGTGTCGACCAGGTATTGTCATCTAAAAAAATTCTTTTCTTTTTAATGCATTTTATCTACTAAAAAAATTCTTTTTTTTAATGCAGTTTATCTGAAGGCCATAATTAGACCTGGACCATGAACCTAACCCCGAGGATGTTGAAATATGGTCAGCAAAAACACCAATATATGAAAATGCAGCTCGGAAGGCAACAAGATATTTCGGGCCCTCTGACATGTTTGGGAGAATGACATTTGAAAAGAGTAGATGCCATGTGGAATATGGATGATTGGAAAGACTTTGCTAGGGAGTTGCGTCAACAGTGGAGAGATTGTCGCCAACATGTCCTAATCGACCCAATCCTGCAAAATGTTAAACCAACTAGAGAATATTTAGTTTGATTTAGGTCAGTTACAACGCAACAGTGGGTGTCTGATAACCCATACTTGCTTGACCCGCGCTCGCAGGCCGCGGGATATGCCCAACCACCAACCCCACACCATGATCTACCCACCCAATTACAGCCATCAACTTCAAACACCCATAGACCATTCTTCCAAACCTGTAACCCATTCATGCCACAAACCTAATCACAATAACAAGAGCCTAACTCACACCAATATACCCCCGATAACTCATTTAACTCTACACCAGCCTACCATAGCCCCCACCCTTGTATCATTCTCAAAACGATGCAATATCCTCATTCGGTCAATTGTACCGTCCACACCAAACCCAATCCAACCCAACCCAACCGACACGACCCAACTTTGAAAACATGGGCACTCATCTAAGTTACGGCAACGCCTTTGGCAGCAACCCTCCGGGTTATTGGGGATAAATGATTGCATACATATCAGGATCATCGACTCTATAACAACCTCCTCCACCAGACATGCAAAGATCGGAGGCATCTCAACCACCTCGTGGTAGAGTTCAAAGGCGGGGTCATCCCCGTGAATGTGGTACTGAGGGACAATTAGATTGGACGGGGAATTAATCTTTTGTAATACCACTGTTGAATTATCAATAATAATTTTCTATTATATTTTACTTTGTCGAATATTTTTAATTTCATTTATTTAATTATTAATATTAAGTTAAAAAATTGTAATTTTTTTCATATATACTCAAAAATATTAAAATATAAGTGTTCATAGAAAAAAAAATTAACACTATAGCCAAATTAATTGGCGAAAGCATTAAGAAAAAAAAATCACTCATAACACTTTCACCAAATGATATGGTGAAACCCTTTTAAAAAAATTTGCACACATTCGCCATATCAAATGGTGAATCCCTTCAAAAAATTACATCCTTTCGCCAAATGGTGTGGTGAATGAACATAAAAAAAAAAATAGGTTAGCCATATCAATTGGCGAATGAACATAAAAATTATACAAATTTGTTCTCATTCGCCCGATCAATTGGCGAATGTGAACCAAAAATATGTCATTTTGATAATTTTTTTAAAAACATGTTATTTTGGATTTTTTTATTAAAGTAGATTATTTTTTAAAAAAAATCGCAAACGCGAACCTTTATTACTATATTTTTTTTACTTTCACCATGTTGCAGGATTAAAAAACTTGTTTTAAAGTTTTTTTTAACGTAGTAATTTAAAATCCTGCTAATATAGATTATGTTATATAAAATCAAGGGTCATGTTAAGTGGGATGATCAATTTGTGTCTTGGATTCTCGAATTACCCTCGATCCCTCGTATCTGGCAGTTTGAACTAGGTTGCTTTACACAGTTTGAACTGTCTTGCACAACTTTAATAAGTGGGATGATGGTCTGGCTTGTACAATCTTATTGTTTAGTGTCTTATGATAATTTGTTTAGTGTCTTATTTTCAAAATCGAATTTTAAATAGTAATTGCATAGCAATTGATGATTTACACATCAACATCGAATGATTTATTTGTTCTTACAACAAATGCCCTACGAATGGAATATGGAAATTAGATTTTTATGCGATCAAACTTCAACATACCATTGTGTTCACCTTAATATATTTGATAGAATAAGAAATTTGTGAGTCTTGATGTTCCTTGAAATACTTCAAAATTATCGGTTACAAACTTCACTTCACACATTTGATGGAAAGGAAACAGTGTTACTTTATTAAAGTTAGCATCACTCAAATTAACAGCTTAAAAGAGATACATTAACAGTCCTATTGGAAAACATGAACTTTGAAAACTATATCTTCCTTGTTCATCAGTTCGAAGACACAAACATCTCCCAGTTGCAGTCCGCTTTCCCTTGCAAAAGACGACCAACCGACCGAAAAACGTCGGCATCTTTTATCATTGTAAGAAGGAAGCAATTTCATATTCCATGATCTTTTACCAATTTGCAGCTTCACTTGCTTGTTCTTGTTCTCAATAATCCCTATTAAAGGTGGTACACACTGCATTGTATATATAATTTTACTATCAATCATTATCAATATAGTTTATAATCACAACATCACAACATAACATTGCATGAATACACTGTACCAGAACATTTGCTTCCAGATTAGCAGGGTTGATCGAAGTTGTGAAAAAGGGATTGGTTGAGATAAATTCTTCAGCAACTTGCCGAGCTCTAGATTCCTGTGGCCTATTCAATGATGTAGCTCTTTGACTATTCTTCTCAATATCACCTGAATATATATATGTGTGGAAAATAAAACAAACAAAAAAAAACACTCTTGGAGAAACATCGTGTTCAGATTTGTAATACAGAAGGTGCATGGCAAAGTAAGAATAAAAAACAGAAAATGAAATCCAAATACCTCTAACTTTTTTATTTGGCCTAGGAGAAGCTAATGTTGATCTCTGTCCAGGCTTCTTCTCATTAGGCCATTCATTCAAAATCTCAACTGATTCATCATCATCACTATGGTCAAGGTTTTCATTTTCATCATCAAAAGTGTCCCACGAAGAATTATAATCAATTTCTACTCCATTCTGGCCAAGTATCACTACATCTAACTCTGAAGTTCTTTCTTTATATTTAAACACTACCAAACAACCATGTTGTAGAGAGTAATTTTCAGTAAAAAATTTCCAACCCTTTTGAAACCAAATCTCACCATTGATGTTTTTCCAAAACACTTTCCATTTAGTTCCATCAGGAGGCTTGATCATCACGGGATTTGGAAGACCAGCACCGTGTCTTCTTGTAAACTTGTTTGATATTTTCTGTAAAAAGTAATAATATAAGCACTAGAAATTTTCAAGAAAAACAAATGTTAAAACAAACATATAACTTATGTGGTTATATTATATATATGGTAGAAATTTAAAGTAGTAGAGAGTATTAAAAGGTTACAATAGTTTGAAGATTGGTTTGTAGAATAATTTTGAAGAAACAGATGGGAAGGGTTGAATTTCCTCTCGCCATTGGTGATGAAGAGGTGGAGAGTTTAGGAGATAATGCGTGAGACACACTTCTTGTATATACTAATTACGATGAAGCTAGCAAAGCATGCGCCATAAATAACCTATAATGAATAGTATTTTTTCTCTTGGTGAGAAAGCAACCAAAACTCTTCATTTACTTATGCTTAATTATAATTAACCTAACTAGTACCTACCTAAGTAATTAATACTAATCCCGAATCTTCAATGAATATTAGTGGATACCTGTGCGGATTACTGTTATTGTTTGCAATTTTTTTCTTCTTGAAAATATAATAAAACTGCAATTAAAAAATATAAATTTTCAACTTAAAAATGTAATTATTTTTAAGAGATATAATAAAACTACAATGATATTCAAATGTTAGAATCAATAAAAAATTGACGATGATCCATAATTTCATGATCCCGTTATAATAACATAAAACTGATCCCCTTCGTATTTAAATATTTTTCTTTAATTAGTAGGAATATGTTTTCGTTAATATTTACAAGAAACATAAAACATAAATTAATTTGTTTTGAAGTGTTCACTGTTGTTTGATTATTCGTTGAAAACAAAATTTTTGTACATTTATTTACAAAATAGTGGAAGATCCTATGAGTTTTCAACGGTTTACCATTAAAGATTGGATTAATGATAAAGCGAGGACTAATGAATAATCTTGTTGTAGAATACCTATGACTTAATTAATATCGGTCAATATTAAACGTCTCTATAACTTAATTCATATTTGTCAATATAAAAGTTTGACTTTAATCATTAATATTTCTAAAAACTCCTCATGAGATTATGTAACTAAATATCACAATTATAAATCTTCTATCCATGATAGTAATTAGCTTATGTACATATATTTAACAAACAGTAACATTAATTAGTTAGTCCTAGAGTTCATACTCTTCCATTTCCATCATATTGATCTTCATGTTCCAAGCAATCCTTTTTTGCCAGCAAAGAGGGTAATCATGAGAAACATAATAGCAGAAAATAATCCCCCACAATAATTACATGCAAGTAAATATATATTAATCTATTTAGTTAGAAATTTTGCAGCCACATGCTTAACTATAAACAAAAGTAATTTGCTTACCCATTTGAACATGTAGTCATGGTTGTCATTCCAAGTTTATGGTATATTCATGCAAAAAATATCAGCTATCACAGAGTAGACAGATATGCAAAGAGTTCTGGTGGTGAGAAACATCTCTAACCAAATTAGTTGATTACGATGGTTGTCAAGTTGAATTTTAATGTAATCTTCGGTATAATTGATATACTTTCGCATTGTTGTTAAGTTTTTTAATGTGCCATTAATTTGCTTGAAATAAGTCTCGAATAACTGTTCAAGCTCTTCCACATCATTTTCATCTCCACAACTTGCTCTAGTTACCTTTGATCCTATGGTTGGAGAGGCTACAACAAACAAACTCATAACATGTAATCCACTAACTGGTGACGATGAATCGACCTTTCTCGATAAGTATAGGCCAACCATATTATTGTCATCATCCAACAATTGTTCAAGCTCATCTCTAACCTTTTGAACCCTGACAGTTATTCTTGTCATTACACTCTTTAGTTTACGAACTTTGTCCAAACCACGAGTACTAATCTGTAGATTAATGTGATTTCAGAAACATAAAACGAATAGATTGCTCAAGAAATTGAAGTATTTATATACCTTGGAAGTAAGTTCATCTAATGCAGAATAGGCATCTATCTCTAACTCAATGCACGTTGTAGCGGTAAAAATCGTGAGTATAAGCTATTGGAAAACAGAATCGCTGCCGTGCTTTTATTTTATTCCAAAAGGAAAAGGAAAAAAAAGTGAATAATTCCTAAATGAATCTAAAATAAAAGAGTTAAAGAAACAAGCAGAGTAAAGGTAAAGGGGTTGTGTCATACCCTAAATTTTGACCCTAAGATGTTTACATCATCAGAAGAAATCCACTGACCAAAGGACTATGCCAGAGTGGTTTGAACAGTATCCCCGCAATGGATCAGGATTTCGGAGTCCCTTAGAGGATTCAGGCAAAGGATCAATCATTAATACATAAGATTGTCAAACTTTCAATAACCATTCAAAGGATTAAGGAATCCCAAGTGATGGAAAATCTTTCAAGAACTATACAAAAGTTTCAGTGATCCGGGCCTCGAGCCATCATAATCACCAATTAGGGTTTCAGTCAACTAGGCCCTCCAGATGAAATTTTTCATGGGAAAAAGGATCCAAGGCCCCCACATATCATCAATAATGTTGACATGACCATGACTATCCATTTACAAGTACAAAAGGTGCAGAGATCAATGACTGCAAGGTTAGGGTTTCACAGTGCCTAGATTAGGGTTTCTAACTAATTAGGGGACCAAAAGTCAAGATCTTCTTCTAGGCAAGAGCCTATACCATAGGGAATGGTTTAAATAGCTCATATAAATCATATAAGTCCATTCATAAGGACAAAATACCTCAGAGGATGTCAAGTCAAAAAATCAGAAATCCATGGGTATCCAGTTTAATTTCCAACTAGACCAAAAAGTCAAAGTTTGACTTTTTCACCCAAAATGATCTTCATGACCTATATTTCAAGAATATATTGTCTATGAATGCATTTGATCACAAAAAATCAGAAATTTGAAGATAACTTGTAAAAGGGGCAACCTTTGAAACTTAGAAAATTCTCTAAGTTATGGAAAAAAGTGTTCAAGTACCCTACTTCCAAGCATCATAACTTGTGATCCAAGCATCATATTTTTGTGAATCAAAGCTCAAATGAAAGATTTTATCACAAACTACAAATGATTAAACTAGGAGAAAATCCAATTCCTCATGGATTTCAAGTTGAAGATGGATCAAAATCAAGAAAAATACTGATTTTCAACACTTATAGAAAAATCTGCCTAAGTGTAAAATCAGCAAAACATCAAAACTTGGAGGGATTTTATACCAAGTTCCAAGCTGATTTAGATCCTTTTCTAAACACCAATGTTGTTGTAAATATTGCCAACAATTCAAAGAACCAATTGGCATGAAAAAACATTGCTTGTACATGAAGAAATCATGGATCAAAGTGACTATCCAAAACTGTTTTGCAAAAATAGATTTCTTACAAACTTGTGAAATCTGAATTTTTGAGGAAAAGTACATTGTCAATTGGATTTAAGCATCTAAACATTGATTACAAACCTGATCAAACCTGCAAACTCATGATTGCACCATGTAATTCACCAAAATGACATTCATAGAATTCAACATTATGCAATTTGATCCAAGGGCCACAAAGCTTCAAAAAGGCATATAATTGAATCTCTTGTTCAACAAGCAATAGGTGGACACAATCCAAGCATCAAACTTCCGAGGAATGTGAATTTTGATGTTGCATAGCTGAGCTATTTCACATAATCATCATTTCACTTATAAGAGATATTTTTCATAAACCATGACTAACCATTGTGATATTTTCATTTCAAATATTGGAGGCCAAGTTTGCTCAACATATTTGCCTATAAATAGAGACTCCATTCCATCATAAAAATTACACCAAAGCCTCTGATCTTCAAGCTTTCTCTTCTTTGCTCTCAAAGACTCAAAACTAAATATTTTGAGCAATCACTTCTAGTTTTTGAGTTCGACCTAACACAAGATCATACCAATTGCTCACACACATCACATATGATGTTTATGAGGTGTTCAAACACTTAGATCACCTCTGAAACACCTCCAACCTAGAATCACACTTCAAAACTACAAAGAAGTCTTGCTTCTGCAACTTGAAGGCCACAACTTGATCCAGCCATTTACAATCAAGTCCAAGTGTTCAAACACACTCCATATGGTGTAGGGAAGCTACCCAGATCATCTCAACATCACTGTAACACCTCCAGCTCGAAATCACAACTCCAGCTGCAACTCCATGTTCAGGTAAGCCTTAAACTAGGCCAAATCATAATCCATGCATATTTCTTCGCACTATCTTTTTGTCATATGTGCGTAATCATATTCTAAGAGATTCTCCTCAATCAATTTCACAAAATCATCATCATGTAGAATTTCATGAGGCTCGAGCCAAATTAGGGTTCTTTAGTGTTCATCACTGATTTCTCACTCTACACACAAAATAAATGAAATTAATTGGTACCTTTGGGTTCGTGGGATCAAAACGAATGATTTTGATGTTTAAATCATCTCAAATGGATGTCTATTCCATGAGATATGATGGATTTTACAAATTATGGGCAAGAACACCTTCGCACGCGTCCTTTAGCCATGTTCTTGGCGCCCTTTTTAAAAATTCAAATATTTGAATTTTGTGATTTTATTTAATTGATTCAAAAACTAATAACTTTCTATTTCTTTTGAGTTTTTAAATGATTCTTTTTTCATTAATTCTAAAAAATGTTTAAATATTTTATTCCATGAAAAAATCTCAAACAAAATTATTTTTTAATATATTTATTATTTTCTTAAGGAATTAATTTTATTTGCTTCTAAACATTTTAAAATTCAATTCTTTCACTTGATTTTTCAAGCATAAATAATATTCAAGTTGTGTCATGGATAAAACATAAATTTTCAAACATTGATCCAAGGTTTCAACTTGTTTTTCATTTATGTTTGAAATTTATCAAATATTTTAATATTTTAATTCAAATAAATATTCAAAATATTTCAAAATTAGGGTTTTGACTTTCATACCCTCAATTTGACTTTTGTCACACTTATGAACCTCTATTAGAGTGTAAGGCACATCCCTTTTTAAATAATGAACCATTAGGATTCACCTGATCCATTTTCAAAAACTCGACGCGATCGACTTTTTCACCGCATTAAGTTTTCATATGTGAATCTTTTTCTGTGAATATCTTTACACATAACTTTTTGTTTTCTAAAATGAATTTTCAAAATGTGTCATGAGGAATCATTTGTATTTAGGACTCATTCTTTCTATTTTATTCTTTCTCCGGTCTGTTTTAAAACCCCATCAGGCTTCCGTGTAAGTCCTGAGCCCCCAACTGTTTCTTAAACAATTTTTAATCTCATATACAGAGATTATGAGCATTTGTTTACAAATCTCATCTCCTTTTCTTTTTTCATCTTTATGACTAAAGATCTAATACACCAGCAACTCGACTGAGCTTCACTCCGGTGAACTTCTTTCTAGGTTGTAGGCATCTTTTCAGCACCAAAGTCCTACTTTGTGTATGAAATCATCAGATAATTAATCAACAAAACAAATACCATTGGCATCCTTATGTTTAAGCCCTATTATTGGCTTATGAGCCATCTTTTTTCTTTCTAACTTCTCGTTGTCTTCTTAAATTGTTGTGTTTGCGTAGAATAGAATTGTTTGCCAAAATTTATCTTTCTTCACCCCATACTAAAGCAAATATAATAAAATACTTCTTAATGACAAATCATTGCAAAGACAATACTAAAAGTTGTTAAACACATTCACTGACACCTTTTATTTGTCTGCATGCATTTCATCTGTATATATTTGCATATGCTAGAATCTCTAAGTAGTTAGGTTATCTTCATCCAACAGATACACCCTTTTAAAACACTTAAGATTTTATTTTCTTTACAACTTACTAGGGGTTTACAAAGATTACCAGCAAGCAATCTTCGGATTCCTCGAATGGATTCGAGAGATTGTCGCAGCAGTAACAACAGATCCAGAGGGATAAAATGAGGTTTCTGCAAGGATTTGATTCATCTGCAGCAGCATCATTGGATGAAGAAGAAAGACGTGGTGGTTGTGGTGTGTATGAAACAATAGGTACGAAGAAGAAGGAGGTGGTGGTGGTGGTCTGTATTACAATAACTAAGGTGTAGGTAGACCTTCATCATCCTATCAGTACAAACCAAACCATTATCTTCTTCATTTCATAATCAGCAAGACAAATAATCAATTAACTTAGGTCCAGTCAGCAGGTGTAGAAAAAAGGTATGGTAAAATATGGTTTTTGGTTTTATAAGGGGACTTCATAAAAAATAACTTCAAGCAGGAAATAACAAATCTCGTCCTATGGCAGGTGAATTTCATATAATTAACCCTAAAATTTACTATCACTCAATAACAATTTCAAATAGATACTTTTGATGGAAAGGAAACAATGTTACTTAAATTAAAGTTACCATCACTCAAACAACTTAAAAGAGATACATTAACAGTCCTTTTGGAAAACATGAACTTTGAAAACTATATCTTCCTTGTTCATCAATTCGAAGACACAAACATCTCCCAGTTGCAGTTCTCTTTCCCTTGCAAAAGACGACCAACCAGCCGAAAGACGACGACATCTTTTATCAGTGTAAGAAGGAAGCAATTTCCTATCCCATGATCTTTTACCAATTTGCAGCTTCACATTCTTGTTCTTGTTCTCAATTCCCTATTAAATGTGGTACATAATTTTATTATGAATCATTATCATTATAGTTTATAATCACAACATCACAACATAGCATTTCATGAATACACTGTACCAAAATATTTGCTGCCAAATTATCAGGGTTGATCAAAGTTGTGAAAAAGGGATTGTTTGAGATAAATTATGCAGCTACTTGTCGAGCTCTAGATTCCTGTGGCCTATTCAAAGATGTAGCTCCTTGACTATTCTTCTCAATCTCACCTGAGAATATATGTGTGGAATATAAAACAAAAAAAAACACTCTTGGAGAAACATCTTGTTCAGATTTGTAATACAGAGGAATAAAAAACTGAAAAATGAAATCCACATACCTCTAACTTTTTTATGTGGTCTAGGGGAAGCTAATGTTAATTTCTGTCTAGGGTTCTTATCATTATACCATTCATTCAAAATCTCAACTGATTCATCATCACTCTGGTCATAGTTTTCATTTTCATCATCAAAAGTGTCATATGAGGAAGTATAATCAATTTCTACTCCATTATGGCCAAGTATCACTACATCTAACTCTGAAGTTCTTTCTTTATATTTAAACACAACCAAACGACCATGTTGTAGTGAGTAATTTTGAGTAAAAATTTTCCAACCCTTTTGAAACCAAATTTCATCATTGATGTTTTTCCAAAATACTTTCCATTTAGTGCCATCAGAAGGCTTCATCATCACTGGATTTTGTAGACCAGCACCGTGAATCCTTGTAAACTTATTTGGTATTTTTTATAAAAAAATTTACTATTAGAACTACATTTTATTTTTAAAAAAGAGGTAAAACGGATATAACATAACTTACATGCAGAAATAATATAAAGAAGTAGAGAGTAGTAGTAAATAAAGAGGAAAGGTTACAATAGTTT
The DNA here is from genome assembly GCA_963966055.1 of Lathyrus aphaca. Taxonomy (NCBI): domain Eukaryota; kingdom Viridiplantae; phylum Streptophyta; class Magnoliopsida; order Fabales; family Fabaceae; genus Lathyrus; species Lathyrus aphaca. The sequence continues at coordinate 296,132,178 of OZ014524.1, forward strand.
AAAGATTGGTTTGAAGAATAATCTTGAAGAAACAGACGGGAAGTGTTGAATTTCCTCTAGCCATTGATGATGAAGTTTGATGAAATGGTGGAGTTTAGGAGTAATGTGTGTGTGAGACACACTTCTTCTATATACTAATTACGATGAAGCAAGCAAAGCATGCGCCATAAATAAGCTAGAATGACTAATAATTTTATGTCTTGATAAAATACAGAACAGGTAAACTATATCATAAGGATCCGATAAAATATCTCTAGTCGAGAGATTATCTTTAGTAAGTAATCTGTTATGAAATAATCTCCAACCAAATAAAATTGTTTTAAGTGATGAGGAAGCCAACCAAATGAGCCCGAACAATGCCCTCGTGTCCTCCTGCAACACATCTGAATTATCTTTCCGTTGCAGCCACTGATATCCAGATTTACCGAATATGTCATATCAGCGCTATGTTGCCATAACCAAACATCTTGTTTCAGATTTGTAACAACAACTTCCAACAACAAATTGTGAACGATTTGCTATTCCTGCACCCAATTAATTCGCAAGCCTTCATCTCCAAAGCTGTTGTGAATTGGATACCTTAGAAATAAAGTATAATAGATTTCTTTATGATTAAGAAACCCAAAAGGGTTAGGGTTTAGGGTAACCAAGGATAAAAGGATTGGTTATAAACTACTATTCAATCAGAAAGAGATAAGAAAGGCAAGGGAAAGGTGTTCGACAACAAAGGCAGAGGTGGCTATAGCAATTCGACTGGTCGAAATCAGCAAGAAAGAGGATGATCGAATCAAAGAAAACCCTAGAACCAAGGCAAACAAAGAGGTGGTGCTGCAGGTAGAGGAAGAGGTGGTGGTCAAAAGTCAGACAAGAGTCGCATTCAGTGTTACAATTGTCAGAAGTATGGTCACTATTTTAGTGTTTGTCCTGAAAAATGAAGAATCAACAAGATGATGCAAAGATGGTGAAACATGAAGAAGAAGAAGATATGTTGTTGATGGTCACAACAAGAGATGAAAAGAGATTCCAAGATCAATGGTACTTGGACTCAGGATGATCATCCCATATGACTAGTAGGAAAGATTGGTTTGTCAACACGAAGCCCTCGATTAAGAACATGGTGAAATTTGCAAATGACAATACTCTAGCAGCTGAAGGTATTAATGACATTCTAATTATGAGGAAAGATGGCAAGAGGTCAGTAATTTCCAATGTGTTGTACATACCATGCATGAAGAGCAATTTGCTCAATATAGGGCAGTTGGTCGAAAATAACTACAAGGTGTCGATTGGAGACAAGATGATGAAAGTTATCGACGCAGGTGGTAGGTTGATCTTGAAGGCTCCAATGTCTCAGGATATAACCTTCAAGATCGAACTAAATGTGATGGAGCATAAATGTCTTGCAACTGTAGCTAGCAGAGATGAATGGATGTGGCACTATAGACTTGGACATCTCAATTTCGCAAACATCAAAGATTTGAAAAGAAGAAATATGGTTTCAGGATTTTCAGAAATTGACATCCCAAACTAAGTGTGTGAAGAATGTGTTCAGTCTGAATAACACAAGAATAACTTCAGCAAGGATGCAGGAAGCAGGTCGAAGGTAATTCTTGAAGTCATATACTCTGATGTATGTGGTCTTATCAAGGTGGTTTCGATTGGAGGTAAAAAATACTTTGTCAGTTTCATAAATGATTTCAGCCAAAAATTGTGGACTTACCTGATCAATAAGAAAAGTGAAGTGATTGAGGTATTTGCCAAGTTTAAATCTATGGTCGAAAGAATTATGAGGGAAACGTTGTGTCGACTGCAACGTATATTTTGAACAGATGTTCGACGAAGAAGCTAGAAGGAGTTACGCCAGAAGAGTGTTGGTCTGGTGTCAAGCCTAGCTTGAGTCATCTGAAGGTATTTAGATCTATAACACAGAGACATGCGCCAGATGAGTTGAGAAGGAAACTTGATGACAAGTCTAGTCAAATGATTCTGATATGATATCATTCAACTGGAGGTTACAAGTCTTTAGACCTAGTAAACAAGCAGGTTGTGATTAGCAGGGACGTAATCATAGATGATCTTACAGAATGGGATTGGAATGAAAATTTCAAGAAAGATTCAATTGGAATCTTATGTGAAGAACCAGCCAGTGAAGTCGAAATAGATGTTCAACAAGAAGATGTTAGAGGTGAAGCAGGCCCAAGCAAATCTCAAAGAACAAGACACATGCCTGCAAGGTTACAAGAATGTGTGATTACATCAGATTATGTGCTTGATGAAGAACGTGGGCTGATATACTATGCTTTCTATGCAGATGTATAACCTTTCAATGTAGCTGAGACATTGAAATATTTGAAGTGGGTGAAAGTAATGAATGAGGAGATGAAGTCCATCGAAGTGAATAACACTTGGTCACTTGTCGAATTGCCTCAAGGCAAGAAGGAAATTGATGTGAAATGGGTATACAAGGTGAAACTGAATCCTAGAGGGGAAGTGACTAGACACAAGGAAAGACTTGTGGTGAAGGGATTTCTTCAGAAGAAAGGAATTGACTTCGATGAAGTATTCGCACTTGTTGCTAGAATTGAAACAATCAGGTTGGTTGTTGGTCTAACGAATATGAACAATTGACACACATGTCAAATGGATGTGAAGTGTGCATTCCTGATCAATTGCCCCTTAGATGAAGAATTTTATGTTGCACAACCAACTGGGTTTGGGTAACAAAGTGAAGAAAGAAAAGTGTACAGGCTGCATAAAGCCCTATATGGACTTAAGCAAGCTCCGAAAGCTTGGAATAAGAAGATAGATGGATTTCTAAGGGAGAAGAAATTTTTGAAGTGCACAACAGAGCATGGAGTATATGTAAGAAGAAGCGATGGCGAATTTCTTATACTATGTCTATATGTCGATGATCTGTTGATAACAAAAAGTTGCAAGAAGGAGATCGAAGATTTTAAATGTGACCTGAGCGAGGTGCTTGAAATCTCAGACTTGAGAAATCTCTCATATTTCCTTGGTATTGAATTTTACAAGAGTGGTAGAGGTCTGATGATGTACCAAAGAAGATATGCAGGCGAAATACTGAAGATATTCGAGATGCAAGATTGCAACCCAACTTCGATTACAGTTGAGCCCAGATTGCAATTGTCGAAAGATTCAGATGAAGATGATGTCGACCCAACCCAATATAGAAGACTTACTAGGTCACTAAGATACCTTTGTCACACAAGGCATGACTTAGCATACAATGTTGGTATGGTGAGTAGATACATACAAAAGCTAAAGGTATCACACTTAGCAACGACGAAGAGGATACTAAGGTATCTGAAATAAACTCTCGACTATGACATTTTGTTTCCTGCACCCGATGAAGGAAAATAATGTAAGATAGTGGGATACACCGACTTAAGTTGGTGCAGTGATGTTAAGGATCGAAAATCCACATCTGGATATGTGTTTATGATAGGTGGTGCACTAGTTTCTCTAAGTTCGAGAAAGGAGCCAATAATGGCATTGTCATCATGCGAAGCAGAGTAAATGGTTGTTTCTCTTTATGCATGTCAAGTAACATGGATGGTGAATCTGGTCGAAGAGATTACATCAAAGATTCATGGAGAAATCACCATGAAGATCGACAACATGTCAGCTATGAATCTGGCGAAGAATCTGATAGCGCATGGCAGAAGTAAGCACATCGAAATGAGGTTCCATTATTGTAAACACCCCAAATTTGACCTCACCCATTCACACCATGGCTTGTGATCATTCTCATATGCATGAACACAATCATATCATCTCATATTTCATTTTTGATTCACTGGATAGTTTCTAAGTCATCTGCATCTAGGGTTTGTGACCTGAGTAATCCAAGAGCCATCTGAGCCACTCCAAAGGCAACCAATCACTTCAAAGGGGTCTATGTGTGTTCAGGCATCATCTTATATCCCCACAAAGTCAAAAATGCAAAGGGATCACAAGAACTAGGGTTTGAGTGGATGCAGAGCCAGGTTTGACTGCACAGTTGACCTAAAATTAGGGTTTTGGTTTCAGAGGCCATAACCCCAATTTTTTGGTCATTCTTGTTTCCATTGGTCTCTATATGGTATAGGGAGTATGCATATCAATTTTCATGAAGAAATTCCATGGGGAAGTCATCTGATCAAGGGTTGACTTTTCAGACAAGTCAGTGTAAAATCAGGGCATCTGAGGCCCCCAATGACCCAACCAATGGGTGATCTTCATCATTTTGAGTGTATATGATCTTTATTTGATCATGGAAGAAGGTTGAAGTTCATAAAAATCAAGAATTTAGGGTTTTTGCAAATGTTGACTTTTTGGGCATAGTTGACTTTTCAAGAATGCTTCATTTTAGGTCATTCTTCAAGCCTTGATTATTGATCCAAAAATGCTTCAAATGAAAAAACTTTGGTCATGAAAGTTGTAGATCACATTTTTCCCTTTTCAAAAAGTACAAGAACATGATCAAACTCTTCTTGGATCAAAAGTTATGGTGTGGCAAAGTTGGCTAAAATCATTGATTTTCAAGGCATGCTTCAAATGAGAATTTTGCAAAATCATGATCCAAAGCCAGTTGTAACCTCTAATTCACTTCAAACCAGTATGCAAACATTCTACATGTCCTAAAAGTCAGAATTGGATCAAGGTTTCTCATGTTTTGGTTCATGTAACAAGACTTTTCTTCATGAAGTTCAAAAAGCAAGCAACTTGCAAAATCATCATGATCACTTCCTACAACTTGCTGCATTGGTTACTGCACTTTGCTAGCCTCTCACCTCATCTTGCTGCACCAGAGCCATGCTTTGTACTAGTTATAGATCAAGCCATACTTTCTCTTACAAAGAAGTTGACATTTTGCAAAAGGTGACCTACCTATCACAACAGGCCATGTCACATCCCCTGACCTATGGGATTAAAATATACTTTCCATATGCTGGCCATAACACTCATCTAGCAAGGCTGAAAGTCACTCATCCAACACATACACCAAAACACTCCATTTTGCATCTTCCTTCGAATTTGTTTTCTCAGCTTGCAAACATAAAAACCATTTCCATAGATCAACTCACCATACTTCATAGACCTCAAACCACCAAGAGCCAGGCCTGAAACAAGCAAGAACACCCCATTGCCATTTCTCACCTCAACTTGCAGTTTCATTCGAAACTCTCTCCATAGCTCACAAACATCCAAACAAACACCACAGACCTTCTCCACTCATTGTTCTGACCACATGGAACCACTCACACAGGCCTGAAGCTGCCCATTTCACCATAGCCATTTCCAACTGAGTTGAAGCAGAAGCAGTCTAAACTCATCAACCAGCCAGCATAAATTGTTTCAAAGCATTCAAATATCATCAAGAGGTCCTAAGGAGTGGATTGCACAAGGAGAAGTGGCCAGAAAGTCATCAGAGTGAAAGCTTCGAATCTCAGGTAGGTTGAAAATTATTTTTCCAGAAATCGTTTTTTCATGTTATAGACTTGTTCTCTATGCTTCACTGAGTATCCTGATGCTTTTGGTTTTTGAAATGGTGATGAAATGAACATTTAATTGATCTCTGAAACTTGCGTGCCCTAAAATTTGTTTGCTTCGATTCAGCTTAGTTAGGAAATATAAATTTGTTTTGAGTGAGGGTTTTGGTTCGTGAGTGTGTAAGGATCATTTCCCAGTTCTTGGATTTCATTTTAGTTAGGTTTTTGGGGTTTTGGGGATTTTCAGGGGAGATGCTGGCCGGAGAAGACGACCGGAAGTCTTCTCCGGCCACCTGAAAGTAATTTGTGCCCTAATCACGTAATTAACTCCAGTTTGAATTTGGGCCGTAGGATGCGTTGAAATGTTTGACTACCCGCGCGCATGTGTGGCCTGGATCTCTCTGATTAGCCCTAATCCACGTGTTTTAGTTTAATTAATCATAATTAATTTAATTACCTCAGCTTCAATCCTGGCCACTGGATCTGGCGCCAGTCAACCATTTCAAACCCAGACTTCATCCTGGCCCTTCCTTCTGTTGACTTTCCCTTTTATTTAATTTTAATTCATTTTCTTTTCATTTAAATTGCACAATTATTTTAAAATAGTAAAAAGTCATAAAAAATTATGAAACTTTTTCTCTTAAGTTTTATTAATTTTCATGACACAAAAATATTTTCATTTTATTTTTTATCATTAAAAAAAGTATTTTTAAATATTTAAAAGATTATTTTTAATTGATTAATGGAAATTAATTAATTAAAAATACTTTTAAGTATTTAAAAATCACCAAAAAATTCATGAAATGTTCTAAGACATTTAGAAACATTGTCCAACCTTCAAACCAAATTTCTTTTTTGATCTTGATGCATTTTAAGAATTTTTCATTGAATTAAATCATTTTTTGTGCATTAATTTGATCCAAAGTTCAAAAATTCATTTCTGCCTATCTAAGAAGAGTTGGACATTGATTCTTCTTGCATTGTTTTGTGTTTAGCCTGTAGTTTCTAGGGTTAAATGGCCTTGATTTGATTCCTCATTTTCAATTTGTTTGGCATTTCTTTTGTTTAGGAACCCTAAAAACCCTAATAACTTAGAAAAATCATAACTTGAGATTGGTTAAGAGTTGAGACCTCCCCTTTGGACCTTGGTTTAGTATAGGTTTAGGGTTTCTTAGGATGGCATTTTCCATTTTTTATCTTAGGGTTTGCTTCTGTTTTGGGTTTTTGTTTGATGTTTGCTTCATAAACCCTAATTTGGGCTTCCATTTGCATCCTTCTTGCATTCTCTTGCATAACATGACTTGCCATGACATTTCAAGCATTCATGTGATTCATTTGACATCATGAGACATGTAGAAAGCATGTTTGATCATTTCATCACATATTTGCCATCTTGTATGCCATGTATGCTTCCTAACTTTTCATGTGTATCCTTGCTCCTTAGCTTGCTTCATATGCATCCATAAACTTGCATGAACATTTCCATGCCTTGTCTCATGCTTGTAGCATCTCATAGCACCATTATCATCATCAACATGCTTCTGGTTTTGTTTAGCATCATACTATTTCATCCCATTTTGCATTGCATTGCATTTCTTTCTAACATTTCAGGTGGTAAGTAAACTTGAGAAGTGAATTTGCCTTCACTTCTCATAACTTTTCTTTTCACCTCTCTTGCATCCATTGCTGCATTTATGTTTGTGTTTGAGATTGAGCTTGCTCATTCTTGTTCCTCCCACTTTCTTTCTTCAAGTGACTTGACTTCTTGAATGAAGCAAGTCACTTTGCTTCTCTTGATCCTTTCATCTGCTTCCTGGTGGCTCCTTTGAAGATTGTTCTTGAAAACCTCACAAACCTTAGGAACAACCAAGCATGACAATAAATTAGGATTTTGATTAGTCCCCCCATAGTTTTACCTTTGTGTCTCTCCTTGAGTCTTCTCTTCTCACCTCATAATCAGGGACTAAACCCTAAAGGCTTTAAGGCTTTGTGATTAAGCTTATGCCTGCATCCTTCTCTTAGGATGGAGTGTATAAATTTAATCCTAAGTGTTAAACCCTTAATGTGTTTAAATCTCTTAATCAATTCACTTAATAAGTATCAAGACATCACTTGTAACTTGGGCCTTGCATTAGGGTTCTAATTCTTCCTTAACTGGTTAAGAAGGACTAACCCTAGTGTTAATGGACAAGTCCCCCTCAAGTTGTCTTACAAATCATAAAATTCACTCCTTCATCTCACCATTAAATAAAATCCACTTAATCAAAGGCTTGTTTTGTCATGATTTTAATCCCTAATCATGGATTAAGTTGAGGAGCATTCCTCAGCTTAAACATTCTCATCTATTATCCTTCTATTAGGATGGTGTAATGAGTCTGTTTAATCCCTGATTATGGCTTAACCTCATTACTCAACACTAAACAAAAACACCAAAAACATCTAAATAATCGCAAGTAGGTTAATGATCTTAATCCTATACCAAAGGTGATTAAGTGTGAGAATCTGACTTCACACTTAAGGTATTCTCATTACCCCTAATCAGAGGGAAGATGTGATGAGTTTACTAAATCCATTGGTTTAGGCTCAAGCTCATTAACTTATGACAAACTTTCAAAAGCAATAAAAGACTAAAAATACAAAAAACAAACAATAGTCGTCTCCTCCGGGATTCTTTTCTCATCATCTTCACTCACTAACGAGAACTAGCTTCTTCCGTCTAATGCAAGACAGTTCGCATATGTGCCAGACAGATCATACACTTGAGCATAGGCAAGTAAGCAGTTCGCAGGTCAATTCACCTTTCAGTCTCTTTGGGTCGAACTACGGTGTTCTGACTTCCTCATTGCACGAGAGGATACGTAGGCATAACTTAACAGTTATCGAACAAAAGTCTCTGTATATTCCCCCTCCTTCCAGCATTATTCTCTGAGCCTCATTATCATGAGCATCTTATTCTTGTTCTCACACTGACACTTTCATACTTCATATCACTTATGCACCATACACTGACACCTGTACATCTTTTCCAGCCCTTTTATACACAGATTGCACTGACACTACCCCTTTAAAACACAAATCTTTTAAGCGTGGATCCCGTCGAGTACGGCGGACAATCTGGGTGCTAATACCTTCCCAGGTTGTAACCAACCCCCTTTCTCAGTCTCTTTAGTTCTCAACCGTATTATCCATCTTCTTCTAGGTCTATGCAGCATTACCTTTCCTCCGGGATAAAAATGCCTAGCTGGCGACTCTATTCATCTCCAGTGAGTTCACGGCTGTGTGTTCTCACTGTTCCCTTCGCCGACCGTTCGCGTCTGTACCTTCATCTGACCTAGTTTCATTTGTCGGGAGCGACAGCTTGGCGACTCTGCTGGGGATACCTTATATTGCAACCAGGGATTCTGGTTCTTTTTGTGGGTTCCTCCTAGCGCTTGTTTGATTTGTGTTTATTGGGGTGTTATGTGCTTATTTATGCTTGTATTTATTTTTGTTTACTGTTTTATTGTACAGTTGTTTATTGCTTTCTTTATTGCATTTGTATATATCATACTGTCATGTTGCTGGCTGGATCTGTTGTTTGTCTTGGTGGGTGGGGTTCATTGAGAGTTAAGGTCCTATGCCTGGGACCTGAGTGACACCTAGGATAGAGTGAATCATATTCTTTCCCATTCCATTTCGGTCTGGTGCGGGAATATGAAACACGGTTCAGATGTGGGTTTCTTCTTGAGAACTCTGTGTTGCAGATTTCCTGCAATGCTAGGGCTATCTGGGAAGCCTGCTAAGTCTGGATGACCTTTAGTATTGACCTTCAGAAACTGAGGTGAATTAGAGGAGGAATTGTTATGGTTATTGTAAACACTGTACCTCCGGGTTGGAAGTGTTTACACTTCTCATAACTGATCCAAGTCTGAGGATCCTTGTTCTAGAACACCACCTGTGAGGGGGTTGGGCTGTTTACAGGTTTGCAGGTACCTTGACCTCAGAATACCCTGTTACTTTGTTTGTTAAGAGTATTCCATGTTGGACAGTTCTTGTGATTCCAAAACCCTGGACATGTGGCTCTTTATTTGAGTCCCCCACCTTGGTTACTGGATTTATAGACCTCCATCTGGAATTCTTAAACATACATGGACTTATATCAGGGCATTTTGATCAGATCCAGCTCAGTCACAAACCCTTGCATTTCATTTGCATACATAATCATTGCATCATATTGACATTTGTTTATTTGTTTCAGGGTATCCACCTTCATTTGGCTAGTTTTGACCCCATTTTCAGTATTGATCTATCTTCACCAGCATCTGCTTCAGTTATCACCTGCACCAGCCAATCAGTGGCCCCTTTCTTCAGTATTATCATCAGCACCTGTCTCTACTCAGTCTCGGCCTCATGGCTCCTAAAAAGAGCAACATCACCTATCACTTCTTCCAGCCAGAGTTATCAGACATCAGGAGGATTCAAACCCTGATCACTCCAGATCACATACCTTTGTTCAGGGAGAGTTATGGAGATATACTTGACATGGTTATGGATCTGGACCCATCACAAAGAAGCCTGATCCACACCTGCATTCAGTTTTATGATCCTCCACTGAGATGTTTTACTTTTCAAGACTTTCAGTTGGGCCCCTTATTGGAAGAATACTCCTCATTAGTTGGTATACCTATCAGAGGTGGAATCCCTTTCAACCCTGAGATGGTCTTTCCTGCTAATGGAGAAGTAGCAAAGGCTTTGCATCTGGAACCTGTCCTGGTTGAGCAACATATGACTTCCAAAGCTGGAATCCCTGGTTTTCATCTGGACTTCCTGATCTCTCAAGCTACCTTGAAAGCTTCTCTGGGGGAGTGGAAAGCTGTTTGTGCTTTGTTGGCCTTAAGTGTATATGGAATTGTGTTGTTTGCAGATGAGCCTCGATTCATTAGCAAGAATGCAATCCATTTGTTCATCCTGAAGAACCCAGTGCCAACTTTGTTGGGGGATCTTTACTATTCAGTGCATCAGAGGAATGAAAAGCAGAGAGGGAGATTAGTGAGGTGTTGTGCTCCGTTGTTCCACACTTGGCTTCTCAGGCATCTACCCAGGACAGATGCATTTCTAAACCCTCATCAGCAGAGCAACTGGGCTAAGAGACTCACTGTTCTAACTTCAGCAGATATCAGATGGTGCACTCAGAGCACCAAGGGCAGGGACATCATCACCAGCTGTGGGCATTTTCCTAATGTGCCTTTGATAGGAGTTAAGGGCAGTATTAATTACAATCCTCTGCTGTTCAGAAGGCAACTGGGCTATGCACTGGTCCACACTCCTAGGGCACAGGACTTGGTTGAGACCCTCTATTGTGAGAACAAGATTAGTTTGACTGTTGTTAGGCAGGCTGCTTGGGCCTGGGATAATGTTCAAACCAAGGGAATAACCATTCTGGGGAAGTGCAACAATGTGGCATCGGCACAATATTATGAGTGGTCCCGTGCCAGGGCCCAATTCTCTGGAATGCCCTTCACCATAGAAGATATGCCTGAGTCATCTTCAGTACCACCCCCTGCCACTATCAGTTTGGAGGAGTATGAGAGTTTGAAGGAAAGAAATGAGAAGTTAACTCAAGCTTTGCAGAAGACCCTCCGGGAGAGGAGTGAGGGTATGAGGGAGATTGAGAGGTTGGAAAAGTTGAGAGTAGAGCATCTGACTAAGATTGAGAAGTCTGGGGATTATATCAAGAAGTCTAAGGCTGGTGAACAAATTCTGAAGAACGCTTGCAAAGAAGCCCAGTTCCAAAGAGCAAGGACAGACTTGTATCTGAAGGAGAGTCAAGCTCGGTGGGTCAGGATCACCGAAGCCCGTACTCTGGAGGACAAGAGAGTTCAAGACAAGATGGAGCAACTGGAAGCTAGTGCAAAAGAACAACAAGAAGCCCTGGCAGCAGCCCAGAGGGAGATATCAGAGCTGAAGATCAAAGCAGGGGTGAAGAGGTCAAAAGAACAAACTCAGCACAAGAAGCTAGCGGCAGCTGTTACGACCCGGAATCTCCTCATCAGGAATCTCACGGAGCGTCCGGCTGATCCTGTGACCGAAGCACTTCTCAAGGAAGTTCGTGAGGATGAGTTTGGTCTTGGTGTTTGACCATTTGTTTGTTGTTGCTTTCTTTCCATGTACTTTTATTTTCTTGTACTGTATTTTGACCCCTTAGAGGGCTTGTGTTGTAAAATGAACAAGTTGTATTATTTCACCTTCTGTAATATATTTGTGTTAGTTTGCTTCATCTGAGTTTTCTTCAAGCAACAACAACAACATCTTCAAGGGTCTGGAAGGGTCAAAACTGAAGGCCAAACCGGATACCTTGAGAACAAATAAGCATAACTGCATTGCATGCTAACCCTTTGTTTGTTTTGTAGGTTTTTGTTTTGTTGTTGCTAACCTCTGTTGTGATGCCTCAGGAACTATTGCTAGGCGCTGGGTATTTCCCCTCAACCGTCCGCACCGTTATCCAACCCGAAACAACCTTCCGGGAATTCAGATGGATCAGATGCAGCAGGACCTTACTGAGGTCAGAAATCAAATGGCAAATGAAAGACTAGAGATGAGGAATCAAATGACTCAGTTTATGGAAGTTATGAACAACATGGCTCAGAGCCAGGAAAGATTGAGAGCCATGGTGGAAAGGCAGAATCAAGAAGATCCGCATATAGGGACTGCCGGTACCAGTAACAATGAAAGAGTCCAACCTCACGTCAACCCTCCGGTATTTGGACCACACCTCCATCCTGAGGTCAATATTCCAGCAAATGTTCAAGGGACTGCCACCGCAGCCCGAGTACTTCAAGAGGATCCTTAGGAAGACCAATTCACAGTAATGGGCGCTGGTGAAGAAGCTTATGATAGGAGATTGGATGAGATAGCTGAGAAATTGAGGTCCTTAGAATCTCAAAACTCTTTGGGCTTCGATGTCATGGACATGGGCTTGGTAGACGGGGTCAGGATCCCCCATAAGTTCAAGCCTCCTTGCTTTGAAAAATACAACGGGACTTCATGCCCCCGGACTCATTTACAGTCATTTCTGGGAAGGCTAAAGGCCTATACTATGGATGAGAAGCTCTGGATGTTCTATTTCGAAGACAGCTTAACTGGAGCGTCAAGAGAATGATACTCTCACTTGACAAGGGCAACTATTAGATGCTGGAAAGACCTGGCAGAGGCCTTCATCAGACAGTATCAGTATAACTTAGACATGGCACCCAACAGGACCCTCCTAATGGGAATGTCACAGTCATCAAGGGAAAGTTTCCGAGAATATGCACAGAGATGGAGGCAACTGGCTGCTGCTGTTCAGCCACCTATGTCTGAACGGGAAATGGCAGATATGTTCATGAACACCCTTCAGGGAACTTATATTGACAGGCTGGCTGCTTTCTCTTCCACTAGCTTTGCGGATGTTGTCATAGCCGGGGAGAGAATTGAAAGCTTGTTAAAAATGGGAAAGATCTCAGACAACGGTGCAAGCTCGTCCAGTAGTACAAGAAAGCCTTTTGCAGGCCCGAGAAGAACTGGCGAGACCAATGCCATCCATTCAAACAGGGGCAGGCCCCAGTATGTTCAGAGGTCAATAGCAGCAGTCACCATTCCTGCTCCAGCTCATCCTCAGCCAGTCTATCAACCTCCTCAGCAAAACTATCAGCCGCAACCTCAGTACCACCAGCAAAATCAGTATCCTCCAAGGAATTACAACAACAGCAACACCAACAACAACAGTCAACAGAGGCCATTTCAGCGGAGGCCTTCTCAAGCTAACAGAGTGATCGATCCGATCCCAATGCCATATGCTACATTGCTGCCACAGCTTCTGAAACTCAACCTGGTTGAGCTAAGAACGTTGGCACCTCCGGATCCCAACAGTCTACCAAGGAACTATGACTCCAACGCTAGGTGTGCCTTCCATTCAAACGCACCTGGCCACAGTACAGAAAAGTGCAGAGCCCTACATATGAAGGTACAAGACCTGGTGGACTCAAAAGCTCTGAATTTCGCACCACCACCCAATGTCAACAAAAATCCCATGCCAAACCATGGTGGTCCCCGGATTAACGCTATTGAAGAAGACAAGCCGTCTTATTTAATAACCAGTGTGGGACAGATCAGGACACCATTGGTAGAAATCAAGGCTCAGCTCTTGGAATGTCAGATGTTCCCAGGGTGTGAATTGGGTTGTGCTTACTGTAATATCTCGGTAAATGGGTGCGATAATTTGAGGAATGGCATAGACAGCCTCATTCAGAGTGGCCAACTTCAGATCACCACATCATTTCCAACAAATCCAGCAATATCATCAGCAACGGTTTCAGAACCTCCTACAACTGCAGCAACCATTGTTCCTGATAATTCTTCGGCTTCATCAATAAGTACTTCGTCTATCATCTCAACTGATCAGTTTTCAACAAATTTTCCTGCTACAACTCCAGCACCACTCCATTTTGAGACTCCTACAACAACAACATCATTCCTTCCGACAATATCTCCTACAACACCAGCAACAAATCATGAAGATGTCTCTACTGTCACAATATTTTATGATCCTGAGAACAACTCTGCCTACCATTCAGAAGGTGCTGCACCCACCAGAGCACCAGTTACAATCTTTTATGATCCACAAACAATTACAGTCCCTTCAGCAGCAGCAATCAGTCCAGTCACTGTCACGGTGCCTGGGCTCGTACCATATGAAAGCGATAGGGCCATCCCTTGGCACTATGGCTCAGACGTGTACTGCGAAGGAAAAAGAATCACTCTTGAAACATCAACACCTGCACCACAAGTAGATAATGTGGGGGGAGGCGGAGGCTTCACTCGAAGCGGACGTCTCTTTGCTCCACCAATTCAAAGACCTACTGCCGAAGCAGAAGCTGCTGCCAAGGCAAAAGGAAAGAGCCCGGTGCAGGAAGATCAAACTGTTAAGGAAGCCTTGAAGACGTCGTTCGATCAAGAAGTTGATGAGTTTATGCGAATCATCAAAAAGAGTGATTACAAAATTGTGGATCAACTTCACCAAACGCCATCCAAAATCTCTATCCTCTCACTGCTTATGTGCTCCGAAGCCCATCGGAATGCACTACTCAAAGTCTTGCACGCAGCTTACGTGCCTGAAGAGATTACTGTCAACCAGTTGGAAACCGTGGTTGGAAACGTTACTGCTAGCAATGGGCTAGGGTTCACCAATACTGACTTGACAGCGGATGGCCGCAACCATAACAAAGCCTTGCACATCACCATGGAATGCAAAGGGGCAGTCCTTTCTCATGTGCTGGTAGACACGGGGTCGTCCCTTAATGTCTTACCAAAGAAGGCTCTGGTGAAGTTAGAATATGATGGATTGGCATTGAGACCCAGCAACCTGGTAGTAAGAGCCTTTGATGGTTCTAAGAGATCGGTTCTGGGAGAGATTGAGCTACCTGTGACAATTGGCCCACAGACCTTTAAAACTATCTTTTATGTGATGGACATTCAGCCCGCCTACAGCTGTTTGTTAGGTAGACCCTGGATTCACGCCGCCGGTGCAATAACGTCTACCCTTCACCAAAAGTTAAAATTTGAGTGGGAAGGCCAAGTTGTTACAATCTGTGGGGAGGAGGATATATTTGTTAGCCATCTGGCTACTTATAAGTATATTGAAATGGATGGGGAGATCCATGAAACAATGAGCCAAGGATTTGAAGCCTTGAATGTGAATGAAGCATCTGCTGTATCTGGGATCTCCATGTCATCATACCAACAAGCCCGGAAGGTTGTTGAGGAAGGAACTGCCCTAGGCTGGGGCAAAGTTTTAACTGTGGAGGAGAAGAAAGACAAATTTGGGTTGGGTTACAGACCAACTCAACGTCAAGCAAAGGCTGCTGAGAAGCCCGGTTTTGTCAGTGGGGGGATGCTTACCCCCGATGCTATCAACTGTCTGGAAGACGAGCTGGAAGAGGAGCGCAACCTGGAAAGCTGGATTCGTCCAAAGATC
This sequence comes from Lathyrus aphaca, assembly GCA_963966055.1. Taxonomy (NCBI): domain Eukaryota; kingdom Viridiplantae; phylum Streptophyta; class Magnoliopsida; order Fabales; family Fabaceae; genus Lathyrus; species Lathyrus aphaca. The sequence continues at coordinate 296,147,661 of OZ014524.1, forward strand.
CCGGGGAGCAGTGTCTCGAACTGGTCTTCCCAGGAAATTATAAGAGTTACTCGATCAGAGTAATTATTATTTCCTGTATTTTATAAGCATGCATCAAAGTCTTGCATCTTGCCCAAGATGACAGGACTCATTTTGTAATCGGGCCATCTGTACTTTTTTGTGCAAACAAGATCAATTAATGAAATATCAGACATCTTTTTTGCAAACGAGTCTTTTTCTTTCCTGCTCACTGTTTTTTCCATTTTTCTTTTTTGTACAAAAAATAAATGGCGGTGTTTTCAAAATGACAACTTCATTTCACTTTTCTAAATAAAGATTAAAATCAAGTCACTAAAATGAACAAACTCAACCCTTGCAGAGAGTGCCTTCCAGACAGCACCGACAACAACACGGCTACGACTTCGTATGACTTTGACAATCCAATCAATCAAGCTGATGAAGGGGTTGAAGAAGAATATGAGCTTCCTGAAGAGTTAGCCAGGTTGTTAAGACAAGAGGAAAAGGTTATTACTCCTCACCAGGAGGAGGTTGAAGTGATCAATCTTGGTACGGATGAAGACGTGAAAGAAGTTAAGATCGGGGCCTGCCTGCGAGACTCAGTGAAAGGACAGCTGATTGACCTGCTTCAAGAGTATGTAGATGTGTTTTCTTGGTCGTACCAAGATATGCCAGGGTTGGATACCGATATCGTCATGCACAAGCTGCCTTTGAGAGAAGAATGCCCGCCAGTTAAGCAGAAACTGCGCCGTACTCGTCCAGACATGGCTATGAAAATCAAGGAGGAGGTACAAAAGCAATGGGACGCCGGGTTCCTTGCTGTGACTAGTTATCCGCCGTGGGTTGCTAACATAGTACCTGTGCCTAAGAAAGACGGCAAGGTAAGAATGTGTGTTGACTACCGGGATCTGAACAGACCCAGCCCGAAAGATGACTTCCCATTACCTCACATTGATGTATTGGTGGATAACACGGCTCAGTTCTCGGTATTCTCCTTCATGGATGGGTTTTCAGGATACAACCAGATCAAGATGTCACCTGAAGACATGGAGAAGACAACATTCATCACACCTTGGGGCACGTTCTGCTACAAAGTAATGCCATTTGGGCTCAAGAATGCCGGTGCAACATATCAACGGGCTATGGTAACATTATTCCACGATATGATCCATAAGGAAATCGAGTGTTATGTGGATGACATGATTGCCAAGTCCCTTACTGAAGAAGATCATCTGGTGAATCTGCTCAAGTTGTTCAAGCGTCTGAGGAAGTACCAACTGAAGTTGAACCCCAACAAATGCACATTCGGGGTGCGATCCGGTAAGCTGCTGGGCTTTATTGTAAGCGAGAAAGGGATTGAAGTGGACCCTGATAAAGTCAAAGCTATTCAAGAGATGCCTGCACCGAAAACTGAGAAAGAAGTTCGAGGGTTCTTAGGTCGATTGAACTACATCTCAAGGTTCATATCTCACCTTACAGCAACCTGTGAACCCTTGTTCAAGCTGTTAAGAAAAGAACAGACGGTCAGGTGGAATGAAGACTGCCAAAGAGCTTTTGACAAGATCAAGGAGTATCTGCAAGAACCTCCAATTCTTATGCCTCCAGTTGAAGGAAGACCTCTGATAATGTACTTGACAGTATTAGAAGAGTCGATGGGGTGCGTGCTGGGCCAGCATGACGAGTCTGGTCGAAAAGAGTATGCAATATACTACCTAAGCAAAAAGTTTACCGACTGTGAACAACGTTATTCACTGCTCGAGAAAACTTGTTGTGCTTTAGCGTGGGCTGCTTGCCGACTGAGACAGTATATGTTGACCCACACTACTTTGTTGATATCAAAAATGGACCCAGTCAAATACATATTTGAGAAGCCAGCTCTTACCGGACGGGTTGCAAGATGGCAGATGATTCTCACGGAATACGACATACAGTACACATCTCAGAAAGCCATCAAGGGCAGTGTACTATCTGAATATCTTGCTGAGCAACCCATTGATGACTACCAGCCTATGAGATTTGACTTCCCTGATGAAGACATCATGTTCATTAAATCAAAAGATCATGAAGAGCCTATTCACACTGAAGGGCCTGACCCGGAAAAAGAATGGACTATGATGTTTGATGGGGCTGTTAACATGAATGGTCGTGGTGTTGGTGCAGTACTCATAACACCTAAAGGAGTTCACATGCCTTTCTCGGCAAAGCTCACTTTCAACTGCACTAACAACGAAGCTGAATACGAAGCTTGCATTATGGGTCTTGAGGAAGCCATTGACCTCAGGATTAAGACATTGACCGTATTCGGAGATTCAGCTTTGGTAGTCAATCAGACCAACGGAAAATGGTATACACACCAGGATCATCTGATACCTTACAGGGATTATACAAGGAGGTTATTGACTTTCTTCACAACAGTCAAGCTTGAGTATATCCCTCGGGACGAGAATCAGTTTGCAGATGCTCTTGCTACCATTTCATCCATGATCAAAGTTCAAGCTACCAACTTTGTACCTCAAATTTCAGTGTCAAGACTTGATAGACCAGCATATGTATTTGCAGCGGAAGTTGTCAAAGATGATAAGCCTTGGTTCCACGACATTAAATGCTTCTTGGAGGATCAAACATACCCACCTGGGGCATCTTCCAATGATAAGAAGACTTTGAGAAGGCTTGCTGGAAGTTTCTTTCTGAACACTGATGGGTCTTTGTACAAAAGGAACTTTGACATGGTACTCCTCAGATGCGTCGACAAGACAGAAGCAGGTTTATTGATGCATGAAGTGCACGAAGGCTCCTTTGGTACCCATGCTGGAGGGCATGCCATGGCCAAGAAGTTGTTAAGATCAGGCTATTACTGGATCACAATGGATGCAGACTGTTGTGCTTACGCCAGAAAATGCCACAAATGCCAGATCTATGCAGATAAGGTGCATGTGCCTCCCAATCCTTTGAATATCATGTCTTCACCCTGGCCCTTTGCTATGTGGGGCATTGATATGATTGGCAAGATTGAGCCGACTGCTTCGAATGGCCACAGATTCATCCTGGTTGCCATTGATTATTTCACCAAGTGGGTCGAAGCAGCCTCATATGCAAATGTTACAAGACAAGTGGTAGCCAGATTTCTGAAAAGAGATATCATCTGTCGGTACGGAGTGCCCGAGAGAATCATTACTGATAATGGTTCCAACTTAAACAACAAAATGATGACAGAGCTATGCCGGGACTTCAAGATCCAACATCACAATTCTTCTCCTTACAGGCCAAAGATGAACGGCGCTGTTGAGGCAGCAAATAAGAATATTAAGAAGATTGTGCAGAAGATGGTAGTCACCTACAAAGACTGGCATGAAATGCTACCATTCGCCTTGCATGGGTACCGCACGTCAATCAGAACGTCCACTGGGGCAACACCGTATCAGCTTGTGTATGGTATGGTAGCCGTCCTACCAGTTGAAGTTGAATTACCCTCCCTGCGAGTCTTGATGGATGTCAAACTGAGTGAAGCAGAATGGGTTAGGTCCCGATACGAGCAGCTGAGTCTGATTGAAGAGAAGAGATTGGCTGTAATCTGTCATGGGCAGTTGTATCAGAAGAGAATGAAGAAATCCTTCGATCAGAAAGTCAGGCACCGAGAGTACCAAGTGGGAGATCTTGTGCTGAAGAGAATCCTCCCTCCTCATACAGACCACAGGGGCAAATGGACTCCAAATTATGAAGGACCATTCGTGGTAAAGAAAGTTTTCTCTGGTGGAGCACTGATGCTCAGCACCATGGATGGTGAAGACTTCCCGTCCCCTATGAATTCAGATGCAGTCAAAAAATACTTCGCATAAAAATGACCCGCTGGACATAAAAACAGAATGAAAGTCCAGGCAAAAATAGGGCATCCCGGCGAGTCAAAAACAGAATAAAAGACTCGGGCAAAAATAAGGGAAATAAATGAAGAATGTACACCCGCTGAGTTGAAAAGCCGCATTGGACAACTCAGGCAAAAATGGGTATCCCGATGGATTGAAAACCCGAAAGGGCGATCCATGCAAAATAAGGGAATAAGCGAACAATTGCATTCTGAATTCGTCTGTATCACTTACAACTTGGAAAGCTTCAAAAGGATCAGGCTTCAATCAGAATCAGCCTTCTTCAGAAAGCAAGACGAGAAGAAAGTCAAAAGTCATACGCGTCATAGCAGAAGAGGAAGCTCCTTAAAGTGTCGTCAACACTGCCAGCACTTTGTTTCTCAATTTGTAACAATCTCCTCATTTCAGGAGATATGTTTCTTTGACTGTATCTTGCCAATTCAGGGCACATGAATTAATAAAATCAGATTTCTCAGTCATGTTTCGTTTGTATATTTTTATTTGCAAAGGATGTCTGGTGTCTCTAAAAAAATCAATTGCATAAGTACAGATGTTTTTCTCCCAAAAATAATAATAATAAAACACCTGCTTACAGGGAATATACTTACTCTCGAAAGTACTTAACTCCTATGACGGAATCCAGTGAGGGATACCTCGGGACCTTTTGTACGTTTCCTTATCTTTGCAGGATTGCAGGTATCAACAAATAATCTCAGCATCCGAAATGCTCTATCCCCAGCTGAGTTGCCTCTTGTTGCTCTCCCCAGCTGAGTTGCCTCTCATAATTCCCCAGCTATAGTACCAATCATTCTTCCTCAGTAAAATACAGGAGTCAGGGAATCATCTCCCCACAGAATCTTCAGCCTCTATCCAGAAGAGCAGCGCATAGAAGATCACAACCGAGTGAAGAAAGCCTCTACAAACCCCAGCTGGGTCTCTCATGTCAAAGGATATGTCAATCGGTGACCTATATCCCCAAGCAAATATCATCTTATTAGATCTACCAATGATCTCATCCCCAGCTGGGAGGTCCATTTCAAACAGATCAGCCAAAGATCTTCGCGACAACGGGATCCGAATCCCGGTTTTGGTATCTTTGCATAATCATGGCATTTGCATCATATTATCCCCTCAGAGCGTAGCATTCCGTCTAATACGGAGCATTACGGCAAAAATCAAACGCATAGCATAATCATAAGCCATGTTCTGAAGTAATACTTGTGAATAATGACCGTTCATCATCATTGTACAGAAATCCCCACCAGAGTCCCAGCAAAAGCAGTTGCCTCACAAATCACAAACACCGGTATATATTTCCTTCTGATACTCGTCCGTATCAACACTCCCCAGTAAAATCGTCTGAACACTCTTTACAAACAAGATCACCCGTATTACAGATACTTCCTGACACCCGTCCGTGTCACCTCACCAGCAGAAAGCCAAAGACATCCTCTTTGTACTCACATATACTTATATACACTTTCTTGACACCCGTCCGTGTCATATCCCCAGCGCGGGCACCTACACTTCTACAACCCATATACTTGTTGATATCACACTTTTCTCCTTTTGACACTCGTCCGTGTCACCCTCCCCAGCAGTTAAACACCATCTATACACCACTCGCTCTTATACAGATACTCGTCCGTATCTTGTATATACCAATCATATACCCACAGATTCAACAGTAGTCTTTGTTCTTTGTTAACCAGTTGGTACTCGTCCGTACCATCATCTCAGAACATTGCGTCTAATGTTTGTTTCTACATGATACTCGTCCGTATCATACTCTTAAGGATGCTCGTCCGCATCTTTAATCCATACACCGCGTCAAACACTTTTATCTTCTTGAATATAGACACTCGTCCGTGTCTACTATTCCCCAGAAGAGTCTTTTCAGATTCAACACTCGTCCTTGTTCTTTGTTAACCCGTTGATACTCGTCCGGTATTTGTTTCGACCCGATACTCGTCCGTATCGTAGTCTTAAGGATGCTCGTCCGCATCTTTAATCTATACACAACATCTAAACACTTGTATTTTCTCTTCTTGGTTGTAAATACTCGTCCGTGTTTACTATATCCCCAGTAGATCGCAAACAGCATTTTCTTTTATCTGACACTCGTCCTGTGTTATGATAAACCCTGAGAGCAGCCGTACCCTGCTGAGTGGTCGTCCTCCAGTTCTTGATGGTCGTCCTCCATCATGCTCATCCGATGGCCGTCCCCATCGTTGTTTTTAGCAGCCGTCCCCTGCTAGGTGGTCGTCCTCCACCTTTTGATGATCGTCCTTCATCACCCTATCCAATGGCCGTCCCCATTGTTGATTTTTGGTTATCTGACACTCGTCCTGTGTTATGATAAACCTCGAGAGCAGCCGTACCCTGCTGAGTGGTCGTCCTCCACTTCTTGATGGTCGTCCTCCATCATGCTCGTCCGATGGCCGTCCCCATCGTTGACCTTTTCTATCCGATGGCCGTCCCCATCGTTGATATTTTCGGCAGCCGTACCCTGCCAGGTGGTCGTCCTCCACCTTTGACGGCCGTCCCCATCATATTTCTTTTATCCCCAACAGAGCAGCCATCCCCTGCTAGGTGATCGTCCTTCACCTTTGATGGCCGTACCCCATCATCTGTTTATTTCATTTATTCTTTAACCCGATGGCCGTCCCCGTCGTGGTCCCTTTTTTCTTTCCCTGATGATCGTCCTTCATCAGTTTAGCCCGATGGCCGTCCCCATCGTTGGTTACTTGCTTTATGAACTTGATGGCCGTCCCCGTCATGTTTCATTAAGTCCTCAGAGAATTTTACGGCTTTATCTTGATGGCCGTCCCCATCATGATCTTATTTCCCCAGCTAGTCGGCCGTCCCCGTCTTAGCTTTACCTTTTATCCCCAGCATGTCGGCCGTCCCCGTCATTGCTATTTACCCAGCAGTCGTCCTCCGTCGCCCACACCTTACAATATAATTTATTTTCTCTTACAATCTATATCCCTTTTCTTCTCCATTCTGTGAGTGCAAATTTTGGACTGTCTTTGGTATTCAACCACAAGTTATCTTGTTTGCCTGTTAAGCTGTCGCTTACATCCTACACAGCTAACTCATGTTTGAATAGGGGCAGCTGTAAACACCCCAAATTTGCCCTCACCCATTCACACCATGGCTTGTGATCATTCTCATATGCATGAACACAATCATATCATCTCATATTTCATTTTTGATTCACTAGATAGTTTCTAAGTCATCTGCATCTAGGGTTTGTGACCTGAGTAATCCAAGAGCCATCTGAGCCACTCCAAAGGCAACCAATCACTTCAAAGGGGTCTATGTGTGTTCAGGCATCATCTTATATCCCCACAAAGTCAAAAATGCAAAGGGATCACAAGAACTAGGGTTTGAGTGGATGCAGAGCCAGGTTTGACTGCACAGTTGACCTAAAATTAGGGTTTTGGTTTCAGAGGCCATAACCCTAATTTTTTGGTCATTCTTGTTTCCATTGGTCTCTATATGGTATAGGGAGTATGCATATCAATTTTCATGAAGAAATTCCATGGGGAAGTCATCTGATCAAGGGTTGACTTTTCAGACAAGTCAGTGTAAAATCAGGGCATCTGAGGCCCCCAATGACCCAACCAATGGGTGATCTTCATCATTTTGAGTGTATATGATCTTTATTTGATCATGGAAGAAGGTTGAAGTTCATAAAAATCAAGAATTTAGGGTTTTTGCAAATGTTGACTTTTTGGGCATAGTTGACTTTTCAAGAATGCTTCATTTTAGGTCATTCTTCAAGCCTTGATTATTGATCCAAAAATGCTTCAAATGAAAAAACTTTGGTCATGAAAGTTGTAGATCACATTTTTCCCTTTTCAAAAAGTACAAGAACATGATCAAACTCTTCTTGGATCAAAAGTTATGGTGTGGCAAAGTTGGCTAAAATCATTGATTTTCAAGGCATGCTTCAAATGAGAATTTTGCAAAATCATGATCCAAAGCCAATTGTAACCTCTAATTCACTTCAAACCAGTATGCAAACATTCTACATGTCCTAAAAGTCATAATTGGATCAAGGTTTCTCATGTTTTGGTTCATGTAACAAGACTTTTCTTCATGAAGTTCAAAAAGCAAGCAACTTGCAAAATCATCATGATCACTTCCTACAACTTGCTGCATTGGTTACTGCACTTTGCTAGCCTCTCACCTCATCTTGCTGCACCAGAGCCATGCTTTGTACTAGTTATAGATCAAGCCATACTTTCTCTTACAAAGAAGTTGACATTTTGCAAAAGGTGACCTACCTATCACAGCAGGCCATGTCACATCCCCTGACCTATGGGATTAAAATATACTTTCCATATGCTGGCCATAACACTCATCTAGCAAGGCTGAAAGTCACTCATCCAACACATACACCAAAACACTCCATTTTGCATCTTCCTTCGAATTTGTTTTCTCAGCTTGCAAACATAAAAACCATTTCCATAGATCAACTCACCATACTTCATAGACCTCAAACCACCAAGAGCCAGGCCTGAAACAAGCAAGAACACCCCATTGCCATTTCTCACCTCAACTTGCAGTTTCATTCGAAACTCTCTCCATAGCTCACAAACATCCAAACAAACACCACAGACCTTCTCCACTCATTGTTCTGACCACATGGAACCACTCACACAGGCCTGAAGCTGCCCATTTCACCATAGCCATTTCCAACTGAGTTGAAGCAGAAGCAGTCTAAACTCATCAACCAGCCAGCATAAATTGTTTCAAAGCATTCAAATATCATCAAGAGGTCCTAAGGAGTGGATTGCACAAGGAGAAGTGGCCAGAAAGTCATCAGAGTGAAAGCTTCGAATCTCAGGTAGGTTGAAAATTATTTTTCCAGAAATCGTTTTTTCATGTTATAGACTTGTTCTCTATGCTTCACTGAGTATCCTGATGCTTTTGGTTTTTGAAATGGTGATGAAATGAACATTTAATTGATCTCTGAAACTTGCGTGCCCTAAAATTTGTTTGCTTCGATTCAGCTTAGTTAGGAAATATAAATTTGTTTTGAGTGAGGGTTTTGGTTCGTGAGTGTGTAAGGATCATTTCCCAGTTCTTGGATTTCATTTTAGTTAGGTTTTTGGGGTTTTGGGGATTTTCAGGGGAGATGCTGGCCGGAGAAGACGACCGGAAGTCTTCTCCGGCCACCTGAAAGTAATTTGTGCCCTAATCACGTAATTAACTCCAGTTTGAATTTGGGCCGTAGGATGCGTTGAAATGTTTGACTACCCGCGCGCATGTGTGGCCTGGATCTCTCTGATTAGCCCTAATCCACGTGTTTTAGTTTAATTAATCATAATTAATTTAATTACCTCAGCTTCAATCCTGGCCACTGGATCTGGCGCCAGTCAACCATTTCAAACCCAGACTTCATCCTGGCCCTTCCTTCTGTTGACTTTCCCTTTTATTTAATTTTAATTCATTTTCTTTTCATTTAAATTGCACAATTATTTTAAAATAGTAAAAAGTCATAAAAAATTATGAAACTTTTTCTCTTAAGTTTTATTAATTTTCATGACACAAAAATATTTTCATTTTATTTTTTATCATTAAAAAAAGTATTTTTAAATATTTAAAAGATTATTTTTAATTGATTAATGGAAATTAATTAATTAAAAATACTTTTAAGTATTTAAAAATCACCAAAAAATTCATGAAATGTTCTAAGACATTTAGAAACATTTTCCAACCTTCAAACCAAATTTCTTTTTTGATCTTGATGCATTTTAAGAATTTTTCATTGAATTAAATCATTTTTTGTGCATTAATTTGATCCAAAGTTCAAAAATTCATTTCTGCCTATCTAAGAAGAGTTGGACATTGATTCTTCTTGAATTGTTTTGTGTTTAGCCTGTAGTTTCTAGGGTTAAATGGCCTTGATTTGATTCCTCATTTTCAATTTGTTTGGCATTTCTTTTGTTTAGGAACCCTAAAAACCCTAATAACTTAGAAAAATCATAACTTGAGATTGGTTAAGAGTTGAGACCTCCCCTTTGGACCTTGGTTTAGTATAGGTTTAGGGTTTCTTAGGATGGCATTTTCCATTTTTTATCTTAGGGTTTGCTTCTGTTTTGGGTTTTTGTTTGATGTTTGCTTCATAAACCCTAATTTGGGCTTCCATTTGCATCCTTCTTGCATTCTCTTGCATAACATGACTTGCCATGATATTTCAAGCATTCATATGATTCATTTGACATCATGAGACATGTAGAAAGCATGTTTGATCATTGCATCACATATTTGCCATCTTGTATGCCATGTATGCTTCCTAACTTTTCATGTGTATCCTTGCTCCTTAGCTTGCTTCATATGCATCCATAAACTTGCATGAACATTTCCATGCCTTGTCTCATGCTTGTAGCATCTCATAGCACCATTATCATCATCAACATGCTTCTGGTTTTGTTTAGCATCATACTATTTCATCCCATTTTGCATTGCATTGCATTTCTTTCTAACATTTCAGGTGGTAAGTAAACTTGAGAAGTGAATTTGCCTTCACTTCTCATAACTTTTATTTTCACCTCTCTTGCATCCATTGCTGCATTTATGTTTGTGTTTGAGATTGAGCTTGCTCATTCTTGTTCCTCCCACTTTCTTTCTTCAAGTGACTTGACTTCTTGAATGAAGCAAGTCACTTTGCTTCTCTTGATCCTTTCATCTGCTTCCTGGTGGCTCCTTTGAAGATTGTTCTTGAAAACCTCACAAACCTTAGGAACAACCAAGCATGACAATAAATTAGGATTTTGATTAGTCCCCCCATAGTTTTACCTTTGTGTCTCTCCTTGAGTCTTCTCTTCTCACCTCATAATCAGGGACTAAACCCTAAAGGCTTTAAGGCTTTGTGATTAAGCTTATGCCTGCATCCTTCTCTTAGGATGGAGTGTATAACTTTAATCCTAAGTGTTAAACCCTTAATGTGTTTAAATCTCTTAATCAATTCACTTAATAAGTATCAAGACATCACTTGTAACTTGGGCCTTGCATTAGGGTTCTAATTCTTCCTTAACTGGTTAAGAAGGACTAACCCTAGTGTTAATGGACAAGTCCCCCTCAAGTTGTCTTACAAATCATAAAATTCACTCCTTCATCTCACCATTAAATAAAATCCACTTAATCAAAGGCTTGTTTTGTCATGATTTTAATCCCTAATCATGGATTAAGTTGAGGAGCATTCCTCAGCTTAAACATTCTCATCTATTATCCTTCTATTAGGATGGTGTAATGAGTCTGTTTAATCCCTGATTATGGCTTAACCTCATTACTCAACACTAAACAAAAACACCAAAAACATCTAAATAATCGCAAGTAGGTTAATGATCTTAATCCTATACCAAAGGTGATTAAGTGTGAGAATCTGACTTCACACTTAAGGTATTCTCATTACCCCTAATCAGAGGGAAGATGTGATGAGTTTACTAAATCCATTGGTTTAGGCTCAAGCTCATTAACTTATGACAAACTTTCAAAAGCAATAAAAGACTGAAAATACAAAAAACAAACAATAGTCGTCTCCTCCGGGATTCTTTTCTCATCATCTTCACTCACTAACGAGAACTAGCTTCTTCCGTCTAATGCAAGACAGTTTGCATCTGTGCCAGACAGATCATACACTTGAGCATAGGCAAGTAAGCAGTTCGCAGGTCAATTCACCTTTCAGTCTCTTTGGGTCGAACTACGGTGTTCTGACTTCCTCATTGCACGAGAGGATACGTAGGCATAACTTAACAGTTATCGAACAAAAGTCTCTGTATATTCCCCCTCCTTCCAGCATTATTCTCTGAGCCTCATTATCATGAGCATCTTATTCTTGTTCTCACACTGACACTTTCATACTTCATATCACTTATGCACCATACACTGACACCTGTACATCTTTTCTAGCCCTTTTATACACAGATTGCACTGACACTACCCCTTTAAAACACAAATCTTTTAAGCGTGGATCCCGTCGAGTACGGCGGACAATCTGGGTGCTAATACCTTCCCAGGTTGTAACCAACCCCCTTTCTCAGTCTCTTTGGTTCGCAACCGTCTTATCCATCTTCTTCTAGGTCTATGCAGCATTACCTTTCCTCCGGGATAAAAATGCCTAGCTGGCGACTCTATTCATCTCCAGTGAGTTCACGGCTGTGTGTTCTCACTGTTCCCTTCGCCGACCGTTCGCGTCTGTACCTTCATCTGACCTAGTTTCATTTGTCGGGAGCGACAATTATCTCCGAGAGTAGGTAGCAGACGGGAAGATGAACTTGGAACACTGCATAATTGAGAATCAGATTGCAAATATCACGACAAAGGGAGTGCATGTCAAGATGTTCAAGAAGCTAAGGTCTATGATGAATGTATATAGCTTAGACACAATGAATTAGGTGGTGTGTTGAAACTGTAATTCCTTGTGTCGAAGCAAGTTGCTCGACAAAAGGAAGGGTGTGTCGAAACAGTTATTTCACACAGATTTAATTCTGATTCTATTTAGATTTGATTTAGATCTAGATTTGATTTAGTTCCAAAATAGGTATTTTGGGCTTTTATAGTTGAGTTTTTGCTTTGGATGCAAGCAAACTTAATTCTATAAATAGAGAGCAACCCTTATATTTTTGTAATAAATCAATATATTCCAGTACATTGTAATTCAAGGTTTGGCGTTGCTGATGAATAAAAAGAAAAATCCCACATATTGTGGATTGTGGATAGCAACTTTCTTCTCCAAATTCTCTTAGAATCCTAATTTCTTTTCTTTCTTTATTTTCTTCTTTTCTTTAATATTACTGCACTAAAAATCCTTTTGTTCATAAAGAAAGGTTTGGAATTCCCATAAATTTTTGGGTTAATTCCAACGTAAAAGACTCTGAACACCATAATTAAGTGTGTAGATTATGCAAAACCATTTATGGTCTCCGCCAAGCCACTCGTGTGGGATGATGCATTGAAAAGTTTTACTGTGAATTATGATTTTCATTGTAGCAACTCATTGTTTATATATTATACATATGGCATCAAGGCATACTTTCTAGTGTATGTTGATGACTTTCTCATCATAGGAAGTCACCCAAATTTTCTTCAGCAATTCATCATATAGCTCTCACACAGAAATCCACACTCAAGAACATGGGTATTCCTCACTATATTTTGGGCATTGAACTTGTTCCTACCTCCTTAGGTCTTCTCTTATCTCAACATAAGCATATTAGAGACATTCTTCAGCGTTTCGAAATGGAGGGAGCTAAACCAGCCCCTACACTGCTTTTAGCTACTACAATTCTCACATTATTTTATGGCAAGCCAGCCACAGATTCCACAACATATAGAAAGATCGTAGGAGCACTACAATGTCTAAATCTCACTAGGCCGAACATTTCCTTCTCCATAAATAAGCTTGCTCAATTCATGCACAAATCCACCACAATGCATCTTCAACACCTCAAAAGAATACTATGCGACTGTAAGTCCCCCATCAATCATGCTATTCTACAAACACCACCAACCAACTTCAATTTAGTAGCGTACTCAAGTGCAGATTGGTGAGGAAATGTAGATGATCGTACTTCCACCACTGCATACATCATCTTCTTAGGTCTGAATATAGAGCAGTAGCTACAACTGCATGTGAGGTCATCTGGTTAATCAGCCTCCTTACTGAACTTCATGTTCCAATGCCTACACCACCGCGCTTGCTAGGTGTATTCAAAATTTACTATCACTCAATAACAGCTTCAAACAGATACATTAGATGGAAAGGAAACAGTGTTACATAATTAAAGTTACCATCACTACAACTAACAGCTTAAAACAGATACATTAACAGTCCTGTTGGAAAACATGAACATTGAAAACTAAATCTTCCTTGTTTATCAGTTCGAAGACACAAACATCTCCCGGTTGCACTCCACTTTCCTTTGCAAAAGACGACCAACCAGCCGAAAGAAGACGGGCACTGTTATTATTATAACGTGGAAGCAATTTCAGATTCCATGATCTTTTACCAATTTGCAGCTTCACATTCGTCTTCTTGTTCTCAATAATCCCTTTTAAATTTGGTACTCTCTGCATTGTATATATAATTTTATTATCAATCATTATCATTATAATTTATATCACAATCAAAACATAAATAACATGCATATATGCATGTATGAATAGCATTGTATGAATAGCATTGCATGAAGAGTGTACCGGGCGATTTTCTCCCAGATTAACAGGGTTGATCAAAATTGTGAAAAAGGGATTGGTTGAGATAAATTCTTCAGCAACTTGCCGAGCTCTAGATTCCTTTGGCCAATTCAGGGATGTAGTTCTTTCACTAATCTTCTCAAACTCATCTGTATATATTAAAACAATAAATTCACTCTTAGAGTAACATCATGTTGAGATTTTGAATAGTCATAATATACCACAGAAGGTGCATGGCAAAGTAAGAATAAAACAGAAAATGAAATCCAAATACCTTTAACTTTTTTATGTGGTCTAGGAGAAGCTAATGTTGATATCTGTCTAGGCTTCTTCTCATTAGGCCATTCATTCAAAATCTCAACTGATTCATCATCATCACTATGGTCAAGGTTTTCATTTTCATCATCAAAAGTGTCACATGCAGAATCATAGTCAATTTCTAATGCATTCTGGCCAAGTATCACTACATCTATCTCTGGAGTTCCTTTTTTATATTCAAACACTACCGAAGAACCATGTTGTAGAGAGTAATTTTGAGTAAAAATTTTCCAACCTTTTTCAAACCAAATCTCACCATTGATGTTTTTCCAAAACACTTTCCATTTAGTTCCATCAGGAGGCTTGATCATCACGGGATTTGGAAGACCAGCACCGTGGCTCCTTGTAAACTTTTTCGGTATTTTCTGTAAGAAATTTAATATTAGAACAAGAATTTTTCAAAAAAATAAAATAAAAGACAGATATAACATGACGTAGTAGAGAATAGTAGTAGTAAGATAAAAAAAGGTTACAATAGTTTGAAGATTGGTTTGAAGAATAATCTTAAAGAAACGGATGGGAAGAGTTGAATTTCCTCTAGCCATGGATGATGAAGTAGTGGAGAGTTTAGGAGATAATGTGTGAGACACACTTCTTCTATACTTATAATAACACTGAAGATTTCCTCTTGCATGCGCTTCAATTTCTTGAATAACCAGTGATATATTTTGGTCAGAGTTGCAAGCAAACTTCTTCATTTATTAATGGTCATACTTAACCTACCTAACCAATCTCATTATTACATTTCTTGTAAGTCCTTTCATAATTTATCACTTTTATTTTTTTTCTAAAAATTCATATACCTCGGTGAAATTATTTTTCTAACATTATTAGTAACTAAGGATCATTTTACAATTGTTATCAATAAGTTATACAACTTCATAAAAGTTTAAATTTGGAATTTTGCAATTGTATGTGTGTTCCAGAGATCTTTATCATTTCATTTGCCTAATAAAAAAAATAAACTCATTCTAGACTTAACACTTGCTAATTCATGATTTCGATTTCGACTAGGTCAAGTTGGTACTCACTACCAAATTCTAATGGTTTTCATACCATAAAGGTGT
Organism: Lathyrus aphaca; assembly: GCA_963966055.1. Taxonomy (NCBI): domain Eukaryota; kingdom Viridiplantae; phylum Streptophyta; class Magnoliopsida; order Fabales; family Fabaceae; genus Lathyrus; species Lathyrus aphaca. The sequence goes on from OZ014524.1 coordinate 296,163,115, forward strand.
AATTCTTAATTATCTACTCTGCAATAGTAACCACAACAGTTTGAACTAGATATTCACGACCAAAACAGTTTGAACTAGGTAACGAATGATTTACTTTTTCTTTTAACAAATATGGATCCTCTTTCATCTTATTGATCAATGGACATACAAATGAAATATGGACATCAGTTTTATGCAATCAAACTTCTTTTTTTTCAAAAGCCAAAGAAAACTCCTTTAATTAATCTGGCATAAGAAATAGCAAGACAAACAAAACAACACCCACACCCAAAACCAAATACATTAAACGGGTACAAACTTCACTTCACACATTTCTAATTAAAGTAACCATCACTCATATTAACAACTTAAAAGAGATACATTAACAGTCCTGTTGGAAAACATGAACTTTGAAAACTAAATCTTCCTTGTTTATCAGTTCGAAGATGCAAACATCTCCTGGTTGCAGTCTACTTTCCCTTGCAAAAGCCGACCAACCATCTGAAAGACACCGGCCATTTTTACCATTGTAACAACGAAGCAATTTCAGATTCCATGATCTTTTACCAATCTGCACTTTCACATTCCTCGTCTCGTTCTCTATAATCCCTTTTAAATTTGGAACTCTCTGCATTGTATATATAATTTTATCATCAATCATTATCATTATAATTTATAACCACAACATATGCATGTATGTACAGCATTGCATGAATACTACACCGGGCGATTTGCTGCCAGAAAAGCAGGGTTGATAAAAACTGTGAAAAAAGGATTGCTTGAGATGAAGTTTGCAGCTACTTCCCGAGCTCTAGCTCCAAGTGGCCTATTCAATGATTTAGTTCTTTGAATAATATGCTCAATCTCACCTGCATATATATGTGTGGAGAAACATCATGACAAAGTGAGAATAAAAAACAGAAAATGAAATCCACGTACCTCTAACTTTTTTGTGTGGTCTAGGAGATGCTAATGTTGATATCTGTCTAGGCTTCTTCTCATTATGCCGTTCATTCAAAATCTCAACTGATTCATCATCATCACTATGGTCAAGGTTTTCATTTTCATCATCAGAAGTGTCACATGAAGAATCATAATCAATTTCTACTCCATTCTGGCCAAGCATCACTACATCTAACTCTGAAGTGCCCTCTTGATATTTAAAGATTACCAAACAACCATGTTGTAGAGAGTAATTTTGAGTAAAAACTTTCCAACCTTTTTCAAACCAAATCTCTCCATTGATGTTTTTCCAAAACACTTTCCATTTAGTGCCATCAGGAGGCTTGATCATCACGGGATTTGGTAGACCAGCTCCGTGGCTCCTTGTAAACTTATTCGGTATTTTCTGTAAAAAAAATTAATATTAGAACTGGAATTTTTCAAGAAAAATAAAGGTTAAACAGACAAATATAACATGACATAGTAGTAGTAGTAAATTAAGAGAAAAGGTTACAATAGTTTGAAGATTGGTTTGAAGAATAATCTTGAAGAAACAGATGGGAAGTGTTGAATTTCCTCTAGCCATGGGTGATGAAGTGGTAGGAGATAATGTGTGAGCTTCTTCTATAAGCATGCACTTCAATTTCTTGAATGACTAGTGATATATATATTTTGGTCAAAGTTGCATGCAAAGTTCTTCATTTATTTATGGTTATACTCAACCAACCTACCTAATCTCATTATTACATTTCTTGTAAGTCTTTTCATAATTCATCTTCACTTTTTTTCTTTCTAAAAATCCATATACCTCGGTGAAATGATTTTTCTAATATTGTAACTAAGGATCATTTTACAATTGTTGTCAATAAGTTATAAAACTTCATAAAAGATTAAATTTGAAATTGTGCAATTGTATGTGTGTTCCAGAGATCTTCTTTATCATTTCATTTGCCTATTAAAAAAAATTAAACTCATCCTACCTAGATTTTGTTTGCTAAAATGTTATATATATATATATATATATATATATATATATATATATATATATATATATATATATATATATATATATATATATATATATATATATTTAGCTTATTAAATACATCAGCGGATGATTTATAAATTAATTGACAGAGATTTTATATATATATATATATATATATATATATATATATATATATATATATATATATATATATATATATATATATATATATATATATATATATATATATATATATAACAAAATATTTTTAATTAAGAATAAGGAGATAAATATGAGATGAAAAATATTACCAAATTATAAATAATTTGAAGCTTGTCGAAATAATACTATTAAACTATACATAATTTGAACGCTTATAAATGATTTGAACATTTTTATTAATATACTTAGAATATATCATGACAAAACCTCATTTATCATATAAAAGAAAATAAAAGGCTATGGAAAATATTCTTTTATCTTTTTATCTATTTTACGTTACCACATCATTTTGGGGGTAAATTTAGTCTTTTTTTTCTTCTAAAAAAGTAACTATTGAATCAATGGAATCGGTTTTTGTACTATACACTTTTTTCTCTTACACTGTCCCTATTTTGTATCATTTGCTGCACTTCTACACATTAGATTTTGTACATCTTTTTTTTTTTCATTTTCTGTACATCTTTCTCTATCTTCTATCTTTGCTTCAAAAATTTCTTCATCATCTTTTCACTTTGCTCTAAACCCTAACCTGTATTTCAACACGATGCACTTATTTCTCTCTCACTGTCCCAATGTTGTACCATTTATTGCACTTCTGGACATAAGATTTTGTACATCTCTCTCTTCATTTTTGTACATCTTTCTCTCTCTTCTATCTTCGCTTCAAAAATTTCTTCATCATCTTTTCACTTTGTTCTGAACCCTAACTTGTATTTCATCTTCATTCTCTCAAATTTCTTCTTTATCTTGTCTCTGAATTTATCATATTTTTTCATGCGAATCTGTTTTTTTCGCGGGTGTACGATCCAAAGTCGGTGTTAGTTGTCGGCGATCGACGGTGATTATTTTGAAACAGGATCAGATTCAACCTTTTATTTATTTACTTTGTTGTTTGAGATTCAATGGATTTAGAGACTTTCCATCAAGAATGTTCTTTGGAGTTACTTGAAAAAGTTATTGCTGTTAATATCTGAAGTTGTTTATATGTGCAGATTTTTTACAAGCATTTATTATATATGGAGATTTTAGGGTTTCCGAAATAGTTATGAACTTATGAAGAAGAAACCTCAAAAAAGATAAATTCTTTTGATTTGGAATTTGATTCATCTCAACTTGAAATGTGTTATATTTTGATTTGGATTTTAATTCATCAGATTGATCCTAAAACATTAATATGAGAACTTTATATACTCTTCATAACTTTTTTTTATTTGCCTTTGTAATTTGCTCCATATGCACTTGTGCAAGCTGAACAAACACCACCACTATTGCAATACTTTGGAAGTCTCTTTGGATATGTTATTTGTTATTTGTTATGATTTGTTTTAAAAGCTTTGAACCAAGAAGTGTTGGTTGAAAAAAAACAAACAGAACCCAACGAGAGAATCCCATATCACAATGAACCAGATCTCGGAGAAAATCTTAAATTCATGTGAATAATCAGCCGATTAAGGCAAGCTCGAATATGATGCTTGTGAATCCTTCTTTGGTAGTTCAAATTATTCAAACACCGACAAATCTTTTTCTGGTAATTCATCACCATCGCCAAACGCCGTGTAGGGTTTCAGGAAAGCCTTCATTTCTCAGTCTCACTTTCCCCTTTCCAATTAGATTTTACCATTCTATATATAAATCCCAATTATATTTTGCTATGATAGTGAAAAATGAGAATCACTCTGCTGTCTTATAGTTTTGTGGTAGTAAGATAAGTTTCCTAGGAGGGTTAGATTTGTCGACTCTGAAGGTATCAAAGTGAAATTTCATTAAAAATAAGTATAAAAATATAAAAAGTAAATGAACTTAGGGTTTAGGGTTTTCTTTGCTTACATGACTTAGCACTTAACGATTCATCGCCAGTTTAGATTGTTTCTTTGTTAAATTCGTTTGTGAGAAACTGTTATTTGTCCTTTCAATACCATTGATTCAATTTCTTTGCATCTTCATCACCAAAAATGTATCAGGTTCATTAAAGTCCTAAAATTTCTTAGATTGTCATCTAACCGCATGTACTAGCTATCTTGGTTCATTGTTGGAATACACTGTAAAAAATTTTAGGGTTTGGTTTAAAGTCCTAATCTTAGGATTAGGGACCTTCCTCCCTCTAGGTTTGTTTTAGTGTACTTCCTTCAGAACTGGAGGTGGGCGGTATCCTGGGTGGGTTGGTTTTTGTGAATTGAACTTTTGAAGAATCAGTAGTGGTGCAGAAAGATGAATACAATTTCTCATAACAACAATAATAGAGGAAACTGGGTTAACATTATCCGGAAGAATCAATACCAAAAATCGCATCCTGTCGCGAGAAGATCGATATGGAAAAACCAAGTTGGTAAAGGAACTGAACAAGATATCTTTGATGCATCTTTATTTTTCTTTTCGCGGTTTCCAGATTCATTCGATGCCAAACAGATGTTTGAGGTGTTTAAGAATCATGGTTTTGTGCTTGAGGTTTATATCCCGGCTAAATTAGATATGGGAGGAAAAAGGTTTGGATTTGTGAGATTTAAAAAGGTGGAAGATGAATATCTTATGGCCATTAAACTGGATAACATATTCATTAATGGCAAGAAGATATTCGTTAATACACCTCACTTTCAAAGACGGAGAGCATTTAAAGGGGGAGAAGAACAAGATAAGCAAAATGATCAAAGTGAAAAGTTGCAGGGTATCCGACATAAACGTAACTTTGTAACAAATAGGACCTCTAATGCTCAAGCCATCAATGGTAATCTTACCAAAAATGATGGGTCATCTAAACCAGGTTGGATAAGGTAGAACCATTTGCTATTAGGGGATAGACCTAACTTTGCACATTTGAAATGTCTTGTGGAGAAAATAGAGTTGGTGCGTTTTGAAAAGGCTTTTGTTGGGGTTATGGAAACTCCTGGGACAACATTTGAAATACAGAATGCACTACATGTTGAGGGGTACTTTCAAATCAAAGCTACCCTTATAGGGGCTAATCTTTGTCAATTAGAAGAAGAAAATGCAGGAGACATTAGAAAGATGATCCAAGAGGATGAATAGTGGATATCAAATTGGTTTTCTGACATACATCCATGGTCCTCAAATGATGTTGACAAAGAAAGATTGACCTGGGTTTGCATATACGGTTTTCCATGTCATGCTTGGGGTGATAAATTTTATAAGTTGTTGGCTGGGTGTTTAGGAGAATTTGTAAAAACGGATGAAGATACTATGAACCATACCAGACATGATGTTGTTAGAGTTCTTATTAGAACCAAATTTGCGATGAATTTGAATGAGGTGGTGAACATTGAAGTAAATGATCATTGTTATTGCATTAAAATTGTTGAAGATTTTTTAGTATGTAAGACTTCAAAATCTGGTGCGAATAGTCCATATATAGAAAGTTCAGAAATAGCTTCTTCTGAGACAGAAGTTGAAGAATCTGAGTTAGAGGGATTTGATGATAGCAAAGAGTTTATTAATGAGGAGTTTATTAATGAAACAACAAACAAAGAAGACGGAGGTCACATACATCAAGGAAGGAACAAGGTGTTCGCTGTGATTTCTGACGAACAACCTCTGGTTAACCAATCTTTACAGGACTGGGTTACTTGCAGGACCAACCAAACAAGTTCTAGGACACATGTGCAATTTGTTGTCGAATTACTCTTAGTGTTTGATAATTTGTTTGTGGTTTATTTTGTCAATGATATTGAAATCTTGAATGTTTGAATGTAAAAGGTAAAGTAAAATAAAAGTTGAACAAAAGTAAGGAAATGGCAAAAAGAGTATAAATTTTGCAGGAAAGTAAAGAGACTGAAAGTAAAATAATTTGACGAAACAAGACTAGTAATTTAAATAACTTAAATAAAGTTGGTGTTTAACACATACATTTCTCCAAATATCAAACTCATTTCTCTCACGCTGGGTACTTAGAGTATTTTACAGGATTATTGTACAAGTTTTTCACACACAGGATTCTACAACAACTACCCTATTTATATACAAATAAAATAACTGCCTAAAACGGAAAAATCCTAACTAAATGACACTTGTCAGCCTGCATGCATTCTTCTTTTCTTGAAGCTTCCACGCGTCCAACTGCCAAGTGTTGTAACTTTTAAATTTGAATTCTTCCTCTTTGTGACGAAACGTTGCATCTCTTCACTTTGTTGAATTGTCGAAGAGAACAAAAACTCTTCAAACTTTACAAGATAATGCCTTTGTCGAAACCTCTTCCAACTTATCGCCTGTCGAAATATCTAAAAGCATACCAATTATTCAAATTCTGACAAATGTTGAACTATAATAAAAGATCTTCAAACTTTGTTTGCTGAAACATTCTTTGTATTCCTGTCGAAGTACTTGAGCATCTGGTCTTGTCGAGAACATCAAAACTTCTAAACATCTTTATTTTCTTTCTCCTTTATCTGATGACCACTTCCTTAGTAAAAAAAATGATTTTACATCTTAAACTCATGGTGTCGAAATTATGTGCTTACAAATTGCCCCCCCAGCAAAGATGTTTCGACTAAACTCTGGAGAAATCATCCTTTGTTGTCGAAATTATTCTGACACCATGTCAGTTTCATTAATTGTAACGTAACTTTGTGAAGTCCCAAGAAAAACCATGATTTCACTTTTTCTGCAAACGTCTCATCTAGCCCACGTTTAGACACGATCTCCCATAACCCTACAAACTAGCTAATCATGGGTTTTCTCCAACTACCACCTTTTTTATCATCACCGTTGATCAACATGACACGTATCCCATGATCAAAAACTGAAACGTTTTTTCTTCTTCTTTTATTTTATCATATTTCTTCCTATAAATATCATTTTCCAAATCTTTTCACTTTTTTACACTCTTAAACTTCTTCTTCTTTACCAAACAAATATCTCCATTCCATTAATCCCTCTACAACTCTAGCTCAAAACTTCTCTCAACAATGGCTCCTCCAAAGAACGTTGTTGATCAAGGTGCTAAGAAAGCAAAAAGAACCACTGATCTTCCTCCTGCTCACACGCTAGCTGGGCCAATGCAAGTAAACCAGCAACAATATATTCCAGAACCTCCTAATGAGAGAGAAAACGCCAGCATCTACCGATCCCAGGTATTTATCCCTGTTTTAATTTCTGGAGTTTGCCAAGCAATGTTAGGTCCACTTTCTGATCCTAACGCTGATCAAGACCGTTTAAAAGATTTTTACCCTTCTTATTCTGCGTCAAAACCCATAGGTGCAAGTAGGAAACCTCCACCTACTGAAACATCCTCCAAAAAACCTGAAACCCCTTTAGCTTCGACAGACCTAGATTTATCATATTTAAATCAAAATAGGATTTTTAGGAGCCCTCCATTGATAAAAGACCCTACGGATTACCTAGCTTGGTTAAGTAGAGTCGAAAAGGCTAAGATAAAGTTTTGGAAGAAAACAAGCATTTATGACCTAATCCAACTGTCGAAAGAAGGACCACGTTACTGCCAGAACATGTTGTTGGCTTCCCTATATTTTTGGGACAACACTTACAACAATTTTCACCTCCCTTGTGGGATGGTCACCCAAACCCTCTTTGATATAGCAGCCATCATAGGTCTTAGTCCTATAGGCGAAATTTTCAACCCTGAACATTTAAATAAAGACCCTATAGGCTTCGACACAAAACATGCTGGTTATTCCCTGTTCATTGCACACCACCAAGGTGAAGACACTGAAGACGTCTCTGATAAAGAGCATGTGGCTTTCCTCACTTTGTGGCTAGCAAAATTCGTCTTCTGCACTAGATCTCTTCAAGTTGCCAGGAGTTACATCACCATTGCTAACCAACTTCATGCTGGAGTTACTTTTTTTCTAAGTGAAATGCTTCTGGCGAATCTTTATGAGTCCCTTAGCGAAAGTGTAAACAACCTGAAGACTATCAAAGAAAAGGGAAATATCAGCCTGACAGGTCCTTTCTGGCTTCTACAATTGTGGCTGAATGCCACTTTTGAAACCTGCATTCCCATCAAGAACCCAATAGACGAAGAAGAGGTAAAGGACAGGCGTGTCTAATGGCCTAGGCTGGTCAAACTAACTCCAACTGATGAAGGGATAAGCCTTCGACAAGCCTTCACCAGCTACGTGATGATGTTTGCCAAACGTTACAAATTCACACCATCCATGGCACCCTTAGCCAACAGGACTGTAGGTCCCAAATGGTTCACCAGATAGCTTCCTTTAGAACATCAGAAAGAAGAGGATTCCTACATATCCATCTGGGCATCATTCCTTACACCAAGGCATCTTTTTTCTCACCATAGCCTGAATAACACCAAGATTTCTCTCATTGTCTATCAACCTAATCTGGTGGCTAGACAATTTGGGTTAATCCAAACGAAAACCAAACCTATCTATCCCAAGAAAGGTTCCATCTTGTTCTCAATTCCTTTCATAACTTAGAAAAAAGTTTAGAACTGTATCACAAATTTTTCGACGCATCCTTGGAAGTCCACCATGTAAATTTTCGACCAACCTATCTGTGCACTGAGGACTTCGACGTCTGGTGGGAAGAATACTACCTTACCAAGTTCTTCGACCATCAACTTTTACAACACACCTGACGAACGCTTTTGCTTTTGTGCAGGATAAAAAGAACAAAGGTACGGACAAACACATCAAAGAGATTCAAAATTTTCAAAAATATTTTGAAACTATTTACAGGCCAAATGATCTTCGTCGAACCATAGGCGAAGCAGCAGTGACCTTAAAACATAAATTTTCAGAAAAAATGGATAAGTTGGAGTTGCCTCCATATATTCCATCACATGCACGCTACAATTTTTCTTATACCACGTTTCCTCCAAGGTTTCCCCCACTTCCTTCTGCAGAATTTGGCGTGGCCCTGTGCCCTCCATTTCCAGATTGGTTTGTGTGTGGGTCTGACTTAAAGCTGCTTCCTGAGTCTCGCAAAAAACTTGTTGAACGTGTGGTTCCGACGAAGTATCATTTGGACAACTTCCCAGGGCACCTTCATATTGGAATAGAACACGTTCGCGTGGAATCTCCTATTCTTGAAGGTGTCGAAGAAATACAACCCCTCTTCTTATTTCTAACTTGTTATATGTTTTATATCCATGTTCATTTATTTTCCTTCCTTTCAGCTGTCAAGATAACTAGCAAGAAAACCCCTGGCGAAGGGACTTCCACCAAACAGGTCGAAAGATCACCTACAGCTGCCAAGAAGGTTTCGACATGCAAAAGCATTCCACCTTTCTTATATAAACTTTATTATTTTTAATGCTGAACAAATTTCTTTTTGTACGTCTCAGATAAATCGCACACCAGCAACCAAGAGGAAACAAGAAGAGAAGGAGGTGAGTGTCGAAGAGTCCGAAGACGAATCCCCTGAGCCACAGGCCTCTCAAAAGGAAAAAGGGTATGAAAATAAAAACGGTAGCATCCCAGAGATCTATCGTCAACAGAAGAACTCCCCCTACCAGTCCAATCACCAAAACTCACTCAAAAAGTGAGAAGAGTGGGAATTCAAGCATCCATACTGTGATTCCTCACGTATTTTCATTTCGCCTGATAGTATTCAAACATTTTTTACTTGCATTGTTTCTTTACTCAATTTCCTTTTGTTGTTGACCTCAGGTTGATCTCGACGTCGAATGAACCTCCAAAGTCCAAGAAAAACTTATCCCCTCTGATTCTGAGAAAACTTTGGCTGAACGACTCCTGGGAGAAGCCACTCTAGACGCTGGTGCTTATGGACCTCAAACCAATAGTGACTTCGACATCAGTGACCAAGACTCCTCTGACAACAACTCCCCTGTTCTCCCAGAATTCACCATGGAGGAAAAAACTGATAAGGACCAAGATGAACAAATGCAAGGACCAATTGATATAGCAGAAGCTGACAAGAAGGTTGTCGAAGAGGAAAATGATATGTCGAAACGACCAGATACAAGCTTGCATCCTGGAGGAAGTGCCCAACCTATTCCCACTCAAACAGAAACTCCTCCAAACACGGGTTCGACAAGCTTATCTCATGAAGAAATTGAGAGTCTGAAAGTGAGAAAACCTCTAGAATATCTGAAGGCTCTTCTCAGCTCTCGACACAACTTTCAGGATTCCTCCTACAGCAGTTCGACAACTTCTGGAGCTACCTCTGAAGTTCAATCAATTGATGTTATCATGGCTGAGATCAAGACTAAAATCCTTGGCGTAGACTTGTTTAAAGTTCTGGTCGAAAAGCCTTCTGCCCAATATGATTTGAAAAAACTTCTAAAATAGGCTAATCTCTTGGAGGCTTCTACTGAGGAAAGCCGTCTGGTAATGGATTTGATGTCTATGATTGACTCGGTGAGTGCTGACTTACTTCGCCAAAAGGAGTTTTCCCAGAACATCACAACCAAGTCTGAGAAACAAGTTTCAGAGTGGAATGTTGTAGCTTCTTCGACCGAAATAATCTCAGAACTAAACAAACTTTCTGAAGACTACTCCAAAGCTGCTGCTGAATGTGAAAGCAAAATCCAGACTTACCAGGCTCAAATTGTCGAACTCCAGAAGAAGATCCTTCAAGAGAAAGAACGTCAAGCCAATCTTCAACAACCTAACCAAGAGGAGATTGACAGAGAACTTCAAAAGGGGCTTCAACATGCAGAAATAACTCAGCAACTCAATAGAGAAATTGACGAGTTGTCTGTTAGTAAAAGCCTCTGTGAACGTCGAATTCAACTTCAACAGAAGAAATTTGACGAACTCAAAGAAACTTTTCTTCGACAATAGTTTGTAATAGAAATAGGTTTTTGTATTTGTTTTTCTTTGGCAGCCTTTCAAGGCTTTTATATGTAATGTTACCAACGCCATCTGTTTGGCGAAGACAAATTTTGCAATTTATGAATTTATTCCATTTCTATCTTTATTTCTTGCAATGTTGGCTTATATTTTTTCAAATACCTGCCATTTATTTTCAGTATCCTTTTATCTTTTTCTATTTCTTCGACTTCATATGCGCCATTTGAAAAAACTCTTAAGATTTGGAAAGGTCCTTCCCACTTAGGAGACCATTTTCCCATTAATCTATCTTTCTTGTCCATGGGCAAAATTACCTTCCAAACAAGATCACCAACTAAAAAGGCTTAAAATTTTACTTTCTTATTGTAAAACTTTTCGACTCTTTCTTTCTGCCTCTTTATCAACTCTAAAGCACGCAACCTCTCCTCATCTAAGTCAACTAACTCATCCATCATCATACTCCAATAAGTCTCAGATGGAATTTCATGATGCCTTTGAATTCATATTGATTGTAAATAGATTTCAACTGGTAATACTGCATCATGCCCATAAGTTAACTTAAATGGGGTAGAATTAGTTGCCTCTTTAGGAAACGTTCGACAAGCCCAAAGAATTTGATCCAGAGTCTTGTGCCAATTTCTAGGTTTTTTACCCACATGCTTTTTTTATCAGATTTATCACAACTTTGTTGGCTGCTTCGACCTGTCCATTTGCTTGAGCATAATAGGGTGTCAAAGTTAATAACTTAAAACCTGTTTCTTTTGCAAATGCCTGCATGTTTTTCCCAGTAAACACAGATCCTTGATCAGTGGTTATGGTTTCTGGTATTCCAAACCTATAAATTATGTGTTTCTGGATGAATTCTATAACTGCCTCCTGATCTACATTCGTCAGTGGTATAGCTTCAATCCACTTAGTAAAATAGTCTACTCCAATCAAAATGTATCTTTGCCCCTTTGAAGAAGCTGGTCGAATTTCCCCAACTAAATCTAAAGCCCAACCTCTAAGGTAGTATATTGCCTGCTCTTTGGCCCCAATAAAATAAATGAAAATCAAATGAACATTATAATATTCTTTAAGACTTTTCAAATAAAAATAATAAAAGCAAAATTATCAAAGAAACATTTCATATAAAGAAAATCCAAATAATAAAACAAGATAATGAATAAAATAATAATAAAAAAAAGAAAAATAAGAGAGGAATGTCTCGCTGGATTTTAGAGTATGCAGAAAGCACCATCGGTCCAAGCCTATTATCAACAGCAACCAACAAGATATCCCTTAAATAAATAAATATATATAAAAAAAGAGTTATAACAAAAAATAAACAATATTTCACTTTGAAAGAAAACAGGGTTTACGAATAACCCCAAGTGTGCTTCCAAAAAGAAACAGAAAAATCAGCGGCGGTCCTCACCCTTCTCGGAATCCCGCTCTCGATTTTGACTCCTAACGTCGGCTTCACGGCGCGGTGGCCTCACTCTCACTCTCAGTATCGTCAGTTCTCAGCGGCGGCGAGGGTTTCTCACAGATTCATCTCGGATTTGTGCGGTTTCTGCTCTCTCTGTTTTTACCTTCTCAAGACTCGAATCAATCGCAACTTGGATTCGAAAGTCACACTCTCTATGTTATGCGACTCGTTTTTGAAGGTGGTGGTAGTGTTCGAAGGTTTTGAGTGATTCACTTTTGGTTCTTACAATTTCATAACTCCCACTCTCTCAAGGTAAATCGTTTCGGTTTGGTTTAACAATGGAGAATTGGTGTGGTTTGAGTAAAGGGTTGAAGGGAATGTTAATGAGGGATTTTTCTGATTTATGATCTTTGCAGGTTATTTGATGGGTTTTTTTCGAGACTTTTTCTTAATGAAGGAGGAAGAGTGCCCCTTTTGAGAGTGATAAGAGGCTTCCTATATAGGTAAATTGTGAGGGAATTTGAGGAAATCGTGTGAGTCTTGAGAGATTTCAGAGAGATTTTTCTGATACATGTGAGATTGTGAGCTGGAATTTTTATTCCGTTAGAAAGAATCTTCAGTGTGATTTTGTGAGGATTGTGTGGTCCCACAGTGAATTTGATTTTTACTGAATTTATTTTCTTGTACTTTCACTGCTAGTAAAACATATTTTCACCGCTTGTTTATTTCACTACTAGTTGGTTATCTATTTTTGCTGTACAAAACTATCTGGATACACTGCTATGCCCTTTGGAGTTTGATACTAATTCCTACTCATACGAATACTAATATGACGAGCTTTTTATGCGGCTGATTGCAAATTTCTTTGGAGCTAGAAAATGAAGCCTGATGTATTGGTTATGACAGGTTTATGCAGCTGGTTCTGGAGCTGGTGCTAATTGGTGCTTGGCTTGGCTGGTATGGAGGATACACAGTTGATGAGGGGGTCTCATTTGAGGTTGCATTGAGGGTTGCTGACCCTGTTGAGGCCATTGCTGCTGCGGCAGCTGCTGATACTGAGAAAGTTGTTGCACCGATGTGGGAGGGCTTATTAATGAAGAGAAACAGCTGGGTTTTGACATTCATAACAGATGACTTGTTTGGACCGAGGATAAAGGGATCAAAGTTTGCCTGCAGATTGATGAAGAGTTTAAAATATCTAGGCATAAGACTTGAAAATGGGAACCCTCTACAAGTTATCATTGACTGAAACACGTGGTAAGAGCTCTGATATTTGCTTTGCTGATTGCAAACTTGTATACCGTTTTTATCATTGCTGACATTAGGTCTCGAATAAACCTGCACGTATTCTTGAGGCATCTGATGTTTATTGCACAATACACCTTCATTCTTTATATTCTGACTTCATGAAACACTTTGATCTTGTAGGCTCAGGTTGAATCTTGGCGTAGGACTCTATGCTGTAACTTCGGGAGATCGTGTCAGGTGATAGACTTGGAGGACATGGAGGATAGTGTGGAGTTTTGAATATTTGGTACTTTAACTGCTTTTGTAAATACTGATATGACAAAATTTAATGGCTTTGACCTCAGCTTTGGCTTTAACCGGTTCAGTGTCTTTTGAAAAACCTTCCGTTAATCTCAACTTGATTTTTCCTTGCCTGATTTCTGTTTCCGACTTGCGTGTTTTCTTTTGCTTAATGATTTCCCACAACACTTTGCTTGTTTATGCTGATCTGAGAATGTTTTGTAGCAGCTGATTTTGTTATCCTCGTCATGAATTTTCTTTGTGATAATGATATGTCTGATTTAATCTTTGGCTTGCATTGAATTAAACCAAAAAACATTCATTGCAAGCTGTATTAGGACTAACATGATGATGGGGTTTGATGAGTCTTTGTGACATGAACCTTGTCCCTTGTTATTATACTTTCTCTCAGCTATAAAAACCTTGTTTGCTCATGGATGTTGCTTCTCATTCTCGATTTTCTGGATATCCTGTTTTATGATTTTTTGTTAATCTCCCTTGTCTTCTGTAGGTATGCAGTGCAGGTGCAAGATGCTTGTCACAAAGAGTTATGGCCATGGCAAGATAGCACATAGGGACCTCCTGCAAGCCGGCGTTGACATTGTCAAGTGGATAAAGGAAACTCTTCTTAGGAACAGGCGGTATTGAGATTTGGATGAAGCTTAAAACATGTCCGCAATCATGGAACCTGATTCCTAGCTTTTGGTAGTCTAAGCTAAAGACCATTCATCCTAAAGACCATTCATCCTGCTTCTTGAAATTAAACTCCGTGTGAATGGTATTTAGTATACTTTATTGTATTGTTGATAGACTAGACAAAGAACTGTGCCACAAGCCCAAAAGTTGCTTTATTAAAGAACTTTTTGTGAGTGACTTGACATATCCGCTGACTTTCTTATGAAGCTGCATTGCCGTATTTGACATGATGAATAGCCTGTACTTCAATTGTAACCAAACCTTATACTTTTTAAAAAAAATAATAAAAAAATGTATTATTTGTGCAACCTTTAGACTTGATTGAATTAAGTTTCTAGGATTTTGAACATAAAAGTGTAAACTTTCCTTGATATATAAAAAAACGTGGTGGCCACATGTAATCCTGCTTAGCATTAGAATTCCCCCCTTTGAAATAAACTTTGGATAAATCTCACTAAAGCAATCAATCATGAGCTGAGAACTTTCGAATGAAGCCGTATAGAATGAAAGGAGTCATTTTGAACTCATCTTGGGCTAATGCCACTTGAACCACAAATGAACTAACTTTCTCTTATGACCAATATTAAACCTTAGCTTTTAACCATCATAATATTCTCCCTCCTCTTGTTAGCTTTGATTAAATCATAATTCATTTTCGCAAGAAACTGAGTTTCTTTAAAGACAAAACAAAGAAACAACACATATATTTTTTTTGAATTTTGGATAAAGGTTAATAAAATAAATATTAATGAAAGTAGGACAAATTTGGGGTATGACACAAAGGAAAAGACCGAAGACGAGTGGCGAGTGAGAGAGTGAAACCGCGAGTTGAGCGGGAGAGGATGCGGAAATTCGATCGTGATTTGAGAGGGATACGGTTCTTGTTTTTGTTCGTGTTTAGATCTTGTTTGGGTAAGGATGAAGATCACATTTTGTTTTGAGAGGGTGTTTTTTATGTTCTGTTATCGTGTTCTGATTTTGAATTGAGGATGAATGTGCTTGCGTTCCACCTTGCTGATATCATTTGCTTATTTTAATTTCATTTATTTATCTTATAAAAATCAAATCTTTTTTGGAATCCTACTTGTTTTTAGCTTTGGGCTTCCAAGCCCGTGGATTTAGGTTCAACATCAGCTTTACACCAACGACACCACCCCCCTGTTTTGTTTTCTCTTCTTTTTCTTTATCTTTTTTCTTTATTTTATTTTTGCTACTTTGAGACAGAATGGGCTTAGCCCAATTTGATTCTGTTTACACCATCCTTATTCCAGCGTGAGCCCCCTCTTCTCTTTTCTTTTTCCTTTTTTATTTATTTATTTTATTTATTGTTTCATAATCTTAATAGTTTTTCTATTATAATCCGTATAATTTATGTTTGTGATTTTCATTTTCTTTGTTAGTATTATTTTGCTAAAAATATATGTCCTAAAAATTTATTAGTGAGTTTTATTTGATTTTTATTTTCTCTCTTTGCGGGCCAATGATATAACAAAAGGCCGATGTTTCGTCCGATTTCGTTAAATCGGTGATACTCGGTATATATGAGGCCCATGCAATTTTATTTATTTATTTTTCCATTTTTTTTTCAATTTAATATGATTTCACAAATTAATTTAATTCTTTATTTTTATTTATTTATCAATTCGCACTTTATTTAATTTATTTCAATTTATCGATTTTAATACATAAAATGTTTCAACTCCTCATAGAACGGTTTCTTTAAATCGGCTCTAAGGAAGTGAACGAACCAAATTTCGACGCGTCCGAAAAGGTCCAACGCCTTCGAACAGTTGCATCTGAATAAAAAGGCTGAACACCTTCGAACAGTTCAAAAACACTGCACACACGCTTTCTCTTGGACGAATTACAACGAGACCCCTTTATTTCTCGCAATCCCCTGTAATTTATTTTGTATCCCTCCCCCATTTTATGTACGCATTTTATTTTTTCGTATTTTATTTTATTCGTGAACCCTTGGTCCAACGCCAAGAGGTTGCACTTGCACACTCACACTTTATTTCTCAGTCGTCGTTTATTAGGATCCACCTTACCTTGCGAGTCGAGCGTTTTGTGCCTCGCTAACAAACCACAAAATAAACCTCCATTTGCATTCACCCTCTAACCTAAAAAAAAACCAAAACGATTCTTTTTAGATCCAAACCCTTGATCCAATGTCAAGCGGTCTTAGGAAATAAAACACTTTAATAAATATGAGAAGATTTATACGCCACGAGCCTTAAGCGGTAGAAAGGAGGATAACGAGCTCTCATTACTCGCTCCGATTATTTCGACGCAAGACGCTCGTCTTGTTGGACGGGATAAATTATCCATAGTCTTTAGTACATTTCAACTCCTAAACCCTTTCATCAAAGAAAGGAAATAAAATCAACAACCATCAACCCTTAGTAGGCCGAACTACAAGGCTCTGACTTTCCCATTGCACGCAGGAGTACGTAGGCACAAGGATCTTGATCCTTACCGAGCACCTAGGATCAATCTAACTTATAATTTCAACTCTGTTCCCTCTAGCAAGTAATTCGTTTAAGCATAGACATCCTTTCGCGCGTGATAACTTAGATGGTTCCCATCGAGTACGATGGATGTAGGGGGTGCTAATACCTTCTCCCTGCATAACCGACTCCCGAACCCAGGCAATGGTTCCGTTGACCTTTGTCCTTATCTCTCTTCCCGGGTTTTATCTATATCTTCCCTTTCCCTCTTCGGGAATAAATAGAATTAGGTGGCGACTCTTCGGTCTGTCCAGCGCGCGGCTCCCGTCCTTTCGGATCGCGTGAGGTCGTATTTTTCGGGGTACGACACCTACGACTCTGATTGTTGTTTTTGTTTGATGTGCTTGCAAAGATCTTACGACATTTTGCCTACGTACCCCCAAAAATAGAATTGAGGGATCAGAGCATCGTAGTTCCTCCTAAAAGGCTAGAGCTAGGAGGAAGGGGTTGATTTGTATCCTGGTTAAAGCACATGATGTTAATGGTCAAAATGTTTGATTTGTGTCTTGATTAAAGCCCTAGATTGAAGCTGAAAAGTCTGTTTGTTTCCTGATTAAAGCCCATGATTGAAGCTGAAAAAGAGTTGTTCGTAACTGGTTGGTTGCTTGAATTACATAGCTCAAGGCATAAACTGAATTGGATCTTGATTTGAAAAGCTCAAGAAAGGATGAATAGGTACCTTGAATTGCGTAGCTCAAGGAAGACTAAATGGTTTACCTAAATTTCATAGCTCAGGACAACTGAATGGGTTATCTTGATTTGCATAGCTCAAGAAAGGCGGGATGTTTAGCTTAGTTAGAGTCCAAGACTATGACTGTGGGAAATTAGCTTAGTTGAATTCCAAGACTATGACTATATTAAGTGTTGTTAGCTTAGTTAAAGTCCAAGACTATGATTGTATTGTTGGATTAACTTAGTTAAAGTCCAAGACTATGACTGTATTTTGAGTGTCTATAAAGTGTTTTGACTGTTTGTACCTTGATTGAAGCCCAAGGTTGAAGCTAATAGGTACTTAGTAGAGAAAATTTGTCATCTCTCTAGAGGGAAGATTTGTTTTATATGTGCCTTGATTGAAGCCCAAGGTTGAAGCTAAAGGATGAAAACTAACTCTATGGGAAAGTTTTATCCGTGTCCTGATTTAGAAGCCCATGTGTGAAGCTTATTTGTGGGAGACTGACTCCGTATGAAGAGTGTTTAGTCTATTTGAAATTTATAAGAGATGTGGTCATCAGTTCCTATGCTTTTAGGAAGCCTTTGAGAGTCCTTGTGTTTAAGCCCAAGAGGAGGCTAGGTTACTTGTAAGAGGCCCACGTGTCCTTGAACAAAGCCTAAGAGGAGGTTGGGAAAGGCTGAGTAACTTCTAAACCTGAGAAAAGGAATCTTTAAGAGGCACGAGGGTCCTTGAATGAAGCCCAAGAGGAGTTTATGTTTTGCCCTAGTTTGGTTCTAGTTATTCAAAGGTTAGGTCTGTAACAGTAACCCGATTGCTTAAATTCTAGCAGAGATGAAAATATATACAGATGAAATGCATGCAGACAAATAAAAGGTGTTAGTGAATGTGTTTGACAGATTTTAGTATTATGGTTTGAGTATTCTTAAATGTTTTATTTAAGAATGATGTTGGGAGTTACACTGGGAAGCAGAGGCTCAAAATCCCGAGGGAGAAAGATTACAGATCTGTTTTACATTATATTCTCTTTGTCATTAAGAAGTATTTGAAGGGATGAAAAACATAAGAAAAGAGGTTTGAATTGGGGTTTTCAAAAAATAAAGGCAATAAACACAACGAATTTATCCTGGTTTGTTTGAACTCAAACTACATCCAGTCCACCCGCCAAGGTAATTTTGCCTCTCTCTCAAATGAGGTCTTAATCCACTAATCAATATTTGATTACAAACACAGAGACCTATTGTCAATGTCTTATTGAGTCTACTGACTAAGACTTTAGTCACTCAAGGAAAAGCAATTATCTTAGATTACAATGTGTATGATCTTGCTTCTAAAACACTATTATCACAACTGTGATATTTTAACACAAAATTAATACAATATAGAGTGAAGAAAAATAAGAATGTTTGTATATGTGTGCAAGCGTGTTGTTCATTTGTCTTCCAAGTAACTCCTTTATATAGATAGATATTATTGATCTGTTGGAGACACCAAGAGGTATTTTTGGGTGAAGATATATGTTGTTAAAGAGGTTTCGAAAAATAGAGATTCTTGTCTTATAACTGTTACTTCTTGATACTCATTAAATGAGGATGATGCTTGAGATCATAGTTTAATTTGCATGAGAACATCAGAGTCTATTTGAAATGCAGCTAGTGCTAAGAGTGCGATACACAATCAGATCATTTGTATTTCTTTCAGTGAAGATTTCTTGTTGTTGTGTCAGAACTTCTATCAGCGTGAAGAATTTCTTGCTTACCATCATAAATTTATGCAGATTAAAATAAATAATTTTAAGGAGCATATTTTTTATTTTTAAAATAAAGTAACATTTGTTATCATCAAAACTAATTAGAGAGAGTAAAATCAATTCTTGTTCTAACACTCTCCCCCTTTTTGATGATGACAAAACTCTTATACTTTGATGTATTTAAATAAGAACAAAAGATAGTGAGACTCCCCCCTGAGTTATAAAGTTCCTTGAATATGTTCTTTCAATGTTTTTTTGGTTGAAATTTCTTATGGGAAAAACTCCCCCTGAGTTAGAGCCTTTTCCTGGTTACTTATCAACATATTAAAAATGTCAGAATAATAGAATGTTTGAGACTTAGTCCTGGTGAACTATTATTGATCAAGATATTTTACGTTCTCCCCCTTTTTATCATGAATAAAAAAGAAATAAAACTAGAAAAAACATATAATCAGAACAAATAAGCTTTCATTTAAGATAATCAAGATAACACAGAAGCAACTTATAAGAAAACAAAACAAAACAAACAACAAAAATAGAAACTAAGGTTGTGGACGAGGAGGAAGTCTTGTGAACAATGCCTCCAGAAGACTCTTGATCTGAGTAGTGGATTCCACTTGTTGACCTATCATTTCCTTTAGTTTTGCATTTGTCTCATCTTATTTATCCAGCCTGTTCTTAACAACTTTATTCTCTTTCTTCAACTCTTCCAGATTTTTTCAACACAAGAGAGGATGAAGTCATGTCCTTAGCAGAAGTTACCATTTTTTAGAGCTTATTGTAGGAGTTTTTTTTTGGAGAGGTCGCAGCTGCTTTGCCTTTTTCTTCAAAAACAATTATTTCTTGAAGATTTGAAGAAGAATCCTTAATTCTTGAAACCTCTTGGTATGTCCAAGGAGTGTCGTCCAGAAGATGGAGAGTTTTATTCTCCTAGCAGTTAAGAACTTGTTCTTTGAAGATATTCAGCTTATCACATAAGTTCTGTTGAGTTATGTCATAGCTGAGATCCTTCAGCTTCTTAGATTCAACATTGAACAATTTTCTGAACCGAGTCCATAGATGGTCAGACGCAACAGGATTTAGATTATCCAAATAGGCCAACTTCAAGGAATTTACCCATTCCTGCATTTCTGCTTCAAAAGACAATAGTAAAGTACCAACATCTGATTTGATTGGTTTAGGTTTGGGTTTTAGTATGGCTATTTTCGGGGAGGATGAAATGAGTTTATCCAGAGCTTCTAGGTCGATGATATTTCTGAGAGGGTCTTCTGGTTCATTTGTGGGAGTTTGAGTGTCTGGAATTGTAATGAAGGCAGGGGATTTTGGTGGTGTGGAATTATAGGAGGATAGGGAATCTTCTGGTGTAGGTATGTCAAAGATGAGTAGTGGTTGAAAGGAGTTAAGGGGGCAGGTGATGCCAGGGATAGTTGGTGTGGTGTCATAAGGTGGATTAAGGTTGTTTGATTGAGAGGTCACAAAGAAGGGTTGAAAGTGATCAATATCAGAAAGAACTTGTGCAAGTTCTAGTTGGGCTTCAACAAACAGTGTGGGATATGGGTCAGAAGGAGGATTTGTGTCAATGGTAATGTCAAAGACGACTAGAGTTTAGGGGGAATGGTGTTCAGAAGGTTTGGGAGAAGATAGAATGTTTTCAGGTTGAGGGTTTTTAGAAGGAGGGATTTCAGAAGAAGGGGTTTCATAAGTGAGAATTGCAGAAGGAGGGATAAGAGGAGGGTTTTTAGATGTTATGCCCAGTACTGACTCAATGACAGAAATGAAAGCATAGGGATTACCTTTCTTTTTAGCCACTTTTGGTGTCTTCTGAGAAGTTCCTTCAAAAGCTTTCCTTTTATTTGTTTCCTTGATAACAACTTCTAGAGCAAGTTTTTTGAGATCTGCTAGATTGATCTCAAGAGTAGTGCCATCCTGTTTGCATACCTCCAAATATCTGACGATGACTTATGGATGAGTGTCTGCTGAGAAAAGGGGAAAATCATTCAGAGGGATCTTCCTGGTGGTAATCACTTCCCTCGAATGAAGACCTGGGTACTGCTTGATATTATCAATGAATTTCAATTTCTTGAGATTCTTGGCATTAAGAGTACCTCCAGCAACTGCTTCTAGATCATCAACCTGTTGGGATTCAATCAGATGTTCTATCAGTTTTTTTCTATTAGAATATATGAGATTAGTCTTCCCGGATGTATCCAATCTCTTTTTGTCTTTTCATCTTCTCTAGTTTCCTTGACGTTGTTTTTCAGATGAATGAATAGGCTATGAGCTAGGTTAACTTTCTTGTTGGTTGAAATGAAGTAGAAAAGGTATTGTTGATCAATGTTAATGTAATCTGGAGAACTTGGGGGTTTTCTGTGACTGATGCAACCCGAAATGATCTTGGCCCAGATTCTATGACAATCTTTGAGATCCTTGATTTTATTTTAAAGTTGCCCATAAATAAAAATCTCTCTAGATATTGTTGTTAGGTAAGAATTTTTCTCCATTTCACTGCACTTAATCCCATTTCCATCAGATTCAATGAGTCTTCTAATAAGATCTTCAGTAATGATGATATTCTTCCCCATGACATAAGACATAACCTGATTGTTTGATGTTGTAGCAAAAATCTAGAATTCTTTGGCCAGTTTAGGGAAAATAGGACCCATAAGACGATCAAAGTACTTCGTCCAACCTTGAAATTCAAATTCCGGTGTGAGATCATAACCATTCTCCTTCATAATTTCAAAATCCACAAATAGTTCACAGAGAACTTCCAGATTTTCAATTGGAGTGAGTAGAGTTCTGATGGGAGTAACATGAGTTTCTTCATATGCTTGACTTACATAAGTTTGAACTTGTTGAGAAGATGAAGAAGCTTGAGCTTGTTTAGAAGATGAGGTCATTGTTCAAAAGAAGTTTTTGTAACAGGAAGAACAGGAAAAGAAATGCAGAAAGCAAGAGAAAACAAAGAAAGCAAGAAAAGCAAGAATGGAGTGAAAGTGAAAGTGAGAATGTGAATGTGTTTCTGAAGTGAGAAGGAGCATATATATATATATATATATATATATATAGGTTTCAATGGATATAAAACATAATTAATGAGAAACTAAAACACAAACAAAATGATTAAAATCATTAATGATTTTTGACAAAGGAGATAGCATAAAAGATGTGACTAGCGTCTCAACTTTGTCAAATCAGTCGTTTTAGTTTCTCAGAGTTTGAACACGTGTTCAGCCTCAAAGGACACCTGGAGCTTAGGTTGATAGTTGTTGATGTTATGAAATGCATGTTCTGTTCTTGAAATGAAAGGTTCTCAAAGACGAACTTTTTTCAGATCTTTCTGGATAGATTTTGATACAATTCTCCTTCTTACTACAGGAAAAATATTGGTTAGTTCAAAAGAAAAGAAGTTTTGAGTGTTAAATCTATAGAAATAACATATCCATTATGGACATAATTCCATACTAAGGTGTTTCAGAATGAAATTAAACCTATCTTCAGCAAGGTGTTTTGTGAAAACATCAGCCCATTGATGTTTTGTGCCTATAAATTTTAAAGATAAGATTCCCTTCTGAGTATAGTCCCTAATGAAATGATGTTTAATTTCTATATGTTTAGCTTTAAAATGTAAAATAGTATTTTTAGAAAGATAAATAGCAAAAATATTATCACAGAGGATAAGGATGTTACTCTTATAAATATTGAAATCCTCAAGCCGATTCTTCATCCAAAGTATCTGATTACTGCAGTCAGCTGCTGCTATATATTCAACTTTATCAGTTGAAAGTGCAATTGTAGATTGTCTTTTGCTGGACTAAGAGATTAAGTTTTCTCCCAGAAATTAACAACTTCCAGAGTATTTTTTCTTTCTATTCTGTCTCCAGCAAAGTCAGCATCTCAGTACCTTACAAGTTTGTATTCTCTGGATTTTCTATAGAAAAGGCTAAGATTAGTAGTACCTTTCAGATACTTGACAATTCTCTTAACTGTTGTTAAGTGAGATTCTCTAGGATCTAATTGGAATCTAGAACATAGGCAAACACTATAGAGAATATCAGGTCTTGAGACAGTTAAGTATAGGAGAGAGCCAATCATACCTCTATAGAGCTTCTGATCTACATTCTTACTTACCTCTTCCTTTTCCAGAATACATGTAGGATGCATTGAAGTTTTGGATGGTTTACTTTTTGACATATCAAATTTCTTCAGAAGTTCTTTAACATATTTGCTTTGATGTATGAAGGTTCGTTCTGATTTTTGATTGATTTGGATTCCCAAAAAGAACTTGAGTTCTCCCATTAAGCTAATTTCAAATTTTTTCTGCATAGTCTTAACAAATTCTTTGCCTAGAGAGCTTTTAGTAAATATGCAAATTATATCATCTATGTATATTTGGCAAATCACGATATTGCTTTTAAATGTCTTACAAAATAGAGTTATGTCCACCTTCCCTCTGGTAAAATCATTTTCTAAGAAAAAGTTACTTAGTCTTTATTATCAAGCTTTGGGAGCTTGTTTCAGACCATATTGTAAACACCCCAAATTTGCCCTCACCCATTCACACCATGGCTTGTGATCTTCTCATATGCATAAACTCAACCATAGCATCTCATACCACATTTCTGATTCACTGCATTGCTTCTAAGTCATCTGCATCTAGGGTTTGTGATCTGATCCATCCCTGAGCCATTTGAGCCACTCCAAAGGTCTTCAATCATTTCAAAGGGTTCCATGTATGTTCAAGCATCATATTATATCCTCTCAAAAATGTCAAAAAATCACAAGAACTGAGATTGGCATGGAAGCAGAGCCAGGTTTGACTGCACAGATGACCTAGAATTAGGGTTTTGGTTTCAAAGGCCATAACTCCAAATTTTTTGGTCATTCTTGTTTCTATTGGTCTCTATATAGTATAGGGATCATACATATCAATTTTCATGAAGAAATTCCATGGGGGAAGGCATCTAATCAAGAGTTGACTTCTTGAGCAAGTCAGTGTAAAATCAGGGCATCTGAGGCCCTCAATGACCCAACCAAAGGGTGTTCATCATCATTTTGATTATGTATGATCTTTATTTGATCATAGAAGATGTTAGAAGTTCACAAAATTGAATAATTTCAAGCCATTTGCAAAGTTGACTTTTTGGGAAAATGACTTGTAATGGAAACTTGCCATTTTGGGAAACTTTTTCAACCCTTGCTTTTTGATTCAAAAATGCTTCAAATGAGAAAACTTTGGTCATGAAAGTTGTAGAATGGATCATTCCCTTTTCAAAAAGTACAAGAACTTGTTCTAATTCATTTTGGATCAAAAGTTATGGTTTGTCAAAGTTGGGAAAAATCACATAATTTCAAGTTTTCTACCAAAGAGGCAAAATTGCAAAACCACTTGCCAAGACAAATTGTGCTATCAAATGGACTTCTAATCTTCATACAAACATAAACCAAGGCCTAAGGATCAGATTACATCAAAAGTTTACTCATTTTCATGGCTTGTGGATCAAGAAATTTCAAAAGGGGCAAAGTGGAACAAAGTTGCAAAACATCCTTCAAACCCTAATCCACTTGCTGGCTGGCTTCAAAACTGATCCTATGGTCCTCCTCACTTCTTGCTGCGCAGGACACCCCTCTTGTCCTTGGCTAGCCATGAGCCCATACCTCTCTTACACAAAGCTTGACTTTTTTGCAAGAGACCCATACCAATCACAATAGGGCACAACCACTCTTCTGACCTACCCAAGATTGATAAGTGGACCAAATACATCACAAGACAACACACAACTCATGCTGAAACTCTCCCCAAGCCATAGTTCAAGAAACTCACCTCTTATGCATTTTGCTTCGAATCACACAACACAACCTTCAAACACAAAAACAGACTTCATAGAACATCTCAGCATGTTCCACTGATCACAAACCAACCATTGAAACAACCCAAAACCTCACACAAACCAAACACGATTTCTTCCCCTCTTTGAACAGAACTCAGTCAATCTCACAAACTAGCCTAAATAAACTCCATATAAGCTTTGCAAACACTTGAGGGAGGTCAGTAGAGTTGATTGGAAGCTAGGAACTGGTCCAGAAGCTCTTGGGTTGAAAGCTTCGATTCAGGTAGCCATGGAAATTCATTTTTCCAGAACTCTTATTTCATGTTTCTAAATGATAAAGCATGCTCTCCTGATCACACTGAACCTTTTATTTTTGAAAATGATTGAGTTTTGAGGGTGTATGGATGTTCTGAAATTTTGTTCAGTTTTAGGTATTTGTTCGAATCTTGTTGTTGATGATGAATAAATGAGATTTGATGCTGGATTCTTGTTCTAGGGGGTTTGGGGATCATTTCTGGAGATTTGGGGGGTTTGATTTAGCCTAGGGAGTGTTTTAGAAAAATCTCAGGGGAGAGCTGGCCGGAGGTCTTCTCCGGCCACCTGAAAGTGATTAGAGTCTTAATTGCGTTTAGGGCAAAATTTGAATTTGGACCCTTGATCTTGTGGACTTTGGTTGACTCCCCCCGCGTATGGACGGCCAAGATCAGTCATTAAACCCTAATCTTTAATTAATTAAATTAATTTGAATTAATTAGTCAGAATGCATCTGGACTATTCCTTTACGCGCCAGTCAACTCCCTCCACCCAGCTTTGAATCTCAGCCATGGATTGCGCATACTTCTCATTAATTCATTTTTATTTTCATTTGATTTGATTTATTTTGTACATTTAATTTAAAATAGCAAAAAACCTTTAAAAATTCTGAAATTTTTTGTCAAAGGTTTAATTAATTTTCAGAACACAAAAATATTTTTATTTTTATTTTTTGCATTGAAAATTATTTTTAAATCATTTAAAAGTTTATTTTTAATTAATTAATGAAAATTAATTGATTAAAAATACTTTTAGGTATTTAAAAATCACAAAAAATTCACATAGCATTTGAAAACATTTAGAAACATTGTCCCACTCTCAAACCAAATTTCTTTTATGATCTTGTTGCCTTTTGATAATTTTCTTTGGAATTAATTTCATTTCAAGGCAATATTTTGTTTCAAACTTCAAAAATTCATTTCTGCCTAACCATTGAGAGTTGGACAATGATTCTTTTTGCATTACATCTTGCATAACATGTAGTTTATAGGATAAAATTGGTTTGAATTGATCTTGCATTTTCAATTTGTTTTGCATTTTTCTTGTCAAGGTACCTTAAAACCCTAGCAATCTTAGGAAATTCATAACTCTCACTAGGTTAAGAGTTGGATCCCCTCCTTTGGGCAGTGAGTTTATGTAGGTTTAGGGTTCCTTTGATTGTATTTTCAAATTTTTTTCATGTCATTTGCTTCTGGTTTTGGATTTTGCTTTGTGTGTTGATCATAAACCCTAATTTATACCTTCCTTTGCATCCATCTTCCATTTGCTTGCATACCATGACTTTCCATGCCATTTTATGTACTCATTTGGTTCATAATACATCTTAGGACATATTAGAATCATGTTTGATCATTGCATCTTGCATTTTCCATGTTATATGTCCATTACATTTCATAACTTTTCATGTACATCCATGGTTCAAAACATGCTTCTCTTGCATCCATATATTTGTATGATCATTCTAATGCCTTGCCTCATGTTTGCATCATCTCTTATCATCATTAATATCATACTTTTACTTCTGGTTTTGGTTTGCATCATGACATTGCATCTCATTTTGCATTGCATTTCATTTCTTTTGCTAACTTTTCAGGTGGTAAGTTGTTTGAGAAGTGAATTTTCCTTCACTTCTCACATTCTCTTTTCATCTCTTTCATACTTCCCTTGCTGCATTTTGTATGTGTATTGGATTGAGCTTGCTCATTCTTGTTCATATTACCTTCTTTCTTCAAGCAACTTGTCTTCTTAAGTGAAGCAAGTTGTTTTGCTTCTCTTTGCTCCTCTCATCTGCTTCTCTCCTTGGTGGTTCCCTGAAGATTTCCTTCTTAAACCCCACAAACCCTAGGAATGACCAAGCATGATAACAATTAGGGTTTGATCAGTCCCCCACTTAGCTTTTACCTTTGTGTTTCTCTGAGTCTTCTCCTCTCATCTCATAATCAGGGACTAAACCCTTAAGGCTTTAAGGCTTTGTGATTAAGCTTATGCCTGCATCCTTCTATTAGGATGGAGTGCATAACTTTAATCCTAAGTGTTAAACCCTTAATGTGTTTAAATCCTTTAATCAACTCACTTAATAATCATCAAGACATCAAGCTTGTAACTTGGGCCTTGCATTAGGGTTCTAATTCTTCCTTAATTGGTTAAGAAGGACTAACCCTAGTGTTAATGGACAAGTCCCCCTCAAGTTGCCTTACAAACCATAAAACTCACTTCTTCATCTTATCATTAACTAAAATCCATCTAATAAAGGCTTTGTTTTGTCATGAGGTTAATCCCTAATCATGGATTCAGTTGAGGAGTCTTCCTCAGCTTAAACATTCTCATCTATTATCCTTCTATTAGGATGGTGTAATGAGTCTGTTTAATCCCTGATTATGGCTTAATCTCATTACTTGACATTAAACAAAAACAACAAAAACATCTAAATAATCACAAGTAGGTTAATGATCTTAATCCTACATCATGGTGATTAAGTGTGAGATACTGACTTCACACTTAAGGTTTTCTCATTACCCCTAATCAGAGGGAGGATGTGATGAGTTTACTAACCCTTGGTTTAGGCTTAAGCTCATTAACTTATGACAAATTCAAAAAAGCAATAAAAGATTGAAAGCACCAAAAAAACAAACAATAATCGTCTCCTCCGGGATTCTTTTCTCATTTCATTCACTCATAAACGAGAACTCGCTTCTTCCGTCTAATGAAAGACAGTTTGTACCTGAGCCAGACAGGTCATACACTTGAGCATAGGCAAGTAAGCAGTTCACAAGTCAATTTATCTTTCAGTCTCTTTGGGTCGAACTATGGTGTTCTGACTTCCTCATTGCACGAGAGGATACGTAGGCATAACTTAACAGTTATCGAAGAAAAGTCTCTGTATATTCCCCCTCTTCTAGCTTTATTCTTTTTAAGTCTCATATTCTTGAGCATTTCACTCTTATTCTTGCACTGACACTTCTCTTATACACTTCACCTTTCTCTTACACTGACACTTGCATTCTTTCCAGCTATGATACACAAATTGCACAGACACTACCCCTTTAAAACACAAATCTTTCAAGCGTGGATCCCGTCGAGTACGGCGGACAATCTGGGTGCTAATACCTTCCCAGGTTGTAACCAACCCCCTTTCTCAGTCTCTCTGGTTCACGACCGTCTTATCCATATCTTTTCTAGGTTTATGCAGCATTACCTTTCCTTCGGGATAAAAATGCCTAGCTGGCGACTCTATTCATTCTCTTCTCTCTTTCGCCGACCGTTCGCGTCTGTACCTCTTCTGACCTGGTGTCATTTGGCGGGAGCGACAGCTTGACGACTCTGCTGGGGACCCTTATACTGTAACCAGGGCTTCTGGTTCTTTTTGTGGGTTCCTCCTAGCGCTTTTTTGATTTGTGTTTACTGGGGTGTTATGTGCTAATTGTGTTTATATAGTTGCTTTATTTATTGCTTTATGTACAACTTTATTTATTGCTTTCTTTACAGTTTTACATTTTTCATACTGTCATGCTATCATTGCTGGATCTGGCTTCTGTTTTGGTGGGTGGGGTTCTACTGAGAGTTTAAGGTCCTATACCTGGGACCTGAGTGACACTTAGGCTAGAGTGGTTCATGTTCTTTCCCATTCCATTTCGGTCTGGTGCGGGAATATGAAACACGGTTCAGATATGGGTTTCTTCTTGAGAACTCTGTGCTACAGATTTCCTGTAGTGCTAGGGCTATCTGGGAAGCCTGCTAAGTCTGGATGACCTTTATTATGACCTTCAGAAATTGAGGTGAATTAGAGGAGGATCTTTTATGGTTATTGTAAACATTGTACCTCCGGGTTAGAAGGGTTTACACTTCTCATAACTAATCCAAGTCTGAGGATCCTTGTTTTAGAACACTACCTGTGAGGGGGTTGGGCAGTTTACAGGTTTGCAGGTACCTTTGGCCACATCATACCCTGTTACTTGTTTGATTAAGAATACCTCACTTTGGACAGTTCTTGTGATTTAACCCTGGACATGTGACTCTTTATTTGAGTCCCCCACCTTGGTTACTGGATTTCTGAATCCCCATCTGGACTTCTTGAACATACATGGACTTTATATCAAGACAGTAATCAGATCCAGCTTGATCACAAACCCTTGCATATCATTTGCATGCTCATCATTTGCATCATTTTAACATTTGTTTATTTGTTTTTCAGGGTATCCACATTATATCTGGCTTGGTTTTGACCCCTTCATCTGCATAGACCCCTGTTTATCAGTTGCCTGCTTCAGCTACCTCCATCATCATCCTCATCCTATCAGTGGCTCATCTCCAGTATCAGTCTTCATCATCAGCATCTTTTTCCAGCTCTTCATCAGCAGTCATGGCACCCAAGAAGAGCAACATTTCATACCATTTCTTTGAGCCTGAGCTGACTGGCATCAGGCAGGTCCAGGCACTTATCACTCCAAACCACATCCCATTATTCAGAGAGCATTACGGAGGCATCCTTGATATGGTTATGGACTTGGACCCTTCTTAGAGGAGTTTGATCCACACTTGCCTACAGTTCTATGACCCTCCTTTGAGATGCTTCACTTTCCAGAACTTTCAGCTAGGACCTTTGTTGGAGGAGTTCTCATCTTTAATTGGAGTACCTGTCAGGGGTGGTGTCCCCTTCAACCCTGAAATGACTTCTCCCAGCAATGAAGAAGTGGCAAAAGCACTATACCTGGAATCTATTTTGATTAAGCAGAACATGACAACAAAGGCTGGGATCCCTGGCCTACACTTGGACTTTCTGACTTCTCAGGCCATCCTGAGGGCCTCCTTGGGAGAATGGAAGGCAGTTTGTGCATTGTTAGCCCTCAGTATATATGGGGTTATACTTTTTGCAGATGAGCCCAAGTTTATCAGTAAGAATGCTATTCATCTCTTCCTTTTGAGGAACCCAGTGCCCACCTTGCTGGGAGATTTATATTATTCTGTTCACCAAAGGAATGAGAAGCAGAGAGGGAGGTTGGTGAGGTGCTGTGCTCCTTTGTTTCATACCTGGCTGCTTAAACACTTACCCAAGACTGATGCCTTCCTGAATCCTCACCAACAGAAGAATTGGGCTAGAAGACTTATTGCTTTGACTCCAGATGACATCAGGTGGTGTACCTAGAGCACCAAAGGAAAGGACATAATTACTAGCTGTGGGCAGTTCCCCAAAGTACCTCTAGTGGGAGTGAAGGGTTGCATCAACTACAATCCTTTGCTGTTTAAGAGACAATTGGGCTATGCTTTGGTCCACCCTCCTAGAGTGCAAGACTTGGCTGAAACCCTGTATTATGAGATAAAACCTAATCTAGCTGTTGTCAGACAAGCATCCTGGGCTTGAGACAACATCCAGACCAAAGGCATGTCCATTCTGGGGAGATGCAATAATGTGGCTTCAGCTCAGTATTATGAATGGTCTCATGCTAGAGCTCAGATTTCTGGAATGCCCTTCACCATTGAGGATGCACCTGGACCATCCACAGTACCACCTCCAGCCACTGTCAGCCTGGAAGAATTTGAGAAGCTGAAGGAAAGGAATGAGAATCTGTCTCAAGCTCTAAAGAAGACCCTCTGGGAGAGGAGTGATGGTCTTCTAGACATTGAGAGGTTGGAAAAGCTTAAGGTGGAGCATCTAGCCAGGATTGAGAAATCAGAGGACTACATCAAGAAATCAAGAGCAGGAGAGCAGATTTTGAAGAATGCCTGTAAGGAGGCCCAGTTTCAGAAGGCTAGGACTGATCTCTATCTGAAAGAAAGTCAAGCTAGGTGGGTCAGGATCATTGAAGCTCGTACTCAAGAAGATAAGAGAACTCAAGACAGGATTGAGCAGTTAGAGGCCATTGAGAAGAAACAACAGGAAGCTTTGTTGACAGCCCAGAAGGAGATTTCAGAGTTAAAGCTTAGGGCTGGTTTGAAGAGGTCAAAGGACCAAGATAGGCACAAGAAGCTGACCACTGCTATTGCCACCAGAAACCTTCTTATCAGGAACATCACAGAGCATCCAGCTGGTCCTGTAACTGAAGCACTTTTGAAGGAGGTTAAGGAGGATGAGTTTGGCTTAGATGTTTGACTTCTTTGCTTATTGTTATTTCCATTTCATGTACTTTTCTTTTTGTGTTGTATTTTGACCCTTCAAGGGCATATGTTGTAAAAACAGACTATGTATGGTCCACCATTTGTAATGTATTTGTTATTTTGTTTCACTGAGTTTCTTTTTCTCGAGCAACATCAAAGCATCTTCCTCAGGGTCTGGGAAGGTCAAAACCAAGAACCAAGCCGGATACCTTGGAAACAAATAAGCATGCTGCATTGCATACTAACTTTTGTTTTGTTTTGTAGGTTTTTGTTTTGTTTGTTACTAACTCTGTTGTGATTCAGGAACTATTGCTCGTCGTCGGGTGTTCCCTCTCAACCGTCCGCACATATATCCTACTCGCAACAACCTTCCTGGTATCCAGATGGACCAAGTACAGCAAGATCTGACAGAGGTCAGAACTCAGATGGCTAATGAAAGGCTGGAGATGAGAAACCAAATGACCCAATTCATGGAAGTAATGAATGGCTTGGCCCAAAGTCAAGAAAGGTTGAGGGCATTGGTAGAAAGACAAACCCCGAAAGAACCTCCTCTGGGAACTGGAGGAACAAGTAACAATGAAAGGGGTCAGCCTCATATTAATCCACCAGTATATGGGCTTCATCTGCATCCGGAAGTCAACATCCCGGGTAATGTGCAAGGAAATACTACTGGAGGAAGGGTCTTACAAGAAGACCCCCAAGAAGAGCAGTTTACTGTGATGGGGGCTGGGGATGAAGTCTATGATAGGAGGCTTGATGAAATTGCTGAGAAGTTGAGATCTCTGGAGTCTCAAAATTCCTTGGGTTTCGATGTCATGGATATGGGGTTAGTGGATGGGGTAAGGATTCCCCACAAGTTCAAGCTCCCGTGCTTCGAAAAATACAATGGAACTTCCTGTCCACGAACTCACTTACAGTCTTTTCTGGGAAGACTTAAGGCATACACCATGGATGAAAAGCTGTGGATGTTCTATTTTGAAGATAGTTTGACTGGGGCTTCAAGGGAGTGATACTCACATTTAACCAGAGCTACTATCAGATGCTGGAAGGACCTGGCTGAAGCTTTCATCAGGCAGTACCAATACAATCTGGACATGGCCCCTAACAGGACCCTCCTGATGGGAATGTCTCAATCCTCCAGAGAAAGCTTCAGGGAATATGCCCAGAGGTGGAGACAGCTTGCTGCTGCTGTTCAACCACCCATGTCGGAAAGAGAAATGGCCGACATGTTCATGAATACTCTGCAAGGAACATATATTGATAGGCTAGCTGCCTTTTCTTCCACCAGCTTCGCTGACGTAGTCATAGCTGGAGAAAGAATTGAAAGCCTTCTGAAGATGGGTAAGATTTCTGATAATGGTGCAAGTTCGTCAGGTAATCCCAGAAAGCCTTTTGTGGGACCTAGAAGAACCGGTGAGACAAATGCCATTCATGCCGGTAGGGGCAGACCTCAGTATGTTCATAGGTCAGTGGCAGCTGTCACAATTCCAGCCCCGATTCCTCAGCAACCAGCATATCAACCACAACAACAACCACTTTATCAACAGCAAGTTCAGTATCCGCCACAGAGAAACTACAACAACAACAACATCAATCAACAACAAAGACCCTTTCAGCAAAGACCATCACAGGCAAATAGGGTGATTGACCCTATCCCTATGCCTTATGCCGCTTTATTGCCACAACTCCTGAAACTCAACTTGGTTGAACTAAGGACATTGGCACCACCAAATCCCTCCAATCTTCCAAGAAATTACGATGTCAACGCCAGGTGTGCTTTCCACTCCAATGCACCTGGCCACAATACAGAAAAATGTAGGGCCTTACAAATGAAGGTACAAGATCTGGTGGATTCTAAAGCCCTCAACTTTGCACCCCCTCCAAATGTCAACAAGAATCCCATGCCCAACCATGGAGGACCCAGAATTAATGCCATTGAGGAAGACAAGCCATCTTTCTTAATCACCAGTGTTGGGCAGATTCAGACACCTCTGGTAGAAATTAAAGCTCAGCTCCTAGAATGCCAGATGTTCCCCGGGTGTGAGCTCGGTTGTGGTTATTGCAACATTTCGGTCAACGGGTGTGATAACTTGAGAAGCGGCATAGATGGTCTTATCAAAAGTGGTATACTTCAGATCACAACATCAGTACCTGCAAATCCAGCAATCCCTTTAACAACAATTCCTGACTCTTCTACAACTGCAACAACGATCATTCTGACCAATTCATCAATATCATCAACAATGGCTCCACCTATCACTTCAACAAATCAAATGTCATCAACCATTCCTTCTACAACATCAGCATCCATTATGTCAGCAGAATCTTCTACAACGCCAGCAGAAATTAATGAAGATATCTCAGCAGTAACCATCTACTATGATCCGTCAAATGTTCCTCCAAACAACAACTTTCAACAACAAACAGTGGCACCTCCTGCCAGGTCACCAGTCACCATTTACTACGATCCGCACACCATTTCAGTACCCTCCTCTGCTGCAGTCAGTCCAGTTACTATCACGGTACCTGGACCCGTTCCATATGAAAACAGTAATGCCATCCCTTGGCATTATGGCTCTGACCTCTACTAAAACGGAGAGAAAATCACTTTGGATTCTTCAACTTCTTCTCCACAGATTGATAATGTTGGGGGAGGCGGAGGCTTCACCAGAAGCGGACGCCTTTTTTCCTCACAATTACAAAGACCTAATGCCGAAGCAGAAGCTGCTGCCAAAGCAAAGGGGAAGAGTGTGGTATTTGAAGAGCCGGCTGTCAAAGAAACTCAGAAGACATCTTTTGAGCAAGATTTAGACGATTTTATGAGAATTATAAAGAGAAGTGATTACAAGGTGGTGGATCAGCTTCACCAAACTCCCTCAAAGATCTCCATATTATCCCTGTTGATGTGTTCTGAAGCTCACAGGAATGCATTACTGAAAGTCCTTGCACGCAGCATACGTGCCAGAGGAGATCACTGTTAATCAGCTAGAAACCGTGGTAGCAAATGTCAACACCAGTCATGGGCTGGGCTTTACCAATGCTGACTTAATAACTGAGGGACGTAACCACAACAAGGCTTTACATATCACCTTGGAATGCAAAGGTGCTGTTCTATCTCATGTGCTGGTGGACACTGGGTCCTCACTCAATGTTCTACCAAAGAAAGCCTTAGTGAAGTTGGAGTATGATGGCTTGGCACTGCGTCCACGTAATTTAGTGGTGAGAGCATTTGATGGCTCTAAAAGATCAGTGCTAGGGGAGATTGATCTGCCTGTGATGATTGGCCCGCAGACCTTCAAAATTACCTTCTATGTGATGGACATTCAGCCGACCTACAACTGTTTGTTGGGAAGACCTTGGATTCATGCCGCTGGCGCAGTTACGTCTACCCTTCACCAGAAGCTGAAATTCGAGTGGGAAGGCCAGATCACCACCATCTGTGGTGAAGAGGACATCTTTGTTAGCCATCTGGCTACGTACAAGTATATTGAGATGGATGGAGAAATCCATGAAACTATGAGCCAGGGGTTTGAGGCCCTGAACATAAATGAAGCATCTGCTGTACTGGGAACCTCCATGACATCTTATCAGCAAGCCAGGAAGGTTGTTGAAGAGGGGACTGCCCAAGGCTGGGGCAAGCTGTTGCCTGTGGAGAAGAAGGAGGACAGATTTGGGTTGGGTTACAAACCAACTCAACAAGATCAATCAGAGGCTGCTAAGAAGCCCAATTTTGTCAGCGGGGGATGCTCACCCCATATGCAGTGAACAACTTGGAAGATGAGTCGGAAGATGAGCGCAACCTGGAGAGCTGGATACGTCCAAGGATCCCGGGGAGCCGTATCTCAAACTGGTCTTCCCAGGAAATTATAAGGGTTACTCCTGCAGAGTAATTATTATTTCCTGTATATTTTAAGCATGCATCAAGTCTTGCATTTTGCCCAAGATGTCAAGACTCATTTTGTAATCGGGCCATCTTGTAATTTTGTGCAAACAGATCAATCAATGAATATCGGACATCTTTTGCAAATGAGTCTTTTTCTTTTTCGCTCACTGTTTTTCCATTTTTCTTTTTGTACAAAAATAAAATGGCAATGTTTTCAAAATGATAACTTTACGTCATTTTTTCTAAACAAGATTAAAATCGATCACTAAAATGAACAATCTGAACCCTTGCAGAGAGTGCCTTTCAGACTGCACCGACAACAGCACAGCTGTGGCTTCGTATGACTTTGACAATCCGATCAATCAAGCAGATGAAGGGGTTGAAGAAGATTATGAGCTTCCTGAAGAGCTAGCCAGGTTGTTAAGGCAAGAGGAGAAGGTTATTACTCCTCACCAGGAGGAGATTGAAATGGTTAATCTTGGTACAGATGAAGACGTGAAAGAGGTTAAGATCGGGGCCTGCCTACAAGACTCAGTGAAGGAACAACTGATTGACATGCTTCGTGAATATGTGGATGTGTTTGCTTGGTCTTATCAGGATATGCCAGGGTTGGAAACCGATATTGTTATGCACAAGCTGCCTTTAAAAGAAAATTGCCCACCGGTTAAACAGAAACTGCGTCGTACTCGCCCAGATATGGCAATGAAGATCAAAGAAGAGGTGCAAAAGCAGTGGGACGCCGGGTTCCTTGCTGTGACTAGTTATCCGCCGTGGGTTGCTAATATTGTACCTGTGCCTAAGAAGGATGGCAAGGTGAGGATGTGTGTGGATTACCGGGACCTGAACAGAGCCAGCCCGAAGGATGATTTCCCTTTACCTCACATTGATGTATTGGTTTATAATACGGCTCAGTTCTTGGTGTTCTCCTTCATGGACGGATTTTCAGGATATAATCAGATCAAAATGTCACCTGAAGACATGGAGAAGACAACTTTCATCACACCTTGGGGCACGTTCTGTTATAAGGTGATGCCATTCGGACTGAAGAATGCTGGTGCTACGTATCAACGGGCTATGGTAACATTATTCCATGACATGATCCATAAAGAAATTGAATGTTATGTGGATGACATGATTGCCAAGTCCCTCATAGAAGAAGACCACCTGGTAAATCTGTTGAAATTATTCAAGCGTCTGAGGAAATACCAACTGAAGTTAAACCCCAACAAATGCACATTCGGGGTGCGATCTGGTAATCTGCTGGGATTCATTGTAAGTGAGAAAGGGATTGAAGTTGACCCTGACAAAGTTAAAGCCATTCAAGAAATGCCTGCACCGAAGACTGAGAAAGAAGTTCGGGGGTTCTTAGGTAGATTGAACTACATTTCACGGTTCATATCTCACCTTACAGCAACCTGTGAACCTCTGTTCAAGCTGTTAAGAAAAGAACAAACGGTCAGGTGGAACGAAGACTGCCAGAGGGCTTTTGACAAAATCAAGGAATACTTACAAGAACCTCCGATCCTTATGCCTCCAGTTGAAGGAAGACCTCTAATCATGTACCTGACAGTATTAGAAGAGTCAATGGGGTGTGTGTTGGGCCAGCATGACGAGTCTGGTCGAAAAAAGTATGCAATATACTACCTAAGCAAAAAGTTTACTGACTGTGAACAAAGTTATTCACTGCTCGAGAAAACTTGTTGTGCTTTAGCGTGGGCTGCTCGCCGACTAAGGCAGTATATGTTGACCCACACTACCTTATTGATATCAAAGATGGACCCAGTTAAGTACATTTTTGAGAAGCCAACACTTACCGGACGGGTTGCAAGATGGCAAATGATCCTCACAGAATATGACATCCAGTACACATCTCAGAAAGCCATCAAAGGCAGTGTATTGTCTGATTATCTTGCTGAGCAACCCATCGATGATTACCAGCCTATGAGATTTGACTTCCCTGATGAAGACATTATGTTCATAAAAGCAAAAGATCATGAAGAGCCTATTCACACTGAAGGGCCTGACCCAGAGGAAGAATGGACTATGATGTTTGACGGGGCTGTCAATATGAATGGTCGTGGTGTTGGTGCAGTACTCATTACACCTAAGGGAGTTCACATGCCTTTCTCAGCGAAACTCACCTTTAACTGCACTAACAACGAAGCTGAATACGAAGCTTGTATTATGGGTCTTGAGGAAGCCATTGACCTCAGGATCAAGACATTGACTGTGTTCGGAGATTCAGCTCTGGTAATCAATCAAACCAATGGCAAATGGTACACCCACCAGGATCATCTGATACCTTACAGGGATTATACAAGGAGGTTATTGACTTTCTTTACAACGGTCAAGCTTGAGTACATCCCTCGAGACGAGAATCAATTTGTAGATGCCCTGGCCACCATTTTATCCATGATCAAAGTTCAAGCTGCCAACTTTGTACCTCGAATTTCAGTGTCCAGACTTGACAGACCAGCATACGTTTTCTCAGCAGATGTCGTCAAAGATGATAAGCCTTGGTTCCACGACATCAAATGCTTCTTGAAGGATCAAACATACCCACCTGGGGCATCTTCCAATGATAAGAAGACATTAAGAAGGCTAGCTGGTAGTTTCTTCTTGAATACTGATGGTTCTTTGTACAAGAGAAATTTTGATATGGTACTTCTCAGATGCGTTGATAGGACAGAAGCAGACTTGTTAATGCACGAGGTGCACGAAGGATCCTTTGGTACCCATGCAGGAGGGCATGCAATGGCCAAAAAGTTGTTAAGATCAGGCTATTAGTGGATCACAATGGATGCCGACTGTTGTGCCTATGCCAGAAAATGCCAGAAATTCCAGATTTATGCGGATAAGGTGCATGTGCCTCCGAATCCTTTGAATGTGATGTCTTCACCCTGGCCCTTTGCCATGTTGGGCATTGATATGATTGGAAAGATTGAACCTACTGCCTCAAATGGCCACAGATTCATCCTGGTAGCTATTGACTATTTCACCAAGTGGTTCGAAGCAACTTCCTATGCAAATGTTACAAGACAAGTGGTAGCCCGGTTTCTGAAAAGAGATATCATCTGTCGGTATGGGGTGCCCGAGCGAATCATTACTGATAATGGTTCCAACTTGAATAACAAAATGATGGCAGAACTGTGTCGGGACTTCAAGATCCAACACCACAATTCTTCTCCTTACAGGCCGAAGATGAATGGCGCTGTCGAGGCAGCTAATAAGAACATCAAGAAGATTGTGCAGAAGATAGTGGTCACCTACAAAGACTGGCATGAAATGCTACCATTTGCCTTGCATGGGTACCGTAGGTCAATCAGAACATCCACTAGGGCAACACCGTATCAGCTTGTTTACAGTATGGAGACAGTCCTACCTGTTGAAGTTGAATTACCCTCATTAAGGGTATTAATGGATGTTAAGCTGAATGAAGCAGAATGGGTCCGATCCTGATACGAACAACTGAACCTGATTGAAGAGAAGAGATTGGCTGCAATCTGTCATGGGCAGCTGTATCAGAAAAGAATGAAGAAAGCCTTCGATCAGAAAGTCAGGCTCCGAGAATACCAAGTAGGAGATCTTGTGCTAAAAAGACTCCTCCCTCCTCATACAGACCACAAGGGCAAGTTGAATTCGAACTATGAAGGGCCATTCGTAGTAAAGAAAGTTTTCTCCGGTGGAGCACTCATGCTCAGTACTATGGATGGCGAAGACTTCCCGTCCCCTGTGAATTCAGATGCAGTTAAAAAATACTTCGCATAAAAATGACCCGCTGGACATAAAAACAGAATGTAAGTCCAAGCAAAAATAGGGCATCCCGGCGAGTCAAAAACAGAATAAAAGACTCGGGCAAAAATAAGGGAAAATAAACAAAAAAATGTACACCCGCTGAGTTGTAAAGCCGCATTGGACAACTCAGGCAAAAAAGGGTATCCCGATGGATTGAAAACCCGAAAGGGCGATCCATGCAAAATAAGGGAATAAGCGAACAACTGTATTCTGAATT
Source organism: Lathyrus aphaca (assembly GCA_963966055.1). Classification (NCBI taxonomy): domain Eukaryota; kingdom Viridiplantae; phylum Streptophyta; class Magnoliopsida; order Fabales; family Fabaceae; genus Lathyrus; species Lathyrus aphaca. Next base: position 296,202,685 of record OZ014524.1, read on the forward strand.
CATCTGTATCACTTACAACTTGGTAAGCTTCGAAAGGATCAAGCGTCGATCAGAATCAGCCTCCTTCAGAAGCAAGATGAGAAGAACGTCAATGTCATACAAGTCATAGCGAAAGGGAAGCACTGAAGCGTCATCAACATTGCCAACATCTTTTTACTTCTCAATTTGTAACAATCTCCTCATTTCAGGGGATCTGTTTCTTTGACTGTATCTTGCCAACTCAGGGCACACGAATTAATAAGATCAGATTTTTCAGTCATGTTTCGTCTCGTACATTTTATTTTCGTTTGCAAAAATGTCTGATGTCTTTAAGATATTGATTGCATAAATACAGATGTTCCCTTTCTAAAAAAATACGTGCTTGCAGGAAATATGTTTACTCCCGGGAGTGTCTAACCCCTATGATGGAATCCGGTAAGGGATACCTCGGGATTACTTGTGCGTTTCCCTATCTTTTCAGGATTGCAGGCATTCAAAGCACAACATGGGACATGAAAGCTTCATCCCAGCAAGCTGGCAAATCATTATCTACTCAGTCTTAGCACCGAAGGTGCTTTCTCCCTAGCTGAGATGCCATTTGTTATTTCCTCCTCAGCCAAGTACAAAAGCCAGGGAACCATCTCCCCACAGAGTTTCAGCCTCTATCCAGAAGAGCAACGCCTGGAGATCTCACAACAGAGTGAAGAAAGCTTCTACAAACCCCAGCTGGGTCCCTCATTACCAAATATGGGTCTATCAGTGACCTATATCCCCGAGCAGAGTCCCATATGTCAGATCTACCAATGATCTCATCCCCAACTGGGATACCCACTTCAAGCAGATCAACCAGAGGTCTCCTCAGCAGCGGGATCCGAATCCCGGATCAGTATCTTTGCATAATCATAGCATTCGCATCATATTTCCCACAGAGCGTAGCATTCCGTCTAATACGGAGAATTACGGCAAAAATCAAACATATTGCATGATCATAAGCCATGTTCTGAATTAGACACTTGTAAAATACTGGCAATCCAGCAGGGATATACAGAAAACTCTCCGAATTCCCCGGCAGAAAGCCAAGGCATTTGCCCTACACTCACAAATACAAATGCACACTCTTTTTGGCACCCGTCCGTGTCATCATTCCCCAGTAAAGTCGCCCAAGCTTTCTTTACAAACAGACACTTATATATTACAGATACTTCTTGACATCCGTCCGTGTCATATCCCCAGTAGAAAGCCAAAATGTCCTCTTTGCACTCACAGATACATATATCCATACAGATTCCCTGACACTCGTCTGTGTCACCCTTCCCAGCAAGTTAGACACTTGTCGGTGTTTCACTCATACTTATTATTCCTGCTTCACTCATACAGATACTCGTCCGTATCTTGTATACATTACTTATACATCCTCAGATTCGACACTCGTCCATGTTCGTTGTTAACCAGTTGGTACCCGTCTGTATCATCATCTCTGAACATGCGTCAAGCGTTTGTTTCTACCTGATACTCGTCCGTATCATAGTCTTAGGGATGCTCGTCCGCATCTTTAATCCATACATGTGTCAAACACTCATGTCTTCTTGAATATAGACACTCGTCTGTGTCTACTATCCCCCAGAAGAGCCCCCACAGAATCAACACTCGTCCGTGTTCTTTGTTAACTAGTTGATACTCGTCCGTATCATCATCTCCGAACATGTGTCAGTATTCGTCTCTAACTGATACTCGTCCGTATCATAGTCTTAGGGATGCTCGTCCGCATCTTTAATCTATACACCGTACCCAAACACTAATGCCTCTCATTTCTTAGTTATAGACACTCGTCCGTGTTTACTTGTCCCAACAAATCCCAGCAAACTATTCCTTTCCTATCTGACATTCGTCCTATGTCATGATACCTTTCCGGCAGCCGTACCCTGCCAGGTGATCGTCCTTCACCTCTGGATGACCGTCCCTCATCCTTTCCCCAGTGGAGTCTCCGTTATTGGAACCCTTTTCTATCCGGCATTCGTCCTATGTCGTGATATTTAGCAGCCGTCCCCTGCTAGGTGATCGTCCTTCACCTTTTGATGATCGTCCTTCATCATTTTATCCGATGGTCGTCCCCATCGTTGATCTTGTTATCTGACATTCGTCCTATGTCATGATACCCCGAGAGCAGCCGTACCCTGCTAGGTGATCATCCTTCACCTCTTGATGATCGTCCTTCATCATGTTTATCCGATGGCCGTCCCCATCGTCGACCTTTTATCCGGCATTCTTCCTATTTCGCGATGCTTTTGGCAACCGTACCTTGCCAGGTGATCGTCCTTCACCTTAGATGATCGTCCCTCATCTTATTCCCCAACAGAGCAGCCGTCCCCTGCTAGGTGATCGTCCTTCACCTTTGATGACCGTACCTCATCATTTTATTTCATCCACCTCCAATCCCCAGAGAATCTTGTAGTTTTACCTGATGGTCGTCCCCATCATAATCTTTTATATCCCCAGCTTGTCGGCTGTCCCCGTCATTGCTTTGTTTCCTGCATTTTTCCCCAGCATGTCGGTCGTCCCCGTCATTGTTCCTTCCCCAGCAGTCGTCCTCTCTCGACGGTCGCCCTCCGTCTCCCGCACTTTATAATATACTTTATTTTCTTTTACAATCTATATCCCTTTTCTTCTTCATTCTGTGAGTGCAAATTTTGGACTGTCTTTGGTATTCAACCACAAGTTATCTTGTTCGCCTGTTAAGTCGTTGCTTACATCCTGCACAACTAACTCATGTTTGAATAGGGGCAGCTGTAAACACCCCAAATTTGCCCTCACCCATTCACACCATGGCTTGTGATCTTCTCATATGCATAAACTCAACCATAGCATCTCATACCACATTTCTGATTCACTGCATTGCTTCTAAGTCATCTGCATCTAGGGTTTGTGATCTGATCCATCCCTGAGCCATTTGAGCCACTCCAAAGGTCTTCAATCATTTCAAAGGGTTCCATGTATGTTCAAGCATCATATTATATCCTCTCAAAAATGTCAAAAAATCACAAGAACTGAGATTGGCATGGAAGTAGAGCCAGGTTTGACTACACAGATGACCTAGAATTAGGGTTTTGGTTTCAACGGCCATAACTCCAAATTTTTTGGTCATTCTGGTTTCTATTGGTCTCTATATAGTATAGGGATCATACATATCAATTTTCATGAAGAAATTCCATGGGGAAGGCATCTAATCAAGAGTTGACTTCTTGAGCAAGTCAGTGTAAAATCAGGGCATTTGAGGCCCTCAATGACCCAAACAAAGGGTGTTCATAATCATTTTGATTATGTATGATCTTTATTTGATCATAGAAGATGTTAGAAGTTCACAAAATTGAATAATTTCAAGCCATTTGCAAAGTTGACTTTTTGGGAAAATGACTTGTAATGTAAACTTGCCATTTTGGGAAACTTTTTCAACCCTTGCTTTTTGATTCAAAAATGCTTCAAATGAGAAAACTTTGGTCATGAAAGTTGTAGAATGGATCATTCCCTTTTCAAAAAGTACAAGAACTTGTTCTAATTCATTTTGGATCAAAAGTTATGGTTTGTCAAAGTTGGGAAAAATCACATAATTTCAAGTTTTCTACCAAAGAGGCAAAATTGCAAAACCACTTGCCAAGACAAATTGTGCTATCAAATGGACTTCTAATCTTCATACAAACATAAACCAAGGCCTAAGGATCAGATTGCATCAAAAGTTTACTCATTTTCATGGCTTGTGGATCAAGAAATTTCAAAAGGGGCAAAGTGGAACAAAGTTGCAAAACATCCTTCAAACCCTAATCCACTTGCTGGCTGGCTTCAAAACTGATCCTATGGTCCTCCTCACTTCTTGCTGCGCAGGACACCCCTCTTGTCCTTGGCTAGCCATGAGCCCATACCTCTCTTACACAAAGATTGACTTTTTTGCAAGAGACCCATACCAATCACAATAGGGCACAACCACTCTTCTGACCTACCCAAGATTGATAAGTGGACCAAATACATCACAAGACAACACACAACTCATGCTGAAACTCTCCCCAAGCCATAGTTCAAGAAACTCACCTCTTATGCATTTTGCTTCGAATCACACAACACAGCCTTCAAACACAAAAACAAACTTCATAGAACATCTCAGCATGTTCCACTGATCACAAACCAACCATTGAAACAGCCCAAAACCTCACACAAACCAAACACGATTTCTCCCCCTCTTTGAACAGAACTCAGTCAATCTCACAAACTAGCCTAAATAAACTCCAGATAAGCTTTGCAAACACTTGAGGGAGGTCAGTAGAGTTGATTGGAAGCAAGGAACTGGTCCAGAAGCTCTTGGGTTGAAAGCTTCGATTCAGGTAGCCATGGAAATTCATTTTTCCAGAACTCTTATTTCTTGTTTCTAAATGATAAAGCATGCTCTCCTGATCACACTGAACCTTTTATTTTTGAAAATGATTGAGTTTTGAGGGTGTATGGATGTTCTGAAATTTTGTTCAGTTTTAGGTTTTTGTTCGAATCTTGTTGTTGATGATGAATAAATGAGATTTGATGCTGGATTCTTGTTCTAGGGGGTTTGGGGATCATTTCTGGAGATTTGGGGGGTTTGATTTAGCCTAGGGAGTGTTTTAGAAAAATCTCAGGGGAGAGCTGGCCGGAGAAGATGACCGGAGGTCTTCTCCGGCCACCTGAAAGTGATTAGAGTCTTAATTGCGTTTAGGGCAAAATTTGAATTTGGACCCTTGATCTTGTGGACTTTGGTTGACTCCCCGCGCGTATGGACGGCCAAGATCAGTCATTAAACCCTAATCTTTAATTAATTAAATTAATTTGAATTAATTAGTCAGAATGCATCTGGACCATTCCTTTACGCGCCAGTCAACTCCCTCCACCCAGCTTTGAATCTCAGCCATGGATTGCGCATACTTCTCATTAATTCATTTTTATTTTCATTTTATTTGATTTATTTTATACATTTAATTTAAAATAGCAAAAAACCTTTAAAAATTCTGAAATTTTTTGTCAAAGGTTTAATTAATTTTCAGAACACAAAAATATTTTTATTTTTATTTTTTGCATTGAAAATTATTTTTAAATCATTTAAAAGTTTATTTTTAATTAATTAATGAAAATTAATTGATTAAAAATACTTTTAGGTATTTAAAAATCACAAAAAATTCACATAGCATTTGAAAACATTTAGAAACATTGTCCCACTCTCAAACCAAATTTCTTTTATGATCTTGTTGCCTTTTGATAATTTTCTTTGGAATTAATTTCATTTCAAGGCAATATTTTGTTTCAAACTTCAAAAATTCATTTCTGCCTAACCATTGAGAGTTGGACAATTATTCTTTTTGCATTGCATCTTGCATAACATGTAGTTTATAGGATAAAATTGGTTTGAATTGATCTTGCATTTTCAATTTGTTTTGCGTTTTTCTTGTCAAGGTACCTTAAAACCCAAGCAATCGTAGGAAATTCATAACTCTCACTAGGTTAAGAGTTGGATCCCCTCCTTTGGGCAGTGAATTTGTGTAGGTTTAGGGTTCCTTTGATTGCATTTTCAAATTTTTATCATGTCATTTGCTTCTGGTTTTGGATTTTGCTTTGTGTGTTGATCATAAACCCTAATTTATGCCTTCCTTTGCATCCATCTTCCATTTGCTTGCATACCATGACTTGCCATGCCATTTTATGTATTCATTTGGTTCATAATACATCTTAGGACATATTAGAATCATGTTTGATCATTTCATCTTGCATTTGCCATGTTATATGTCCATTACATTTCATAACTTTTCATGTACATTCATGGTTCAAAACATGCTTCTCTTGCATCCATATATTTGTATGATCATTCTAATGCCTTGCCTCATGTTTGCATCATCTCTTAGCATCATTAACATCATAATTTTGCTTCTGGTTTTGGTTTGCATCATGACATTGCATCTCATTTTGCATTGCATTTCATTTCTTTTGCTAACTTTTCAGGTGGTAAGTTGTTTGAGAAGTGAATTTGCCTTCACTTCTCACATTCTCTTTTCATCTCTTTCATACTTCCCTTGCTGCATTTTGTATGTGTATTGGATTGATCTTGCTCATTCTTGTTCATCTTACCTTCTTTCTTCAAGCAACTTGTCTTCTTAAGTGAAGCAAGTTGTTTTGCTTCTCTTTGCTCCTCTCATCTGCTTCTCTCCTTGGTGGTTCCTTGAAGATTTCCTTCTTAAACCCCACAAACCCTAGGAATGAGCAAGCATGATAACAATTAGGGTTTGATCAGTCCCCCACTTAGCTTTTACCTTTGTGTCTCTTTGAGTCTTCTCCTCTCATCTCATAATCAGGGACTAAACCCTTAAGGCTTTAAGGCTTTGTGATTAAGCTTATGCCTGCATCCTTCTATTAGGATGGAGTGTATAACTTTAATCCTAAGTGTTAAACCCTTAATGTGTTTAAATCCTTTAATCAACTCACTTAATAATCATCAAGACATCAAGCTTGTAACTTGGGCCTTGCATTAGGGTTCTAATTCTTCCTTAATTGGTTAAGAAGGACTAACCCTAGTGTTAATGGACAAGTCCCCCTCAAGTTGTCTTACAAACCATAAAACTCACTTCTTCATCTTATCATTAACTAAAATCCATCTAATAAAGGCTTTGTTTTGTCATGAGGTTAATCCCTAATCATGGATTAAGTTGAGGAGTTTTCCTCAGCTTAAACATTCTCATCTATTATCCTTCTATTAGGATGGTGTAATGAGTCTGTTTAATCCCTGATTATGGCTTAATCTCATTACTTGACATTAAACAAAAACAACAAAAACATCTAAATAATCACAAGTAGGTTAATGATCTTAATCCTACATCATGGTGATTAAGTGTGAGATACTGACTTCACACTTAAGGTTTTCTCATTACCCCTAATCAGAGGGAGGATGTGATGAGTTTACTAACCCTTGGTTTAGGCTTAAGCTCATTAACTTATGACAAATTCAAAAAAGCAATAAAAGATTGAAAGCACCAAAAAAACAAACAATAATCGTCTCCTCCGGGATTCTTTTCTCATCTCATTCACTCATAAACGAGAACTCGCTTCTTCCGTCTAATGCAAGACAGTTTGTACCTGAGCCAGACAGGTCATACACGTGAGCATAAGCAAGTAAGCAGTTCACAAGTCAATTTATCTTTCTGTCTCTTTGGGTCGAACTACGGTGTTCTGACTTCCTCATTGCACGAGAGGATACGTAGGCATAACTTAACAGTTATCGAACAAAAGTCTATGTATATTCCCCCTCTTCTAGCTTTATTCTTTTTAAGTCTCATATTCTTGAGCATTTCACTCTTATTCTTGCACTAACACTTCTCTTATACACTTCACCTTTCTCTTACACTGACACTTGCATTCTTTCCAGCTATGATACACAAATTGCACAGACACTACCCCTTTAAAACACAAATCTTTCAAGCGTGGATCCCGTCGAGTACGGCGGACAATCTGGGTGCTAATACCTTCCCAGGTTGTAACCAACCCCCTTTCTCAGTCTCTCTGGTTCGCGACCGTCTTATCCATATCTTTTCTAGGTTTATGCAGCATTACCTTTCCTTCGGGATAAAAATGCCTAGCTGGCGACTCTATTCATTCTCTTCTCTCTTTCACCGACCGTTCGCGTCTGTACCCCTTCTGACCTGGTGTCATTTGGCGGGAGCAACACATATAACGATTTCTTAAGTTTATAAACATATTCTAGATGTTTTGGGTTTTCAAAACCAGGGGGTTGACGCACATAAACTTCTTCATCAATGTAACCATTTAAAAATGCACTCTTGACATCCATCTGATAGAGAGTGATGTCATTATTTATAGCAAAAGAAATTAAGAGTCTGATAGATTCTAACCTTGCGAATGGTGAAAAGGTTTATGTATAGTTTATTCCCTTTTGCTGACTATAACCTTGTGCAACCAATCGTGCTTTGTTTCTGAAAACTTCTCCTTGTTCATCCAGGTTGTTTCTGAAGAGCCTTTTGGTTCCAATAATGTTAAATACTATGGGTTTAGGAACGAGACCCCATACGTCATTCCTGGTGAATTGATTCAGTTCTTCTTGCATTGCAAGTATCCAATCATTATCTAAAAATGCTTAGTCAATGGAAGTGGGTTCAATCAGAGACACTAATACCATTTGGGATTCTTCAGAGTTTTTGAATAAAGATCTTGTTCTGATTGGATCATCTTTCTTTCCCATAATTTTATCTTCTGGATGAGCCATCGTGCTTCTGTAATGTCTTTTTAGAATGGGATCTCCAAACGTTGTTGTGGCATTTGTGTTTTTTTTTTTCTGTAGATGGCTATTCTTCAGATGTTATGATTTTCTTCCATACAATTTGAACTTCTATATCTGCAAAGGATTCATTATGCTTTGGCTTTTGGAGGCCAAGGTTATCATCAAATCTGACACAAAAAGATTCCACCACAATCGTGTTTCTGTGTTATATATTATGTATCCTTTCAAACATTCATAGTATCCTAATATGAAACATTTTTGTGCCTTAGAATCAAACATGTTAAGAGGATCATTAGTGTTCAGAATAAAACAAGTACATTTAAAAGGATAGAAATAAGAAATGTTGGGCTTTCTGTCGTTCCACAATTCATATGGAGTCTTCTCTAGAATAGTTCTTATAGAGATTCTATTCTAAATATAGCATGTTGTATTAACTGCTTCTGCCCAAAAGTGTTTAGCCATGTTAGTCTCATTGATCATGGTTTTGGCCATCTCTTGTAAAGTTCCGTTCTTTCGTTCTATAACTCCATTTAGTTGTGGACTTCTAGGACAAGAGAAATCTTGAGAGATGCCATTTTCATTAAAAAATAGTTCCAATTTTTTGTTTTCAAATTCTCCACCATGATCACTTCTGACTTTTACAATTCTAAACTCATTCATTTTGAACTTGATTGCAGAAGGTAGAAAATACAGAGATTGACTCGTCCTTGTGTCTAAGGAACTTTACCCAAGTCCATCTGCTATAGTAATCTACGATCACTAATCCATACTTCTTACCACTGATAGAAGCAGTTTTCAATGGTCCAAACAGATCTATATGAAGAAGTTCTAATGGTGTAGAGGTAGAAACAACATTTTTTTATTTAAAAGAAGGTTTAACAAACTTGCCTATCTGACATGCTTCACACAGAGCATCTGAGCTGAACTTCAAATTAGGAAGTCTTCTGACCAGATTGAGTTTATTAATTTGAGATATTCTTCTCATAATAACATGCCCCAATGTTTTGTGTCAGACCCATTTCTCATCGTTAACAGGCATAAGGCATTTTACATTCTGACTTTTTAGTTCAGAAAGTTTTATTTTGTAAATGTTGTTCTTTCTCTTTCCATTGAATATAATAGTTCCATCTTTCTGACTAACAGTTTTGCAGAACTTTTGATTAAAGATTATATCATAACCGTTATCACTTAATTAACTTACTGATAACGAGTTGTGCATTAATCCATCAACTAACAGAACATTAGATACATAGGGAAGAGTACCATTACCAATGGTTCCAGAATCAATAATCTTTTTGTTCTGATTACCTCCAAAACCTATGTAGCCTCCATCCTTAAGCTCAAGACTTTGGAATATATGATTTCTTCCGGTCATGTGTCGCGAGCATCCAGAGTCCAGGTACCAAGATTGGTGTTTCAATCTTGTTGTTAAATATATCTGTAACATAGAGGATTTTATCTTTGGGTACCCATATTTTTATGGGTCCTTGTTTGTTAGAGTTTACATAATTCTGATTAAGTTTAGATTTCTCAATAGAATTTGTAGAATAAGATGATTCACTAGTGTATTTTAAATCATGTTTGTGTCCATATGTGAAGTGAGAGTTTAAAGTTGTGTACTTTATGACCATATCATCAACTTTTTTAGATTGATGTCGTGCTTCTCCTTTAGGTTTAACGTATCATATGCCTCTTCTACCATTTCTGCTAACTCCATAGATCATTGAAGCAATTTTGCTTCTGTTTATGTTTTTAGCTAGAAATATTTGAAAACTGTGATCATACTGTTGTATGATGCTATCAGAGCTAGGTAGAAATTCTGAGTCAGATTCTTTATAAGCTTTATGTTTTTCATAAGAGTTTTCAATTTTTGAAATGATTTCTTTTAGCTCAGAGTTTTCTGCTTTTAGTTTCCTAGTTTCTTCAGATTCAGATACCAGACCATGTTTCAATTTTTTGTATTTGAATTGAAGTTTCTGATATTTTTCAAGAATTTCGGAGAGACTATCTTCTAATTAAGATCTAGATAGTTTAGAGAATACCTCTTTTGTTTCTGAGTCTGATCCAGATTCTGATGAGTTGGTATCATTTGATATGTTGGCCATTAAAGCGATGTTAGCATGTTCATCTTCTGATTCTGATTCAGCTTCAAAAGATTCCGAGTCATCCCAAATAGCCATAAGACTTTTCTTATTATCTCTTATGAATTTCTTCTTAGTCTTTTCTTTATGTAGTTTAGGACAGTCACTTTTGTAATGTCCATGTTCCTTGCATTCATAGCACACTACTTATTTGCTTCTTGATTTATTGTGGCCATAAGATGATTCAGAGTGACTTTTTGATCTTCTAGGGTTTCTAAATTGTTTTGTATATTCTTCTAGATTTGTTGAACCCTTCTAGAGAGGAGTGATAGTTCGTCTTCTTCTGATGAGCTTTAGATTTATTAAATTTAAGAGCAATCGACTTACCGTTCTTCTGGGGTTCATCTTCTTCAAGTTCTATCTCATGACTTCTCAGAGAGCTTATGAATTCTTCAAGAGATATTTCATTTAGATTATTTGATAGCTTTAGAGTAGTGACCATGGGTCTCCATGCCTTTGGCAAGCTTTTGACTATCTTTTTCACATGATCTGCTAGTGAGTATCCTTTGTCCAGAACTTTTAATCCAGCAACCAGAATTTGAAACCTTGAGAACATTTTCTCAATTGTTTCTTCTTCTTCTTCCAATTTGAACGCTTCATACATCTGAATGAGTGCCAGGGCTTTAGTCTCCTTGACTTGAGTGTTTCCTTCATGCGTCATTCTTAGAGGTTCAAACATATGTTTGGCAGATTCTCTGTTTATGATCTTCTCATACTCTGTGTATGAGATAGCACTCCAAAGAATTGTTCTGGCCTTGTGATGATTTATGAACTCTTTCTTTTGTTGGGCTATCATATTTTTCTTTCAATCTTCTGAATGTTGTCTCCAACTGGATGAGTGTGACAATCAGTTACCATATCCCAGCGATCTCCATCATGAGCCAGAAAGAAACTTTCTAAAACATCGTTCCAGTAGTCAAAGTTCTCACCATTGGACACTGGAGGTTTGCCATTAATCTTGTCATTCTGATTTCTGTTGCTGTTCTGGATTTGTTTTGCCATAATGTTTTTCTCTAGGATCTTTTTCTGTCACGGTTAAGTGTTAGTACCCAGAACCAGGCACTCTGATTCCAATTGAGGGGATGAAAAACACGAGAAATGAGGGGGGATTGAATTGGGGTTTTTAAAAAAAAGGCAATAAACACAACAAATTTATCCTGGTTCGTTTGAACTCAAACTACATCCAGTCCACCCGCCAAGGTGATTTTGCCTCTCTCTCAAATGAGGTCTTAATCCACTAATCAATATTTGATTACAAACACAGAGACATACTGTCAATGTCTTCTTGATTCTACTAACTAAGACTTTAGTCACTCAAGGAAAAACAATTATCTTAGATTACAATGTGTATGATCTTGTTTCTAAATAGCTATTATCACAACTATGATATTTTTACACAAAATTAATACAATAAAGAGTAAAGAAAAATATGAATGTTTGTATATGCACGCTAGTGTGTTGTTCATTTTTCTTCCAAATAACTCCTTTATATAAATATATATTTTTGATCTGTTGGAGACACCAAGAGGTATTTTTGGATGAAGATATATGTTGTTAAAGAGGTTAAAATAGAGATTTTGTCTTATAACTGTTACTTATTGATACTCATTAAATGAGGATGATGCTTGAGATCAGAGTTTAATTTGCATGAGAACATCAAAGTCTATTTGTAATGCAGATGGTGCTAAGAGTGTGATAAATAATCAGATCATCCGTATTTCTTTCAGTGAAGACTTCTTGTTGTTGCGTCAGAACTTCTATCAGTGTGAATAATTTCTTACTTACCATTAGAACTTCCCGCACATTAAAATAAATAATTTTAAGGAGCATATTTTGTTCTTTTTAAAATAAAGTAACATTTGTTATCATCAAAACTAATTAGAGATAGTAGAATCAATTCTTGTTCTAACCATATTTTATTATCTTTGCTTTAGTATGAGGTGAAGAAAGGTAATTTTGGCAAACAATTCTATTCTAAGTAAGCAACAACAGTTTAAGAAAACAACAAGAAGTTAGAAAGAGCAAAGATGGCTCAGAAGCCAATAATAGAGATTAAACATATGGATTCCTATGGAATTTGTGTTGTTGATTAATTATCTATTTATTTTATACACAAAGTAGGACTTGAATGTTGAAAAGCTGCATATAGCCTAGAAAGTAATTTACCGGAATAAAGCTCAATCTAGTTGCTAGTGTATTAAATATTTATTCATAAAGATGAAAAAGAAAAGGAGATGAGATTTGTAAAAAAATGCTCATGAATCTCTATTTAGGAGATTAAAAACTGTTTAAGAAACAATTGGTGGGTTCAGGACTTATACGGAAGCCTGACGGGGTTTTTTAAAACAAATCGGAGAAAGTTTAAAATAGAAAGAAATGAGTCCTACCTAAACACAAATGATTCCTCATGACACATATTTTTACAATTCATTTTGTAAAAAAATGGTTATGTGTAAATATATTCAGAAAGAAAGATTCACAAATGAAAACTTAATGCGGTGAAAAAGGGGATCGCGCTGAGTTTTTGAAAATGGATCAGATGGACCCTAATGGTTCATTTTTCAAAAAATGATGGGTCTTACACTCTAATTAAGGGTGATAAAAATCAAAACCCTAGTTTTTGGTATATTTGATATTTTAAATATAAAAATATTTAAAATCTTTGATAAATTTCAAACATAATTGAAAAACAAGTTGAAACCTTGAATCATTGTTTGAAAAATCATGTTTTATCCATGAGAAAACTTAAATGTCATTTATATTTAAAAAATCAAGTGAAAGAAATGAATTTTAAAATGTTTAGAAACAAATAAAATTAATTCTTTATGAAAATATTAAATATATTAAAAAATATATTTTTTGGTGATTTTTTCATGGAATAAAATATTTAAACATTTTTGGGAATTAATGAAAAAAGAATCATTTTAAAACTCAAATTAATCAGAGAAAAATTAATTTTGGATTGAATTAACTAAAATCACATAATTCAAATATTTGAATTTTCAAAAAACGGTGCCAAGAACATGGGAAGAACACGCACGTGTTCTTCATGTTGCCCAGAAATGGGAATTTTGCAAAATCCTCCATATCTCACTAAATATGTAATGAAATAAAATGAAATCAACATCAATCTTGCTCGTTTTTAACTCACGAACACCATGCTACCAATTAATTTCATTTATTTTTAGTGTATAATGAAAAATCAGTGAAGCACATTGAAGAACCCCAATTTGGCCTGAGCCTCATTAAATTCTACATGATGATGATTTTGTGAAATTGATTAAGGGGATTTACTTAGAATATGATTACGCATATATGTCAAAACGATAGTGCGAGGAAATATGCATGGATTATAATTTAGCCAAGTTTGAGGCTAAACTGAACTTGAGCTTGCAGTTGGAGATGTGATTTCGAGTTGGAGGTGTTCCAGAGATGTTGTAATGATCTGGGCAGCTTCCCTACAGCATATGGAGTGTGTTTGAACATTTAAACTTGATTGCAAATGGCTGGATCAAGTTCTGATCTTCAAGTTGTAAAAACAAGGTTTCTTTGAGGTTTTGAAAAGTGATTTTTTGTAGGAGGTGTTTCGAAGGTTATCTAAGTGTTTGAACACCTCATAAACATCATATGTGATGTTTTTGAGCAATTGGTTTGAGGTGATTGTGGCCACAACTAAAAAACTAGTAGTGATTACTCAAAGTATTAAGTTTTGAGTCTTTAGGAGCAAATGAGAGAAAACTTGGAGATCAGAGGCTTTGGTGTAATTTTTATGATCAAATGAGATCTCTATTTATAGGAAAATATATTGAGATTACTTAGCCCTTAAGTCTTAAAGGCAAGAGGTCACAATTCTGAGTCATGCTTTGCGAAAATATCTCTAACACATGGAATGATGAACTTCTCAAATAACTCAGCTATTGCAGGAGAAAAGTTCACATTCCTCGGAATTTTTCTACTTGGATTGTGTCCACCTATTTCTTGTTGAACAAGAAATCCAAGAATATGCCATTTTGGAGCTTGGTGACCTTTGGATAAAATGCATAAGTGTTGAAATTCATAAATGCCATTTATGGGAATTCCTTGGATCAATCATGAATTTGCATGTTTGATCAGGTTTGTAATGATTGCTAAGATGCTTAAGACCACTTGACATTGTCCTTTGACTCAAAAAATCATATTTCAAAAGTTTGTGAAAATCAATTTTTTGCAAAACAGTCTTGAATGGTCACTTTGATCCATGATTTTTTCATGTAGAAGAAAGATCTTTTCAGGCCAATTGATTCTTTGAATTGTTGGCAACATTTGCAACAACATTGGTGTTTTAAGAAGGGTCTGAATTAACTTGGAACTTGATGAAAAATCCCTCAGAGTTTTGGTGTTTTGCTGATTTTGTACTTAGACAAAATTTGTCTAAGTGTTGAAAATCAATAGTTTTCTTGATTTTGATCCAATCATAATTTAAAATCTATGAAGAATTGGAGTTTCTTGTAGTTGAATAATTTGTATATTATAATGAGATCTTTCATTTGAGCTTTGGTTCACCAAAATATGATGCTTGGATCACAAGTTATGATGCTTGGAAGTAGGCTACTTGAACACTTTTTTCCATAACAGAAAAATTTATGTTTCAAAGATTACCCCTTTTACAAGTTATCTTCAAATTTCTGATTTTTTGTGATCAAATGCATTCATGGACCATATATTCTTATTATATAGGTCATGAGGAGTATTTTGGATGAAAAAGTCAAACTTTGACTTTTTGGTCCTGGTGGAAATTACACTAGATACCCCTGGTTTTCTGATTTTTTGACAGGATATCCTATGAGGTATTTTAACCTTATGAATGGACTTACATGATGTATATGATCTATTTAGACCATTCCCTATGGTATTGTCTCTTGTCCAGATGAAAATCTTGACTTTGGGATCCTCGATTAGTTAGAAACCCTAATATGGGCACTATGAAACCCTAATCTTAGAATCCTTGATCTTTGCACCTTTTGTACTTGTAAATGACTTATCAAAGTCATGTCATCCTTTATTGATGATGCATGGAATCCTTGGCTCCTTTTTCCATGAAAAATTCATCTGGAGGGCTCAGATGACTAAAACCCTAATTAGTGGTTTTGACGGCTCGAGGCCCAGATCACTGGAATTTTTGTACAGTCTTTGAATGATTTTCCATCATTTGAGATTCCTTTACCCTTTTATAATGATTGAAAGGTTATAAATCGTATGTATTAATGATTGGTCCTTTTCCTGAATCCTCCGAAGGACTCAGGAATCCCGGTCCATTGTGGGGATACTGTTCAAACCAGTCTGGCACAATCCTCTGGTTAATGGATTTCCTCTAATGAAGCATATATCTTTGGGTCAAAATTTAGGGTATGACAGATGCCCCTATTTAATCTTCTTGGACCCGAAGATACAAACGATGAAAGAATTGGGAGATTCGAGGTACAAAATGATTAAATACCTTAGAATTCCCAAATTTTGATCCTAAGATGCCAGGTTGTTCATCATGTCAGTAATCTTGAGGTTGCAAAGGTTTGGTTACAACATTGTTGTAGAGGTTCAAGTTATCCAAACTTGAAAACTGATGTTCTATCCAAGAAAGAACTGGAGAAAAGACCCTTTTTCAAGTGGGATAAATGCAAGCATGATTATGCAAATGTAAATGCAAATATAATTATGAATGTATGAATGAATGCGTATGCTGACAAAATAGAAACGACACATAAGTTGTCAAGACAAAACATGTAATACTTGGCCGATACAGAGTTGGTAATATCACTATGTCTTGGCTGAATCGCTCATCATAGAGGGAGCCCTTGTTTCTTTTGATTTCTAGAGACATGGCTCTACGGGGAGACATAATTTCATCCTTGTGGGATATTCCATAAGTTTGGTTACTTTTGAAGCAACTGAATGATTTTCTTTAACGTTCACAGACGAAGGAAAATTGCAAATTTCAAATTGAGAAACAAAAGTGAAATAAATTCAATTTAATATCAAGAAAAAGACAAATTATTTTTGAAAATGTCATTTTGTAAAGCAGATAAAAAATGGTAATCAACCGAAGGTGTAATTCCACAGAGTATTTACAAAGTAGAAAATGGTAAATTATTGGGAAAAAGGCTACATTGAAACATCATGATCCTTATCCTTCTACCAATTCCGAGTTTAGAGTCTTCAGAGCTTCTGCTAATGATGACTTCTATGAGTGACTTTCTTCTGATGATCCAATCTGGTTGGATGCAGTTACTTGCCATGAATTCTTAACATTTTTCCTAGATTTCTCTAGTGGGATATATTATTATTTTTTGAATGTGTCTAATTTTTGCCTAGATCTCCCTTTTGGGTTTTCAATCACCCAACACACTCATTTTTGCCTAAGTCGCCTTTTCGGATTTTCAACTTAGTGAGCTATTTTTTTAATTTCCTTTAGGTGAAGTATTTATATATTGCATCAACATTCGTAGGATAAGTGAATTCTTCACCGTCCATTGTTGCAACTATTAGAGCACCTCTTGAGAAGGCTTTATTGACCATATATGGGTTATCATAATTCAGAGTCCATTTTCCCAAAGAGTCGGTGATAAATGATTGGATTTTCTTGAGCATGATATTTCCTTTTTTGAAGACACGAGGTTGAAATTTCTTGTCGAATGCTCTCTTCATTCGTTGCTGATTTAATAGACCGTGATAGAGGGCAATCATTTGTAGTTACAAAGATAGCCTAAGAGGGGGGTGAATTAGGTTATCTAAAATTTTCTCGGTTATTTTATCAGTGGATGGATTTTTATCGTTTAAGTGTCTAAGAAATGAAAGTGGTAATGCAGAAAGTAAAATGACACAAATGTTTATCCTGGTTCCCTTCACAATCTGAAGGTACATCCAGTCCCCTTACACCTCATAAGAGATTTTCACTATAGTTTCAGATTGTACAACCTATCACACCACAAACCGGTGAGACCTACTATCTAACAACTATACATCAAATAGTGTGCAAGAACAATCCTCTTGCAAACACTAACCCTTGCGTCCAACAAACCTGGATCGCAAGTCAAGATAGAAATAATTATATGAGTTTGTTTTTGAGAATAAAAAGAATTATACAATATCAATACAAGATTGATTTTCTCCTTTTAATCAAAATTCACTTCACAATATCAATGCAAGTGTTCAATATCTATGAATGTGAAATTGTATGAACAATATGAACACTTTTGAAATATTTGAAAATATTCAGAAATAAGTGACTTTGATTGAATGAAAATTCTATGATGAAATGTTTGGAGGTATCTTTCACATTTGAAAAATTCAGAATATATATGTTTCAAAAACACCCATTCAAAGGGGTATGAATTGTTTATGAAACAATCAATGAAAAGGTATAATATTCAAAAATTATTTCAAATGAAAAGAAACAAAAATTTCAAAATTCGTTCAGTGTTAACCGGTTAACCAAAAGGGGTAACCGGTTAACGCTGTAACGTTAACTAAGAATATTGAAATATTTGAATCGTTAACCGGTTAACCAAATTGGTTAACCGGTTAGCACTGTTAAAACTCAGAAAAATATTAAGTTTAAAGTGTTAAACCAGTTCAAAATAATTTCTAAAAGGTATATGCAATGCTTATCATGAAAACCAATATTTGAACACTTGTATATCAATTTAGATGTGAGTTTTGATATACCTAAGTCTTGTGTCCAAGTCTTGAAAGTTATCGAACATTTGCATACGGAGCTTGATTTGCATGATAACATTTCCATTGAGTGATGCATATCCTTGTTCTTGATCTTATTGAAAGCTTGACTTTTTGCAAACACGGAATGACCTTGAATCTTGTTGTCTTTATCAAAATCTTTACATTGAAGTATGCTTCTACATTCTCCCCCTTTTTGATGATGACAACCAAATGAGTTTGCGCGATAGCTTTGATCAATGTTATGAATAAGCTTTGCTTCCCCCCCTATGTTTAGCAACTCCCCCTATTTTAACAGAGGCAAAATTCTGCACAAAGAGATATTAGAGGCTTTCAAACCATAACAAGCACTATCAGCATATATGTAAGCATACAAGCAATAAGTAATCAAGCAAGGCATATGAAACATGCAATGAATTAAAATTATAAACAGATAAACATTAAAGAAAGATAATAAAAATAGACCCATACTGTACGCTCCTGAGAATCAAAATTTTGGAAGCGTTAACCGATTTTGTTAACCGGTTAACGAACAAAAAATACAGTTTTTACGAAAAATCCAGCATCATGTTCTAGAGGAAATAGGAAACGTTTTTCACATAAATCTTTCACAAAGTGTTAGCACACGACATAACGCAACTTTTGATCAAAAAATATTTTGAAACCGATAATTTTCGGGTATCCAAAAGAGAGAAAAATAAAAAACGGCGAAAAGTGAGTGGTAGCATTTTGTAACATAAAAGTGAGAATAAACATTAAGCAACTAAACCACATAACAAGTAATTTTAAGTTAAGATTAGATGTCACCTTCATCAAGAATTCCAAGTTCTTGCCGAATCTTGAAGAATGGTTCTTTCGCCAATGGTTAAGTGAAAATGTCGGCAAGTTGGTTGTGTGTATCCACGAAAGTAACATCTACATCTCAGTTGAGCACATGATCTCGAAGGAAATGATGTCGGATGTCTATGTGCTTTATCCTTGAATGTATGACCGGGTTCTTTGTGATATTGATGGCACCTGTGTTGTCGCATCGAAGAGGAATGAAACCAAGATCTACACCAAAATCAAGGATTTGTTTCTTAAGCCACAAAATCTATGCACAACAATTTCCTGCTGCGATGTACTCTGCTTTGGCCGTGCTAAGTGCAACGCATGCTTGCTTCTTACATTCCCACGACACTAGTGCATTCCCGAGAATGTGACAAATTCCACTTGTGCTTTTTCTATCGGTCTTACATCCTGCATAATCAGCGTCAGAATAACCAATTAAAGAACATGTACTACCTTTTGGATACCATAGTCCTACATTCGTTGTTCCTTTGAGATACTTCATAATCCTCTTCACGGCGGTGAGATGCGATTCGTTTGGATTTGCTTGAAAGCGTGCACACAAACAAACACTAAACATAATGTCAGGACGACTTGCCGTCAGATATAATAATGAACCGATCATACCTCGATACTTTGTGATATCAATTGAAGTGCCGGATTCATCTTGATCAACGTACGTTCCGGATCCTGTCGGAGTGGACATCACCTTGCAACTATCCATATCGAATCTTTTCAATAATTCCTTGCAATACTTAGATTGGTTGATGAAGATGCCATCCTTTGTTTGCTTGATTTGAAGTCCAAGGAAATAGTTCATTTTCCCATCATGGACATCTCGAATTCTCCTTGCATCATAAGTGAAAACTCTTCGCAAAGAACTTTGTTTATTGATCCGAAGATGATGTCGTCGACATAGACTTGAACCAATAAGGTGTTACCCTTGAAATTCTTTATGAACAACATCTTGTCAACCTTTCCTTTTGAAAAACCCTTCTCACATAGGAAGTTGTTGAGGCGGTCATACCACGCTCTTGGTGCTTGCCTTAAACCATAAAGAGTCTTCTTCAACTTGTAGACATGAGAGGGATTCTTGAAGTCTTCAAAACCTGGAGGTTGTTGTAAACACACCAAATTTGCCCTCACCCATTCACATCATGGCTTGTGATCTCCTCATATGCATAAACTCAATCATACCATATCATATCACATTTTTGATTCACTGCATAGATTCAAAGTCATCTGCATCTAGGGTTTGTGATCTGAGCAATCCAAGAGCTTCTTGAGCCACTCCAAAGGTCATCAATCACTTCAAAGGGGTCCATGTATGTTCAAACATCATATTATATCCTCTCAAAGTCAATAATGTCAAAGAATCACAAGAACTGAAAATGGCATGGAAGCAAAGCCAGGTTTGACTGCACAGATGACCTAGAATTAGGGTTTTGGTTTCAAAGGCCATAACTCCAAATTTTTTGGTCATTCTTGTTTCTATTGGTCTCTATATGGTATAGGGAGCATGCATATCAATTTTCATGAAGAAATTCAATGGGGAAGTCATCTGATCAAGGGTTGACTTTCTAAGCAAGCCAGTGTAAAATCAGGGCATCTGAGGCCCCCAATGACCCAACCAAAGGGTGTTCTTCATCATTTTGATTATGTATGATCTTTATTTAATCATAGAATATGTTGGAAATTCACAAAATTGAATAATTTCAAGTCATTTGCAAAGTTGACTTTTTGGGAAAGTTGACTTTTAATGAAAATTGCCATTTTGGGAAACTTTTTCAACCCTTACTTTTTGATTCAAAAATGCTTCAAATGGAAAAACTTTGGTCATGAAAGTTGTAGAATGGATCATTCCCTTTTCAAAAAGTACAAGAACTTGACCTAATTCATTTTGGATCAAAAGTTATGGCTTGTCAAAGTTGGCAAAAATCACAAAATTTGAAGTTTTCTACCAAAGAGGCAAAGTTGCAAATTCACTTGCCAAGGCAAATTGAGCTATCAAATAAACTTCTAATCTTCATACAAGCATGTACCAAGACCTAAAAGTCAGATTGCACCAAAGGATCACTCATTTTTATGACTTATGGAGCAAGAAATTTCAAAGGAAGCAAAAGTGAAGCAAGTTGCAAAAACTCACTCAAGTTTGAATCCACTTGCTTGCTGACTCCACAAACAATCCTAGGGCTCTCCACACATCTTGCTGCGCAGGACACCCCATCTGTCCTTGGCTAGCTAGCAACCCATACCTCTCTTACACAAGTTTGACATTTTGGCAACTTGAGCCATACCAATCACAGCAGTACACATCAACTCATCTGACCAATCCCATTTGTTTATACAAACCAAAAGCAAGCCAAAACACATAACACACAAGCCTGAAAGCACCAAGAACACAGCTCTCTCATTTCCACCCCATTTTGCAAAAGCTTTCGAAACACTCTCCACAAGTTGCAAACATACAAACCAACTTCACAAACCAACTCAGCATACTTCACTGGTCACAAACCACCCATCACCATAGCCTGAAACTCACTGAATCAAAAACACGATCACCACCTTCCCTTGAACAGAACTTCTGCCATCTCTCAAGCCAGCCATCAACAAGAGTTGTGAAGCATCCCATTGAGTTCAGGAGGGTCAAAGGAGTGAGTTTGCATAAGAGCAAGGGTCAGAAAGCTCCTGTTCGAAGAACTTCAGCTCAGGTATTCACCAAGAACAAATTTTCCAGAACTCATTTTACTTGTTATAAACTGATTCTATATGATATCCTGATCATCATGATGTGTTTAAAAATGAAAATGGTGGAATATTGAACATGTATGAGCTGTCTGAAACTTTTTGCCCTAAAATTGTTTTGTTTCGATTTGTTTGATTCTTGATGAAAAAATGATGTTTGTTTGGGGGTTTTGATTCAGTGTTGAATGGGGATTGATTCTGGGCAATTAGATTTCATTTTTATTACGTGTAGAGAGAGTTAGAGATTTGGCTCGTCGGAGAAGATGACCGGAACCACTGTTCCGGTCATCTGAAAGTAATTAGGGCATTTAATTAGGGCACTAATCATAATTAGAAAATTTGAATGATGGCTGTCCAGATGCGCGCCAGGTCAATTCGCGCGCGTGTGAGTTCAAACCTCAGCCCTTGATCTTGCTGACTTTCCCATTTTCAGTTTAATTTCATTTTATTTTTCATTTAAATTCATTTGTTTTCTTCATGAAACCTTTAAAATCATTTAGAAACATTGTCCAACCCTTAAACCAAATTTCTTTTTTGATCTTGATGTCTTCTGACAATTTTTCATGGAATTAATTTCATTTCAAGGCATTATTTTGATCCAATCTTTGAAAATTCATTTCTGCCTAGTCTTTAAGATTTGGACTTTGATTCTTTTTGCATTGCATCTTGCATATTATGAATTTTGTAGGGTTAAATTGGCATGAATTGATCTTGCATTTTCCATTTGTTTTGCCTTTTTCTTGTCAAGGTACCTTGAAACCCTAGAAATCTTAAGAAATTCATAACTTTCACTAGGTTAAGAATTGGATCCCCTCCTTTGGGCAGTGAGTTTGTATAGGTTTAGGGTTCCCTTGAGTGCATTTTAAATTTTTTATCTTGATGTTTGCTTCTGGTTTTGATTTTTGTTTTGTGCATTGATCATAAACCCTAATTTGGGTTTCCTTTTGCATTCATCTTGCATTTGCTTGCATACCATGACTTGCCATAACATTTTGTGCATCCATTTGATTCATTAGACATCTTAAGACATATTAGAAGCATGTTTGATCATTGCATCTTTCATTTGCCATTTTGTATGTCATTTGCATTTCATAACTTTTCATGTATGTTCATGGTTCTAAGCAAGCTTCTCTTGCATCCATATGTTTGTATGATCATCCCCATGTCTTGTTTCATGTTTGCATCACCTCATAGCATCATTATCATCACACACATGCCTCTGGTTTTGGTTTGCATCATGCCATTTCATCTCATTTTGCATTGTATTGCATTTCTTTCACTAACTTTTCAGGTGGTAAGTTACTTTGAGAAGTGAATTTGCCTTCACTTCTCACATTTTCTTTTCATCTCTCTTATGCATCATTGCTGCATTTTGTCTTGTGTTTGAGATTGAGCTTGCCCATTCTTGTTCTTCTTACTTTCTTTCCTCAAGTGACTTGTCTTCTTAAATGAAGCAAGTTACTTTGCTTCTCTTTGTTCCTTTCATCTGCTTCCTGGTGGTTCCTCTGAAGATCTTTCTTGTAAACCTCACAAACCTTAGGAACAACCAAGCATGACAATAATTATGGTTTTGATTAGTTCCCCCATTTAGATTTTACCTTTGTGTCTCATTGAGTCTTCTCTTCTCATCTCATAATCAGGGACTAAACCCTAAAGGCTTTAAGGCTTTGTGATTAAGCTTATGCTTGTATCCTTCTATTAGGATGGAGTGTATAACTTTAATCCTAAGTGTTAAACCCTTAATGTGTTTAAATCCTTTAATCAATTCACTTAATAACCATCAAGACATCAAGCTTGTAACTTGGGCCTTGCATTAGGGTTCTAATTTTTCCTTAACTGGTTAAGAAGGACTAACCCTAGTGTTAATGGACAAGTCCCCCTCAAGTTGTCTTACAAACCCTAAAAATCACTTCATCATCTTATCATTAACTAAAATCCACTTAATAAAGGCTTTGTTTTGTCAAAAGGTTAATCCCTAATCATGGATTAAGTTGAGGAGCCTTCCTCAGCTTAAAAACTCTCATCTATTATCCTTCTATTAGGATGGTGTAATGAGTTTGTTTAATCCCTGATTATGGCTTAATCTCATTACTTAACACTAAACAAAAACTCCAAAAACATCTAAATAATCACAAGTAGGTTAATGATCTTAACCCTACATCACGGTAATTAAGTGTGAGATGCTGACTTCACACTTAAGGTACTCTCATTACCCCTAATCAGAGGGAAGATGTGATGAGTTTACTAACCCATTGGTTTAGGCTTAAGCTCATTAACTTATGACAAACATCCAAAAGCAATAAAAGACTGAAAACTCCAAAACGAACAATAATCGTCTCCTCCGGGATTCTTTTCTCATCTCATTCACTCACAAACGAGAACTTGCTTCTTCCGTCTAATGCAAGACAGTTAGCACCTGAGCCAGACAGGTCATACACTTGAGCATAGATAAGTAAGCAGTTCACAAGTCAATTCATCTTTCAGTCTCTTTGAGTCGAACTACGGTGTTCTGACTTCCTCATTGCACGAGAGGATACGTAGGCATAACGTAACAGTTATCGAACAAAAGTCTCTGTATATTCCCCCTCTTTCCAGCATTATTCTTTTAGCCTCATGATCTTAAGCATCTTATTCTTGTTCTTACACTGACACTGTACATTTATACACTTCACATTTCTTTTACACTGACACTTGCATCCTTTCCAGCTTTGATACACAGATTACACTGACACTACCCCTTTAAAACACAAATCTTTTAAGCGTGGATCCCGTCGAGTGCGGCGGACAATCTGGGTGCTAATACCTTCCCAGGTTGTAACCAACCCCCTTTCTCAGTCTCTCTGGTTCGCAACCGTCTTATCCATATCTTTCTAGGCCTATGCAGCATTGCCTTTCCTCCGGGATAAAAATGCCTAGCTGGCGACTCTTTTCTTTTCTTGTGAGTTCACTCCTGTGTGTTCTCACATCCTCTTTTCGCCGACCGTTCGCGTCTGTACCTCATTTGAGTTAAGTCTCATCTTTTGGGAGCGACAGCTTGGCGACTCTGCTGGGGAACCTTATACTGCAACCAGGGCTTCTGGTTCTTTTTGTGGGTTCCTCCTAGAGCTTGTTTGATTTGTGTTTACTGGGATGTTATGTGCTATTTGTGCTTGTATATTTATTTTTATTTCTTTATGTACAGTTGTTTTACTGCTTTCTTTACAACTTTATATACATCATACTGTCATACTGTTCTGGCTGGATCTGGTTTTGTTGCTTTGGTGGGTGGGGTTCTATTGAGAGTTGAGGTCCTATACCTGGGACCTGAGTGACACCTAGGCTAGAGTGGTTCATGTTCTTTCCTATTCCATTTCGGTCTGGTGCGGGAATATGAAACACGGTTCAGATATGGGTTTCTTCTTGAGAACTCTGTGCTACAGATTTCCTGTAGTGCTAGGGCTATCTGGGAAGCCTGCTAAGTCTGGATGACCTTTTTATGACCTTCAGAAACTGAGGTGAATTAGAGGAGGATCTTTTATGGTTATTGTAAACACTGTTCCTCCGGGTTGGAAGTGTTTACACTTCTCATAACTGATCCAAGTCTGAGGATCCTTGTTTTAGAACACCACCTGTGAGGGGGTTGGGATGTTTACAGGTTTGCAGGTACCCTTGACCTCAGCATACCCTGTTACTTTGTTTTGATTAAGAGTACTCCATTTTGGAACAGTTCTTGTGATTTTTAACCCTGGACATGTGACTCTTTATTTGAGTCCCCCACCTTGGTTACTGGGTTTATGAACCTCCATCTGGATTTCTTGAACATACATGGACTTATATCAAAGCAGTAATCAGATCCAGCTTGATCACAAACCCTTGCATACCATTTGCATACATCATTATTGCATCATTTACCATTTGCTTATTTGTTTTTCAGGGTATCCATATTATATTTTGGCTTGGTTTTGACCCCTTCACCAACATAGACCCCTGTTCATCAGCTACTTGCTTCAGTCACCTGTATCACCAGCATCAGCCTGTCAGTGGCCCATCTTCAGTATTATTCTCCATCATCAGCACCTGTCTCAGCTCTTCTTTAGCAACATGGCACCCAAGAAAAGCAACATCTCATATCATTTCTTTGAGCATGAACTGACTAGCATCAGGAAGATCCAGGCCCTTATTACTCCAGACCATATACCACTATTCAGAGAACATTATGGAGGCATCCTTGATGTGGTTATGGATTTAGACCCTTCCCAGAGGAGCTTGATTCACACTTGTCTACAGTTCTATGATCCTCCTCTGAGGTGCTTCACCTTCCAGAATTTTCAGTTGGGACCTTTATTGGAAGAGTATTCATCACTGGTTGGAGTACCTATCAGAGGTGGTATCCCTTTCAACCCAGAAATGGTTTTTCCCAGCAATGAAGAAGTAGCTAAAGTACTGTATCTGGAACCTTTTCTGATTGAGCAGAACATGACAACCAAGGTTGGAATCTCTGGTCTACACTTGGATTTCTTGACTTCTCAGGCCATCCTGAAGGCCTCCTTGGGAGAATGGAAGGCAGTCTGTGCTTTGTTAGCCCTC
Source organism: Lathyrus aphaca (assembly GCA_963966055.1). NCBI lineage: Eukaryota > Viridiplantae > Streptophyta > Magnoliopsida > Fabales > Fabaceae > Lathyrus > Lathyrus aphaca. The sequence continues at coordinate 296,228,947 of OZ014524.1, forward strand.
AGCATATATGGGGTTATACTTTTTGCAGATGAGCCTAAGTTTATTAGCAAGAATGCCATTCACCTTTTCATTCTGAGGAACCCAGTGCCCACCTTACTGTGAGATTTCTACTACTCTATTCATCAAAGGAATGAAAAGCAGAGAGGAAGATTGGTGAGATGTTGTGCTCCCCTGTTCCATACCTGGCTGCTCAAACACTTGCCCAAGACTGATGCATTCTTGAATCCTCACCAATAGAAGAATTGGGCTAGAAGACTCATTGCTTTGACCTCAGATGACATCAGGTGGTGCACTCAGAGCACCAAGGGCAGGGACATCATTACTAGTTGTGGGCAGTTCCCCAATGTACCTCTGATAGGAGTGAAGGGTTGCATCAACTACAACCCACTGCTATTCAAAAGACAATTGGGCTATGCATTGGTCCACCCTCCTAAAGCACAAGGCTTGGCTGAAACCCTTTATTGTGAGGTTAAGCCTAATCTGGCTGTTGTCAGGCAAGCATCCTGGGCTTTGGACAATGTCCAGACCAAGGGGATGGCCATTCTTGGGAGATGCAACAATGTGGCCTCAGCTCAGTACTATGAGTGGTCTCATGCCAGGGCTCAAATTTCTGGGATGCCCTTCACCATTGAGGATGCACCTGGACCATCCACAGCACCACCTCCAGCCACTGTCAGCTTAGAGGAATTTGAGAAGCTGAAAGAGAGGAATGAGAACCTGACTCAAGCTCTGCAAAAGACCCTCTGAGAGAGGAGTGATGGTCGTCTGAACATTGAAAGGTTGGAAAAGCTTAAGGTGAAGCATCTAGCCAGGATTGAGAAGTCAGAGGACTACATCAAGAAGTCAAGGGCTGGAGAGCAGATTTTGAAGAATTCCTGTAAGGAGGCTCAGTTCCAGAAGGCCAGGACTGATTTGTATCTGAAAGAGAGTCAAGCTAGGTGGGTCAAGATCACCGAAGCTCGTACTCAGGAAGATAAGAGGACTCAGGACAAGATTGAGCAGCTGGAGGCCAGTGCAAAAGAGCAACAGGAAGCCCTGCTAGCAGCCCAGAAAGAGATCTCAGAGTTGAAGATTAGGGCTGGTGTGAAGAGGTCAAAGGACTAGGGCAGACACAAGAAGCTAACTGCTGCTATTGCCACCAGGAATCTTCTCATCAGGAATCTCACAGAGCGTCTAGCTGATCCAGTAACTGAAGCACTTCTAAAGGAAGTTCAGGAGGATGAGTTTGGTCTTGGTGTCTGACTTTTTGCTTGTTGTTGCTTTCATTTCATTGTACTTTTCCTTTTTTATGTTGTATTTTGACCCCTCAGGGGCATGTATTGTAAAAAAACAAACTATGTATCTTTCACTTTTTGTAATATATCCATTAGTTTGTTTCATTTGAATCTCTCTCTCCTAAGCAACATCAAAGAGCATCTTCCTCGGGGTCTGGAAAGGTCAAAACCAAGTGCCAAGCCGGATACCTTGGAGAAAAATAAGCATACTGCATTGCATACTAACCTTTTGTTTTGTTTTGTAGGCTTTTGTTTTGTTTGTTACTAACTCTGTTGTGATTCAGGAACTATTGCTCGCCGTTGGGTGTTCCCACTCAACCGTCCGCACAGATATCCTACCCGCAACAACCTTCCGGGTATACAGATGGACCAGGTACAACAGGATCTTACAGAGGTCAGGGCTCAAATGGCCAATGAGAGACTGGAAATGAGAAATTAGATGACCCAGTTTATGGAAGTGATGAATGGATTGGCACAGAGCCAAGAAATATTAAGAGCATTGGTAGAGAGGCAGACTCAGGAAGACCCCCATCTAGGGACTGGTGGAACAAGCAACAATGAGAGGGTTCAGCCTCATGTCAACCCACCTGTGTATGGGCCTCACCTTCACCCAGAGATCAACATCCCTGCTAATGTGCAAGGGAATGCTACTACAGGCAGAGTACTACAAGAAGACCCCCAAGAAGATCAGTTCACTGTGATGGGAGCTGGGGATGAAGCCTATGACAGAAGGCTAGATGAAATTGCTGAGAAATTAAGATCCCTTGAGTCTCAAAGCTCCTTGGGTTTTGATGTCATGGACATGGGCTTAGTGGACGGGGTAAGGATTCCCCACAAGTTTAAACCTCCATGCTTTGAGAAGTACAACGGAACCTCCTGTCCACGAACCCACTTGCAATCCTTTCTGGGGAGGTTGAAGGCATACACCATGGATGAAAAACTGTGGATGTTTTATTTTGAAGACAGTTTAACAGGAGCTTCAAGGGAATGGTACTCCCATTTGACCAGAGCAACCATCAGATGCTAGAAGGACCTGGCTGAGGCCTTCATTAGACAATACCAGTACAACCTGGATATGGCTCCCAACAGGACCCTCCTGATGGGAATGTCTCAATCGTCCAGAGAAAGCTTCCGGGAATATGCCCAGAGGTGGAGACAGCTTGTTGCTGCTGTCCAACCACCCATGTCGGAAAGGGAAATGGCCGACATGTTTATGAACATCCTCCAAGGGACATACATTGATAGGCTAGCTGCCTTTTCTTCCACCAGCTTCGCGGATGTAGTCATAGCTGGAGAAAGAATTGAGAGCCTTCTAAAGATGGGTAAGATTTCCGACAATGGTGCGAGCTCGTCCAGCAACCCAAGAAAGCCTTTTGTGGGCCCAAGAAGAACTGGTGAGACTAATGCTATCCATACCAGCAGGGGCAGACCCCAGTATGTTCATAGGTCAGTGGAAGTTGTCACCATTCCCGCTCCAATTCATCCACAACCAGCATACCAACCACAACAACAACCCCACTACCAGCAACAAGCTCAGTATCCACCTCAGAGAAATTATAACAACAACAACACCAGCAACAACAATCAACAAAGACCTTTTCAATAGAGACCATCTCAGGCCAATAGGGTGATTGATCCAATCCCTATGCCTTATGCCGCATTGTTGCCACAACTCCTGAAACTCAACCTGGTTGAGCTAAGGACATTGGCACATCCAGATCCTGCAAGTCTGGCCAGAAATTATGACGCCAGCGCCAGATGTGCTTTTCATTCCAACGCACCTGGCCACAGTACAGAGAAGTGCAGAGCTTTGCACATGAAAGTACAGGATCTAGTGGATTCCAAAGCTCTAAACTTTGAACCCCCGCCAAATGTCAGTAAGAACCATATGCCCAACCACGGAGGACCCAGAATTAATGCTATTGAAGAAGATAAGCCGTCTTACTTGATAACCAGTGTGGGGCAGATTCGAACACCCCTGGTAGAGATTAAAGCTCAACTCCTTGAATGTCAAATGTTCCCCGGGTGTGAGCTAGGATGTGCTTATTGCAACATTTCGGTAAATGGGTGTGATAACCTGAGAAGCGGCATAGATGGTCTCATCAAGAGTGGCTTACTTCAAATCACAACATCAATACCTACAAATCCAGCAATCTCCTTAACAACAATTCCCGAGTCTTCTACAACTGCAACAACAATTGTTCCAAACAACTCTTCAATCTCATCAACAAATGCTTCATCTGTCACTTCAACGAACCAAATATCAACATCCGTCTCTTCTACAACTTCAACATCCATCCAGTCAACAGTGACTCCTACAACATCAACAGCAAATAATGAAAGTGTCTCAACGGTTACAATATATTATGATCCTGCAAATGATTCTGCCTACAACTCACAAAATGCTTCCCCTGTCAGAGCACCAGTAACAAAATACTATGATCCACATACCATCATGGTCCCTTCTGCAGCTGCTATCAGTCCAGTCACTATCACAGTGCCTGGGCCAGTTCCTTACGAAAGAAATAATGCCATCCCTTGGCATTACGGCTCAGATCTATATTGCGAAGGGCAGAAAATCACTTTGGAATCATCAACTTCTTCACCACAGATAGACAATGTGGGGGGAGGCGGAGGCTTCACTCGAAGCGGACGTCTCTTCGCCCCGCAAATTCCAAGACCCATTGCTGAAGCAGAAGCTGCTGCCAAAGCAAAAGGGAAGAGCATGGTGCAAGAAGAACAAGTTGCTAAAGAAGCTTTAAAGACCCCTTTTGATCAAGAGGTTGATGAATTCATGAGAATCATCAAGAAAAGTGATTACAAGATAGTGGACCAGCTTCACCAGACACCTTCTAAGATCTCCATTTTATCATTGCTAATGTGCTCCGAGGCTCATCGGAACGCACTATTAAAAGTCTTGCACGCAGCTTATGTGCTAGAGGAGATTACCGTCAATCAGTTAGAGGCTGTGGTTGGAAATGTCAACGCTAGTCATGGACTAGGATTTACCAACACTGATTTGACAACGGAAGGCCGCAATCACAACAAGGCTTTGCACATTACCTTGGAGTGTAAGGGTGCAGTTCTTTCTCATGTACTGGTGGACACAGGGTCATCCCTCAATGTCCTACCTAAGAAAGCCCTTGTAAAGCTGGAGTATGAAGGGTTGGCATTACGCCCAAGCAACTTCGTAGTGAGAGCCTTTGACGGTTCTAAAAGATCAGTTCTGGGAGAGATAGAGTTGCCTATAATGATTGGCCCACAGATTTTCAAAACGACCTTCTTTGTGATGGATATACAGCCTGCCTACAGCTGTCTATTGGGTAGACCATGGATACACGCCGATGGCGCCGTGACGTCAACCCTTCACCAGAAGTTAAAATTCGAGTGGGAGGGCCAAGTTGTTACTATTTGTGGAGAGGAAGATATCTTTGTTAGCCATCTGGCTACATACAAATACATTGAGATGGATGGAGAGATCCACAAAACTATGAGTCAAGGGTTTGAGGCCTTGAACATAAATGAAGCGTCCGCTGTACCTGGAACCTCAATGACATCTTATCAGCAAGCCAGGAAGGTTGTTGAAGAGGGGGCTGCCCAAGGCTGGGGTAAGTTGTTGCCTGTAGAGAAGAAGGAGGATAGATTTGGGTTGGGTTACAAACCAACTCAACAAGATCAAGCAGATGCTGCTAAAAAGCCCAATTTTGTCAGTGGGGGAATGCTCACCCCAGATGCCGTGAACAACTTGTAAGACGAGGATGAAAGCGACCGCAACCTGGAGAGTTGGATACGTCCAAGGATCCCGGGGAGTAGTATCTCAAACTGGTCTTCCCAGGAAATTATAAGAGTTACTCCTGCAGAGTAATTATTATTTCCTGTATTTTTAAGCATGCATCAAGTCTTGCATCTTGCCCAAGATGACAAGACTCATTTTGTAATCGGGCCATCTGTAATTTTGTGCAAATAGATCAATCAATGATAATCAGACATCTTTTGCAAATGAGTCTTTTTCTTTTCCGCTCACTGTTTTTTCCATTTTTCTTTTTGTACAAAAAATAAATGGCAATGTTTTCAAAATGACAACTTTATTTCACTTTTCTAAACAAGATTAAAATCAATCACTAAAATGAACAAACTGGACCCTTGCAGAGAGAGCCTTCCAGACCGCACCGACAACAACACGGCTATGACTTCATATGACTTTGACAATCCAATCAATCAAGCTGATGAAGGGGTTGAAGAAGAGTATGAGCTTCCTGAAGAGCTAGCCAGGTTGTTGAGACAAGAGGAAAAGGTTATCACTCCTCATCAGGAGGAAGTCGAGACGATTAATCTTGGTACAGATGAAGATGTGAAAGAAGTTAAAATCGGGGCCTGCTTACAAGACTCATAGAAGAGACAACTGATTGACCTGCTTCAGGAATATGTGGATGTGTTTGCTTGGTCTTATCAGGATATGTCAGGGTTGGACACCGACATTGTTATGCACAAGCTGCCTTTAAGAGAAGATTGCCCTCCAGTTAAACAGAAACTGCGTCGTACTCGCCCAGACATGGCAATGAAAATCAAAGAAGAGGTACAAAAGCAGTGGGACGCCGGGTTCCTTGCTGTAACTAGCTATCCACCGTGGGTTGCTAATATAGTACCTGTGCCTAAGAAAGACGACAAAGTAAGAATGTGTGTTGACTACCGGGATCTGAACAGAGCTAGCCCGAAAGATGACTTCCCTTTACCTCACATTGATGTATTGGTGGATAATACGGCTCAGTTCTCGGTGTTCTCCTTCATGGACGGATTTTCAGGATACAATCAGATTAAGATGTCACCTGAAGAAATGGAGAAGACAACCTTCATCACACCCTGGGGCACGTTCTGTTACAAGGTGATGCCATTCGGACTAAAGAACGCTGGTGCAACATATCAACGGGCTATGGTGACATTATTCCACGATATGATCCATAAAGAAATAGAATGTTATGTGGATGACATGATTGCCAAGTCCCTCACCGAAGAAGACCACCTGGTAAATCTGCTGAAGCTATTCAAGCGTCTGAGGAAGTACCAACTGAAGTTGAACCCCAACAAGTGCACATTCGGGGTGCGATCCGGTAAGCTACTGGGATTTATTGTAAGTGAGAAGGGGATTGAAGTTGACCCTGATAAAGTCAAAGCTATTCAAGAAATGCCTGCACCAAAGTCAGAAAAAGAAGTTCGAGGGTTCTTAGGACGATTGAACTACATTTCATGGTTCATATCTCACCTTACAACAACCTGTGAGCCCTGGTTCAAATTGTTGAGAAAAGAACAAACGGTCAGGTGGAACAAAGACTGCCAGAAGGCTTTCGACAAGATCAAGGAATACTTACAAGAGCCTCCAATCCTGATGCCTCCAGTTGAAGGAAGACCTTTAATCATGTACTTGACAGTATTGGAAGAGTCAATGGGGTGTGTGTTGGGCCAGCATGACGAGTCTGGTCGAAAAGAGTATGCAATATACTACCTAAGCAAAAAGTTTACCGACTGTGAACAACGTTATTCACTGCTCGAGAAAACTTGTTATGCTTTAGCGTGGGCTGCTCGCCGACTGAGACAATATATGTTGACCCACACTACCTTATTGATCTCAAAGATGGACCCAGTTAAGTACATTTTTGAGAAGCCAGCACTTACCGGACGGGTTGCAAGATGGCAAATGATCCTCACAGAATATGACATCCAGTATACATCTCAGAAAGCCATCAAAGGCAGTGTATTGTCTGAATATCTTGCTGAGCAACCTATTGATGATTACCAGCCTATGAGATTTGACTTCCCTGATGAAGACATCATGTTCATAAAAGCAAAAGATCATGAAGAGCCTGTTCACACTGAAGGGCCTGACCCGGAAGAAGAATGGACCATGATGTTTGATGGGGCTGTCAATATGAATGGTCGTGGTGTTGGTGCAGTACTCATTACACCTAAGGGAGTTCACATGCCTTTCTAGGCAAAACTCACCTTCAACTGCACTAACAACGAAGCTGAATACGAAGCTTGCATTATGGGTCTTGAGGAAGCCATTGACCTCAGGATCAAGACATTGACCGTATTCGGAGATTCAACTCTGGTAGTTAATCAAACCAACGACAAATGGTACACACACCAAGATCATCTGATACCTTACAGGGATTATACAAGGAGGTTATTGACTTTCTTTACAACAGTCAAGCTTGAGTATATCCCTCGGGACGAGAATCAGTTTGCAGATGCTCTGGCTACCATTTCATCTATGATCAAAGTTCAAGCTGCCAACTTTGTACCTCAAATTTCAGTATCCAGACTTGACAGACCAGCATACGTGTTCGCGGCAGATGTTGTCAAGGATGATAAGCCTTGGTTCCATGACATTAAGTGCTTCTTGGATGATCAAACATACCCACCTGGGGCATCTTCCAATGATAAGAAGACTTTGAGGAGGCTTGCTGGTAGTTTCTTTCTGAAGACTGATGGTTCCCTGTACAAGAGAAACTTTGATATGGTACTCCTCAGATGCGTTGATAGAACAGAAGCAAACTTGTTGATGCACGAGGTGCACGAAGGATCCTTTGGTACCCATGCAGGAGGGCATGCCATGGCTAAGAAGTTTCTAAGATCCAATTATTATTGGATAACAATGGATGCTGACTGTTGTGCCTACGCCAGAAAATGCCATAAATGCCAAATTTATGCGGATAAGGTGCATGTGCCTCCCAATCCTTTGAATGTGATGTCTTCACCCTGGCCCTTTGCTATGTGGGGCATTGACATGATTGGTAAGATTGAGCCGACTGCTTCGAATGGCCACAGATTCATCTTGGTCTCCATTGACTATTTCACCAAGTGGGTCGAAGCAGCTTCATATACAAACGTTACAAGACAAGTGGTAGCCATATTTCTGAAGAGAGATATCATCTGTCGATACGGAGTTCCCGAGAGAATCATTACTGATAATGGTTCCAACTTAAACAACAAAATGATGGCAGAGCTGTGCCGGGACTTCAAGATCCAACACCACAATTCTTCTCCTTATAGGCCAAAGATGAATGGCGCTGTTGAGGCAGCTAACAAGAATATCAAGAAGATTGTGCAGAAGATGGTAGTCACCTACAAAGACTGGCATGAGATGCTACCATTTGCCTTGCATGGGTACCGTACGTCAATCAGAACATCCACCGGGGCAACACCGTATCAGCTTGTGTATGGTATGGAAGAGGTCCTACCAGTTGAAGTTGAATTACCCTCCCTACGGGTACTGATGGATGTTAAGCTGAACGAAGCAGAGTGGGTCCGATCTCGATACGAACAACTAAGTCTGATTGAAGAGAAAAGATTAGCTGCAATCTGCCATGGACAGCTGTATCGGAAAAGAATGAAGAAAGCCTTTGATCAGAAAGTCAGACACCGAGAGTACCAAGTAGGAGATCTTGTGCTGAAAAGAATCCTCCCTCCGCATACAGACCACAGAGGCAAGTGGACTCCGAATTATGAAGGACCATTCGTAGTAAAGAAAGTTTTCTCCGGTGGAGCACTCATGCTCAGTACTATGGATGGTGAAGACTTCCCGTCCCCTGTAAATTCAGATGCAGTTAAAAAATACTTCGCATGAAAATGACCCGCTGGACATAAAAAACAGAATGTAAGTCCAGGCAAAAATAGGGCATCCCGGCGAGTCAAAAACAGAATAAAAGACTCGGGCAAAAATAAGGGAAAATGAATAAAAAATGTACACCCGCTGAGTTGAAAAGCCGCATTGGACAAATCAGGCAAAATGGGTATCCCGATGGATTGAAAACCCGAAAGGGCGATCCATGCAAAATAAGGGAATAAGCGAACAACTGCATTCTGAATTCGTCTGTATCACCTACGACTTGGTAAACCTCGAAAGAATCAAGCTTCACCCAGAATCAGCCTTCTTCAGAAAGCAGAATGAGAAGAATGTCAAATGTCATACGAGTCATAGCAAAAGGGAAGCTCCTTGAAGCGTCGTCAACATTGCCAGCATTTTGTTTCTCAATTTGTAACAATCTCCTCGTTTTAGGGGATATGTTTCTCTGACTGTATCTTGCCAATTCAGGGCACGCAAATTAATAAAATCAGATTTTCAGTCATGTCTCGTCTCGTACATTTTATTTTCATTTGCAAAATGTCCGATGTCTCTAAAGATACTGATTTCATAAACACAGATGTTTCTTTTCTAAAGAATGCGTGCTTGCAGGAAATGTACTTATTCCTGGGAGTGGTCGGAACTCTCATGATGGGATCTAATAAAGGATACCTCAGGATTACTTGTGCGTCCCTCTGTCTTTGCAGGGTTGCAGGTATTCAAAAGCGCAACATGGGGCATGTAAGCTTCATCCCAGCAAGCTGGCAAATCAACACTCACTCAGTCTTAGCACCCGAAGTGTTTTCTCCCCAGCTGAGTTGCCACTTGCTATTTTCTCCCCAGCCAAAGTGCCAATCATTCCTCCTTCTTAGCTAAGTACAAAATCCAGGGGAACTACCTCCCCACAGAGTTTCAGCCTCTATCCAGAAGAGCAACGCGTGAAGGAATCACAACAGAGTGACAAAAGCTTCTACAAACCCCAGCTGGGTCCTTCATTTACCAGAATAAGTCTATCATTGACCTATTTCCCCAAGCAGCTACATCTCACCAGATTTACCAATGATCTCATCCCCAGCTGGGATGTCCATTTCAAGCAGATTGACCGGAGATCTTCGTGGTAGCGGGATCCGAATCCCGGATCGTTATCCTTGCATAATCATAGCATTCGCATCATATTCACCCCACAAAGCGTAGCATTCCGTCTAATACGGAGCATTACGGCAAAAATCAAACATATTGCATAATCATAAGCCATGATCCGAATCAAACACTTGTGAATAATGACAATCCACCAACAATATACAGAATGCTCCCCAGATTCCCTAGCAGAGAGCTAAAGCTAAAGCAGTTGCCTTACATCCACAAACATCAGTATATACTCCTTGGCACCCGTCCATGTCATATCCCCAGTAGAAGACCAAAGCATCCTCTTTGCATTCACAGAGACATACTTATACAACTTCCTTAAAGCACTTTGTATATCAGATATTTGTTTATACTATACTTTTCTCCTTTTTGAACTCGTCCGTGTCACTCCCCCCAGCAGGTTAAATACCCGTCTATACACCACTCATACTTATTACCTCTCAGATTCGACACTCGTCCGTGTTCTTTGTTAACCAGTTGGTACTCGCCGTACCATCATCTCAGAACATGCGTCAAGCGTTTGTTTCTACCTGATACTCGTCCGTATCATAGTCATAAGGATGCTCGTCCGCATCTTTAATCCATACACTGTGTCAAACACTTTTGTCTTCGTGAATATAGACACTCGTCTGTGTCTACTATTCCCCAGAAGAGTCCCCTCAGATTCAACACTCGTCCGTGTTCCTTGTCAACCAGTTGATACTCGTCCGTATCATCATCTCTGAACACGTGTCAATATTTGTTTCTACCCGATACTCGTCCGTATCATAGTCTTAGGGATGCTCGTCCGCATCTTTAATCTATACACAATGTCAAAACACTTATACCTTTATTTCTTGGATATAAACACTCGTCCGTGTTTACTATTCCCCAGTAGATCGCCAGCAAAGCAGAATTTCTTTTCTATCTGACATTCGTCCTATGTCATGATAAATTTTGAAGGCAGTCGTACCCTGCTAGGTGATCGTCCTTCACCTCTTGATGATCGTCCTTCATCATTTTATCCGATGGCCGTCCCCATCGTTGATCTTTTCTATCCGGCATTTGTCCTATGTCGTGATATTTTTAGCAGCCGTCCCCTGCTAGGTGATCGTCCTTCACCTTTTGATGATCGTCCTTCATCATTTTATCCGATGGTCGTCCCCATCGTTGATCTTGTTATCTGGCGTTCGTCCTACGTCATGATAAACCTTGAGAGCAGCCGTCCCCTGCTAGGTGATCGTCCTTCACCTTTTGATGATCGTCCTTCATCATTTTATCCGATGGCCGTCCCCATCGTTGATCTTGTTATCTGGCGTTCGTCCTACGTCATGATAAACCTTGATAGCAGCCGTCCCCTGCTAGGTGATCGTCCTTCACCTCTTGATGATCGTCCTTCATCATGCTCGTCCGATGGCCGTCCCCATCGTTGACCTTTTATCCGGCATTCGTCCTATGTCGCGATATTTTCGGCAGCCGTACCCTGCCAGGTGATCGTCCTTCACCTTTGATGACCGTCCCTCATCATTATTTCATTTAATTTTTTGACCCGATGGCCGTCCCCGTCATGGTCCCTTTTCCTTTTCCTGATGATCTTCCTTCATCAGTTTAGCCCGATGGCCGTCCCCATCGTTGCTTTATTTCCCGCACTTTTCCCAGCATGTCGGCCGTCCCCGTCATTGCTCTTTACACAGCAGTCGTCCTCTGCTCGACGGTCGTCCTCCGTCGCCCACACTTTATAATATACTTTATTTTCTTTTACAATCTATATCCCTTTTCTTCTTCATTCTGTGAGTGCAAATTTTGGACTGTCTTTGGTATTCAACCACAAGTTATCTTGTTTGCCTGTTAAGCCGTTGCTTACATCCTACACAGCTAACTCATGTTTGAATAGGGGCAGCTGTAAACACCCCAAATTTTCCCTCACCCATTCACACCATGGCTTGTGATCTCCTCATATGCATAAACTCAATCATACCATATCATATCACATTTTTGATTCACTGCATAGATTCAAAGTCATCTGCATCTAGGGTTTGTGATCTGAGCAATCCAAGAGCTTCTTGAGCCACTCCAAAGGTCATCAATCACTTCAAAGGGGTCCATGTATTTTCAAACATCATATTATATCCTCTCAAATTCAATAATGTCAAAGAATCACAAGAACTGAAAATGGCATGGAAGCAGAGCCAGGTTTGACTGCACAGATGACCTAGAATTAGGGTTTTGGTTTCAAAGGCCATAACTCCAAATTTTTTGGTCATTCTTGTTTCTATTGGTCTCTATATGGTATAGGGAGCATGCATATCAATTTTCATGAAGAAATTCAATGGGGAAGTCATCTGATCAAGGGTTGACTTTCTAAGCAAGCCAGTGTAAAATCAGGGCATCTGAGGCCCCCAATGACCCAACCAAAGGGTGTTCTTCATCATTTTGATTATGTATGATCTTTATTTGATCATAGAATATGTTGGAAATTCACAAAATTGAATAATTTCAAGTCATTTGCAAAGTTGACTTTTTGGGAAAGTTGACTTTTAATGAAAATTGCCATTTTGGGAAACTTTTTCAACCCTTACTTTTTGATTCAAAAATGCTTCAAATGGAAAAACTTTGGTCATGAAAGTTGTAGAATGGATCATTACCTTTTCAAAAAGTACAAGAACTTGACCTAATTCATTTTGGATCAAAAGTTATGGCTTGTCAAAGTTGGCAAAAATCACAAAATTTGAAGTTTTCTACCAAAGAGGCAAAGTTGCAAATTCACTTGCCAAGGCAAATTGAGCTATCAAATAAACTTCTAATCTTCATACAAGCATGTACCAAGACCTAAAAGTCAGATTGCACCAAAGGATCACTCATTTTTATGACTTATGGAGCAAGAAATTTCAAAGGAAGCAAAAGTGAAGCAAGTTGCAAAAACTCACTCAAGTTTGAATCCACTTGCTTGCTGACTCCACAAACAATCCTAGGGCTCTCCACACATCTTGCTGCGCAGGACACCCCATCTGTCCTTGGCTAGCTAGCAACCCATACCTCTCTTACACAAGTTTGACATTTTGGCAACTTGAGCCATACCAATCACAGCAGTACACATCAACTCATCTGACCAATCCCATTTGTTTATACAAACCAAAAGCAAGCCAAAACACATAACACACAAGCCTGAAAGCACCAAGAACACAGCTCTCTCATTTCCACCCCATTTTGCAAAAGCTTTCGAAACACTCTCCACAAGCTGCAAACATACAAACCAACTTCACAAACCAACTCAGCATACTTCACTGGTCACAAACCACCCATCACCATAGCCTGAAACTCACTAAATCAAAAACACGATCACCACCTTCCCTTGAACAAAACTTCTGACATCTCTCAAGCCAGCCATCAACAAGAGTTGTGAAGCATCCCATTGAGTTCAGGAGGGTCAAAGGAGTGAGTTTGCATAAGAGCAAGGGTCAGAAAGCTCCTGTTCGAAGAACTTCAGCTCAGGTATTCACCAAGAACAAATTTTCCAGAACTCATTTTACTTGTTATAAACTGATTCTATATGATATCTTGATCATCATGATGTGTTTAAAAATGAAAATGGTGGAATATTGAACATGTATGAGCTGTCTGAAACTTTTTGCCCTAAAATTGTTTTGTTTCGATTTGTTTGATTCTTGATGAAAAAATGATGTTTGTTTGGGGGTTTTAATTCAGTGTTGAATGGGGATTGATTCTGGGCAATTAGATTTCATTTTTATTGCGTGTAGAGAGAGTTAGAGATTTGGCTCGTCGGAGAAGATGACCGGAACCACTGTTCCGGTCATCTGAAAGTAATTAGGGCATTTAATTAGGGCACTAATCATAATTAGCAAATTTGAATGCTGGTCGTCCAGATGCGCGCCAGGTCAATTCGCGCGTGTGTGAGTTCAAACCTCAGCCCTTGATCTTGCTGACTTTCCCATTTTCAGTTTAATTTCATTTTATTTTTCATTTAAATTCATTTGTTTTCTTCATTTTATTTAAAATAGTAAAACATTTTGAAAAATTCTGAAAATTTTTATATAACCTTTTATTAATTTTCAGAAACCAAAAACATTTTTATTTTTATTTTTTGCATTAAAATGTATTTTTAAATCATTTAAAAGTTTATTTTTAATTAATTAATGAGAATTAATTAATTAAAAATACTTTTAGGTATTTAAAAATCACAAAAAAATTCATGAAACCTTTAAAATCATTTAGAAACATTGTCCAACCCTTAAACCAAATTTCTTTTTTGATCTTGATGTCTTTTGACAATTTTTCATGGAATTAATTTCATTTCAAGGCATTATTTTGATCCAATCTTTGAAAATTCATTTCTGCCTAGTCTTTAAGAGTTGGACTTTGATTCTTTTTGCATTGCATCTTGCATATTATGAAGTTTGTAGGTTTAAATTGGCATGAATTGATCTTGCATTTTCCATTTGTTTTGCCTTTTTCTTGTCAAGGTACCTTGAAACCCTAGAAATCTTAAGAAATTCATAACTTTCACTAGGTTAAGAATTGGATCCCCTCCTTTGGGCAGTGAGTTTGTATAGGTTTAGGGTTCCCTTGAGTGCATTTTAAATTTTTTATCTTGATGTTTGCTTCTGGTTTTGATTTTTGTTTTGTGCATTGATCATAAACCCTAATTTGGGCTTCCTTTTGCATTCATCTTGCATTTGCTTGCATACCATGACTTGCCATAACATTTTGTGCATCCATTTGATTCATTAGACATCTTAAGACATATTAGAAGCATGTTTGATCATTGCATCTTTCATTTGCCATTTTGTATGTCATTTGCATTTCATAACTTTTCATGTATGTTCATGGTTCTAAGCAAGCTTCTCTTGCATCCATATGTTTGTATGATCATCCCCATGTCTTGTTTCATGTTTGCATCACCTCATAGCATCATTATCATCACACACATGCCTCTGGTTTTGGTTTGCATCATGCCATTTCATCTCATTTTGCATTGTATTGCATTTCTTTCACTAACTTTTCAGGTGGTAAGTTACTTTGAGAAGTGAATTTGCCTTCACTTCTCACATTTTCTTTTCATCTCTCTTATGCATCATTGCTGCATTTTGTATTGTGTTTGAGATTGAGCTTGCCCATTCTTGTTCTTCTTACTTTCTTTCCTCAAGTGACTTGTCTTCTTAAATGAAGCAAGTTACTTTGCTTCTCTTTGTTCCTTTCATCTGCTTCCTGGTGGTTCCTTTGAAGATCTTTCTTGTAAACCTCACAAACCTTAGGAACAACCAAGCATGACAATAATTAGGGTTTTGATTAGTTCCCCCATTTAGATTTTACCTTTGTGTCTCATTGAGTCTTCTCTTCTCATCTCATAATCAGGGACTAAACCCTAAAGGCTTTAAGGCTTTGTGATTAAGCTTATGCCTGCATCCTTCTATTAGGATGGAGTGTATAACTTTAATCCTAAGTGTTAAACCCTTAATGTGTTTAAATCCTTTAATCAATTCACTTAATAACCATCAAGACATCAAGCTTGTAACTTGGGCCTTGCATTAGGGTTCTAATTCTTCCTTAAATGGTTAAGAAGGACTAACCCTAGTGTTAATGGACAAGTCCCCCTCAAGTTGTCTTACAAACCCTAAAAATCACTTCATCATCTTATCATTAACTAAAATCAACTTAATAAAGGCTTTGTTTTGTCAAAAGGTTAATCCCTAATCATGGATTAAGTTGAGGAGCCTTCCTCAGCTTAAACACTCTCATCTATTATCCTTCTATTAGGATGGTGTAATGAGTCTATTTAATCCCTGATTATGGCTTAATCTCATTACTTAACACTAAACAAAAACTCCAAAAACATCTAAATAATCACAAGTAGGTTAATGATCTTAACCCTACATCACGGTAATTAAGTGTGAGATGCTGACTTCACACTTAAGGTACTCTCATTACCCCTAATCAGAGGGAAGATGTGATGAGTTTACTAACCCATTGGTTTAGGCTTAAGCTCATTAACTTATGACAAACATCCAAAAGCAATAAAAGACTGAAAACTCCAAAACGAACAATAATCGTCTCCTCCGGGATTCTTTTCTCATCTTATTCACTCACAAACGAGAACTTGCTTCTTCCGTCTAATGCAAGACAGTTAGCACCTGAGCCAGACAGGTCATACACTTGAGCATAGATAAGTAAAAAGTTCACAAGTCAATTCATCTTTCAGTCTCTTTTGGTCGAACTACGGTGTTCTGACTTCCTCATTGCACGAGAGGATACGTAGGCATAACTTAACAGTTATCGAACAAAAGTCTCTGTATATTCCCCCTCTTTCCAGCATTATTATTTTAGCCTCATGATCTTGAGCATCTTATTCTTGTTCTTACACTGACACTGTACATTTATACACTTCACATTTCTTTTACACTGACACTTGCATCCTTTCCAGCTTTGATACACAGATTACACTGACACTACCCCTTTAAAACACAAATCTTTTAAGCGTGGATCCCGTCGAGTACGGCGGACAATCTGGGTGCTAATACCTTCCCAGGTTGTAACCAACCCCCTTTCTCAGTCTCTCTGGTTCGCAACCGTCTTATCCATATCTTTCTAGGCCTATGCAGCATTGCCTTTCCTCCGGGATAAAAATGCCTAGCTGGCGACTCTTTTATTTTCTTGTGAGTTCACTCCTGTGTGTTCTCACATCCTCTTTTCGCCGACCGTTCGCGTCTGTACCTCATTTGAGTTAAGTCTCATCTTTTGGGAGCGACAGTTGTTTGACTTAGACTTCTTCATTGATGTAGCCATTCAGGAGAGCGCTTTTGACATCCATCTGGTACAACTGAAAATTCATAGAACAAGTGTAAGCAAGTAATAATCTAATTGCTTCTAACCTTGCTACCGGAGCAAACGTTTCATCAAAATTAATTCCTTCTCCTTGATTGTATCCTTGTGCGACCAATATTTCTTTGTTACGAACTATGATCCCATTCTCGTCAAGTTTGTTCTTGAACACCCATCTTGTTCCTATGATATGCTTGTTATTCGGTCTTGGTACAAGACTCCAAACTTGATTCCTTTCGAATTGGTTGAGTTCTTCTTGCATCGCTACTATCCATTGATCGCCGCCTAAGGCTTCATCGATTTTGGTTGGTTCAATTTGAGATACAAAGGCCATGTTGAGACAAGCATCCTTGAGATTTAGTCGAGTTGCAACGCCTTGTCTAATAGCACCAATAACTTTATCTATCAGGTGATCTCTATGAGTTCTCCATTCCTTCGGAAGATCTTGATGTTCTTCAATGATTGGTGAGTCATCTTCTTGTGGCATTTCTTGATCCTTTGACATCTCCTTTTGGTGTTGTGGCGTATCTACTATATCATTATCATCATCCACAATAATAGTATCCTCTTTCGAGAGGTTAGTCTCATCAAACGAAACATGAATAGATTCTTCAATAGTAAGATTTCTTTTATTAAAAATTCTAAAAGCTTTACTAGAGAGAGAGTTACCAAGGAATATACCTTTGTAGGACTTCTCATCAAACTTACCGAGATTGTCCTTGTCGTTGTTGAGAACGAAACACTTGCATCCGAATATGTGAAAGAATGATATGTTCGGTTTCCTACCCTTGAACAACTCAAATGGAGTCTTCTTGAGAATGGGTCGAATGTTTACACGGTTGCTTACAAAACAAGTTGTGCTAACTGCATCCGCCCAAAAGTACTTAGGGAGATTTGAGTCGCTAAGCATTATTCTTGCAAGCTCTACCAATGACCTATTCTTCCTTTCTTCGACACCGTTTTGTTGAGGAGTCCTTGGTGCGGAAAATTTGTGAGAAATTCCATGCTCTTCGCAAATTTCTTCAAAGGATGAGTTTTGGAATTCTCCACCATGATCGCTTCTAATGGAGGCTATAGTGAGTGACTTCTCGTTTTGTATTTGCTTCGCATACTTATTGAATGCTTTGAAAGCATCACTTTTCTGCACTAAAAACAATGTCCACGTATATCGGGAGAAATCATCAAGAATAACTAAAGCATAAATGTTACCTCCGAAGCTTTTCGTTCTTGATGGACCGAAGAGATCCATATGCAACAATTGAAGTGGTCTTGATGTGGACACCACTTTCTTGGACTTGAAAGTTGTCTTGGTTTTCTTCCCTTTTTGGCAAGCATCGCATAACTTATCCTTGATGAACTTTATCTTTGGAAGACCAACAACTAGGTCATGCTTTATCAACTTGTTTAAGTGCTCTATGTGAATGTGAGCAAACCTTTTATGCCATAGCCACGCCTCGTTGTTGTTTGCCATTAAACATTTTACCTTCAAGGAAGAGTCATCAAAAGAAATCATAAAAATATTATTAAATATTTTACCTTTTAGCAAGATGTCATGGGTGACTTCATGTTCTATCAGACATTCATCCTTTGTGAAGTTGATTCGGAACCCTTTGTCACACAATTGACTTATGTTAAGTATGTTGTGTTTAAGGCCTTCAACGTAAAGGACGTCTTCGATGATTTTAAATGGAGATGCACCAATTGTTCCTACTCCAAGAATCTTTCCTTTATTATCATCACCGTAAGTAACGCATCATTTGGCCTTTAAAGATAGATTTGAAAATTTGTTGAAGTTGCCCGTCATATGCTTTGAACAACCGCTATCAAGATACCATTGATTAGAAGTTGTATTCAAGCATACCTACAAAAAAAATCAAGTATTGTTAGGTACCCAAATTGCTTTGGCTCCTTGATAGTTAGTACCCTTTTCAACCCACATATAATTCCCTTTAGCAACGCCAAGTTACGCACATAGCAAGCATTAGGTGTGTGCCTTTTGATTCCACAATAAAAACAAGTAGGTTGAAAGTGACTTTTATATCTAGGAACATAACTCTTTTTCTTAACAATTCTTTTCTTTTTATGACTTTGATGCACACTTTTAGAATTGGTTGCCTTTTCCTTAACAACTTGTTCACTTGATTTCACAAAAATGGTCTTATTTGTGCTTGGTTTGAAAATCTTAGAATATCCTAAACCACTTTTATCATTAGGATATCTTTGATGCCTAAGAATTTCCTCCAATCCAATTTTACCTTTTTCATATCTTTCTAAAACTCTTTTAAGTTAAACAATTTGAAAGGATAAGGACTCACAATTTTTGCATACAAGACTTTGTTTTTCATCCATCAATTTTTGTTTTTCACTTTCAATATATTTTTCAAAAGTGATATTTTTTTCTTCTAAAGATGAAATTTGTTTCTTTTGGGATGAAATGCTTTTATACAAAGTCTTGCATTCTCTTAGAAGTTCATCTATAACTTATTGTGCATCATTCTGATAAATTGAAAAATTGCTACTAACCTCATCGATTTCTTCATCGGAGTGATGTGAAGCCATAAGAGCCATATTTGCACATTCATCGCTTTCCGATTCCGACGAGGAACTTATCTCATTATCGTCCCAAGCAACATAGGACTTCTTATTCTTGAAATCCTTCTTTCCTTTTAATCCTCCTTTCTTTTTAAGTTTCGGGTAATCCAGCTTTATGTGTCCTTGCTTCCCGAATTCGTAACATGTGATTTCTTGAATCGATGTGGATGCATCCTTTTTCTTGAAATGTTTATTCTTTTTAGGATAAGAGGAATTTTTATTTTTATTAAAAAACTTACCAAGCTTCTTTACAAGAAGCATGAAATTCTCATCTTCGGAAGTCTCGTCATCTTTGTCATCCTTAGTATCAACCTTCAAGGCAATTTCCTTGGACTTCTTTTCTTGACTTTCGTGCTTCTCGAGCCTTCCAAGTTCCAATCTTTTCTCTTGAAGTTTACCAAATAAGGACGCGGATGTCATTGTTGAGAGACTATTCTTTTCCGAAATAGCGGTCACTTTCGGTTGCCATTCCCTTGTCAAAGATCTTAGGACTTTCAAGTTGAGATCATCATTGGTGAAGGTTTTCCCAAGAGTAATCAAGTGATTTGTTAGATGGACGAATCTCTTTTGCAAGGCAACAATAGATTCACCGGGCTGCATACGAAACATCTCATATTCTTGATTCAATGTGTTTAGCCTCGATCTCTTTACTTTGGTGGTTCCTTCATGCGTTTCTACCAAGGTGTCCCAAATTTCTTTTGCCAATTTACACTGTGATACACGGAAGAACTCGTCCATACTGAGAGCGCTTTGGAGAATTTTGATCGCCCTTTTCTCATTTAGATTCTTTTTCTTATCATTTTCATCATATGTGCTTTTCAACTTCGCGGTTCCAACACCATTGATCACGTTTACAGGATTGTGTGGACCTTCTTCGATTGCTTCCCATATACCTTCTCCTTGGGCTTCAAGATGTGCTTTCATTCTGATTTTCCAGAAATCAAAATATTCCCCGGAGAAGAGTGGGGGCTTGTTGCTACTTCAACCGTCTTTGAAAACCGGATTTGTACTTGCGGAAGCCATGTTGGATCTCTAGGAACAAGTTACCTATAACTTGCTCTGATGCCAATTGTAGTTACAGAGATAGCCTAAGAGGGGGGGGGGGGTGAATTAGGTTATCTAAAATTTTCTCAGTTATTTTATTGGTGGATGGATTTTTATCATTTAAGTGTCTAAGAAATGAAAGCGGTAATGCAGAAAGTAAAAAGACACAGGTTTATCCTGGTTCCCTTCACAATCTAAAGGTACATCCAATACCCTTACACCTCGTAAGATATTTTCACTATAGTTATAGACCGTACAACCTATCACACCACAAACCGGTGAGGCTTACTATCTAACAACTATACATCAAACAGTGTGCAAGAACAATCCTCTTGAAAACACTAACCCTTGCATCCAACAAACCTTGATCTCAAGTCAAGAGAGAAAAATTCTCTAAGTTTGTTTTTTAGAATAAAAAGAATTACACAATATCATTTCCATTGAAAGTTATCGAACATTTGCATACGAAGCTTGATTTGCATGATAACATTTCCATTGAGTGATGCATATCCTTGTTCTTGATCTTATTGAAAGCTTGACTTTTTGCAAACATGGAATAACCTTGATTCTTGTTTTTTTCATCAAAATCTTTAGATTGAAGTATGCTTCTACATCATTCTCTTTTCTTCTATCAGATTGAGCTCGTCGAATCTGCTTTGGCACCAGTCAGCTTCTGTTAGTTTGGCCTCCATCAATATCCTTAATGATGGGATCTCAAATTCTATGGGGAGCACTGCTTCCATGCCATATACTAGTTAGAAAGGGATTTCCCCTATTGAAGTGCGAACAAAAGTTCGATATCCATGAAGCACATAAGGGAGCATCTCGTGTCAGTCCTTGTTTGTTACGACCATCTTCTGGACAATTTTCTTGATATTTTTGTTGGCGACTTCCACTGTGTCGTTCATCTTTGGTCGATAAGAAAAAGAGTTATGGTGTTCAATTTTGAAATTTGCACATAATTCCTTCATCATTTCATTGTTCAAGTTAGACCCATTGTCAGTAATGAGTTGGCTTGGAATACTGTAACGGTAGATGCTATCTTTTTTGATAAACCGGACGATAACTTGTCGGGTTACATTGGCGTATGATGCTATTTCGACCCATTTGGTGAAGTAATCAATAACTACCAGGACGAACCGATGTCCGTTAGAAGCTTTAAGTTCGATCATTCCAATCATGTCGATTTCCCATATTTAAAATGGCCATGGCAAAGAGAGATTCTTGAGAAGTGTTGAAGGCGTATGAATCTTATCAGCATAAATTTTACATTTATGACATCTCCTCGCATGCTTGTGGCAATCTTCCTCCATTGTGAGCCAGTAGTATTATGTCCGAGTATTTTTCTTGTCATTGTATATCCGTTGGTATGAGTAGCAAAAGATGCTTTATGAATTTATTTCACGAGTATTTCTGCTTCACTTTCATCTATGCATTTGAGTAGAACCATGTAGAATTTTCTCTTGTAAAGTATATCTTAGTTGAGGAAGAATTTTCCTTCCAGTCTTCGGAAGGTCATCATGTCTTTTCTTGACAATCCAAATGGCTATTCCCTTTTTTGTAGGAATTGTTGAATGTTGTGATACCAAGGTTTGCCATCAGTGGCAATTTCTATTGCAAAGATGTATGTTGGCTTATCTAGGCGCATAATGTCAATTCTCGGGATGTCATTCTATCGATCAACTATGATTATGGAAGAGAGAGTAGCAAGTGCATCAGCCATGTGATTTTCCTCACTAGGGATGTGATGGAATTCAACTCTGTTGAAAAATGGCAGCAATCTTCTTACGTAATCTCGGTAAGGGATCAATTCCTGTTGTTGTGTTTCCCATTCTCGTTCGATCTGATTGATCATTAAGGCAGAATCTCTGTACACATGTACATTCTTGATCCTGAGACCAATTGCTTCTTCGAGACCCATGATGCAAGCTTCAAACTCAACCTTGTTGTTTGTACATTTGAATGTCAATCTAGCAGTGAATGGAATGTGGGTTCCGTTTGGAGTGACAATGATTTCCATAATCTCGTTTCCATAAGAATTAACTGCTCCGTTGAAGATGAGTCCCAAAGGGATCCTGGTTCAGGTCCTTCGTCTGACAGTGATTCGTCACAATCATTCATCTTAAGATACACGACGTCTTTGTTTGGGAAGTCAAATTTGACTGGATCCTGAATACTGATGGGCTGGTAAGCTAAATGATCAGCTAGGAAACTTCCCTTGACGGATTTCTGTGCGTGATACTCAATGTCGTATTCTGATAACAATATTTGCCAATGAGCGATTCTTCCTGTTAATGCAGGCTTTTTGAACACATATTTGATCAGATCCATCTCTGAGATGAGCCAAGTAGTATGACAGATCATATACTGGCAAAGACGTTTAGCTTCCCAAACTAGAGCGTAGCAAGCTTTCTCAGGCATTGTGTACCGAGTTTCACAATCAGTGAATTTCTTGCTCATATAGTAAATAACATATTCTTTCCTTTTTGTTTTGCCTTGCTGGAAAAGTACACATAGCATGGATTCTTCAAAAATAGCGAGATAATCAATGGTCTACCTTCAACTGGAGTGTTACTCTCAGGATTTTCATCCTAGTACAAACGTGAAAGTGGTGCAAAAAAAGAAGAAGAGTCGTCAGCCAAACATTTTTATCCCAAGGAGAGGGAAAGGTAATGTTGCATAAACTAGGGGAAAAAACAAAGAAAGAGGTCTTGCGAATCAGAGAGAACAGGTAAGGGAGTCGGTTACATGAAGGGTAGGTATTAGCACCCCTTCACGTCCGTTGTACTCGACGGGATCCATGCTTGCTTATACTGTTTCAGAGGGTATAAACATCAACTTCATCTGTTGTTGAACTGAGAAGAAAGAACAGGAAAAATGTAGGGAAAAGAAATAATTGTGCTCGAATGGGCCCTACCACAATGCCTACGTATCTCATGGGAATGAGAATCAGAGTCGACGTAGTTCCCCTAACTAGGGAGGAAATCGTTTGTTTGTGTTATTTATGATTGAGCTGCTTATGCCTATGCTTAGGTGTTGCAGGCTTGTCTGGTACGAGTTTGTTTACCTTCTTGTGAGATACAATTCGAAGTGAGTTCTTTCATTAAGGATGAAGGATATGAGAAGAGAATTCCTGAAGGAAAGACGCTTGTTGTTGGTTTGGAGCTTTTTAGAAGATTTTTGTTTGAGTTTGCATAAGAGAGTGTATTCAAGTCTCATTCAATGGAGTGTGTACTTCTTACATCACTCCAAAATGGAATGGATAAGAAGCACAAATAAGTAAGGAAAAGATCCCCAAACCTAGTTCCAAAGTTTATGGCTTAAGCACACTATCCTATTTTACTTGTTAGATGTTTTTTTTTTTGTTTTTGGGTTAAGAAGTGTTTTTTAGTTTTTGTGTGAAGCATCCTCATGCTAAGATTTATTCAACATGATAGATATCCTACACCTCATCCCTATATGGTATATGTGCAAGTATCCAATGGCAAAGTCCCTTGGCACATGGATAAGCTTAACCTTTTTTAGGTGTTTTGATTTTGTTAAGAGATGAGACAAAAAAGACTCAAGTGGAGTGAAAGGGAAAACTCTAAGGGAAACTAAAACTCACCCTATGTTATTATACAATGGAGATCCTAGGGTTAATAAGGTTTGAGGAACTCTAAACATAGAAGAAGAGAGAATAAGAACAAGTTCTAACTCACTTCAAAGATTGAAGATGAGATAAGAACTCAAAGGGATGAAGAGAAATGAAATGTCAGAGAAGCATAAAGATGCTTATCGCAAACACAAAGGAGAAAGCTTTTAAAAGAGAAGGGATAAGAGGTGTTAGTATGGATAACTATCCACATAGTCAATGACTTATCATTGCCTCTACATAAAATGTTAGTACCAAAATAATTCGCATATTGAAGTACAATTACAATAAGTAATAAAAATAAGTAGTAAAACACCTTAAGGAACAATTCTAAGTAACCCACAAAGCTTAAACCTAAAGGAAAGAAAACAGTAGTGAATGATTATGGATGAGGGTGAATTGACATCCCATTATGGATGCAATGGTTTAAGCATATGAAGTAAACAGAAGAAGTGGAGCAAGTGTCTCATAAGATCAACAATGACGCAAGTTAAAGATGAATGACATGTGAATATGCATGAGATGATTATGAGTAAGTATCACACAAATTATGAGTTGCAATTGGGATTCATGAATAGGAATTTATGATTCACACACAATTCATGTTAACAATTAGGTGAGAAGAGAACAAGTTTCAAGTCAAACTAGTTCAAATAAGGATGCACTTTGAAACACAAAAACAAACCAAATGAAGATGGTTCAAAACGTTAACTATAACTAGAATTGAAGATCTAATATAGAACTATAATTAACTCCTAAATTTTACCCTAAAGTATCTCAAACTAATGGCATGAATGCCTTCCTAACATCTAGGATATGAAAAAGGTAAGCACATACATGGAGCTATAATCTAGGTGACATGAAAAATAGAAAAAAGGCTTTAAAAATTATGAAAATATATCCTTAGCACAGTGAAGTTAGTAGCATACATTGGCTAAAAGTAATTCACAAAAATATGCATAAAAGAGTCACAAAAATTCATTTAATGGGCAAGATAACAAGGCATGATCGCCGAAAAACAACTCCACAAAGTGGATTCAAAATGGCACCAAAAATTATGAATAAAATTCCCAAGGAGCATCAAAATGTCACATATTCCAGTTGGTAATCACACACAAAATATTAGTCTCACACCTATTGGAAAAAATTACTTTTCGGTCCCTTAAACCAAAACAATGTCTTTTAGGACAGCTTGGAATCAAAAATCCAAAATTAATTACTAAAACCATCCAAATTTGGAATAAAAAATTAATTAAGAGGATGAGGATCACTCATAAATTTTTCCAGAATTTTATCACACCCGAAACTATTTTTAATAATTACAACAAAACGAGAAAAAAATAGTGATTAAGGGAAAGTGCGAGGAAAGAAAAACTTATCATGCATAAACTAATCCCTAAGCTTCGATATCATCACATATCATCATAAATAAAAATATATCCAGTGTCTCAGGTGGGAGGGCTCAATATTCAACTTAAACTATATGATCCCAAGCCACACACAAACTAGAATGATGCATTAAAGTCGTTAAAGTCGAGATTTCTTACTTGATCGAAGTGACGATTCTTCACATAAAAGTGTAATACCTCAAAATTTGCCCTCTCATTTTCTCAACATATTGCATAACATTTAGCATAAAAAATTCATGAAACAATCAAAACATTGCACCATATTCATCATGGCTGAGGCATAGGCTTGTGATCATTGACTGAGGCAGTTGATGACCATCCAAAGGCAACCAAAGGGGAAATATGACTTCACAACATTGTTCAAAGGGTTCACAAAATCCCACAAGTCTTCATTTGAGGCCACAAATTCTAAAAAAGGGCTTTGAAAATCAAGGAATTGGGGAGAAGTCAACCAGGCCGAGTAACAAGTTAATTCCTGACTTTTTGAGATCAAAATCATGAAACTAGGGTTACAAGGATCCTATGGTTTAAATTTGATCAAAAAATGATGGAGAAATCATGAAAAATCAAGAAAACCAAAACATACTTTTTTTTAGAGAAAAAAATCATTTGAAAAGTGGTTGGTTTCACCTTTCCCTCCATTTTCCTTTCACCTTCCTTCCACATTTCCTTTCATTCCTTCCCCTCTTATTTTTCCACTTCAATTCCACTCTATTTCCCTTGGATGCTTCTACCATGTTCTACAACCTTCTAGAGTGTTCCATGGAATATTCCAAGGAATATTCCAATGAATATTCCCTCTCCAACCCTAACCCTAACTAACTACAAATCTAAATGCATTCCCAAACCTAGCTCCAAGCCTAGCCTCTATATAATCATTAATCACTTCAATGGAAAGAGGTTCCCAATTTTTCACTCTCTCATAATTTTTAAAATCACTTTTCTCTCTCACTTTTCCTCCATTTCCCTTTTCACCAAAGCTTTTTTAAAGAAGCTCTTCAAGTTTCACATGGAAACTTGAAGATCTTAAAGCTTAGCCTCCAACATCCATTGATTTGGGCATTATAGAAGAAGAAGCTACTGATTTTTGTGAAGATTTCGACTTATCGGAAGTGCAAGAAGTATCAAGCATCAAGAACACATTTATTTTGCACATTCGCGGATTCTTCGGATTTCTCTATGATCAAGCTTCGATTCTTACAACATCCACCAAAGCACTTCTCCGCTTTGTAGGTTGGTGATCAAAAATCATGCTTGCTTTAAGTTATTCTCTTCATCTCGCCATTTCAGAATTCTTTAAGTGCTTTTCGTATTGCTTGTGATTAATTATGTTTTCGTTATGTTTTGCTTGCGATTTGTGGATTTTAATAGCTTGTTATAGGTTTTAGCATGTGTTACTAAGCCCTGATTGAGTAGAAATTCGTGTTAACATGATTAGATGTTTGTTAGGGATGTTTAGAAGTAGGATTGTGGCCAAAAGCACTTATTTCAAAACAATTTTTCACATTTTGTTCAGTGTTAACCGGTTAACGGTTTGGTTAACCGGTTAACACATGCGTTTTTTGGCCAAATTGTTGCTGTCTGGAGTCTGTTAACAGGTTAACGGTTTGGTTAACCGGTTAACGGTTTGGTTAACCGGTTAACGCTGTTGGATTTTGGATTTTTAGCTTATTTGCTTGGTTGTTCTTGCTTCCTTGTGCTTATAATGTTCATGTATGCTTAGGTATTAATTTTAGGGAATTTTTGGGTCTATTTCCAGTAGTCGATTCATTTGTTTTGGGTCGTTTCGACATGATTCTGTTCACTTTTCCATATTTTGTGTTAAATATGCATATGTGCTATAATTGATTCTTGACGTGTATTGCTACTCTTTAATCACTTGCTTCACATGTTAAGTGCTTACTTAAAATTGATTTGTGCTTCATGATTATTATCATTGCTTGCTTAATTGCTAAAGTGATTAAATGCCATGTGTTGATTTTGCTTAAAAGTGATTAAGTGTTTCACATGTTCATACATGCTTCTAGTGCTTAATGGATCACTTCTTGACATGAATTCAATTCTGATTTGTTATGCCATGCATGTGTAATAATTGAGACTTGTAGTGATACTTGTTCAATTTCATGACAAAATGCTTATTTGTGCTTGTTTATCATTCACTTTGTGTACATAAAAATGAAAAAAGAATCAAATCTGCCCCATGTTTTCATAACTGTTTGTTAGTGCAGTAGCTGTAAAATGTGTGTTTGCATGTTGTATGTGACTTTCTACACCTATCTTTACATGCTGATTGTAAGTTGTAAAAAATTGCCTTGTGTTGTGCATTGTTTTGGTAGCTGTTTTTACTTTAGGGGCTGTAATAAGTTCTGAATTTTGTTTAATATGTTTTTAGTCTTTAGAATTAAGTCGGAGTCTAGAATTAGGTCCTAGAATTAGGAGGATTTAATTTTTGTGTGTTTGCTTTATTATTTTTAATAAAATGCACACTAATCTTTGTTTTGTAGGGAGGGAAAAGTATGTTTCCTTACACCTTATCCTTTTATTTTTTATGGATTTTCTTCATGCATTTAATTCATCTTTTACTTCCATATTTGTGATTGGTAGGATTTCCCCTTTTGCTAGGACAAACTTAACTTCCTTAGGAAGTAAGTCGCGTCCTTTTTCTTATTTATTTTCCTTTTGCTTCTTTAGGTTTAGAAAAGACTCACTCACCATTAGGACCACCATTTTAATGAACAATGTAGGGTTGTGTCTTAGTCCCCTTTAGCTTTGACCTTTTTCCTTTTGAGTCTTCTTTCTCATCTTCAAACAAAAATCCAAAAAGAAATTTAATAAATGCTTGAAATTAGTCTCTTGTGTAAAGCCTTATTCCATGGGGCACTAATATTCATTCCATCTTGGAATAGTATGAGCTTGTCTAGCATGATGTACAAGTCTGTTCAAGAGATTATTTTCACAAAGAAAATCTAAAAGATACTTCTTCACAAGCCACAAAAACATGTAATAAGTTCAACGAGCTAGTGAACTTAGACCATAATCCTTGGAAACAAGTCTTGGATAAATTCTCCTTACTTGGTGTGCTTGTTCTACTATTCCATATTAAAATGTAGTAGCAAGTACACATTCCATGGAATAGAGTTTGAATTCACTTCCTTGTGCCAAATTCATAAAAAATCTTAAAAAGAAAACAACAAACAATAAGCGACTTTCCTGTAGGATTTCTCTTCTCATCTCATTCACTCACAACGCGAGCTTGCAACGACTTGTCTCGCATGCAAGACGGTAAACGCACTCGCACAAGTCGAGCCTGCAACACCTGAGCTTAGACATACACAGTTCCAACTATAAAAAACACAAACAAATAGTTCCCTCCTTAGTTAGGCGAACTACGTCGACTATGATCCTCATTTTCCCGATGAGGTACGTAGGCAGCGGGGTAGGGCCCGTTCGAGCACATTCCTTATTTTCCCTACATTTCCCCCTTTCTTTCCATTTTTTCCAATTCCCTTTCTCATTCCAGTTCCAGTTCAAGTTAGCAGTTCTTTTGTTCAACAACACTTTACTTCTCACCCTTTGAAACAAACAAACAAGCGTGGATCCAGTTGGGTACGGCGGACAGTCTGGGGTGCTAATACCTTCCCAGGTCATAACCGACTCCCGAACCCAGATATTTGGTTCGCAGGACCTTGTCTATTCCTTCTTCCTTAGGTTTGTGCAACATTACCTTTCCCGTTCTTTCAGGATAAAAATGTCTGGCTAACGACTCTACCTTTTCCGCACCACTTTCGCGTTTGTACTAGGATGAAAATCCCGGGAGCGACAGCTGGCGACTCTGCTGGGGACCGAACCCAAAGTCTCTGGTTTCCCTTGTAGAGTCAATCCTAGCGCTTGTCTATAGTTTTTTCTTTGGGTGTTTATATGTGTGCCATTGTGTGTTTATTTACAGGTTTTATTTACAGTTTACTTTACATCATTTATTTATTGCTTTCAATATTTATTTTCCATGCATCATAAATATAATGGACTGTGCTGGTTTCATTTTTTTTGTGGGATGGGATTTGTTACTGTGAGATGAGCTTGTAACCAGGGCTCAAGTGCTCCTTAGGACTTAGAGTGGTTCCACTTTGGATTCATGGAATCTTGCTATGTTGTTGGTAGTGAGTTCCACACCCAAAATTGCGACCTTCTTGGAAATGTCTTGATCCCGGAATCTTTCTGGGGTAATACACAACCTTGATAGTTATGTGAAGTCAGGGGACCGATCATTGAGAACCTTTATGGAAACATCCCTCTCCAGTGATGATAGTGGCAGGCCATATTTGTTGGCAAACCCACTCGCATTCGAGGGCCCACTGGGAACTCGCATAGGATGACCTGGTTCTCTCATAGGAATACAGTTAAGGAAAATTGTTCGTATGACGATAGTATTGTACCCTTTGGGATGAATGTACTATTGTTTCTCGATTCAGTGCTTGAAGTTGGGGACTTCTGAGGGATGCTTGTTTCCTTGGACTCAGCTGAGACCTCCCTGAGTAGTACATAATGCCAAACTGATTCCCTGATTTGGTCATGAGCCATTTCTCGGAGATGGTGAATGTATTATTGCTGCTCGGCTTTGAGAGCCCGTGATGTTGACCCGAGTAGCACACCCGTGAGATTGGGATGGGTTTACAGGTTTGCAGGAACCTCAACCTTCAACACGCCCACTGTGCCAGTATGCTTCAGTATTGTGATCTGTTATGTTACACATTGATTCTGAGATTTGATCCTCCGATAAGAGAGATGCTTGTTTTGATGTGATGATGTTGTGACCTTGCACAGACACTTGCTTACATGTTTGACACTACAAAGACACATCACTGATCACATTCCTGTTGCATACATAACATCATAACATTTCTGCACACATGTTCAGTTATTTCTAGGGATCGCATATCTGAATTCCGCTGTTGGATTTCCTTTGTATTAAAACTTGAATTGAAGCAGATAGATTCCTTTGAAATAACCGAACATGACATTTGCATACATAACAGGGTGTCCGGGGACAGATTCTCATCCTGATTTGGTTTCTCTCTAGAATGGCCAACTTGCATCACAATTGTCAGGATATGGGTATGGAACAACTCCGAGCGGAGGTGACTGAGATGAAGGCCATGCTGGGGAATTTTGTGGTGGACATTCGAGCGTTGTCTCAGAATCAGAAACTGCTAAAAGAAGAATTCAACTTGATGAAGACTCAGATGAAGCTACTCATAGGAATCGTGAATGATATGTTGAAGAAAGAAAATATCCATGGGGCTGCTTTTCAAACGGAAGGTCCCGTTTCTCTCATCTCCTTGGGATGCCCAGTGAATCAAGAGTTGTTAGGAAGGCTTCCTCTACAGTTTGAGTCTCTTCACCAGAAATCACCACTTGGCAGTCAGAAAGAGCCTAAGACAGGGATCAACTCCACATGGCTTGATACAAGTGAGTTGAATGATCCTATACCTATCGTTACCAAGGAAGTGAACCCTTTCTTTCCTCACTAGAGACCTCCCTCAGATGCTACGCCTTGGTTTCCAAGAGAAGTATTTCAACAGATGTCAGGTGTAACTCCTCCAGCAGCAACAATCCATTCTCAACAGAAACAAGAAAGGGTTATTGATCTTGTACCCATGTCTTATGCTGAGCTGTGCCCATAGTTGCTCAAAATGGGATTGATTAAGAGTCGCAAGCTATCTTATCCTCCTGGCGAATGTCCCCAAAGTTGGAATCCTTATGCCTACTGTGTTTTTCACTCCGGAGCTCAAGGATATGACATCGATGATTGCAGAGCATTCATGCATCAGGTGCAAGATTTGGTGGATGAAGGGGTAATTAGTTTTGGGCTGAATGGTCTGAAGGCGTCACAAGTTAAGGCACATACGAACACTGAAGGGGTGGTCAAAGTCCATTCTTCTAGAGTTATTACTCAGGCTGAGTCTTCAAAGAGATTACATCACCAACCTTCAGTCGCTCCTTGGTCGAGTATGAGTAAGAAAATGTAGGGACATGTTAGGAACTCAAAGCAATATCAACAACAAAATGCTCAACCACAACATCAGGGTCAGCAACAACAAGCACAAAGACCATTCCAGCATAGAGCATGAGTGAGGGACCGTAAAATCGACCCCATCCTGTTTCCGTATGCTATGTTTCTTCCAAAGCTGTTTAAGTTGAACATGGTCGAGCTTCACACCATGAGAGCTCCTTCTCCCAATAATCCACCACCCAATTTTGATGCAAATGCCAGGTGCGAATTCCACTCGAGTGCCCAGGGGCACAATATTGAGGAATGTTGGGCTTTCCAGAATGAGGTACAAGACCTAATTGACTCCAAGGCGATCAATTTATCCTCTCATCGAAATATGCTCCAAAACCAATGCATAATCTTGGTGGAGTCAGATTCAATTTGGTGAATGAAAGTACCAGAGTTGTTATACCAGATGGTCGGTTCTTCAACTGAAATCTTTGAATTAATCACCCGACTTGCAAGGGTATCTGCGGAAGCAAATAAAGCCAGAAGTATTCAAATACTCTCAGTAATGGAAATTATGTTAGCATATTTTCAGTGCATTTTCATCCCTATTGAGGGGAACTACGTCGCTCTGATTCTTCATTGGTCAATGGACATACGTAGATAGAAGATCGCCAGGTCTTTCCGAGCAACCTTATGGGGAAACTTCATTCCCCAGCTTTACTCCTTCTTTCAGATGTCTCGTATCAAAGTCAGAATAACTAGAAAAATATGTATGATTGCCATGTAGGACATGCGACCATTTACTTGAAGACCACAAGTCCATGAAGAGTTACTGATCACAGGAAGCGCTTAAGACTAATTAGTCCAGAAGGAGTCAAGTCTCCTCAACAATGGCAATGTTCAACTTCTTTACTGCAATTTCATTTGTAATTTGTCCTATTTGTTTAAACATTTGTATGCATGTATGAAAGTTGTTTACTTTTGAATGTTAATCATGATAAAATGCACGTGTTTTTCTTGAAGTAATTCATTTGTATTTCATTTATAATTTTGCATGTGCATTGCAATACCAACTGTTGTGCTTAAACTCGGTGAGGGAGGATGACAAAATGAAAACGCAAAAATCTCTAATTGTGTGCTTTTGAGAAAGACCATATTGATGATGTACAGGTGTCGCTCCCAGGATTTTCATCCTAGTACAAACGCGAAAGTGGCGCGGAAAAGGTAGAGTCGCCAGCCAGGCATTTTTATCCCGAAGGAACGGGAAAGGTAATGCTGCACAAACCTGAGGAAGAAGGAAAGGACAAGGTCCTGTGAACCAAAGATCTGGGTTCGGGAGTCGGTTACGACCTGGGAAGGTATTAGCACCCCAGATCGTCTACCGTACCCGACGGGATCCACGCTTGCTTGTTTTGTTTCAAAGGGTGAGAAATAAAGTGCTGATGAAATGAACTGCTAACTGGAAACTGGAATGAGAAAAGGGATCTGGAAAAATAAAATGAAATGGAAAGAAAGAGTGGGGAAAATGTAGGGAAAATAAAGAATGTGCTCGAACGGGCCCTACCCCGCTGCCTACGTACCTCATCGGGATAATGAGGATCAGAGTCGACGTAGTTCGCCTAACTAAGGCGGGAACTATTTGTTTGTGTTTTTTATGGCTGGAACTGCGTATGTCTATGCTCAGGTGTTGCAGGCTCGTCTGATACGAGTGCATTTACCGTCTTGCATGTGAGACAAGTCATCGCGAGTTCGCATTCAGAGTGAATGAGATGAGAAAAGAAGTTCCCGCAGGATAGTCACTTATTATTTGTTTTTGTCTTTTATGAGAAATGTTTTGAATTTGTTTGTGAACATTCTCATACTAAGACATATCCATCGTGGTAAATACTTACACCTCACCCCGAAACAGGACGCATATAAGTACTCCGCAACAAAGTCTCATGGCGTATAAGAACATCCAACCTTTATTAGGTGTTTTATTGTTTTTCTTTATGAGATGAGAAAGAATGACTCAAATTGCAAAAGGCAAAAACTAAGGGGGACTAAGACACAAACCTAAGTTATTTATATGCAAAAGGGAGATCCTAATGGTTAGTGTGGTTTTCTAATCCTAATGAATAAAAGGAAAAGAAGAAAAGAGAGTTAGAACTCAACTTACTTCCTAAGGAAGTTAAGTTGTTTCTAAGAAAAGGGGAAAACCTATACAAGCAAAGCACAAAGTGCTATGGCAAACACAATTATAATGCATAAGATATAGGAATGAAGTAAGGCTTACCTCAATTTTCCCCCTACAAAACAAAGGTTAGCATGACAATGCATATTGAAAGTAAAATCAAAGCATAAAAGTGATTAAGTACCATAAACGTCCTAGAATGGAACTAGGGTTCAAATTAAGACCTAAGTCTAAAGGTGAAGGTGCCTAAAGGTTATATGACTTCTAAAATCAGTAGCTACATGCTATAGGTCTCTAAGGATGCTAGGCTACCTCAAAAATTCAAACTATGTCTAACTATGTACAAAAAGTTCACATAAGTTCACATGAATGCAAATTAGGGTTTATGGATGAAGTATGAATGCATATGGCATACAAGCATGAATTAATGCATGAAATGAGTATCAAAGTAAGTAGTGAAGGCTTATGAATATGGATGAATGACTATACAATCATGGATGCAATGGTTTAAGCATATGGAGCTAGGAGAAGAAGATGTGAGAACAAATTAAACATGGCGTCACGTAAGATCACAAATGATGCAAGTTAAAGATGAATGACATGTGAATATGCATGAGATAATTATGGGTCAGTAGCATACAAGTTATGAGATGCAATTAGAATGCATGGCTTGACATTTATGATTCCCACATAATTCAAATTAAACATGAGAAGAGATTAGCAACCCGTTTAAGTTAAACATGTTCAAATAAGTATGCACTTTGAAACACCAAAACAAACCAAATGAATATGGTTCAAAAAGTGACCTATAACTGGAATTAAGGACCTATACATGATCTTTAATTAACTCCTAGAAGTTACCAAAAGGTTCCTCAAGCAAATGGCATGAATGCCTTTCTAATATCTAGGGTATGGAGCAAATAAACACATATATCAACCTATGATCTAGGTGACATGGAAAAATAGAAAAAAGGATTAAAAATTATGAAATTAAACCCCTGGAATGTTGAAGTCAGTATCTTACATGGTCTAAAAGGATTTCACAAAATTATGCACCAAAGTGCCAAACAAATTACTTGATGGTCAAGATAACAAGGCATGATCGCCGAAAAACAACTCCACAAAGTGGATCGATAAAGGAACCAAAAATTATGGAAAAAAATTCCTAAGGAGCATCAAAATGTCATTAATTCTAGTGTTTAATCACACACAAAAAATAGGTCTCATGCCTATGGGGAAAAATGGTTTTGGGTCCCTTATGTCAATACCATTCCTTTTGGGACAGCTTGGAATGAAAAATCCAAATTAATTACTAAAACCAATCAAACCTGGAATCAAAAAATATGAAAAATTAATTAAGAGGATGAGGATCATTCATGTATTGTTCCAGAATTTTATCACACCCGAAACGATTTTTAATAATTGCGACGAAACGGGCAAAAAAGGATATTTTAAGGGAAAACGAGAGGAAGTGAATTCTACAATCCGTAACCTAATCCCTAAGCTCCGAAATCGACACATATCAATATATATCACAAATAAATCCAATTCCTCAGGTGGGAGTGCTCAATATGCACCTTAAGTTATATGATCCTAAGTCGCATACAACTAGAATGGTGCATTAAAGTAGAGAATCAAGATTACTTACTTGGTCGAAGTGTCGATTCTTTCACATAAAAGAAATCCAAAAAACCTTCAAGCCAAGCCTTGTAATCTCCCATGAGCAAAATAAATGCTTATCTTTCATAATTGCTTATAAAGATCCACCATAATCGAAACAAAAACAACGACATAAAATATCATTTGAACCCAAAAGTATCCCACAAATAAAGTGGAATACCAACCAAACGACCTTCGTTAAGATCTTTGCGAGAACCTTGCATGAACTCAACAAACGCATTAGAAACCAAAAAGAGGTGCAACCGGAAGTTGCACCTATGCCTCACAACTCAAAATTAAGTAAAAAGATGAATATATGAGTCATGGACATGCATTGAAATTTACGTTTCAAAACGGGGCAGCACTTATGCTCTAACATAAACAACATGCAAACTCAAACCAAAATCAAACAAATTTACATGCAATGAATAGAAAATGATCAACAAACATAAGTACAAGTCAAAAAAGATCAATGCATCAAAATCGCACCAAACCGAACTTAAAAAGCCTTAAAACAGAAAAAACGCGTCAAAAATCACCGACTCGGAATTGAACGAAAATCGCATGGTAACTAGCAAACATACCAAAGGATTCAAATATGCAATAGATTTTTGAAAATTCTACTCGGAAGTGATACTTTTTGGCCGATTTCGTCGGCTGGCAGTAGCGAAATAGCTGGAAAAAATTGTCCTAAATCGACTAAAAAGCTTACCAATGGTTCCGCCGGTATTATCAACAAAGTCAATTTATACTATTTACATTCGCGAAAACGCGCTACGGTTAGGAAGTTATGACCAAAACGCACTTTTCGACACGCGACACATGAACAACATCAACAATTAAGCCTCAACCTATCCTATTTCAAATTTGCACATTGAAACAAACATGAATTTAAAAGTCAAACACCTCAATCAATATCAAGTCATAATAATTATCTCTCTTAGGAGTTTTTGTCAAACACCTAACATGCACCGATTATTCTATGTAAATTTTAACAATCATTTCCAATTATGCACCACAACAATTATTAGGATCAATTAATCAAGCATCAATCAACAATCAAATCATGAATCAATGCACATAATGTAACAGCCCGATCAATGTCAACTTGTAAATTCAATTCAAGAAAAAATGCAAGAATTATTCATGAATTAAAGTTTAAGAAGCTTACCGAATGAAGAATCAACGAAGAAATTGCGAATCCGAAGGAAGTGAGACGTGATCATAAACGGAGGAGAGAAGGAGAGGTCGCGTGGCTGCCGGCGGTGGAAGATGGTGGTCACACGGTGGTGAAGTTGACTGGAGGTGGTGGTTCGTGGCGACTCGGCTACCAGAAGCTTGATCGAAATTGTTGTGTTCTTGAGTTCTTGATGAAGTTGTTGTTGTGTTCTTGAGAAAGAGTTGAGAGAATGAACTTCGATCCTTTAGAGAGAGTTTGTGAGAGTTTTTTGGTGTTTATAAATTATGATTGAAGTTATGAGACAAATTGTGGGTCAAAAGAATATATAGTGGAGTGTAAAATGAAAGGCAAAAGGTAGAATTTCAGCTTAAGTGAAAATAACAATATCTTCGGTAAGAAATTTCGACTCTGAGCCTTCCACAACATCGTCCGCCTCTGAATCACGGTTGCAACGCAAAAAGAACGGACGTTATACGATCAAAATCGAGTACGATCGATACGTTTAAGCTGCAAGACGTCACTGAATAAGTTATTTTTCGGCTTATTTGGTGTCCGCTACTCGAAAATGTGACGAGGTCAACCTCTTCGGAGCATAATCTCGACTCGACTTTGTCAGCAAAGTTATAGATCTATGAGTCAGTGACCTGGTGTTAAAATGTAAGCTCAACCGTAAAAACGACAAGGGAGATATGAATTTTCTCGTGAAACCACTTTCAGCCTTTTTCTTCGATTCAACACTTCAGTTTTGCGAAATAAACCAAAACGACAATCTTTGGGGCATCGTTCGAACTCGAGCTTTTCTTGGAACTTTAAGATGATAAAATTTTTGAACCAACGCTTCAAGAACGGGTGAAATCCGATGAAAATTGACCGAGTTATAAATTTTACTTGAATTGAATTTACAAGTTGAATTGAATTTACAATTTGAATTGAATTTACAAGTTGAATTAATCATGTGTTGGTAGACGCTGGGTCCTCGCTCAATGTCCTCCTAAAGAAAGCCTTGGTGAAGCTGGAGTATGATGGTTTGGCATAACGTCCAAGTAACTTGGTGGGGAGAGCATTTGAGGGCTCTAAGAGATCAGTGTTTGGAGAGATTGATTTACCTGTGATGATTGGCCCACAAATCTTTAAAACTACTTTCTTCGTGATGGACATACAGCCGGCCTACAGCTGTTTGTTGGGTAGACTCTGGATTCACGCCGTTGGCGCTGTTACATCTACCCTTCACCAGAAATTAAAATTTGAGTGGGAAGGCCAGATCATCACAATCTGCGGGGAGGAAAACATTTTTGTTAGCCAGCTGGCTACTTACAAGTATATAGAGATGGATGGGGAGATCCATGAGACTATGAGTCAGGGATTTGAGACCCTTAACATCAATGAAGCAACTACTGTGTCTGGTGTGAGCAACCCTTTAGTTTTGTATGATAACAAATTTTAGGTGTTTGTGATTTTATCATATGCTTTATATTAATACACTTTGTATGCATTGCTAGCCTTTATACACATGTCTTATTTTAAACAAATAATGTTCTTGAATTTCTGAAAAATTCGCAAAATGAATCGATTCATTCCATCATGCATCGATTCATGCTGTAGAAATAATTCTGGTAATTTGCAAAATGAATCAATTCATTCCATCATGCATCGATTCATGCTGTAAGAATGATTCTGGAATTTCTTCTATAAATCGATTCATACAAACATGCATCGATTCATTATATGTTCATTTCTCTACATTTCTTCATTTGTTCAGTATGTATCGATTCATGATATTATGCATTGATACATAACAGTTTAAATACCATTATGTATCGATTCATTCGTGTCTTGAATCGATTCATTTTTCTGTTTCACTTCTAACAGAATCTGCATAGTATATGTTGTTGTTTCTGTTAGTTTAGAAAAACACAGGGAATTGCTTACGAATTTCAAAGTCAAGGATCATTGAAGAACGCATCAAGAAAAGGAATTTTTGAGTGTGGACAATTCAATGTTGAGCAGGATTGAAACCTAGAATCAAATTCATCTTCATCATCTTCTCAAATACCTTGATTCAAGAACATTAATAAGGAATTAGTGATATTCTGTGAATTAAAGTTTTATGAGATAACGTTTAGTGGTACGATCGGAGATCTAGCTGAGTTGAAGAGTGAAAGAAGGTTTCAAGGAAAAACCAGCTGGGGTTTCCTTCAAGAACGGACGTGTTCTTAAGGGTTTGTTAGTCACGTTTACGAAACAGATTCAGCCGCAGTGTAAGGTTTGGAAATTGGGAGATTTCGCAAATAGATCGTGGAACCGGTGAATTGTTTGTATTACTTGCAGGGAATCTTGATTTGGCTCAGATCAAGTGAAGGTTGATACAATAGGAAGATCTAGGTGTATAGATTTCTGGTGTTTGCATAACAACCTTGTAAACGACGATTTCAGCAATATTGATATAAAAGTTCTCAATTTCGGTTTGAAATTGAGAGGGAGACGTACCCACACGCGAGGACGAACGTGGGGAACTTCCTTACCAAATCTCTGCGTATTGTATTCCTTCTCCATCTCTATTTACGTTTTTAATCGTTTTTGATTCATTGGAAATAACTTTTGTGATAGGTGCATTCAACACTTTTATAGCTTTTGTGTTTAAACCTTTATCATCTCAATTGTAAATCCAGCACCTTATCACATGTCCGGTCTTCTAGTGGCTGGTCCAGAATAGACGCAAGTATATTTGGGACCGTGGTTTCCGTTAATCTTTGAAAACTCTGAAAAATCTTTTAAATCCTTGTAAACAAGGAGGTGATCCATTCACCCCCCCTCTAGATCACTAGCCACAGCGTCTAACAAGTGGTATCAGAGCATCGGTTCGCTGGTGCTTTGTGGCTGTCTATAACGTTATGGATTCTGAACCAAAGGGGGCGCATAATAGAGCTCCTGTTTTCAATGGTGAAAATTATGGCTACTGGAAAGACTGCATGCGAGTTTACATAAATTCTGTGGATAGGCGCGTATGGACTGCCATTCAAAATGGTCCTTTTCAAATTACCATGATGAATGAGGCAGGTGCCATAGTACCTAAACCAGAAGATGATTGGGATGAGAAAGATGAGAAAAAGTGGTCAAGTGATTGGAGAGCTCGAAATATGCTAATTTCAACACTTAGTGCAGATGAGTATTATCGAGTATCCCATTGCTCGACAGCTAAATAAATGTGGGACGCTTTAGAAATTGCTCATGAAGGTACAACTGAAGTAAAATAGTCCCGCATTAACACACTTAATCAAGAGTTCGAACTCTTTCGCATGAAACAAGGAGAATCTATTCCCGACATGCAAAAGAGATTTGTTCATCTCATTAATTGTTTGAATGCACTTGGAAAACCTGTTTCCAATGAAATTGCTACTAATAAAATTCTGAGATGTCTTAGCAGGGAATGGCAACCTAAAGTAACAGCTATCAAGGAAGCCAACGATCTAACGACACTCACAATGACTACATTGTTTGGAAAGCTGGAGGAACATCAGCAAGAACTAGAAAGTCTAGAAAAGTTTGAGAACAAAAGTAAAAAGGGAAAGGAGAAGAATAAAGACAAAGAGGGTGAGAAGAGGCATATAGCTCTTGTGGCTTCTAACTCAAAGTCCTCACAAAAAGAGCTAAGCAACAATGAGTCAAGTAGTGACGAAGACTCCGGTGACGAAGAAATGGGACTTTTTGTTAGGAGATATAATAGATTCATCCGAAAGAATGGAATCAAGCATTCCGACAAAAATCTCATAAAGTTTAGAAGACAATCTATAGATTCAAAACAGGAAGAGATTAAGAAGAATAGAGAAAGAGGGTCTTGCTTTAATTGTGGCAAGTCCGGACATTATAAGACAGATTGTCCTTTAAAGAAAAAGGATAAAGGAAAAGTTCCACAAAGAAGGTATAATAAGCAAAGAAGAGCTTACATTGCTTGGGAAAGTGATAGTGATTCATCAAGTACACAATGCTCAAGTGATAGCGATGAAACCGCAAATTTGTGTCTTATGGCTCACACCAAAAATCAGTCCCACCACAAGAAGAAAAGTGATGATAAAAAGGTAAAACAAGCTTACTATAACAATTTCTCTTCTATGTCCTTTTCTGAATTGAAAATAGCTTTTGAAAAACTGCATAATGAAGCTATAGAAGCATTTAAAAGATTATCTTCCGATAAACAAATTTTTTCATACTTGGAAGGTAAAGTACAACATGCTGAAAAAGATTTAGAGTACTTGAAAGCTAGCATTGCAGAAAATTCAAAAGCTATTGATATTGATGGTTGTAGTAAAATAATGCATTGTGAAGCTTGTCACATTTGGCAACAAGAGGTTATTTCTCTTAAAGTCAAATTGGAAAAAGCTTTGCAACCCAAGATTACTTATGCCATTGATACTATGTTGTTCAAAAATTCATTAAATCCTCCATATACAAAATATTCTTTTGTTCCAAAGGATTTAAGGACCAATCATAAACAACCACATTATCGTAGTGTTTGTCATTATTATT
This sequence comes from Lathyrus aphaca, assembly GCA_963966055.1. Classification (NCBI taxonomy): domain Eukaryota; kingdom Viridiplantae; phylum Streptophyta; class Magnoliopsida; order Fabales; family Fabaceae; genus Lathyrus; species Lathyrus aphaca. The sequence continues at coordinate 296,270,017 of OZ014524.1, forward strand.
GTCATGTTGGCCATACCATTGAAAAATGAAAATTTAGAAGATTTCTAGTGCCTAAAGGTATTTATCAATGGAAGCCTAAAGACAACCATGTTACCACTTACCCACTTGGACCCAATGAAAATTGGGTACCTACCTCTCTCTTTTGATATTGTAGGATGAGTGTCTTGCATCCGTGGAAAGAAGATGGTTTCTGGACAGCGGGTGTTCAAGGCACATGACGGGTGACATATCACTTTTTATTGACTTCAAAGCAAAGAAGAAGAGGTATGTTACATATGGAGACAATAACAAAGGAACTATACTTGGTAAAGGTAGTGTAGGTAATCCCTCTACCACTACTATTTCTGATGTCCATCTTGTAGAGGGACTTAAACACAATTTGTTGAGTATAAGTCAATTATGCGACAAAGGTTATAAAGTTTCTTTCACAAAAACTTGTTGCAAAGTTGAACATACCGAACAAAATGTTGTGTTTAAGGGTGTAAGAGTAAACAACATATATATGCTTGATCTTTTGAGTGTATCTCTAACAAGCACTAAATGTCTAGTAGCCATAAATGATGATTCATGGTTGTGGCATAGACGCTTAGCGCATGTTAATTTCAATTTGCTTAATAAGGTTGTATCTAAGGATCTAGTAGTAGGTCTTCCAAAAATAAAATTTTCAAAAGACCACCTATGTGATGCTTTCCAAATGGGGAAACAAACAAGGATCTCCTTTAAATCTAAAAACATAATTTCAACTTCAAGACCCCTTGAGCTTCTCCATATGGACCTCTTTGGACCATCTAGGACAAAGAGCTTAGGTGGAAACTATTATGGTTTTGTAATAGTAGATGACTACTCTAGATTCACTTGGACTATATTCCTTCATAGCAAAGATGAAACCTTTTCTGCTTTTAAAAGTTTTGCAAAGCTGTCCCAAAACAAAATGAATTCTAAAATAGTTACAATCTGAAGCGATCATGGAGGTGAATTTCAAAACCATCTCTTTGACAAGTATTGTGACAAGTATGGCATTGAGCACAACTTTTCAGCTCCTCGAACTCCACAACAAAATGGTGTTGTGGAGCGCAAAAATCGAGTTTTAGAGGAATTGGCAAGAACAATGCTTAATGAGGGTGGATTACCAAAATATTTTTGGGCTGATGTAATTAGCACAGCTTGTTATGTTCTGAACATGATTTTAATTAGTCCTATTTTGAATAAAACCCCTTATGAAATTTTAAAAGGTAGAAAGCCAAACTTGTCTCATCTTCATGTGTTCGGTTGTAAGTGTTATGTTTTAAATAACGGTAAAGAAAATCTTGGGAAGTTTGATGCCAAAGCTGATGAAGGTATTTTTCTTGGATACTCTCAATCAAGCAAAGCATATAGAGTGTATAATAGGCGTTTACTTTCTGTTGAAGAATCTGTCCATGTTTCTTTTGATGAGTCTTACCCAAAAATTGTCGGAAAAGGTATCTCTTTTGATGATGCAGGTGTATCTACAGAAGACATACTCAAAGAAGCTGTTTCAGAAATTGATCAATCTGAAACAGCTGAAATTGAGAAGGAGGAAGATACTAGTCATGAAAAAGATAAAGAGGAAGGAACATCTGAAGTGAAAGACTTTCCACCAGCTTGGAAATCCTCTAAAGACCACCCTATAGACAATATATTGGGAGATATTTCAAAGGGAGTGTTGACTCGTTCTAAGATAAGTATCTTTTGTTCTCACTTCGCTTTTGTCTCACAAGTGGAACCTAAAAATGCTAAAGAGGCCTTGATTGATGAATTTTGGCTAATGGCCATGCAAGAAGAGCTTAATCAATTTAAAAGAAATGACGTTTGGGAACTTGTCCCTCGTCCGCGAGATCATCAAATCATAGGTACTAAATGGGTGTTTAGGAATAAACTTGATGAAAGCGGAGTGATAACTAGAAACAAGGCACGCTTGGTAGCACAAGGGTATAACCAAGAGGAGGGCATAGATTATGAGGAGACTTATGCTCCAGTGGCTCGCCTTGAAGCTATACGTCTTTTGCTTGCTTATGCGTGTTCTATGAATTTCAAGCTTTACCAAATGGACGTAAAGAGTGCGTTTTTAAATGGTGTCATAAATGAAGAAGTATATGTTTCACAACCTCCCGGTTTTGAAAATTCTGAATATCTAGATCATGTTTACAAATTAAAGCGTGCTTTATATGGTCTTAAGCAAGCACCTCGTGTGTGGTACGAAAGACTTAGTAAATTTTTAATTGATCATGGATATTCTAGAGGTAAAGTGGATAATACACTCTTCATTAGACATAAAGGAAAGCACATTCTTTTAGTTCAAGTTTATGTAGACGATATAATTTTTGGTTCAACTAACATACACTTGGTCGAAGAATTTTCTAATGTTATGCAGGGTGAGTTTGAGATGAGTCTCATGGGGGAGTTGAACTACTTCTTAGGCCTCCAAATAAAACAACTCGATGAAGGTACAACAGTATGTCAAACAAAATACTGCAGAGAGCTGCTCAAGCGTTTTGGAATGAATAATTCAAAACCAATTGACACTCCCATGCCTACCAACGGAAACTTGAACAAAGATGAACATGGTAAGTGTGTTGATGTCAAAAGGTATAGAGGTATGATTGGGTCTCTCTTGTATCTTACTGCTTCTAGACCGGACATCATGTTTAGTGTGTGTATGTGTGCACGATATCAATCAAATCCTAAGGAATCTCACTTAAAATCAGTCAAGCGTATATTTAGGTATCTTAATGGAACACCTAAATATGGGCTTTGGTATTCCAAAGGAAGCGATTGCAGCTTAGTAGGTTACTCTGATTCTGATTTTGCTGGATGCAAATCAGATAGGAAAAGCACTAGTGGTACATGTCATCTATTTTCAAATTCTTTAATAAGTTGGCATAGAAAAAAGCAAGTATCCGTAGCGTTGTCTACTACAGAGGCTGAGTATGTTGCAGCCGGTAGCTGTTGCGCTCAAATTTTGTGGCTAAGACAACAACTACAAGATTTTGATATTGAACTTAAACGCATTCCAATTAAGTGTGATAACACTAGTGCCATTAATCTCACTAAGAATCCTGTTTTACACTCACGCACCAAACATATAGAGATTAGACATCACTTCCTTCGCGATCATGTTGAAAAAGGAGATGTTGTTTTTGAGCATGTTGACACTAAAAATCAACTTGCTGACATTTTCACTAAACCTTTGGCAACTGAACCATTCTTTAACATTCGTCGCGAATTAGGGATTCTTGATCTCTCCGCATTAGTTTCTTAAGTTTGTTTGATTTAGTTTATATTTATCTCATCGTGTTTACTATGTTCTGGATGTAGACTTCCCTCGTACCTCATGAGATTACTACGACGGAGGTAATATTGTTTCTCTCTTCACTTTGTTGATATTGTGTGATCAATGTATGTTTGAGCAATTATTTCTCGCTTACATGTACTTCTTTACATATGAATGTTTGAGCGTTGATATTTTGTTTGTAAAGTATTCTTAAGCATCCGTACAATGTTATGATTCATTCTGCATTCTGCATAATGTTTGTTTTGCATATTCATTTTTGTGTCAATTCATGCTAAATTTCTTTTATCACTGTAAAAATTATTACAGTATGTATCGATCCCAACCATCTTGTATCGATTCAAGTTCACTTTCTTTTATTTTTGTCAAAATTGTTATAGTATGTATCGATACATTCGTGGCTTGCATCGATACATAGCCACTTGAATTTCAAAAATTTTGCATTATGTATCGATCACATCCATATTGAATCGATTCATGTTCATTTATTTTAAATCTGTCAAAATAATTACAGTATGTATCGATACATTCGTGGTTTGTATCGATACATAGCAACCTGATTTTCAAAACATTTCGTCAAATGAATCAATTCATAAGGTCTTGAATCGACGCATACTGTTTTAAATTCAATTTTTTTTCTTATGAATCGACACATCAGCAACTGCTATGACATGTCCATCAGTTATAAAACTCTATTCTATCTCTTTGTTCATTCCATTTGCATCATTTTGAGTTTCCTAACCCTAACACCACAAAACCCCTCTTCTCTCAAAACCCTAATCTCATCATTATGCCTCCAAGAGTCATGCTTCCTAGAGCAAAAGGAAAAGGTAAAGGCAAAGAACCTGTTGAGGCTTCCCATCAAGCTCCTTCTGTTCCAGAAATTCCTCCCTCTAGGGCTTCCATTCTCCATCCTACCATTGTTGAAGAGTTTGAGGTTTCTTTTAAGTCGAGGTTAGTCATGAAACCACATGTTTTCAATACTAGTGATGTACGTACTCTTTGTTTAGAAGAAGTTGCTGATTTAATCGATGCACAAAATCTAGGGTCCTTTTTAACTGCTAATGATGATTACCATGAGGACTTTATTCGTGCGTTTTATGCTGGTGTGAAAACTGGTAAAGGTTACATGTTCAACTGTTCTATTGGAACCAGAACTTACCGTTTTGAGGCTGATGATTGACCCAAAGTGTTCAAACTGCCATCTATGTTGCCTGAGTTGTAGATGTGGCATGATCAGAACTTTGAAACACAGTTTAATCTGAAGGCATATTGTGCATCCATTTCAAAATTAGAAAGACCTCTTGGTGATGATGAGCCTCTGACTTCTGGTATGATTAAAAGCGTTCCCAAAATTCTGCATTGGATTCTTTCACATATCTTGCGTCCAAGGTCCGGTGGGCACTCTCGATTGGATAAGCCGGACATCCATCTATTGTATATACTGCAGATGAAGATCCCATTGAACTGGCCCAATTACTTTGTAAAGCGTATCTTTCTTATGTGGAATAGTTCAAAGAACATCACTCTTGCATATGCCGCCCAGATTATGCGGATCCTTAAGTTTTGGAAAGTGGTTTTCCCTCCTGTGTCTCTCTTATCTTCTTCTAGTGTTCAAGAATTCAACAATGCTACTCTCTCTCATATGGGATATAGATGGCACATCGAGCGTCACTGCTATTACTTATTCCTTCTGAACAAATTTATGTTGAAGAACAAAGAGATGAAGATATGGAGGATGCAGAAAATCCTCCTGAAGCAAATGCCAACACTGCTTGGGGTGAGTGGGTGCCACAAAGGCGGTCTCCTACTAACTATGAACCGGCTCCGTCATCGGTTCCACCGACTTCATCTACTACTCCTCTGACATATCTTACTCAAATGTTTGAGGAAATGGAAATTGCAAACAATGCCCGACATGAAGAAGCACGTGCGTGGCATGTACAACAAACGGAGTGGCATAAAGAACACCGATAATTGCATGATGAACACACTCGGATGTATCATAACCAACACTCATGGCATACAAACTTGGTCAAATGGCATCAAGTTTTCTACAATGAGATGTCTGGTTTCATGGATGATTGTCGTGCGCATCTGGGGATTATGGAAAGATTTCAAAGCACAGAGGTTCAGAAACGGTTCAGGCGTTACACCTTCATGGGGCAGAATCCTGATGAGATGCCTCCTCCACCTCTTCCTCCAAGTTTCCGAGATCCCGATAGAGATGATGTGGAGTCTCATGGTGGCTACTTTCCTCACTGAGGCTGCATTTCATTTTGCATAACATCATTGTTTCTTGCTTAAGTTTCTTTGCATTTTCTGTTTAAACATTGTATGCGTTTGGTTTGTTTCTATAATTCGCAACTCTATTTGACAATTTCACTTCCTATGCTTATTTGCTGCTTTTGCCTAATTTGTTTGCCCTTTATATTTCATTCTTTGTGAGTGAATTTTAGGCTTAAGTGTGAAAAATGACAGGCATGCACAAACTCAGGGGGAGTGGTTCTCACACTTCTTGCAAACATTTGTCATCATCAAAAAGGGGGAGTTTGTGAGCAACCCTTTAGTTTTGTATGATAACAAATTTTAGGTGTTTGTGATTTTATCGTATGCTTTATATTAATACACTTTGTATGCATTGCTAGCCTTTATACACATGTCTTATTTTAAACAAATAATGTTCTTGAATTTCTGAAAAATTCCCAAAATGAATCGATTCATTCCATCATGCATCGATTCATGCTGTAGAAATAATTCTGGAAATTCGCAAAATGAATCGATTCATTCCATCATGCATCGATTCATGCTGTAAGAATGATTCTGGAATTTCTTCTATAAATCGATTCATACAAACATGCATCGATTCATTATATGTTCATTTCTCTGCTTTTCTTCATCTGTTCAGTATGTATCCATTCATGATATTATGCATTGATACATAACAGTTTAAATACCATTATGTATCGATTCATTCGTGTCTTGAATCGATTCATTTTTCTGTTTCACTTCTAACAGAATCTGCATAGTATATGTTGTTGTTTTTGTTAGTGCAGAAAAATACAGGGAATTGCTTACGAATTTCAAAGTCAAGGATCATTGAAGAACGCATCAAGAAAAGGAATTTTTGAGTGTGGACAATTCAATGTTGAGCAGGATTGAAACCTAGAATCAAATTCATCTTCATCATCTTCTCAAATACCTTGATTCAATAACATTAACAAGGAATTAGTGTTGTTCTGTGAATTAAAGGTTTATGAGATAACATTCAGTGGTACGATCGGAGATCTAGCTGAGTTGAAGAGTGAAAGAAGGTTTCAAGGAAAAACCAGCTGGGTTTTCCTTCAAGAACGGGCGTGTTCTTGAGGGTTTGTTAGTCACGTTTACAAAACAGATTCAGCCGCAGCGTAAGGTTTGGAAATTGGGAGATTTCGCAAATAGATCGTGGAACCGGTGAATTGTTTGTATTACTTGAGGGGAATCTTGATTTGGCTCAGATCAAGTGAAGGTTGATACAATAGGAAGATCTAGGTGTATAGATTTCTGGTGTTTGTATAGCAACCTTGTAAACGACGATTTCAGCAATATTGATATAAAAGTTCTCAATTTCGGTTTGAAATTGAGAGGGGGACGTACCCACACGCGAGGACGAACGTGGGGAACTTCCTTACCAAATCTCTGCGTATTGTATTCCTTCTCCATCTCTTTTTACGTTTTTAATATTTTTTGATTCATTGGAAATAGCTTTTGTGATAGGTGCATTCAACACTTTTACAGCTTGTGTGTTTAAACCTTTATCATCTCAATTGTAAATCTAGCATGTTATCACATGTCCGGTCTTCTAGTGGCTGGTCCAGAATAGACGCAAGTATATTTGGGACCGTGGTTTCCGTTAATCTTTGAAAAATCTGAAAAATCTTTTAAATCCTTGTAAACAAGGAGGTGATCCATTCACCCCCCCTCTAGATCACTAGCCACAACTTCTAACATCTGGAACTTCCATCACTTCATATCAACAAGCCCGGAAGGTTGTTGAGGAGGGTACCGCTCAGGGCTGGGGCAAGCTGCTGCCAGTAGAAAAGAAAGAAGACAAATTCGGGTTGGGTTACAGACCAACTCGACAAGATCAACCAGAGGCTGCAACGGAGCCTAAATTTGTCAGTGGGGGAATGCTCACCCCGAATGTTGTGAACAATTTGGAAGACGAGGAAGAAGATGACCGCAACCTGGAAAACTGGATACGTCCAAGGATCCCGGGGAACCAAGTCTCTAACTGGTCTTCCCAGGAAATTATAAGAGTTACTCCTGCAGAGTAATTATTATTTCCTGTCTTTTAGCATGCATCAAGTCCTGCATCTTGCCCAGGGTGTCAGGACTCATTTTGTAATAGGGCCATCTTTTGCAAACGAGTCTCTCTTTTTCACTCACTGTTTTTCATTTTTCATTTTTTGTACAAAACAATAAAATGACAATGTTTTCAAAATAATAACTTCATTTTCACTTTTTCTAAATAAGATAAAACTGATCACTAAAATGAACCAATCTAAACCCTTGCAGAGAGTGCCCTCCAGATTGAACCGACAACAACACTGCTATGACTTCGTATGACTTTGACAATCCGATTAATCAAGTCGATGAAGGGGTTGAAGAAGATTATAAGCTACCTGAAGAACTAGCCAGATTGTTAAGACAAGAGGAGAAGGTTATCACTCCTCATCAGGAGGAAGTTGAGACAATTAATCTTGGTACCGAAGAAGACTTGAAAGAAGTGAAGATCGGGGCCTGTCTACAAGATTCAGTGAAGGAACAACTTATTGACATGCTTCGAGAGTACATTGATGTCTTTGCTTGGTCCTATCAAGAAATGTCGGGTCTGGATACTGACATTGTTATGCACAAGCTGCCTTTGAAAGAAGACTGTCCTACCGTGAAACAGAAGCTACGCCGTACTCGTCCGGATATGGCAATGAAGATTAAAGAAGAGGTACAAAACCAGTGGGATGCCGATTTCCTTGCTGTGACTAGTTACCCGCCGTGGGTCGCTAACATTGTACCAGTGCCTAAGAAGGATGGCAAAGTACAGATGTGTGTGGATTACCGAGATCTGAACAGAGCTAGCCCGGGAGATGACTTCCCATCACCTCACATTGATGTATTGGTCGACAACACATCTCAGTTCTCGGTATTCTCCTTTATGGACGGATTCTCCGGGTATAATCATATCAAGATGTCACCTGAAGACATGGAGAAGACGACTTTTATCACACCCTAGGGCACATTCTGTTATAAGGTAATGCCTTTTGGATTGAAGAATGCTGGTGCCACTTATCAATGGGCTATGGTAACATTATTCCACGACATCATCCACAAAGAAATTGAATGTTATGTGGATGACATGATTGCCAAGTCCCTCACTGAAGAAGACCATTTGGGAAATCTGTTGAAGCTGTTCAAGCGTCTGAGCAAGTACCAGCTGAAGCTGAACCCCAACAAATGCACACTCGGGGAACGTTCCGGTAAGCTGCTGGAATTTATTGTAAGTGAAAAGGGAATTGAAGTTGATCCTGACAAAGTAAAAGCCATACAAGAGATGCCTGCTGTAACACCCCGATTTCATAATTTATTTAATAAAATAATTTATTATGTATATGGGTGGTGTTTTTGAGATTATAAGTGAAGAATTGTTTATTTAAATAATAATATAATGATAATATGGTATTATTTGAATATTATTACTAAATAAATAAAATAGTAAGAATTGGAGGTCTAAGGGGCAAGGTGGTAAATTAGTGTGGTTTATGAGAGGGGAAAAAGGAATCATTTTCATTCATCGTGTTTTGGGTGGAAATAAGAAGTTGGCTCTGGAGAAAGAGGAAAAAGAGAGAGAAGAGCAAGAGACCTAAAGCTCCAAGATCAAGATTGTTCAAGGAATCGATTGAATCTAAGGTAAGGGGGGAGAAAGGGTTCTTTATTGGTTATCTAACATGAAAGGGTAGTTGAGAGGTCCTTACTCTCCTAGGGATTATGTGATTTGGTATAATTTGATGAATTATGGTATGAATATGGAATTGCATGATTGATTGTTGTATTTAGAATAATCATTGTTTGAATTGATATAATTGGATTAATATAAAAACTGTTATATGAATGTTGTTGTTGATGATGTGAATTGAGAAGAGGAAGAGAAACTTAAAATCCCTAATTTGATTAGTAATATTAGGTTGGAAAGATATGTGGTATTAAAGGTCTTAAAATAAGTATAAGAATGACATTAGGACTGTTTTGAGTGATAAAAGTGAGATATAATCAATAGAACCATAACTGGTATGAGATGGGGAATGAAAAGTGATTTTTGGGAAAAAGTTGATTTTGGACGCAGGGCTCCTGACACGGGCCATGTCACACGACACGGGTGGCCGTGTCAGGCTACGGGAACAAGATGGGGAGGATTTATGAGAAGATTGGAGATCAGAGGGTGTGACACGGGCCGTGTCACACGACACGGGTGGCCGTGTCACAGTTCTGTACTTTGGAAAATGATGTTTTCAGGATGGTTTGTCAGGCCGTGTGACACGGGCCGTGTCAGGGGACACGGGGGGCCGTGTCATGCCTCTGTATTTAGGAAATTCATGATATTTTAAGCCGGTTTCGTCCTGTTCCCTTGGTTTACTTTCTTACCATTAGTCTAAGGCTTTGAGAATAACATCCATGAGTAACTATAGGACCTGACAACCGATAATTAGTGTGTGAGATTTATATGATTATTGTGGATAGTATAACTTTATTAATTGGTTACTTAAAATGTGTTGAGTATGGTGATGTTATTATAATTCTTGTACAAACTATATGATGGGCTGGTTAATAACCGATGAAGATCACGAGGATCATGTTGATTGGTAATATTGTTGATTGTATGCTTTACGTAGACCCCATGAGGTAAGGTTAGTAGCGGTGAGGATCATAAGGATCATGTTATATTGGAAAATGTATGGAAAATCATTGAGGGTGGAATTAATGAGGAATTCATAGGATATGATAATTGGTAATTAGTGTGTAGGAATATATGTGCTTATGTTGATTTATATGACTCTTGATGATGAACCATATGAATTGTGTTGATAATATGTGTGAATATTGTCTGATTGTTTATGTGACCCATGTGATGGGATGTGTGATAATTGATGAAGATCATGAGGATCGTGAAGGCATGACTGTTGTCATGCGTATTTGTATTATGGTGTATGTGTTTGAGTCTGCATATGCATACACATTTGGTGGAATGAACTATATGAGATGTCGATTAATAGTATGATGTATGATGTGTATTTGATGAATAGAGGTGAGACTACCCTGTAAGATGTTATTTGCACCGTTAATTTATTGAATTGTTTTCTCACCCCTTTGTTGTTTGGTTGCGTCTGTGCTTCTTCGGAAGTACAGATGATTCAGGTACTTGAGTATGCTCGAAGTACAAGTTGTTTGGTCGAGTCCTAGGAGTCGCTCTGATACGTAACACGGGAAATGGGGATATTTGTTATTTAATTATTCTTGTTGTAATAGTTACGTATCATATTTTGTTGAAACTTATAAATTAAGTGAATTGATGAAAGTTGTGGATATTTGGCGAATTGCTGATTGTTGAATAAAAAGATATTTCCGCTGTTTTTAATAAATGATTATACTTTTGGTTGATTTTGAAAATGTAACTACTCACTTGTTAATTAAACTTCGATTTATCTGTAAACTTATGTTATTTTAGAAAATGGGAAAAGTGGGTGTTACAATTGGTATCAGAGCAGGTCGGTCCGTCCGGCCAGGTTGTCGTGTGTTGTTTGTCCCAGAGTATACGATATGTGTGTGAAACACTATCGTTACTTGCTTGTTTGCTAGCTGTTTGTTTGCAGATGTTTATTGAAAATAAGTGGGGGAGAAGCTATTACTTCTCCGAAGAGTTGGCTTGTGATGTGTTGGAGTTGCAGTGTGGTAGTGGTTGTTAAGGTTGGCGTTAACTAAGGATCCGCTGGTGAAGCAACTTAGTTCACAAAATGCGGGTAACGCTATTAAAGTTGGGAAATATGGTTTATGACCATCATGATTGTCGGCTATTATTGACAAATTGAGGAACTGATCACCCTTAATCCCTTGTTGATAATAGACAGAATCGTGTAGGATACAGAGGACATATTTTTCAGCCAAGATAGTATGCTGGGTAGACCGAGTGGAATAGAATTGGAGTTATTAGTAGTTTAAAAAGGGAAGATGTGAATTCCGGTACTCGAAAAAGAGATGAAATTAAGAATTGATAATGTGGAATAAATATTACTAAAGGTTACTCCTCAGTGAGTAGGAAGTGAATTCGAGATGGATGATTGTGAAAAGGTTGAATGTTATATCTATGGAGTGCATGGATGAACTATTAAGAGTAAGATGACAACAATGGACCGTATGTAGAGTACAAATTTTATTTCAGTTTTGAAGAATATATTAGAGGTGTTGTTATAAGTAAAGATGGAACTATTCCTTGGTCGGCCCTGGTGCTAAGAGGGATAATGGGAGAATTCATCGACAAAAAGGAATTGTGGGAACAAGGGTACCTTCTTGGAAAACTTCGGTGTTATTGATATAGAGAGGTGGAGATATAAATTTGCATATTGATTGGTGAATATTATAAGAATTCACCATTGTAAAGGGGATAAATTGGATTCGATTGATAAGGGATCAAAAGTGAGCTGGAATTCATCCATAAGGTTGTTGTTGTTGTGAGTTAGATTATCATGCCTACCAGAACCTTGAGTCAGTTGGGACTTTGTAAGAATAGTATAATGGGAATGTGCTAATTAGAACCAGATGTTGACAGGTCATGTTGGGTGAATTTACTTCTATGAAATATGTGGAATGGAGATTTTGGATGTAAGTAGTGAGTTATGTTTTGGCATGGTATGACCTGAGGGGGATGAGTCTCCGAAAGTATGAAGGTGTAATTTTTGTCGGAAATTAATTATAACTGCATGTCTTTGCTATGTAGTGATGTTGAGTAGTTTCCTTAGGAGTGAGGTATATGGGATGCAAAGTATAGATAGTTTCGTAAATGTTTGTGGAAACGGTGGACTGTGAGTTACGAGATCGATTAAAAACTATATGTTGTGGTTATTATGGGATGAAGCGAGAGAAATATAAGTATCGTTGTATGTGTTGGACTATTAAGACAAAAGTAAAATAGTAATTGTGCAATATCATCTTTCTGGAATTTATGAATTAAGGGTCTAATTAATATGGAATTTGAAACGTTGGAAGGATGATCCAACGAGTGAGTAGAAGTAATGTGAAACTATGAAATGACCATGGATGTGTTGTAGAAGATAGTGGCAACTAGTATGTATTACAGTGGATATGGAGTATGGATTGTACCTTTCACATTTATCTGGATAATTTGGAGATGATAACTTTTGGAAGATATCCTTATCTATGATGAAAGTAGAAAAAGGATTTGTGGAATGTTGGAAATTGAAGTATAAGAATTGGGAAAGATACAGTTATATACTAAGATATCAAGAATGATTTTTATGAACAGGTGTAGATGTGTTTGATTGTGTTGTTCAGAGGAAGGTAGGAGTCTGTCCGAAGTAGATGTGGATCTACAAGGATGGAAACGAGTAAGTTATAAGAGATTAGAATGTATTTGGACTTAGTTGGTTGTTATTGCAGGTTATGAAAAGTGTTCCAAGTTCGTATTTTAATGTTCGGATAATGTGAAAAATAAGTCGTTCCTTGAGAATGGTTGTTTTGAGGGAGAGCGCTGGAGAGCCGGAGTAAGAATTAGGTACGGTTACAATATGATTTTGTTTGATCCTGACAAGTTGTGGATAGAATGTTGGATAATGATGTGATAATTTGATAGGTTATTAGTACTTGATCGTTAAGACATAGTTGGTATTATACGATGAGAGAGGAATTATGAAAGTATTTATCTTACCCATGGATTGGAAGTGGATGAGAGTAAAATGGTGTTGAGTATCCGATAATATTGTTGCCATGATTGGAGATTGAAGTGTTTATTAATCACATGAGCATACAATTCCGATTTGATCGGGAAGAGTGGAGTATGAAGCGGCTAAGATGGTCGGAATGTTTGAGTTAGGGAGTTGGGAATTTTCCTATGTTTGCATTAATAGTGAAAGAGTTGAAATTGAGTTAGCAGTCAAGAGACTTGATTCGAATATTGAGGTATGTTAAGTGAATTGTTATAATTGTGGTGAAGGTTAGAAAGAGTTAAAGTTAGATGTGAACTTCATGGAATAGATAGTTGCGAGTAATCAGAGTGCGCAACGGAAGAGTGAAGTGGTGTAATTGTTTGTATGTAAATGGCTAGTAAAGGCCCAAGATATTGAGCGATAAGACCTGTTGAGGTATTGAGACTATTGAACATCCCGGAATGAATGGGTAATGGTAAGAGGTTATCTACACATCGAGAATTACGGGATATGCAGAGATATTAATATATGTGATGTGTGTGTTTCATTGATGGGTTATGATTATATTGTTTTAGTGGAGAAACTGCAAGGTTAGTCCGTTATCAGTATTGTTGTAGCTAGATGATGTGTATCATGAGATTTTGGTGCTTGTCCTTGTTATCGCCTCGTTACCTTTGGTGATGGTACGAGTGCGAGTAACTAATTCCTATGATGAGGATTAGGGAAGTGTTACATATGGTGATGGTAACGGTTTTTGTTGTGTTTTATTTCAGGTGTATACCTACGTGTGGTGAATTGATGATTGTGGTGTTTTTGTTGTTGTGGTAGTTTCGTAGCACTAATATTGTTGTTTTGGATTAATTATAGAATTACCAGTTATGGAAAGGGAGTGATTAGCCGGGTGTGATAGTATATCTAGATAATTCCATTAAGTGCTATTTTCGCGGACGAAAATAAAATAAGTGGGGGAGAGTTGTAACACCCCGATTTCATAATTTATTTAATAAAATAATTATTATGTATATGGGTGGTGTTTTTGAGATTATAAGTGAAGAATTGTTTATTTAAATAATAATATAATGATAATATGGTATTATTTGAATATTATTACTAAATAAATAAAATAGTAAGAATTGGAGGTCTTAGGGGCAAGGTGGTAAATTGGTGTGGTTTATGAGAGGGGGAAAAGGAATCATTTTCATTCATCGTGTTTTGGGTGGAAATAAGAAGTTGGCTCTGGAGAAAGAGGAAATAGAGAGAGAAGAGCAAGAGACCTAAAGCTCCAAGATCAAGATTGTTCAAGGAATCGATTGAATCTAAGGTAAGGGGGGAGAAAGGGTTCTTTATTGGTGATCTAACATGAAAGGGTAGTTGAGAGGTCCTTACTCTCCCAGGGATTATGTGATTTGGTATAATTTGATGAATTGTGGTATAAATATGGAATTGCATGATTGATTGTTGTATTTGGAATAATCATTGTTTGAATTGATATAATTGGATTAATATGAAAACTGTTATATGAATGTTGTTGTTGATGATGTGAATTGAGAAGAGGAAGAGAAACTTAAAATCCCTAATTTGATTAGTAATATTAGGTTGGAAAGATATGTGGTATTAAAGGTATTAAAATAAGTATAAGAATGACATTGGGATTGTTTTGAGTGATAAAAGTGAGATATAATCAATAGAACCCGAACTGGTATGAGATGGGGAATGAAAAGTGGTTTTTGGGAAAAAGTTGATTTTGGGCGCAGGGCTCCTGACACGGGCCGTGTCACATGACACGGTTGGCCGTGTCAGGCTACGGGAACAAGATGGGGACGATTTTTGAGAAGATTGGAGATCAGAGGGTGTGACACGGGCCGTGTCACACGACACGGGTGGCCGTGTCACACGACACGGGTGGCCGTGTCACAATTCTATACTTTGGAAAATGATGTTTTCAGGATGGTTCGTCAGGCCGTGTGACACGGGCCGTGTCAGGGGACACGGGAGGCCGTGTCAGGCCTCTGTATTTGGGAAATTCATGATATTTTAAGCCGGTTTTGTTCTGTTCCCTTGGTTTACTTTCTTACCATTAGTCTAAGGCTTTGAGAATAACATCCATGATTAACTATAGGACCTGACAACCGATAATTAGTGTTTGAGTTTTATATGATTATTGTGGATAGTATAACTTTATTAATTGGTTACTTAAAATGTGTTGAGTATGGTGATGTTATTATAATTCTTGTACAAACTATATGATGGGCTGGTTAATAACCGATGAAGATCACGAGGATCATGTTGATTGGTAATATTGTTGATTGTATGCTTTGCGTAGACCACATGAAGTAAGGTTAGTAGCGGTGAGGATCGGAAGAATCATGTTATATTGGAAAATTTATGGAAACTCATTGAGGGTGGAATTAATGAGGAATTCATAGGATATGATAATTGGTAATTAGTGTGTAGGAATATATGTGCTTATGTTGATTTATATGACTCTTGATGATGAACCATATGAATTGTGTTGATAATATGTGTGAATATCGTCTGATTGTTTATGTGACCCATGTGATGGGATGTGTGATAATTGATGAAGATCATGAGGATCGTGAAGGCATGACTGTTGTCATGCGTATTTGTATTATGGTGTATGTGTTTGAGTCTGCATATGCATACACATTTGGTGGAATGATCATGTCTCGGTGGAACGTAAGTGATCATTTGGGTTTCGTTGAGAATCGTGGTTATAGGTATGATCGTGTCTTGTTGGAGACGTTAACGATGCATTCGGGGTTCTATTTGATAAACCATTATTGTGAGTCGGTACTGCATTTGCATTTTGTCATTGAGTCACTTTGCATTGATTGAGTTAATTATGTATGATGTGTGTTGATGAACTATATGAGATATCGATTAATAGTATAATGTATGATGTGTATTTGATGAATAGAGGTGAGACTACCCTGTAAGATGTTATTTGCACCGTTAATTTATTGAATTGTTTTCTCACCCCTTTGTTGTTTGGTTGCATCTGTGCTTCTTCGGAAGTACAAATGATTCAGGTACTTGAGTATGCTCGGAGTACAAGTTGTTTGGTCGAGTCCTAGGAGTCGCTCTGATACGTAACACGGGAAATGGGGATATTTGTTATTTAATTATTCTTGTTGTAATAGTTACGTATCATATTTTGTTGAAACTTATAAATTAAGTGAATTGATGAAAGTTGTAGATATTTGGCGAATTGCCGATTGTTGAATAAAAAGATATTTCCGTTGTTTTTAATAAATGATTATACTTTTGGTTGATTTTGAAAATGTAACTACTCACTTGTTAATTAAACTCTGATTTATCTGAAAACTTATGTTATTTTAGAAAATGGGAAAAGTGGGTGTTACACCTGCACCTAAGACTGAGAAAGAAGTTCGGGGGTTCTTAGGTAGATTGAACTACATTTCAAGGTTCATATCTCACCTTACAGCAACCTATGAGCCCCTGTTCAAGTTGTTAAGAAAAGAACAAACGGTCAGGTGGAATGAAGACTTCCAGAAGGCTTTTGACAGAATCAAGGAGTACCTACAAGAGCCTCCAATTCTTATGCCTCCAGTTGAAGTAAGACCTCTAATAATGTACCTGACAGTATTAGAAGGGTCAATGGGGTGCGTGTTGGGCCAACATGACGAGTCTGGTCGAAAAGAGTATGCAATATACTACCTAAGCAAAAAGTTTACCGACTGTGAACAACGTTATTCACTGCTCGAGAAAACTTGTTGTGCTTTAGCGTGGGCTGATCGCCGACTAAGACAGTATATGTTGACCCACACTACCTTGTTGATTTCAAAGATGGACCCAGTCAAGTACATATTTGAGAAACCAGCACTTACCGAAAGGGTTGCAAGATGGCAAATGATTCTGACAGAGTATGACATACAATACACATCTCAAAAAGCCATCAAAGGTAGTGTACTGTCTGAATATCTAGCTGAGCAACCCATTGATGATTACCAACCAATGAGATTTGACTTCCCTGATGAAGACATCATGTTCCTAAAAGCAAAAGATCATGAAGAGCCTGTTCACACTGAAGGGCCTGACCTAGAAGAAGAATGGACAATGATGTTTGATGGGGCTGTCAACATGAATGGTCGTGGAGTTGGTGCAGTGCTTATTAAACCTAAAGGGGTTCACATGCCTTTCTCGGCAAAACTCACCTTTGCATGCACTAACAACGAAGCTGAATACGAAGCTTGTATCATGGGTCTTGAGGAAGCCATTGACCTCAGGATCAAGACTTTAACTGTATTCAGAGATTCAACTTTGGTAATCAATCAGACCAACGGCAAATGGTACACCCACCAAGAGCATCTGATTCCATACCGAGACTACACGAGGAGATTATTGACTTTCTTCACAATAGTCAAGCTTGAGTACATCCCTCGAGACGAAAATCAATTCGCAGATGCTTTGGCTACCATTTCTTCCATGATCAAAGTTCAAGCTGCCAACTTTGTGCCTCGGATTTTAGTGTCCAGACTTGACCGACCAGCATACGTTTTCTCTGTGGACATTGCTGAAGATGACAAGTCTTGGTTCCATGATATCAAATGCTTCTTAGAGGATCAAACATATCCACCTGGGGCATCATCCAATGACAAGAAGACACTAAGAAGGCTGGCTGGTAGTTTCTTCCTAAATGTCGATGGTTCTTTATACAAGAGGAATTTTGACATGGTGCTTCTCAGATGTGTTGATAAGAAGGAGGCAGACTTGCTGATGCACGAGGTGCATGAAGGATATTTTGGTACCCATGCTGGAGGGCATGAAATGGCTAAAAAGTTGTTAAGATCAGGTTACTACTAGATCACCATGGATGTAGACTGTTGTGCCTATGCCAGGAAGTGCCACAAGTTCCAGATCTACGCAGATAAAGTGCATGTACCTCCAAATCATTTGAACGTGATGTCTTCACCTTGGCCATTTGCCATGTGGGGCATTGACATGATTGGAAAGATTGAACCGACTGCTTCGAATGGCCACAGATTCATCCTGGTAGCCATTGATTACTTCACTAAGTGGGTTGAAGCAGCCTCATATTCTAACGTCACCAGACAAGTGGTAGCCAGTTTCCTAAAGAGGGACATCATTTGTCGATATGGAGTACCCGAGCGAATCATTACTGACAATGGTTCCAATTTGAACAACAAAATGATGGCAGAACTGTGCCGGGACTTCAAAATCCAACATCACAACTCTTCTCCTTACAGGCCAAAGATGAATGGCGCTGTTGAGGCAGCTAATAAAAATATCAAGAAGATTGTGCAAATGATGGTGGTTACTTACAAAGACTGGCATGAAATGCTACCATTTGCCCTGCATGGGTACCGTACCTCAATCAGAACATCCATTGGGGCAACACCGTATCAGCTTATGTATTGTATGGAGGCAGTCCTACCTGTTGAAGTTGAATTACCCTCCTTACGGGTACTGATGGATGTCAAGCTAAATGAATCAGAATGGATCCGGTCTCGGTATAATCAACTGAATCTGATCGAAGAAAAGCGATTAGCTGTAATCTGTCATGGGCAGCTATACCAGAAAAGAATGAAGAAAGCCTTCGATCAGAAAGTCAGGCTTCGGGAATACCAAGTGGGAGATCTTGTACTGAAAAGACTCCTTCCTCCTCATACAGACCACAGGGGTAAGTGGACTCCCAATTATGATGGTCCGTTCATAGTAAAGAAAGTTTTCTCGGGTGGAGCACTGATGCTCACTACTATGGATGGCGAAGATTTCTTATCCCCTGTGAATTCAGATGCAATAAAAAAATACTTCGCATAAAATGACCCGATGGACATAAAAACAGAATGTAAGTCCAGGCAAGAATAGGGCATCCCGGCGAGTCAAAAACAGAATAAAAGACTCGGGCAAAATAAGGGAAAAATCAAAAAAATGTACACCCGCTGAGTTGAAAAGCCACATTGGACGACTCAGGCAAAAATGGGTATCCCGGTGGATTGAAACCCCGAAAGGGTGATCCACGCAAAATAAGGGAATAAGCGAGCAACTGCATTCTGAATTCGTCTGTATCGCTTACAACACGGAAAGCTTCGAAAGGTTAAAGCATCGGTCAAAATCAACCTTCCTCAGAAAGCAAGATATGAAGAACGTCAAGGTCATACGAGTCATAGCAAAGGGAAGCTCACTAAAGCGTCGTCAACATTGCCAGCACCTTTATTTTTCTCAATTTGTAACAATCTCCTCATTTCAGGGGATTTGTTTCTTTGACTGTATTTGCCAATTCAGGGCACCCAGATTAATAAAATCAGATGTTTTCAGTCACACCTCGTCTTGTACATTTCTGTTTCGTTTGCAAAAATGTCCAATATCCATAATATAATATTTGCATAAAACAGATGTGCCTTTCAAATTACATGCTTGCAGAAAATGTATTTACTTTCAGGAATATCTAATTCCTATGATGGAATCCGGTGAGGGATGCCTCGGGACACTTGTACGTTTGTTTTAGACAGGATTGCGGGAGTCCAATGCGCGACATGGGGCATGCCAAACGTACTTCCTCCCCTAACAGTATCTGGAATGTTTTTCCCCAGCAAAGTTGCCAAGACGTTACTTCCCTAGCACATCTTCTTTAAGCAGCATCAGAAAATGCTTATTTCCCCAGCTGAGTTGTCCAGCCTCTTCATCCTCAGCAGGATCCCCACAGATATCACTAGGAAGATCGTCCAATGATCTCTCCTCCCCCAAACAGAGTGCCAGGTCTCCCAAAGACAAGGGAACCATTTCCCCACAGAGTTCCAGCCTCTACCCGAAAGTGCAATGCCTGAAATTCTCACACAACAAAGTGACATAAGCTTTTTCATCCTCAGCTGGGTTATCTCCTTGCTGAGTAGAATTATCAGTGATCCATTTCTTCAAGCAGAGCCATATGTCTTATCAGATCTACCAGTGATCGCATCCCCAACTGGGGTACCCTTCCAAGCAGATCAGCCAAAGATCTTCACAGCAGCGGGATCCGAATCCCGGATCGGTTTCTTTTGCATAATGTCGCTCCCACCAAATGACACACAGGTCAGAAGGGGTACAGACGCGAACGGTCGGCGAAAAGAGAAAGAATGAAAAGAGTCGCCAGCTAGGCCTTTTTATCCCGAAGGAAAGGTAATGCTGCATAAACCTAGAAAAATACGGATAAGACGGTCGCGAACCAGAGAGACTGAGAAAGGGGGTTGGTTACAACCTGGGAAGGTATTAGCACCCATATTGTTCGTCGTACTCGACGGGATCCACGCTTGAAAGATTTGTGTTTTAAAGGGGTAGTGTCAGTGCAATCTGTGTATCAAAGCTGGAAAGAATGCAAGTGTCAGTGTAAAAGAAATGTGAAGTGTATAAGAGAAGTGTCAGTGTAAGAACAAGAGTATGAAGCTCAAGGCTATGAGGCTTAAAAGAATGAAGCTGGAAGAGGGGGGAATATACAGAGACTTTTGTTCGATAACTGTTAAGTTATGCCTACGTATCCTCTCGTGCAATGAGGAAGTCAGAACATCGTAGTTTGACTCAAAGAGACTGAAAGGTGAATTGACTTGTGAACTGATTACTTGTCTATGCTCAAGTGTATGACCTGTCTGGCTCAGGTGCAAACTGTCTTGCATTAGACGGAAGAAGCGAGTTCTCGTTTGTGAGTGAATGAGATGAGAAAAGAATCCCGGAGGAGACGATTATTGTTTGTTTTTGTATTTTCAATCTTTTATTGCTTTTTTTGTGTTTGTCATAAGAGAATGAGTTTAAGCCTAAACCAAGGGTTAGAAAACTCATCACATATTCCCTCCAATTAGGGGTAATGAGAATACCTTAAGTATGAAGTAAACACCTCACACTTAGCCACCATGATGTAGGATTAAGATCATTAACCTACTTGTAATTATTTAGATGTTTTTGTTTAGTGTTAAGTAATGCGTTTAAGCCATAATCAAGGATTTAATGGACCCATTACACCATCCTAATAGAAGGATAATAGATGAGAACATTTAAGTTGAGAAAGGCTTCTCAACTTAATCCATGATTAGGGATTAACCTCATGACAAAACAAAGCCTTTATTAAAGTGGATTTTAGTTAATGATAAGGTTAAGGAATGGATTTTATGGTTTGTAAGACAACTTGAGAAGGACTTGTCCATTAACACTAGGGTTAGTCCTTCTTAACCAATTAAGGAAGAATTAGAACCCTAATGCAAGGCCCAAGTTACAAGCTTGATGTCTTGATGATTATTGAGTGGATTGATTAAAGGATTTAAACACATTAAGGGTTTAACACTTAGGATTAAAGTTATACACTCCATCCTAATAGAAGGATGCAGGCATAAGCTTAATCACAAAGCCTTAAAGCCTTTATGGTTTAGTCCTTGATTATGAGGTGAGAAGAGAAGACTTAAAGATGACACAAAGGTAAAACTAAATGGGGGACTAATCACACCCTAATTGTTATCATACTTGGAGATCCTAGGGTTTGTGAGGCTTAAGAGAGAAAGATCTTCAAAGAACCACCAAGGAGAGGAGCAGATGAAAGGAGGAAGAAGCAAAGAGAAGCAAGACAACTTGCTTCACTTAAGAAGACAAGTTGCCTGAAGAAAGAAAGTAAGAGATGAACATGAATGAGCAAGCTCACTCTAATACAAAGATAAAATGCAGCAATGATGCAAGAGAGATGAGAAGAGATTGTGAGAAGTGAAAGCAAATTCACTTCTCAAATTACTTACCACCTGAAAAGGTTAGCAAAAGAAATGAGATGCAATGCAAATGAGATGAAATTTCATGATGAAACCAAAGTCAGAAGCATAAACATGATTTCAATGATGCTAAAAGATGATGCAAACACATGACAAGAGATGAGAATGATCAAACAAGCATAAGAATGCAAATGAAGCATGCCTTGAACCATAAAGATTCATGAATGTTTATGACATGAAATGAACATATAACATGGCAAAGTAATGATGCAATGATCAATCATGGTTCTAATATGTCCTAAGATGTCTTATGAATCATATGGATGCACAAAATGTCACAGTAAGTCATTGAATGCAAGCAAATGAGAGATGGATGCAAAGGAAGGCACAAATTAGGGTTTACATACAACATACAATGCAAAAAATCAAAACCAGAAGCAAATGATGTGATAAAAAATTGAAAATGCAAACAAAGATACCCTAAACCTATACAAGTTCACTGCCCAAAGGAGGGGACCTAACTCTTATCCTAATGAAAGTTATGATTTTCTTAAGTCAATTAGGGTTTTAAGGTACCTCATCATAAAAAATGCAAAACAAATTGAAAATGGAAGATCAATTCAAACCAAATTTATCCTATAAACTACATGCTATGAAGGATGCAATTCAAGAAGAAACATCATCAAACTCTCAATGATTAGGCATAATGGATTTTTCCAAGTTTGAACAAAAATATTGAATTAAAATGAATTTAATTCCAATGAAAATGATCAAAAGGCATCAAGAACCAAAAAGAAATTTGCTTTGAGAGTTTGATAATGTTTCTAAATGTTTTAAAATGCAATGTGAATTTTTTGGTGATTTTTAAATACCTAAATGAATTTTTAATTAATTAATTTTCATTAACTAATTAAAAATAAACATTTAAATGATTTAAAAATTATTTTTAATGCAAAAAATAAAAATAAAAATATTTTTGGGTTCTGAAAATTAATGAAATGCTTGACAAAAATTTTCAGAATTTTTAAATGTGTTTTGCTATTTTAAATAATTCGTGCAAATAAAATGAAAAAGAAATGAAATAAAATAAAAATAATAGAAAGTAATCTAAAGGAGAGGCCAGGATTTGATCTGGGTTTGAGACCATTGACTTGACACCACATCCAAGGGCCCAAGTTCAAACTTCATTAATCCAGATTAATTAAATAAATAAACCTAAATTAAAACTAATCATGAGATCCAGGCCACACAAACACGCGCGGGAAGGATCAATCGCATGGCCCAGATTCAAACTTTGCCCTAATCCCAGATTAAGCCCTAATTACATTCAGGTCACCGGAGAAGAGCTCCGGTCGTCTTCTCCGGTGACAACCCTCCCTAAGAATTTCAATCTCACTCTCTAGGTCATTTCTGGAGCTCTAAAGCTCCAGATCACTTCCTCTCTCCATTCTAAACCCATCCCCACCCTCAAATGGAATTTATTTCTAACCATTAACAAGATTCGAAGCAAGGTACAAAAATGGCAGAAATTTCAGACAAGCCATACATGCTCAAATCTCCATCATTTTCAAAAGTAAAAGGTTCAATGCACTCAGGGAATCAAACTTAACAAATTGAGAACTTAAAATAGAGCTTCTGGAAAAATAAATTTTCAAAGCTACCTGAGGTGAAGCTTTCAGTTTGGAGCTTTCAGACTGCCTCCTTGCTTCAAAGCTTCTCTAATGGTCTCCCTGAAGATGTTTTGAGGTTTAGTTGGAGTTTAATGTGGCTGGTTTGTGAGATTGATGAAGGTCTGACCAAGGGGAGTGAAGAATCGTGTTTCTGTTTATGGGGTTTTCAGGGCAAATTGATGGTTGGGAAATGATCAGAGGATCATGTTGAGTGATTCTATGAAGTTTGTTTTGATGTTTGTGGCTAGTGTGATGAGTTTCGAAACAAAATGCATAAGAGGTAAGTTTTGGAAACTATGGCTTGTGGGATGTTTCAGGCTGTGTTGTGTTATGTGTTGGGTTGCTTTTGGTACACATATCAATCCTTGATAGGTCAGAGAGTTGTTGTGGAGTAGTGTGATTGGTATGGAGCAAAATGCATAAAGTCAACTTTTGTGTAAGAAGAGGTATGGGCTATGGCAGTCAAGGTACAAAGGCATGGCTTGGCTCAGCATGCTTCAAGGAGAACCATGGAAATAAATTAGAGGCAATGCATCAAGTGGATTAGGGTTTATGTGATGTTTTGCAATTTTCCCAAAGTTTGGCCCCTTTGTGATTACTTGAAGCATAAGTCATGAAAATGGGAGGTTCTTTGGTGCATTCTGATTTTTAGGTCATGGTTTATGTTTGTGTAATGCATATAAATCAATTAGAGGTCACATAAAGGCTTGGCATGAGATTTTGCAACTTTGCCTCTTTGGTACAAAACTTGAAATTATGTGATTTTATCCAACTTTGCAAGGCCATAACTTTTGATCCAAAATGAATTAGAATGAGTTCTTGTACTTTTTGAAAAGGTAATGATCCATTCTACAACTTTCATGACCAAATTTTTCTCATTTGAAGCATTTTTGAATCAATTTGAGGAGGTTGAAAAACTTTCCCAAAATGGCAAGTTTACATTACAAGTCACTTTCCCAAAAAGGCAATTTTGCAAATGGCTTGAAATTCTTCAATTTTGTGAACTTCTAACATCTTCTATGATCAAATAAAGATCATATACATTCAAAATGATGAAGAAAACCCTTTGGTTGGGTCATTGGGGGCCTCAGATGCCCTGATTTTACACTGACTTGCTCAAGAAGTCAACTCTTGATCAGATGCCTTCCCCATGGAAATTCTTCATGAAAATTGATATGCATGATCCTTATACCATATAGAGACCAATAGAAACAAGAATTACCAAAACAATTGGAGTTATGGCCTTTGAAACCAAAACCCTAATTTTAGGTCATCTGTGCAGTTAAACCTGGCTCTGCTTCCATGCCTTTCTCAGTTCTTGTGATTCTTTGACTTTCTTAACTTGGTGAGGATATGATATGATGTTTGAACATACATGGACCCCTTTGAAGTGATTGATGACCTTTGGAATGGCTCAAATGGCTCAGGGATGGCTCAGATCACAAACCCTAGATGCAGATGACTTTGAATTAATGCAGTGAAGCAAACATGCAATATGAGGTGCTATGATTGACTTTATGCATATGAAAAGATCACAAGCCATGGTGTGAATGGGTGAGGGAAAATTTGGGGTGTTTACAGCTGCCCCTATTCAAGCATGAGTTAGCTGTGTAGGATGTAAGCGGCGGCTTAACAGGCAAACAAGATAACTTGTGGTTGAATACCAAAGACAGTCCAAAATTTGCACTCACAGAATGAAGAAGAAAAGGGATATAGATTGTAAAAGGAAAATAAAGTATATTATAAAGTGCGGGTGACGGAGAACGATCGTCGAGAAGAGGACGACTGCTGGGGATGAAGCAATAACGGGGACGACCGACAAGCTGGGGAAAGATGCGGGAAATAAAGCAATGACGGGGACGGCCATCAGGCAAAGAAACGAGACTCTCTGGGGATTAAAGGTAAATGATGGGGACGACCATCGGGTTGAAGAAATAAATGATGAGGAACGATCATCAAAGGCGAAGGACGATCACCTAGCAGGGGACGGCTGCTTTGTTGGGGATAAGATGAGGGACGGTCATCTAAGGTGAAGGACGATCACCTGGAAAGGTACGGTTGCCAAAAAGTATCGCGACATAGGACGAATGTCGGATAAAAAAGGTCGACGATGGGGACGGCCATCAGATGAGCATGACGAAGGACGATCATCAAGAGGTGAAGGACGATCACCTAGCGGGGTACGGCTGCTCTGAAGGTATCATGACATAGGACTAATGTCAGATAACAAGATCAACGATGGGGACGGCCATCGGATAAAATGATGAAAGACGATCATCAGGAGGTGAAGGACGATCACCTAGCAGGGGACGACTGCTAAAAATGTCATGACATAGGACAAATGTCGGATAGAAAGGGGTTCTAATGAATAGAGACTCCACTGGGGGTGATGAAGGATGATCATCAAAAAGGTGAAGGACAATCACCTGGCAGGGTACGGTTGCCGAAAGGTATCATGACATAGGACGAATGTCAGATAGAAAGGAAATAATTCATTGGGATTTGCTAGGACTCTTCTGGGGATTAGTAGACACAAATGAGAGTCTAAATTCAAGAAGACATAAGTGTTTGACACGGTGTATAGATTAAAGATGTGGACGAGCATCCTTAAGATTATGATAAGGACGAGTATCAGTAGAAACAAATGCTTGACGCATGCTCAGAGATGATGATACGGACGAGTACCAACTAGTTAACAAAGAACACGGACGAGTGTTGGATCTGAGGGGATATAAGTGGCATATACAAGATACGGACGAGTATCTGTATGTGTAAAGAGGTATGAATGAGACACAGACGAGTACTCAACTTTCTAGGGAAAGCATGACATGGACGGGTGCCAGAAAAAGTGTATTACAGACAAGTATTTGATTTCCAGAGCGTTTAGGTAACTATGCTGGGGGGTGACACGGACGGGTGTCAGGGAATTGTATAGATATGTACACATATGTTGCGAGTGCAAAGGGGTCGCTTTGGCTTTCTGCTGGGGATATGACACAGACGAGTGTCGGGAAGCATTTGTAATATACGAGTCGTCTGTTTGTAAAGAATGCTCGGGCGACTTTACTGGGGAATGATGACACGGACGAGTGCCAAAAGGAGTGTGCATCTGTAAGGGAAATGTTTTGGCCCTCTGGTGAGGAATTGGGGAAATATTCTGTATACTGTCTGGTGGGTTGTCAGTATTTACAAGTGTTCAGTTCGACTTATGGCTTGCGATTATGCAATATGTTTGATTTTTGCCGTAATGCTCCGTATTTGACGGAATGCTACGCTCTGTGGGGAAAATATGATGCGAATGCTATGATTATGCAAAGATATCGATCCGAGATTAGGATCCCGCTGCTGTGGAAATCTCTGGCTGATCTGCTTGAAGTGGATTTCCCAGCTGGGGATAAGATCATTGGTAGACCTGACATATATGACTCTTCTTGAGGAAATAGGTCACTGATAGACCTATCTTGGTGATGAGGGACCCAGTTGGGGTTTGCAGAAGCTTTCGTCACTCTGTTGTGAGATCTTCAGGCATTGCTTCCCTGGATAGAGGCTGCAACTCTGTGGGGCGATGGTTCCCGGTCTTTGCACTTGGCTGAGGAGAAATGATGACCGGCAACTCAGCTGGGGAGAGAGCACCTCCGGTGCTAATTGGGAGATAGACTGAGTAGATAATGATTTTCCAGCTTGCTGGGGGGAAACTTTCATGCCCCATGTTGTGCTCTGAACACCTGTAATCCTGTAAAGACAAAGAAACGTACAAGTATCCCGAGGTATCCCTTACTGGATTCCCTTATAAGAGTTTAGGCAATCCTAGGAGCAAACATATTTCCTGTAAGCATGTACTCTTTAGGAAGGAAGCATCTGTATTTATGTGAATCAATACCTTAAAGACATCGGACATTTTTGCAAACGAAAATAATAATGTACGAGACGAAACATGACTGAAAATATGATTTTATTAATTCATGTGCCTTGAATTGGCAAGATACAGTCAGAGAAACAGATCCTCTGAAATGAGGAGATCGTTACAAATTGAAAGACAAAAAGGTGTTGGCAATGTTGATGACGCTTCAAGGAGCTTCCCTTTTTGCTATGACTCGTATGACATTGACGTTCTTCTTATCTTGCTTTCTGAAGAAGGCTGATTCTGACCGACGCTCGAACCTTCCGGAGCTTGCCAGGTTGTAAGTGATACAGATGAATTCAGAATGCAGTTGTTCGCTTATTCCCTTATTTTGCGTGGATCGCCCTTTCGGGTTTTCAATCCACCGGGATACCCATTTTTGCCTGAGTTGTCCAAGGCGGCTTTTCAACTCAGCGGGTGTACATTTTTCATTTTATTTTCCCTTATTTTTGCCCGAGATTTTTATTCTGTTTTTGACTCGCCGGGATGCCCTATTTTTGCCTGGACTTACATTCTATTTTTATGTCCAGCGGGTCATTTTCATGCGAAGTATTTTTTTAACTGCATCTGAATTCACAGGGGACAGGAAATCTTCACCATCCATAGTACTGAGCATCAGTGCTCCTCCTGAGAAAACATTCTTTACTATGAATGGACCATCGTAATTCGGAGTCCACTTGCCCCTGTGGTCTGTATGAGGAGGGAGGAGTCTTTTCAGCACAAGATCTCCTACTTGGTACTCTCGGAGCCTGACTTTCTGATTGAAGGCTTTCTTCATTCTTTTCTGATACAGCTGCCCATGACAAATTTCAGCCAATCTCTTTTCTTCAATCAGACTCAGTTGTTCGTATCGGGCTCGGATCCACTCTGCTTCGTTTAGCTTAACATCCATTAGTACCCGCAAGGAGGGTAATTCAACTTCAACAGGTAGGACTGCCTCCATACCATACACAAGCTGATACGGTGTTGCCCCAGTGGATGTTCTGATTGACGTTCGGTACCCATGTAAGGCAAATGGTAGCATTTCATGCCAATCTTTGTATGTAACTACAATCTTCTGCACAATCTTCTTGATATTCTTGTTAGCTGCCTCAACAGCGCCATTCATTTTTGGCCTGTAAGGAGAAGAATTATGGTGTTGGATCTTGAAGTCCCGGCATAGTTCTGCCATCATTTTGTTATTCAAGTTGGAACCATTATCAGTAATGATTCGTTCGGGAACTCCATACCGACAGATGATATCTCTTTTCAGAAATCGGGCTACCACTTGCCTTGTAACATTTGCATAAGAAGCCGCTTCAACCCACTTGGTAAAATAGTCAATAGCAACCAGGATGAATCTGTGGCCGTTCGAAGCAGTTGGTTCAATCTTGCCAGTCATATCAATGCCCCACATGGCAAAGGGCCAGGGTGAAGACATCACATTCAAAGGATTCGGAGGCACATGCACTTTATCCGCATAAATCTGGCACTTATGACATTTCCTGGCATAAGCACAACAGTATGCATCCATTGTGATCCAGTAATAGCCTGATCTTAGCAACTTTTTAGCCATTTCATGTCCTCCTGCATGGGTACCAAAGGATCCTTCGTGCACCTCGTGCATCAATAAGTCTGCCTCCGTCCTATCAACGCATCTGAGGAGTACCATATCAAAATTTCTCTTGTACAAGGAATCGTCAGTATTCAAGAAGAAACTACCAGCCAGCCTTCTTAGTGTCTTCTTATCATTGGATGATGCCCCAGGTGGGTATGTTTGATCCTCCAAGAAGCATTTGATGTCATGGAACCAAGGCTTATCATCTTTAACAACATCTGCTGAGAACACGTATGCTGGTCTGTCAAGTCTGGATACTGATATCCGAGGCACAAAGTTGGCAGCTTGAACTTTGATCATGGATGAAATGGTAGCCAAAGCATCTGCAAACTGATTTTCATCTCTAGGGATATACTCAAGCTTAACTGTTGTGAAGAAAGTCAACAACCTCCTTGTATAATCTCGATAAGGTATCAGATGATCCTGGTGAGTGTACCATTTGCCATTGGTTTGATTAATTACCAGAGCTAAATCTCCGAACACGATCAAAGTCTTGATCCTGAGGTCAATGGCTTCCTCAAGACCCATAATACAAGCTTCGTATTCAGCTTCGTTGTTAGTGCAGTTAAAGGTGAGTTTTTCCGAGAAAGGCATGTGAACTCCTTTAGGTGTAATAAGCACTGCACCAACACCACGACCGTTCATATTAACAGCCCCGTCAAACATCATAGTCCATTCAGTGTGAACAGGCTCTTCATGATCTTTTGCTTTTATGAACATGATATCTTCGTCAGGAAAGTCAAATCTCATAGGCTGGTAATCATCAATGGGTTGCTCAGCAAGATAATCAGACAATACACTGCCCTTGATGGCTTTCTGAGATGTGTACTGAATGTCATATTCTGTGAGAATCATTTGCCATCTTGCAACCCGTCCGGTAAGAGCTGGCTTCTCAAATATGTACTTGACTGGGTCCATCTTTGAGATCAACAAGGTAGTGTGGGTTAACATATACTGTCTCAGTCGGCGAGCAGCCCACGCTAAAGCACAACAAGTTTTCTCGAGCAGTGAATAACGTTGTTCACAGTCGGTAAACTTTTTGCTCAGGTAGTATATTGCATACTCTTTTCGACCAGACTCGTCATGCTGGCCCAACACACACCCCATTGACTCTTCTAATACTGTCAAGTACATAATTAGAGGTCTTCCTTCAACTGGAGGCATAAGGATCGGAGGCTCTTGTAAGTATTCCTTGATTTTGTCAAAAGCTCTCTGGCAGTCTTCATTCCACCTAACCGTTTGTTCTTTTCATAACAGCTTGAACAAAGGCTCACAGGTTGCTGTAAGGTGAGATATGAACCGTGAAATGTAGTTCAATCTACCTAAGAAACCCCGAACTTCTTTTTCCGTCTTCAGTGTAGGCATTTCTTGAATGGCTTTGACTTTATCAGGGTCAACTTCAATCCCTTTCTCACTTACAATAAATCCCAGCAGCTTGTCGGATCGCACCCCGAATGTGCACTTGTTGGGGTTTAACTTCAGTTGGTATTTCCTCAGACGCTTGAATAACTTCAACAGATTTACCAGGTGGTCTTCTTCTGTGAGGGATTTGGCAATCATGTCATCCACATAACATTCAATTTCTTTGTGGATCATGTCATGGAATAATGTTACCATAGCCCGTTGATAAGTAGCACCAACATTCTTCAGTCCGAATGGCATCACCTTATAACAGAACGTGCCCCAGGGTGTGATGAAAGTTGTCTTCTCCATGTCTTCAGGTGACATCTTGATCTGATTGTATCCTGAAAATCCATCCATGAAGGAGAACACCGAGAACTGAGCCGTATTGTCGACCAATACATCAATGTGAGATAAAGGGAAGTCATCTTTTGGACTGGCTCTGTTCAGATCCCGGTAATCCAACACATCCTCACCTTGCCGTCTTTCTTAGGCACGGGTACAATATTAGCAACCCACGGGGGATAGCTAGTTACAGCAAGGAAACCGGTGTCCCACTGTTTTTGTACCTCTTCTTTAATCTTCATTGCCATATCTGGGCGAGTACGGCGTAGTTTCTGTTTCACCGATGGGCAGTCTTCTTTTAGAGGCAGCTTGTGCATTACAATATCGGTGTCCAACCCTGGCATATCCTGATAAGACCAAGCAAAAACATCCACATACTCCCAAAGCATGTCAATCAGTTGCTCCTTTACTGAATCTTGCAAGCAGGCCCCGATCTTAACTTCTTTCACATCTTCTTCTGTACCAAGATTAACCGTTTCAATTTCCTCCTGATGAGGAGTGATAACCTTCTCATCTTGCCTTAACAACCTGGCTAGCTCTTCAGGTAGCTCATAATCTTCTTCAACCCCTTCATCAGCTTGATTTATTGGATTGTCAAAGTCATACGAAGCCATAGTTGTGTTGTTGTCGGTCCAATCTGAAAGGCACTCTCTGCAAGGGTTCAGATTGTTCATTTTAGTGATCAATTTTAATCTTGTTTAGAAAAAGTGAAAATGAAGTTATTTATTTTGAAAACATTGCCATTTTTATTTTTGTACAAAAAGAAAAATGAAAAGATAGTGAGTGAAAAAGAGACTCGTTTGTAAAAGATGTCCGATATTCATTGATTGATCTATTTGCACAAAATTACAAGATGGCCCGATTACAAAATGAGTCTTGACATCTTGGGCAAGATGTAAGACTTGATGCATGCTTAAAAATACAGGAAATAATAATTACTCTGCAGGAGTAACCCTTATAATTTCCTGGGAAGACCAGATAAGGACTTGGCTCCCCGGGATCCTTGGACGTATCCAACTCTCCAGGTTGCGGTCGCTTTCCTCCTCGTCTTCCAAGTTGTTCACAGCATCCGGGGTGAGCATTCCCCCGCTGACAAAATTGGGCTCTTTGGCAGCCTCTGATTGATCTTGTTGAGTTGGTTTGTAACCCAACCCAAATCTGTCTTCTTTCTTTTCCACGGGCAGCAGCTTGCCCCAGCCTTCGGCAGTACCCTCTTCAACAACCTTCCTGGCTTGCTGATAAGACGTCATGGAAGTTCCCAGTACAGCAGATGCTTCATTAATGTTTAGGGCCTCGAACCCCTGGCTCATGGTTTCATGGATTTCTCCATCCATCTCTATGTACTTATACGTAGCCAGATGGCTAACAAAGATGTCTTCTTCCCCACAGATGGTGATGATCTGGCCTTCCCACTCGAATTTCAGCTTCTGGTGAAGGGTAGACGTAACAGTGCCAGCGGCGTGAATCCAGGGTCTACCCAACAAACAGTTGTAGGCCGGCTGAATGTCCATCACATAGAAGGTAATCTTGAAGGTCTGCGGGCCAATCATCACAGGCAGATCAATCTCCCCAAGCACTGATCTTTTAGAGCCATCAAATGCTCTCACTACCAAATTACTCGGACGCAGTGCCAAACCATCGTACTCCAGCTTCACTAAGGCTTTCTTTGGTAGAATATTGAGTGACGACCCAGTGTCCACCAGTACATGAGATAAAACAGCACCCTTGCACTCTAGGGTGATGTGTAAAGCCTTGTTGTGGTTACGTCCCTCAGTTGTTAAGTTAGCATTGATAAAACCCAGTCCATGACTGGTATTGACATTTTCCACCACATTTTCTAGCTGATTAACGGTAATCTCCTCTGGCACGTATGCTGCGTGCATGACTTTCAATAATGCATTCCTGTGAGCTTCAGAACACATCAATAGTGATAATATGGAGATTTTTGAGGGAGTTTGGTGAAGCTGATCCACCACCTTGTAATCACTTCTCTTTATGATTCTCATAAACTCGTCTACATCTTGTTCAAAAGATGTCTTCTGAGTTTCTTTGGCAGCCGGCTCTTCAAATACCACACTCTTTCCTTTTGCTTTGGCAGCAGCTTCTGCTTCAACATTAGGTCTCTGAGCTTGTGAGGCAAAAAGGCGTCCGCTCCTGGTGAAGCCTCCGCCTCCCCCAACATTATCAATTTTTGGAGAAGAGGTTGAAGAACCCAAAGTGATTTTCTCCCCGTTGCAGTAAAGATCAGAGCCATAATGCCAAGGTATGGCATTACTGCTTTCATATGGAACTGGTCCAGGCACCGTAATGGTAACTGGACTGACTGCTGCAGAGGAGGGTACTGTGATGGTGTGTGGATCGTAGTAAATTGTGACTGGTGACCTGGCAGGAGG
Organism: Lathyrus aphaca; assembly: GCA_963966055.1. NCBI lineage: Eukaryota > Viridiplantae > Streptophyta > Magnoliopsida > Fabales > Fabaceae > Lathyrus > Lathyrus aphaca. The sequence continues at coordinate 296,303,331 of OZ014524.1, forward strand.
TGCCACTGTTTGTTGCTGAAAGTTGCTATTTGGAGGGACAATTGATGGATCATAGTAGATGGTGACTGCTGAGATATCTTCATTAATTTCTGTTGGCGTTGTAGAAGATTTTGTTGAATAAATGGATGCTAATGTTGTAGAAGAAAGAGTTGTTGACATTTGATTTGTTGAAGTGATGGATGGAGCCATTGCTGATGATATTGATGAATCGGTAGGAATGATTGTTGCTGCTGTTGTAGGAGACTCCGGAATTGTTGTCAAAGGAATTGCTGGATTTGTAGGTGTCGTTGTTGAGATCTGAAGGATTCCATCCTTGATAAGACCATCTATGCCACTTCTCAAATTATCACACCCGTTGACTGCAATGTTGCAATACCCACAACCAAGCTCGCACCCGGGAAACACCTGGCACTCTAGAAGCTGAGCTTTAATTTCGACCAGAGGTGTCCGAATTTGTGCAACACTGGTGATCAAGGTAGATGGTCTGTCTTCCTCAATGGCATTAATCCTCGGCCCGCCATGATGAGGCATAGGATTCTTGTTGACATTTGGAGGGGGTGCAAAGTTGAGGGCTTTAGAATCCACCAAATCTTGGACTTTCATTTGCAAGGCCCTGCATTTTTCCGTATTATGGCCAGGTGCATTGGAGTGGAAAGCACATCTGGCGTTGACATCATAATTCCTTGGGAGATTGGAGGGATCTGGTGGTGCCAATGTCCTTAACTCAACCAAGTTAAGTTTCAGGAGCTGTGGCAATAAGGTAGCATAAGGCATATGGATGGGGTCAATCACCCTGTTCGCCTGTGATGGTCTTTGTTGAAAGGGTCTTTGTTGTTGATTGTTGTTACTATTGTTGTAGGTTCTCTGTGGCGGGTACTGAACTTGCTATTGATAATGTGGTGGTTGTTGTTGTTGATATGTTGATTGCTGAGGAATCGGAGCTGGAATAGTGACAGTTGCTACTGATCTGTGAACATACTGAGGTCTGCCCCTGTTGGCATGAATGGCATTTGTCTCACCGGTCCTTCGAGGTCCCACAAAAGGCTTCCGGGGGTTACTGGATGAACTTGCACCATTATCAGAAATTTTGCCCATTTTTAACAGGCTTTCAATTCTTTCTCCAGCTATAACTACGTCTGCGAAGCTGGTGGAAGAAAAGGCAGCCAGTCTATCAATATATGTTCCTTGCAAAGTATTCATGAACATGTCGGCCATTTCTCTCTCTGACATGGGTGGTTGGACAGCAGCAGCAAGCTGTCTCCACCTTTGGGCATATTCCCTGAATCTTTCTCTGGAGGACTGAGACATTCCCATTAGGAGGGTCTTGTTGGGAGCCATGTCTAGATTGTATTGGTACTGTCTGATGAAAGCTTCAGCTAGGTCCTTCCAGCATCTGATAGTAGCTCTGGTCAAGTGTGAATACCACTCTCTTGAAGCTCCAGTCAAGCTATCTTCAAAGTAGAACATCCACAGCTTCTCGTCCATGGTATATGCTTTAAGTCTTCCCAGGAAGGACTGTAAGTGGGTTCTTGGACAGGAAGTTCCGTTGTATTTCTCGAAGACCGGGGGTTTGAATTTGTGGGGAATTCTCACCCCATCCACTAACCCCATATCCATTACATCGAAGCCTAAGGAATTTTGAGACTCCAGAGATCTCAACTTCTCAGCAATTTCATCAAACCTCCTATCATAAACTTCATCTCCAGCTCCCATTACAGTAAACTGCTCCTCTTGAGGATCTTCTTGCAAGATCCTGCCTGCAGCAGTGTTGCCCTGTACATTTCTTGGGATGTTGACTTCCGGATCTAGATGAGGTCCAAATACTGGTGGGTTAACATGAGGCTGACCTCATTCATTATTACTAGTCCCTCCAGTCCCAGGATGAGGTTCCTCGGGGGTTTGTCTTTCTACCAATGGCCTTAGCATTTCCTGACTCTGGGCCAAGCTAGTCATTACAGCCATGAATTAAGACATTTGATTCCTCATTTCCACTCTCTCATTAGCCATCTGATTTCTGACCTCGGTCAGATCTTGCTGTACTTGATCCATTTGAATACCAGGAAGGTTGTTGCGAGTAGGGTACCGGTGCGTGCGGTTGACAGGGAACACTCGGCGACGAGCAATGTTTCCTGAGATCACAACACAGTTAGAAACAAATAATAACAAAACCTACAAACAAAACAAGGTTAGTATGCAATGCAGTATGCTTATTTGTTTTCCAAGGTATCCATCTTGGTTCTTGGTTTTGACCTTTCCAGACCCCGAGGAAGATGCTTTGATGCTGTTGAGAAAAAGAAACCCCACAATGGAAACAAACTAAAATACATTACAAATGGTGAATCATACATAGTTTGTTTTACAATATATGCCCCTGTAGGGTCAAAATACAACACAAAAGAAAAGTACATCAAATGAAAACATCAACAATCAAAAGGTCAGACATCTAGTTCAAACTCATCCTCTTTAAACTCCTTCAGAAGTGCTTCGGTCACTGGACCAGCTGGATGCTCTGTGATGTTTCTGATGAGGAGGTTTCTGGTGGCAATGGCAGTGGTCAGTTTCTTGTGCCTGTCCTGGTCCTTTGACCTCTTCAATCCAGCCCTAAGCTTCAACTCTGAAATCTCCTTCTGGGCTGCCAGCAAAGCTTCCTGTTGCTTCTTTTCATTGGCCTCTAACTGCTCAATCCTGGCTTGAGTTCTCTTATCTTCTTGTGTCCGGGCTTCAGTGATCCTGACCCACCTAGCCTGACTCTCTAACAGATAAAGCTCAGTCTTAGCCTTCTGAAGCTTGGCTTCTTTACATGCATTCTTCAATATTTGCTCCCCAGCTCTTGCTTTCTTGATGTAGTCCTCTGTCTTCTCAATTTTGGAAAGATGCTCCACCCTAAGCTTTTCCAACCTCTCAATGTCCAGACGACCATCACTCCTTTCCCAAAGGGTCTTCTTCAAAGCTTGAGACAGATTCTCATTCCTTTCCTTCAGCTTCTCAAATTCTTCCAGGCTGAAGGTTGCTGCTGGCTGAGCTGTAGATGGTCCAGGTATGTCCTCAATAGTGAAAGGCATCCCAGTAATCTGAGCTCTAGCATGAGACCAGTCATAGTACTGAGCCGAAGCAACATTATTGCACCTTCCAAGAATAGTCATCCCCTTTGTCTGGATGTTGTCCCAAGCCCAGGATGCTTGTCTGACAGCAGCTAGATTAGACTTTTTCTCACAATACAGGGTCTCAGCTAAATCTTGCACTCTAGGAGGGTGAACCAAAGCATAGCCCAATTGTCTCTTAAACAGCAAAGGATTATAGTTGATGCAACCCTTTACTCCTATCAGAGGTACATTTGGGTATTGCCCACAACTGGTGATTATGTCTTTGCCTTTGGTGCTCTGGGTGCACCATCTGATGTCATCTGAAGTCAAAGCAATGAGCCTCTTAGCGCAATTCTTCTGTTGGTGGGGGTTCAGGAAGGCATTTGTCTTAGGTAGGTGTTTGAGCAGCCAGGTGTGAAACAGAGGAGCACAACATCTCACCAACTTTCCTCTTTGTTTCTCATTCCTCTGATGAATGGAGTAATAGAAATCTCCCAGCAATGTGGGTACTGGGTTCCTCAAAAGGAAAAGATGAATGGCATTTTTGCTGATGAATTTGGGCTCATCTGCAAACAGTATAACCCCATATATGCTGAGAGCTAACAATGCACAAACTTCCCTCCATTCTCCCAAGGAGGCCTTCAGGATGGCTTGAGAGATCAAGAAGTCTAAGTGTAAACCGGGGATCCCAGCTTTTGTTTTCATGTTCTGCTCAATCAAAATAGGCTCCAGGTACAGTGCTTTTGCCACTTCTCCATTGCTGGGAGAAGTCATTTCTGGGTTGAAGGGGATCCCACCCCTGACAGGTACTCCAATCAATGATGAAAATTCCTCCAACAGAGGTCCTAGCTGGAAGTCTGAAAATGTGAAGCATCTCAAAGGAGGGTCATAAAACTATAAGCATGTGTGGATCATGCTCCTCTGAGAAGGGTCCAGGTCCATGACCATATCCAGGATACCTCCATAATGCTCTCTGAATAATGGGATGTGGTCAGGGGTGATAAGTGACTGGACCTGCCTGATGCCAGTCAACACAGGCTCAAAGAAATGGTATGATATGTTGCTCTTCTTGGGAGCCATGACTGCTGATGAAGAGCTGAAGACAAGTGCTGATGAAGATCAAGACTGGTACTGGAGATGGGCCACTGATAGGCTGATGCTGGTGATGATGAGGATAACTGAAGCAAACAACTGAAGAGAATAGCTGAAGCAGATAGCTGATGAAACAGAGGTCTTATGCAGATGAAGGGGTCAAAACCAAGCCAGATATAATGTGGATACCCTGAAAGACAAATAAACAAATGTTAAATGATGCAACGATGATGTATGCAAATGATATGCAAGGGTTTGTGATCAAGCTGGATCTGATTATCTGTCTTGATATAAAGTTCATGTATGTTCAAGAAGTCCAGATGGAGGTTCAGAAATCTAGTAACCAAGGTGGGGGACTCAAATAAAGAGTCACATGTCCAGGGTTAATCACAAGAACTGTCCAAAATGAAGTGCTCTTAAACCAAATAAGTAACAATGTATGATGTGGCCAAGGGTACCTGCAAACCTGTAAACAGCCCAACCCCCTCACAGGTGGTGTTCTAAAACAAGGATCCTCAGACTTGGATCAGTTATGAGAAGTGTAAACACTTCTATCCCGGAGGTACAGTGTTTACAATAACCATAAAAGATCCTCCTCTAATTCACCTCAGCTTCTGAAGGTCATAATAAAGGTCATTCAGACTTAGTAGGCTTCCCAGATAGCCCTAGCACTACAGGAAATCTGTAGCACATAGTTCTCAAGAAGAAACCCACATCTGAACCGTGTTTCATATTCCCGCACCAGACCGAAATGGAATGGGAAAGAACATGAACCACTCTAGCCTTGGTGTCACTCAGGTCCCAGGTATAGGACCTTATACTCTCAATGAAACCCCACCCACCAAGAAAGAAGAACAGATCCAGCAATGATAATGACAGTACGAAATATGAAAAAAACTGTAAAGAAAGCAATAAGTAAGGCTGTACATAAAGCAATAAATAAAGCAACTATTTAAACACAATTAGCACATAACACCCCAGTAAACACAAATCAAACAAGCGCTAAGAGGAACCCACAAAAAGAACCAGAAGCCCTGGTTACAATACAAGGTTTCCCCAGCAGAGTCGCCAAGCTGTCGCTCCCACCAAATGACGTCACCTTGGCCTCCAAGATCAAGATTGTTCAAGGAATCGATTGAATCTAAGGTAAGGGGGAGAAAGGGTTCTTTATTGGTGATCTAACATGAAAGGGTAGTTGAGAGGTCCTTACTCTCCTAGGGATTATGTGATTTGGTATAATTTGATGAATTGTGGTATAAATATGGAATTGCATGATTGATTGTTGTATTTGGAATAATCATTGTTTGAATTGATATAATTGGATTAATATGAAAACTGTTATATGAATGTTGTTGTTGATGATGTGAATTGAGAAGAGGAAGAGAAACTTAAAATCCCTAATTTGATTAGTAATATTAGGTTGGAAAGATATGTGGTATTAAAGGTATTAAAATAAGTATAAGAATGACATTGGGATTGTTTTGAGTGATAAAAGTGAGATATAATCAATAGAACCCGAACTGGTATGAGATGGGGAATGAAAAGTGGTTTTTGGGAAAAACTTGATTTTGGGCGCAGTGCTCCTGACATGGGCCGTGTCACATGACACGGGTGGCCGTGTCAGGCTACGAGAACAAGATGGGGAGGATTTTTGAGAAGATTGGAGATCAGAGGGTGTGACACGGGCCGTGTCACACGACACGGGTGGCCGTGTCACAGTTCTGTACTTTGGAAAATGATGTTTTCAGGATGGTTCGTCAGGCCGTGTGACACGGGTCTTGTCAGGGGACACGGGGGGCCGTATCAGGCCTCTGTATTTGGGAAATTCATGATATTTTAAGCCGGTTTTGTTCTGTTCCCTTGGTTTACTTTCTTACCATTAGTCTAAGGCTTTGAGAATAACATCCATGAGTAACTATAGGACCTGACAATCGATAATTAGTGTGTGAGTTTTATATGATTATTGTGGATAGTATAACTTTATTAATTGGTTACTTAAAATGTGTTGAGTATGGTGATGTTATTATAATTCTTGTACAAACTATATGATGGGCTGTTTAATAACCGATGAAGATCACGAAGATCATGTTGATTGGTAATATTGTTGATTGTATGCTTTGCGTAGACCACATGAAGTAAGGTTAGTAGCGGTGAGGATTGGAAGGATCGTGTTATATTGGAAAATTTATGGAAAATCATTGAGGGTGGAATTAATGAGGAATTCATAGGATATGATAATTGGTAATTAGTGTGTAGGAATATATGTGCTTATGTTGATTTATATGACTCTTGATGATGAACCATATGAATTGTGTTGATAATATGTGTGAATACTGTCTGATTGTTTATGTGACCCATGTGATGGGATGTGTGATAATTGATGAAGATCATGAGGATCGTGAAGGCATGACTGTTGTCATGCGTATTTGTATTATGGTGTATGTGTTTGAGTCTACATATGCATACACATTTGGTGGAATGATCATGTCTCGGTGGAGCGTAAGTGATCATTTGGGTTTCATTGAGAATCGTGGTTACAGGTATGATCGTGTCTTGTTGGAGACGTTAACGATGCATTCGGGGTTCTATTTGATGAACCATTATTGTGAGTCGGTACCGCATTTGCATTGTGTCATTGAGTCACTTTGCATTGATTGAATTAATGATGTATGATATGTGTTGATGAACTATATGAGATATCGATTAATAGTATGATGTATGATGTGTATTTGATGAATAGAGGTGAGACTACCCTGTAAGATGTTATTTGCACCGTTAATTTATTGAATTGTTTTCTCACCCCTTTGTTGTTTGGTTGCGTCTGTGCTTCTTCGGAAGTACAGATGATTAAGTGAATTGATGAAAGTTGTGGATATTTGGCGAATTGCCGATTGTTGAATAAAAAGATATTTCCGTTGTTTTTAATAAATGATTATACTTTTGATTGATTTTGAAAATGTAACTACTCACTTGTTAATTAAACTCTGATTTATCTGAAAACTTATGTTATTTTAGAAAATGGGAAAAGTGGGTGTTACACCTGCACCTAAGACTGAGAAAGAAGTTCGGGGGTTCTTAGGTAGATTGAACTACCTTTCAAGGTTCATATCTCACCTTACAGCAACCTATGAGCCCATGTTCAAGTTGTTAAGAAAATAATAAACGGTCAGGTGGAATTAAGACTGCCAGAAGGCTTTTGACAGAATCAAGGAGTACCTACAAGAGCCTCCAATTCTTATGCCTCCAGTTGAAGGAAGACCTCTAATAATGTACCTGACAGTATTAGAAGAGTCAATGAGGTGCGTGTTGGGCCAACATGATGAGTCTGGTCGAAAAGAGTATGCAATATACTACCTAAGCAAAAAGTTTACCGACTTTGAACAACGTTATTCACTGCTCGAGAAAACTTGTTGTGCTTTAGCGTGGGCTGATCGCCGACTAAGACAGTATATGTTGACCCACACTACCTTGTTGATTTCAAAGATGGACCCAGTCAAGTACATATTTGAGAAACCAGCACTTACCGGAAGGGTTGCAAGATGGCAAATGATTCTGACAGAGTATGACATACATTACACATTTCAAAAAGCCATCAAAGGTAGTGTACTGTCTGAATATCTAGCTGAGCAACCCATTGATGATTACCAACCAATGAGATTTGACTTCCCTGATGAAGACATCATGTTCCTAAAAGCAAAAGATCATGAAGAGCCTGTTCACACTGAAGGGCCTGACCTAGAAGAAGAATGGACAATGATGTTTGATGGGGCTGTCAACATGAATGGTCGTGGAGTTGGTGCAGTGCTTATTAAACCTAAAGGGGTTCACATGCCTTTCTCGGCAAAACTCACCTTTGCATGCACTAACAACGAAGCTGAATATGAAGCTTGTATCATGGGTCTTGAGGAAGCCATTGACCTCAGGATCAAGACGTTAACTGTATTCAGAGATTCAGCTTTGGTAATCAATCAGACCAACGACAAATGGTACACCCACCAAGAGCATCTAATTCCATACCGAGACTACACGAGGAGATTATTGACTTTCTTCACAACAGTCAAGCTTGAGTATATCCCTCGAGACGAAAATCAATTCGCAGATGCTTTGGCTACCATTTCTTCCATGATCAAAGTTCAAGCTGCCAACTTTGTGCCTCGGATTTTAGTGTCCAGACTTGACCGACCAGCATACGTTTTCTCTGTGGACATTGCTGAAGATGACAAGTCTTGGTTCCATGATATCAAATGCTTCTTAGAGGATCAAACATATCCACCTGAGGCATCATCCAATGACAAGAAGACACTAAGAAGATTGGCTGGTAGTTTCTTCCTAAATGTCGATGGTTCGTTATACAAGAGGAAATTTGACATGGTGCTTCTCAGATGTGTTGATAAGAAGGAGGCAGACTTGCTGATGCACGAGGTGCATGAAGGATATTTTGGTACCCATGCTGGAGGGCATGCAATGGCTAAAAAGTTGTTAAGATCAGGTTACTACTAGATCACCATGGATGTAGACTGTTGTGCCTATGCCAGGAAGTGCCACAAGTGCCAGATCTACGTAGATAAAGTGCATGTACCTCCAAATCATTTGAACGTGATGTCTTCACCTTGGCCCTTTGCCATGTGGGGCATTGACATGATTGGAAAGATTGAACCGACTGCTTCGAATGGCCACAGATTCATCCTGGTAGCCATTGATTACTTCACTAAGTGGGTTGAAGCAGCCTCATATTCTAACGTCACTAGACAAGTAGTAGCCAGTTTCCTAAAGAGGGACATCATTTGTCGATATGGAGTACCCGAGCAAATCATTACTGACAATGGTTCCAATTTGAACAACAAAATGATGGCAGAACTGTGCCGGGACTTCAAAATCCAACATCACAACTCTTCTCCTTACAGGCCAAAGATGAATGGCGCTGTTGAGGCAGCTAATAAGAATATCAAGAAGATTGTGCAAATGATGGTGGTTACTTACAAAGACTGGCATGAAATGCTACCATTTGCCCTGCATGGGTACCGTACCTCAATCAGAACATCCATTGGGGCAACACAGTATCAGCTTGTGTATTGTATGGAGGCAGTCCTACCTGTTGAAGTTGAATTACCCTCCTTACGGGTACTGATGGATGTCAAGCTGAATGAAGCAGAATGGGTCCGGTCTCGGTATAATCAACTGAATCTGATCGAAGAAAAGCGATTAGCTGCAATCTGTCATGGGCAGCTATACCAGAAAAGAATGAAGAAAGTCTTCGATCAGAAAGTCAGGCTTCGGGAATACCAAGTGGGAGATCTTGTACTGAAAAGACTCCTTCCTCCTCATACAGACCACAGGGGTAAGTGGACTCCCAATTATGATGGTCCGTTCATAGTAAAGAAAGTTTTCTCGGGTGGAGCACTGATGCTCACTACTATGGATGGCGAAGATTTCTTATTCCCTGTGAATTCAGATGCAATAAAAAAATACTTCGCATAAAATGACCCGATGGACATAAAAACAGAATGTAAGTCCAGGCAAGAATAGGGCATCCCGGCGAGTCAAAAACAGAATAAAAGACTCGGGCAAAAATAAGGGAAAATCAAAAAAATGTACACCCGCTGAGTTGAAAAGCCACATTGGACGGCTCAGGCAAAAATGGGTATCCCGGTGGATTGAAAACCCGAAATGGTGATCCACGCAAAATAAGGGAATAAGCGAACAACTGCATTCTGAATTCGTCTGTATCGCTTACAACACGGAAAGCTTCGAAAGGTTAAAGCATCGGTCAAAATCAACCTTCCTCAGAAAGCAAGATATGAAGAACGTCAAGGTCATACGAGTCATAGCAAAGGGAAGCTCACTAAAGCGTCGTCAACATTGTCAGCACCTTTATTTTTCTCAATTTGTAACAATCTCCTCATTTCAGGGGATCTGTTTCTTTGACTGTATTTGCCAATTCAGGGCACCCAGATTAATAAAATCAGATGTTTTCAGTCACACTTCGTCTTGTACATTTCTGTTTCGTTTGCAAAAATGTCCAATATCCATAATATAATATTTGCATAAAACAGATGTGCCTTTCAAATTACATGCTTGCAGGAAATGTATTTACTTTCAGGAATATCTAATTCCTATGATGGAATCCGGTAAGGGATGCCTCGGGACACTTGTACGTTTGTTTTAGACAGGATTGCGGGAGTCCAATGCGTGACATGGGGCATGCCAAACGTACTTCATCCCCTAACAGTATCTGGAATGTTTTTCCCCAACAAAGTTGCCAAGACGTCACTTCTCTAGCACATCTTCTTTAAGCAGCATCAGAAAATGCTTATTTCCCCAGCTGAGTTGTCCAGCCTCTTCATCCTCAGTAGGATCCCCACAGATATCACTAGGAAGATCGTCCAGTGATCTCTCCTCCCCCAAACAGAGTGCCAGGTCTCCCAAAGACAAGGGAACCATTTCCCCACAGAGTTCCAGCCTCTACCCGAAAGAGCAATGCCTGAAATTCTCACACAACAAAGTGACATAAGCTTTTTCATCCTCAGCTGGGTTATCTCCTTGCTGAATAGATCTATCAGTGATCCATTTCTCCAAGAAGAGCCATATGTCTTATCAGATCTACCAGTGATCTCATCCCCAACTGGGGTACCCTTCCAAGCAGATCAGCCAGAGATCTTCACAGCAGCGGGATCCAAATCCCGGATCGGTTTCTTTTGCATAATGTCGCTCCCACCAAATGACACATAGGTCAGAAGGGGTACAGACGCGAACGGTCGGTGAAAAGAGAGAGAATGAAAAGAGTCGCCAGCTAGGCATTTTTATCCCGAAGGAAAGGTAATGCTGCATAAACCTAGAAAAATACGGATAAGACGGTCGCGAACCAGAGAGACTGAGAAAGGGGGTTGGTTACAACCTGGGAAGGTATTAGCACCCAGATTGTCCGTCGTACTCGACGGGATCCACGCTTGAAAGATTTGTGTTTTAAAGGGGTAGTGTCAGTTCAATCTGTGTATCAAATCTTGAAAGAATGAAAGTGTCAGTGTAAAAGAAATGTGAAGTGTATAAGAGAAGTGTCAGTGTAAGAATAAGAGTATGAAGCTCAAGGCTATGAGGCTTAAAAGAATGAAGCTGGAAGAGGGGGGAATATACAGAGAGTTTTGTTCGATAACTGTTAAGTTATGCCTACGTATCCTCTCGTGCAATGAGGAAGTCAGAACACCGTAGTTCGACTCAAAGAGACTGAAAGGTGAATTGACTTGTGAACTGCTTACTTGTATATGCTCAAGTGTATGACCTGTCTGGCTTAGGTGCAAACTGTCTTGCATTAGACGGAAGAAGCGAGTTCTCGTTTGTGAGTGAATGAGATGAGAAAAGAATCCCGGAGGAGACGATTATTGTTTGTTTTTGTATTTTCAATCTTTTATTGCTTTTTTTGTGTTTGTCATAAGAGAATGAGTTTAAGCCTAAACCAAGGGTTAGCAAACTCATCACATCTTCCCTCCAATTAGGGGTAATGAGAATACCTTAAGTATGAAGTAAACACCTCACACTTAGCCACCATGATGTAGGATTAAGATCATTAACCTACTTGTAATTATTTAGATTTTTTTGTTGTTTTTGTTTAGTGTTAAGTAATGAGTTTAAGCCATAATCAAGGATTTAATGGACCCATTACACCATCCTAATAGAAGGATAATAGATGAGAACATTTAAGCTGAGAAAGGCTTCTCAACTTAATCCATGATTAGGGATTAACCTCATGACAAAACAAAGCCTTTATTAAAGTGGATTTTAGTTAATGATAAGGTTAAGGAATGGATTTTATGGTTTGTAAGACAACTTGAGAAGGACTTGTCCATTAACACTAGGGTTAGTCCTTCTTAACCAATTAAGGAAGAATTAGAACCCTAATGCAAGGCCCAAGTTACAAGCTTGATGTCTTGATGATTATTGAGTGGATTGATTAAAGGATTTAAACACATTAAGGGTTTAACACTTAGGATTAAAGTTATACACTCCATCCTAATAGAAGGATGCAGGCATAAGCTTAATCACAAAGCCTTAAAGCCTTTATGGTTTAGTCCTTGATTATGAGGTGAGAAGAGGAGACTTAAAGATGACACAAAGGTAAAACTAAATGAGGGACTAATCACACCCTAATTGTTATCATACTTGGAGATCCTAGGGTTTGTGAGGCTTAAGAGAGAAAGATCTTCAAAGAACCACCAAGGAGAGGAGCAGATGAAAGGAGGAAGAAGCAAAGAGAAGCAAGACAACTTGCTTCACTTAAGAAGACAAGTTGCCTGAAGAAAGAAAGTAAGAGATGAACATGAATGAGCAAGATCACTCTAATACAAAGATAAAATGCAGCAATGATGCAAGAGAGATGAGAAGAGATTGTGAGAAGTGAAAGAAAATTCACTTCTCAAATTACTTACCACCTGAAAAGGTTAGCAAAAGAAATGAGATGTAATGCAAATGAGATGAAATTTCATGATGCAAACCAAAGTCAGAAGCATAAACATGATTTCAATGATGCTAAGAGATGATGCAAACACATGACAAGAGATGAGAATGATCAAACAAGCATAAGAATGCAAATGAAGCATGCCTTGAACCATAAAGATTCATGAATGTTTATGACATGAAATGAACATATAACATGGCAAAGGAATGATGCAATGATCAATCATGGTTCTAATATGTCCTAAGATGTCTTATGAATCATATGGATGCACAAAATGTCATGGTAAGTCATTGAATGCAAGCAAATGAGAGATGGATGCAAAGGAAGGCACAAATTAGGGTTTACATACAACATACAATGCAAAAAATCAAAACCAGAAGCAAATGATGTGATAAAAAATTGAAAATGCAAACAAAGATACCCTAAAACTATACAAGTTCACTGCCCAAAGGAGGGGACCTAACTCTTATCCTAGTGAAAGTTATGATTTTCTTAAGTCAATTAGGGTTTTAAGGTACCTCATCATAAAAAATGCAAAACAAATTGAAAATGGAAGATCAATTCAAACCAAATTTATCCTATAAACTACATGCTATGAAGGATGCAATGCAAGAAGAAACATCATCAAACTCTCAATGGTTAGGCATAATGGATTTTTCCAAGTTTGAACAAAAATATTGCCTTAAAATGAATTTAATTCCAATGAAAATGATCAAAAGGCATCAAGAACCAAAAAGAAATTTGCTTTGAGAGTTTGATAATGTTTCTAAATGTTTTAAAATGCAATGTGAATTTTTTGGTGATTTTTAAATACCTAAATGCATTTTTAATTAATTAATTTTCATTAACTAATTAAAAATAAACATTTAAATGATTTAAAAATGATTTTTAATGCAAAAAATAAAAATAAAAATATTTTTGGGTTTTGAAAATTAATGAAATGCTTGACAAAAATTTTCAGAATTTTTAAATGTGTTTTGCTATTTTAAATAATTCGTGCAAATAAAATGAAAAAGAAATGAAATAAAATAAAAATAATAGAAAGTAATCTAAAGGAGAGGCCAGGATTTGATCTGGGTTTGAGACCATTGACTTGGCGCCACATCCAAGGGCCCAAGTTCAAACTTCATTAATCCAGATTAATTAAATAAATAAACCTAAATTAAAACTAATCATGAGATCCAGGCCACACAAACACGCGCGAGAAGGATCAATCGCATGGCCCAGATTCAAACTTTGCCCTAATCCCAGATTAAGCCCTAATTACATTCAGGTCACCGGAGAAGAGCTCTGGTCGTCTTCTCCGGTGACAACCCTCCCTGAGAATTTCAATCTCACTCTCTAGGTCATTTCTGGAGCTCTAAAGCTCCAGATCACTTCCTCTCTCCATTCTAAACCCATCCACACCCTCAAATGGAATTTATTTCTAACCATTAACAAGATTCGAAGCAAGGTACAAAAATGGCAGAAATTTCAGACAAGCCATACATGCTCAAATCTCCATCATTTTCAAAAGTAAAAGGTTCAATGCACTCAGCGAATCAAACTTAACAAGTTGAGAACTTAAAATAGAGCTTCTGGAAAAATAAATTTTCGAAGCTACCTGAGGTGAAGCTTTCAGTTTGGAGCTTTCAGACTGCCTCCTTGCTTCAAAGCTTCTCTAATGGTCTCCCTGGAGATGTTTTGAGGTTTAGTTGGAGTTTAATGTGGCTGGTTTTTGAGATTGATGAAGTTCTGACCAAGGGGAGTGAAGAATCGTGTTTCTGTTTGTGGGGTTTTCAGGGCAAATTGATGGTTGGGAAATGATCAGAGGATCATGTTGAGTGATTCTATGAAGTTTGTTTTGATGTTTGTGGCTAGTGTGATGAGTTTCGAAACAAAATGCATAAGAGGTGAGTTTTGGAAACTATGGCTTGTGGGATGTTTCAGGCTGTGTTGTGTTATGTGTTGGGTTGCTTTTGGTACACATATCAATCCTTGATAGGTCAGAGAGTTGTTGTGGAGCAGTGTGATTGGTATGGAGCAAAATGCATAAAGTCAACTTTTGTGTAAGAAGAGGTATGGGCTATGGCAGTCAAGGTACAAAGGCATGGCTTGGCTCAGCATGCTTCAAGGAGAACCATGGAAATGAATTAGAGGCAATGTAGCAAGTGGATTAGGGTTTATGTGATGTTTTGCAATTTTCCCAAAGTTTGGCCCCTTTGTGATTACTTGAAGCATAAGTCATGAAAATGGGAGGTTCTTTGGTGCATTCTGATTTTTAGGTCATGGTTTATGTTTGTGTAATGCATAGAAATCAATTAGAGGTCACATAAAGGCTTGGCATGAGATTTTGCAACTTTGCCTCTTTGGTATAAAACTTGAAATTATGTGATTTTATCCAACTTTGCAAGGCCATAACTTTTGATCCAAAATGAATTAGAATGAGTTCTTGTACTTTTTGAAAAGGGAATGATCCATTCTACAAATTTCATGACCAAAGTTTTTTCATTTGAAGCATTTTTGAATCAATTTGAGGAGGTTGAAAAACTTTCCCAAAATGGCAAGTTTACATTACAAGTCACTTTCCCAAAAAGGCAATTTTGCAAATGCTTGAAATTCTTCAATTTTGTGAACTTCTAACATCTTCTATGATCAAATAAAGATCATATAAATTCAAAATGATGAAGAACACCCTTTGGTTGGGTCATTGGGGGCCTCAGATGCCCTGATTTTACACTGACTTGCTCAAGAAGTCAACTCTTGATCAGGTGCCTTCCCCATGGAAATTCTTCATGAAAATTGATATTCATGATCCTTATACCATATAGAGACCAATAGAAACAAGAATGACCAAAAAATTTGGAGTTATGGCCTTTGAAACCAAAACCCTAATTTTAGGTCATCTGTGCAGTTAAACCTGGCTCTACTTCCATGCCTTTCTCAGTTCTTGTGATTCTTTGACTTTCTTGACTTGATGAGGATATGATATGATTTTTGAACATACATGGACCCATTTGAAGTGATTGATGACCTTTGGAGTGGCTCAAATGGCTCAGGGATGGCTCAGATCACAAACCCTAGATGCAGATGACTTTGAATTAATGCAGTGAAGCAAACATGCAATATGAGGTGCTATGATTGACTTTATGCATATGAAAAGATCACAAGCCATGGTGTGAGTGGGTGAGGGCAAATTTGGGGTGTTTACACATAATCATAACATTCGCATCATAAATCACCGAAATATGTGTAGCATTCCGTCTAATACGGAGCATTACGACAAAAATCAAACATTTGCATGATCACAAGTCAGGGTCAAACCAGTCACCTGTAAATACCAACAATACCTCATCAGCAATATACAAAATACCTCTCAATTTCCCCAACAGAAAGCCAAAGTGTCCCCTTTGCACTCTCCAACACAAATACATGTTTATATATACTCATTCGAAACTCGTTCGTGTCATATCATCTCCCTGCAGATATAAGCCACAAATATCCTTTTTGAATACAAAAACTTAAATACTCTTTTGACACCCGTCCGTGTCACCATTCCCCAGCATGGTTACCCAAACACTTATTGCAAACCAAACACTTGTTATAATACACTCTTATTGACACCCGTCCATGTCACCCTATCCCCACAGGTTGCCTGAATACCTTTTACACTCATAAGTTCATAACTTATACACTTTCTCTTCTGACACTCGTCCGTGTCACCTTTCCAGCAAGTTGAACACTCGTCCCTGTCTTGCTCATACTTCACAATACTTGTTTTTGCTTATAAAGATACTAGTCCGTATCTTATATATACACCTATTCCCCACAGATTCGACACTCGTCTGTGTTCTTTGTTAACCAGTTGGTACTCGTCCGTATCATCATCTCAGAACATGCGTCAACGTTTGTTTCTATCGATACTCGTCTGTATCATGGTCTTAAGGATGCTCGTCCGCATCTTTAATCCATACACAACGTCAAAAAACTTATACCTTTTATTTCTTAAAGTGTAAGCACTCGTCCGTGTTTACCATTCCCCAGCAAATCCCCAACAAAACATCTTTTTTTATCCGACATTCGTCCTATGTCGCGATACTTTCGGCAGCCGTACCCTGCCAGGTGATCGTCATTCACCTTTGGATGATCGTCCCTCATCCTTTCCCCGGCGGAGTCTCCATTCTTGGAACCCTTTTTTCTATCCGAAATTCGTCCTATGTTGTGATACCCTCGACAACCGTACCCTGCCAGGTGATCGTTCTTCACCTTCGATGACCGTCCTTCATCCTTATCCCCCAAGAAGAGCAGTCGTCCCCTGCTAGGTGATCGTTCTTCACCTTTTGATGATCATCCTTCATCACTTTATCCGATGGTCGTCCCCATCGTTGATCTTGTTATCTGACATTCATCCTATGTCATGATAAACCCCGAGAGCAGTCGTACCCTGCCAGGTGATCGTCCTTCACCTCTTGATGATCGTCCTTCATCATGTTTATCTGATGGTCGTCCCCATCGTCGACCTTTTCTATCTTACATTCGTCCTATGTTGTGATAGAGAGCAACCTTCCCCTGCTAGGTGATCGTCCTTCACCTTTGATGACCATCCCTCATCAATATTTCTTTTACTCTTTGAACCGATGGTCGTCCCCATCGTTGTTTACCTTACTTTGCAAACCTGATGGACGTCCCCATCATTACCTTTACTTTAATCCCCAGAAACTTTTTACTTGATGGCCGTCCCCATCATAATCTCCTTATTTCCCCAGCTTGTCGGCCGTCCCCGTCATCGCTTTATCCCCAGCAGTCGTCCTCTGCTCGATGGTCGTCCTCCATCGCCCGCACTTTACAAAAATACTATACTTTCTTTACAATTTATATCTTTTCTTCTCCTCCCTAGTGAGTGCAAATTTTGGACTGTCTTTGGTATTCAACCACAAGTTATCTTGTTTGTCTGTTAAGCCAGGCACTTACATCCTGCACAACTAACTCATGCTTGAATAGGGGCAGCTGTAAACACCCTAAATTTGCCCTCACTAGTTCACACCATGGCTTGTGATCTTTCATATTTTCATTAGTTCAAACATACCATCTCATATTGCATTTTTTGTTTCACTGCATTAGTTCAAGTTCATCTGCGTCTAGGGTTTGTGATCTGAGCAATCCAAGGTTCATCTAAGCCACTCCAAAGGTCTCCAATCATTTCAAGAGGTTCCATGTATGTTCAATCATCATTTTATATCCCTCAAAGATCAAGGAAGTCAAAAAATCACAAGAACTTGCAAAACATGGAAGCAGAGCCATGGTTTAACTACAGATGACCTGAAATTAAGGTTTTGGTTTCAGAGACCATAACTCCAAATTTTTTGGTCATTCTTGTTTCTATTGGTCTCAATATGTTATAAGGATCATTTATACCAAGTTTGATAAAAAAAATTCATTGTGGAAGTCATCTGATCACTGGGTAACTTTTTGAGCAAGTCAGAGCAAAATCAGGGCATGTGAGGCCCACCAACATGGAACCAAAATGGATTTTTCATCAAATTGAAGAAAAGTGAGCTAAACCAAAAGTTGCCAAAAATGGAAATGACTTGTAATGTAAAATTTCCATTTTGGGAAAGTTTTTCAACCTCCTCTTTCTCAACCAAAAATGCTTTAAATGAAAAATTGTTGGTCATGAAAGTTGTAGATTGGATCATTCCCTTTTCAAAAAGTACAAGAACAAGATCTAATTCATTTTGGAACTCAAGATATGGCTTGTCAAAGTTAGCAAAAATCCCATAATTTTCAAGAATGCACCAAAAGGGATTCTTTGCAAAACCATTTGCCAAGGCATTTTGTGACTTCAAACACACTTCTATGTATCATAACATCATTGGACATTGCCTTAAGATCATAATTTCCCAAAGAATTGCAAGATTTCATGCCTTGAACATCAAGAATTCTCAAAAGGGCCAAAACTTCACATATTTGCAAAAGGTCCCATAACTTTGTTTCCACTTAATGAATTGCCTCAAAACCATTTCCATGGACCTCCTTGATCTCAGCTGCACAAAGACAAGCCAAAAAGCCAGCTGCACCATTGCCCATACCTCAAGTACACAAGTTGGTGACTTTTTGTAAGAAGCCCATACCAATCACCATAGGCCACAACCACTTCTCTGACCTATCACAACTTGTTATGTGGACCAAATGCAGATCATAACACACAAGATTGCAAGCTGAAACCTCAGAATCCTCAAGTTACCAAAATCACTCCCTCTTGCATTTTCCTTCGAATCTTTCTGCTCACTCACTAAAACTCAAAACCAATTCCACCATTCATCTCAAAATCATCCACTGATCACAAAGCAACCACAAAAACAGCCAAGAACACCCCATACACAAAACACGATTCTTGGCCAGTTCAGTTGCTACAACACAAACCAGCCATTCTCAAAGCCTTTGAAGCATTCCATTAGTCTCAGGAGGTTCAAGGTAAGCTTTTTGCACAAAGGAAGTGGCTAGAAAGTTCAAGTTTGGAAAGCTCCATCTCAGGTAGTCATCTGAAATCATTTTTCCAGAACTCCTTTTTTATGTTACAATATGAAAAAGCATGCTTCACTGATCACTCTGAGCTTTGAATTTTCGAAAATGGTGTAGAAATGAGTATGTACTGAACCTCTGAAATTTTTGCCATTTTTGATCTTTTCTTGAATCTTAGGATTGAGCAATACGAAATCTGTTTTGAGGGTGGATTTGAGTTCAGGGAGATGAGAGGAGTTGATCTGGAGCTTTAGAGCTCCATAAATAACCTAGGGAGAGAGTTTGAGATTTTTCAGGGGAGGGTGTCACCGGAGAAGACGACCGGAGCTCTTCTCCGGTGACCTGAAAGTAATTAGCTGGCTAATTAGGGTTAGGGCTTTGTTTAAATGTGGACCCTTAGATTTCCCTTTCCCGTGCGTGTTGTGTGGCTAGGACCAGTTCATTAACTTTTAATTAGGGTTTAATAATTAATTAAATGAGATTAAGTGGATTTGAATGCTGACCATTAGATTTGGCGCGTGGTCAACACTAAAACCCCCCAGAATCAATCCTAGCCCTTAACTGCGTTTACTTTTGTTTATTTTAATTTTTATTTCAATTTTTCTCATTTATTTAAAATAGCTAAAAAATTCCAAAAAATATTTTATTCTGCATTTTCACTTCAAATAATTTTCCCAACCCAAAAATATTTTTTATTTTTTATTTTTTGCATTTTAAAATCATTTTTAAAACATTTAAATGTTTATTTTAATTAATTAATGAAAATTAATTAATTAAAATATCATTTAGGTTTCTAAAAATCCCAAAAAAATTCACATTGCATCTTTAAACATTTAGAAACATTATCATACCATCCACACAAATATCTTTTTGGTTTTGAACCATCTTTGATAATTTTCTTGAATTTAGGTTTCATAAAATTCCTATTTTAGAACCCTAACTTCAAGAATTCTTTTTTGCCTAACCAAGAATGGTATGACAATGGTTCTTTTTGAATTGATCTTCATTTGACATGTAGTTTCAAGCATAATTTTGTCACAAATTTCTTCTGCATTTTTGATTTGATTTGCATTTTTTCCCTTTAGGTACCTTAAAACCCTAGATAACTTAGAAAAATCATAACTTCCTTAGGGTTAAGAGTTACGTCTCCTCCTTTGGGGTGTGGTATCATATAGGGATAGGGATCCTTTTATTGTATTTTCAATTTTTTATCTTGTCATTTGCTTCTGTTTTTGAGTTTTGCATCTCATGTTGCATGAAAACCCTAATTTCTCATCTTCCTTTGCATACATCTTGCATAAGCATTCATATAATAACTTGCCATGACATTTTATGCATCCACATGACTTCTAAGACATCATAGGACACATTATACTCATGCTTGATCATTTCCTCATCCATTTGTCATGTTATGCATTCATTACATTCCATGAACATTCATAAACTTTCATGCCTCTTTCATGCTTCATTTGCATTCTCATCACTTGTATGATCATCCATTGCTCTTGACATACATTTTTACCATCTCATAGCATCATTAGCATCATGAATATGCTTCTGGTTTTGGTTTGCATCCTTATATACATTCCATTTTCATTTCATTCTTTCTTATATGTTAACCCCATTTCAGGTGGTAAGTACTTTGAGAAGTGAATTTGCCTTTACTTTTCACAATCTCTTATCATTTATATTATGCATTCATTGCTTCATTTTGCTTTTGTTTAGAGTGAGCTTGCTCATTCATGTTCCTCCTTCACTTTCTTCCTTCAATTAACGTATCTTCTTAAGTGAAGTAAGTTAGCTTGTTTCTTCTACTTCTCTTCCTTCCATCTGCTTCTTCCTTGGTGGCTTATTCTTGAAGATCCCTTGCAAACCTCATAAACCCTAGGAACACCCAAGCATGATAACAATTAGGGTTTTGATTAGTCCCCCATTAGTTTAACCTTTGTGTCTTCTTTTGTGTCTCTCCTCTCATCTCATAATCAGGGACTAAACCTTTAAGGTTTTAAGGCTTTGTGATTAAGCTTATGCCTGCATCCTTCTCTTAGGATGGAGTGCATAATTTTAATCCTAAGCGTTAAACCCTTGATGTTTTTAAATCTCTTAATCAACCCATCTAATAATCATTAAGACAATAAGCTTGTAACTTGGGCCTTGCATTAGGGTTCTAATTCTTCCTTAATTGGTTAAGAAGGACTAACCCTAGTGTTAATAGACAAGTCCCCCTCAAGTTGTCTTACAAACAATAAAATCCACTTCTTAATCTTACCATTAACTAAAATCCATTTTAATAAAGGCTTTGTTTTTCCATGAGGTTAATCCCTAATCATGGATTAAGTTGAGGTATCTTCCTCAGCTTAAATGTGCTCATCTATTATCCTTCTATTAGGATGGTGTAATGGGTCCATTAAATCCTTGATTATGGCTTAAACTCATTACTTAACACTAAACAAAAACTCCAAAAAAACATCTAAATAATCACAAGTAGGTTAATGATCTTAATCCTACATCATGGTGATTAAGGGTGAGGTGCTTACTTCATACTTAAGGTATTCTCATTACCCCTAATCAGAGGGAAGATGTGATGAGTTTACTAACCCTTGGTTTAGGCTTAAGCTCATTTTCTTATGACAAACACAAAAAGCAATAAAAGATTGAAAATACAATAAACAAACAATAATCGTCTCCTTCGGGATTCTTTTCTCATCACATTCATTCACAAACGAGAACTTGCTTCTTCCGTCTAATGCAAGACAGTTAACACCTGAGCCAGACAGGTCATACACTTGAGCATAGACAAGCAAGCAGTTCATCATTCAAATCATCATTCAGTCTCTTTGAGTCGAACTACGGTGTTCTGACTTCCTCATTGCACGAGAGGATACGTATGCATAACTTAACTGTTATCGAACAAAAGTCTTTGTGTCTTCCCCCTCTTTCAGCATTCTATTCAAGCCTCATTCCTGAGCACATCACTCCATTTTCTTGCATTAACACCTGTACATTTTTTTTCCAGCCTTTGCACACAGATATCACTGACACTACCCCTTTAAACAAAAACTTTCAAGCGTGGATCCCGTCGAGTACGACGGACAATCTGGGTGCTAATACCTTCCCAGGTTGTAACAAACCCCCTTTCTCAGTTTCTCTGGTTCGCGACCGTCTTATCCATATCTTTCCAGGTTTATGCAGCATTACCTTTCCTTCGGGATAAAAATGCCTAGTTGGCGACTCTTTTCAGTTCATCTTCATTTCTCCTTTCGCCGACCGTTCGCGTCTGTGCCCCTTCTGGCCCTGTGTCATTTGGTGGGAGCGACACACAGGTTCAACCTCCATTTCTCGACCGGAAAATGGTCGACATGTTTATGGGAACCTTGCAAGGTGCATACTTGGATCGTCTGGCCGCCTGCCTGTCTATCGGTTTTGCTGGCATCGTCATTGCCGGAAAAAGGATAGAAAACTTTCTGAAGTTGGGAAAGATCCAGGATGCAAGTAGTGTTGTTTCTTCTTGTGTGAAAGAGCCTTTTGGCAATGGCCAAAGAAGAAGAGAAGGAGATACAAATGTTATGTATAAGGGACAAGACATGGGTCGTTCTCAAGGATACTACCAAGCAGCTGCAATGACTATTACGCCACCGGTTTAACAATAACCTCAGGGTCAACAACAACAGGCACAAAGACCATTTCAGCAAAGAACAAGAGTAAGGGACCGCAAAATCGACCCTATCCCATGTCTATATGTTGTATTGCTTCCAAAGTTTCTTAAGTTGAACATGATTGAGCTCCGTACCATGAGGGCTCCTTCTCCTAACAATCTACCACCCAATTTTGATGCAAACGCTAGGTGCGAATTCTATTCAGGTGCACAGAGGCACACTATTGAGAAATGTTGGGCTTTTCCGAATAAGGTATGAGACCTAATTGACTCCAAGGAGATTAATTTCACCCATCACCCAAATGTACTCCAGAATCCAATGCCTAATCACGGTGGAGCCGGTGTCACGATAGTTATACCAGATGGTCTGCATTAAGCTGAAATCTTCAAGTTAATCACCCAGGTTGCAAGGGTATTCATAGAAGAAAATAAAGTCGAAAGTATTCAAATACTCTCAGTAATGGAAATTGTGTGTTTGTCTTTCTTTAATGCATTTTCATCCCTATTGAAGGGAACTACGTCGCTCTGATTCTTCATTGGTCATTGGTCAATGGAGATACGTAGGCAGAAGATCATCAGGTCTTTCCGAGCAACCTTATGGGGCAATTTTACTCCCCAGCTTTACTCTTTCCTTCAGACGTCTCATGTCAGAATCAGAATAACTAGAAGAAGAGGTATGATTTCCATGGTCATGTATGTGGCCGCTACTTGAAGATTACAAGTCCATGAAAATCTATTGACCACTGAAAGTATCCAAGAATGATAGGTCCAGCCGGAGTCAAGCCTCCTCGACTACGGCAATATTCAGATTCTTTACTGCATTTTCATTTATAGTTTCTTTTATTTGCTAAACATTTGTATACATGTATGAAATTTGTTACTTTTGAATGATAATCATAATAAATCTCACATGTTTTTCATGAAGTGATTCAGGCATATTTATTTATAATTTTGTATGTGTGCATTACAATACCAACTGTTATGTTTAAACTCTATGAGGGAGAATGACGAAACAAAAACGCAAAGAATCTCAAACTGTGTGCTCTTGAATAAGACTCTGTTGACGATGTACAGGATTTGTTTCAAATCCCTAAACACCCGAGATATCAGGGATATAGACCCTCACTAACCCCTTTGAGCCTTGAAGTAGGAGTTTCTTTTTGCACGAAAAAAACCTCACATGTAACCCAGGGGCAGGGTAAGTGTCAGCTATTTGGAATGAGCGTTCATACTCTTATAAAGGAGTGTATACGAGGATCCATTACATCCCAAGCATACCAATCAAGAGGTCCAAAGACCAGAAACCATAACATTTATACTAATCTGGAAGCCACAATGGTTATCCTCCATTTACCAAGGAATGAGGCAGTCACAACCCTCGCAAAGCAATCAAGGCAAACAGTGTCACACAATTTGTTCAAAAATAAAAGAATCGAAAAAAGAAAGAAATAAAAAGCCCACTAAGTCGAAACTTGAAAACAAGCGATTTAGGCAAAAACTAGGGCATCCCGCTGGGTTTTGCAATCGAAGATTCACAAGAATCAGTCCAGGAAAAAGTTAAGGATAAGCATAAGAACGAAAGGAAAAAAATGAAAGAAAAAAAAAGGATTACATAAGAAAGATCCTCAGATAATAACAAAGTCGTGTGGCACAAACATGAAAGAAAAAGGGGTGACTGACTCCAAATGACAACTTGATCGGTGCTTGAATCATTACCAGCAATGGTTCCTCAACCAACACAAAACCCTTATGAAAGGTGAGCGTTTGTGAAATATTAGTTGAACATATGAATGGAGGACATCACGAAGAGGGGTGGGCACAAATAAACTTCGAGCCTATATCCTTTATTTCTATATCCATGAACCAGGCCACAATACAACCCTTAAAAGTCCTAACTGAAATAGGGTTATTTTGACAGCGTACTACCACGAGACCACGTTCCTGACTCCTATGAGTTATGCTAAAAGACCTTTGTCGGTATTGCATGTGCATGTTTTCTTTCATTAAAAAATAATGTCATATCTTAACCAGTGATTCGCTCATAAAGGTTTGTGACACCTTTTCAATAAAGACTTCAAGATTAACATGTGTGTTGCATTTAGAATAATCATTCTCAGAATAAGCATTTTCTGCTTGCATACATTTGTTTGACATCATAAGAAGTTCACATATGGAAATTCAGTCCAGAAGTTTAATTTTGCCAAGTTGAGAAGACTGAAACTTCTAAAAGACAATCACGTCTAGGGGCACTTTTCCAGGAAATGTCATTGAGTAAAGACTTTCCAAACTAATTGTGGTAAGAGCCAGCCAATCTAGGGAAGTTACCTCGAGTAATCTCTTCAAATGCCAGTTAACTTGGGGCAACCACTTTGATATTCAAATCTCTCCAAGAGTAATTAGCGTGGGTATTCCCTTAAATATTAGCCAGTCAAGGGAAAATCTATTCAAATACTCGTACTGGGCAGGCCACCCCAATAGCACGAGAATTCATTATTTCTCAAAGAAAAACAATCGGTAGTACCTATCCAGAGTTCATAGTATCGGGATAGTTATGCTCCTGAAGAGTTTTTGTGTCACCTTTTGTCATAACTCTTACTGACGAGTCCATTACTCCTTTAGCAGTCGCTCTTCAACCCAATTATCTCGTTCAAATACCTCCAACAGCTGTAAGCTTATTTGTGTTGGCAATAGCTACCTACCTAGCAAGGTTACTTTGCCAATTCATGCAGTCACTGCAATAATTAAGAGTTTAAAGACACCAAGTCTTTTGTAAAATCCTCTTAAGGTAAAGTTCGGGAAAAAGAAAATGATCCCCAACATGAGACTACTTGAAGTCTTTCCTCATCAGCAGGACGTGTCGGTTTTTGTTATCCCCAGCAGACAGATGGAAGTTATCCCCAGTAAAGTCGCCAAACTGTTTCCTCAGCAGGTTTCCTTGATCCTATTTCCTCAGCAGATCTAGGGTGCCTCCCATTCCCCAACAGATCTCATACAAGATCTTTCACTTCTACAACAGATCCATAAGGATGGATAATCCCCAAATAGAGAGTCGTATTCCCACAGTGAGACATTTCTTACAAAAGTTTAAGTATTCCTGACAGCCAGATGAACGATTTCGTTCCCCACAGAGGTTTGGAAAATTCATGTAGACAGAGAGTTCTCCTCAACATAGCTTTGACAAGACCCTTCCCCAGCCAAGTCGGTGAGTTGTCAATCCCCCTATGGAGTTATGGGTAAGATGTAATCCCCAATAGTAAAGTATCCCCTAGCAGGGTCCTAAAATCTAAAGTCCAATTTATTTTTGCAAAGTGTGATAATTTGAGATAAATAGATTATTCACGATCTTCTCTAACAGAGATGGTTATCCCTGCATGGCTTCCTGAGATTGAATCCGCGATCATCGCATTCTCAATAGAGTCAGCAGAGACTTATTACTTCCACATCAGGAATTCCCTTTGCACTTACATCAATTTATTGACATATTCAAGACATAACATTCCTAGTGTCATGGGGCATCATGCCATACAATTCAACATATGCATATCTGGCATAACCCAAGTTGAATAATTCTTGAAGCCCAGCCGTAGACTGGCCAAAGTCCATCCACTAGGTGGAAATTTCTTAAAGCCCAACCGTAGACTGGCCAAAGTCCTTCCTTTGGGTGGAAAATTCTTGAAGCCCAACCGTAGACTGGCCAAAGTCCATCCATTGGGTGGAAAATTCTTGAAGCCCATCCATAGACTGGCCAAAGTCCATGCTCTGGGTGGCAAATTCTTAAAGCCCAGTCGTAGACTGGCCAAAGTCCATCCTCTGGGTGGCAAATTCTTAAAGTTTAGCCGTAGACTGACCAAAGTCCATCCTCTGGGTGGAAAATTCTTAAAGCCCAGTCGTAGACTGGCCAAAGTCCATCCTCTGGGTGGCAAATTCTTAAAGCCCAGCCGTAGACTGGCCAAAGTCCATCCACTGGGTGGCAAATTTCTAAAGCCTAGTAGTAGACTAAACAAAGTCCATACACTGGGTGGAAAATTTCTAAAGTCCACCGTAGACTGGCCAAAGTCCATCCTCAGGGTGGCAAATTTCAAAAGTCCCCCATAGTATGGAAAAAGTCCCCCGTAGTGGGGCAAAAGTCTCCCGTAGTGAGCAAAAGTCCCCCGTAGTGTGGAAAAAGTCTCCCACAGTGAGTAGAAGTCCCCCGTAGTGTGACAAGAAGTCCAACCATAGATTAGCGAAAGTCTATCCTCAGGATGGCAAGGTATCTGAAAGTCCACCCACAACGTGGCACGCTAGTAGTCTTCTGGCATTATTCAAAAGGCATCCCTCATTTACTATTCTTCACATCATAGTTCTCCCCAAGCAGAGTTCATATGGTTGGGTTTATTTCCCTATCCTTCTTCCACATAGTGCAAATTTTCTGGTTGTTTTTGGTATTCAATCCCTGCATACCTTAAACGTCTGAAAGCAACTGCTATAATCCATTCAGGTTTACGGTGATTGATTAGGGGTAGTTGTAACACCCCAAAATTTTCCCTCTCATTTTCATCACATTTAACATATCATCTCGCATATATAACATGGCATCTAGGCAAAGAAAGACGAAGCATAGCATGGAGCATGACAGTGATCACTTCAGATGTCGTGATATGGTTATATTTTGATTCAGAAAAACAATTGACCTAATCTTAGTCAAACTATCAAGAGACTATTTCAACTGCAATTTATTTGTGCCATTGGCTATTTATCAGGCGATGCGTATTCAATGTTAAGATGGGTTGTATGCAAAAATTCTCTAGTTTATTGAACTATAATCCATGAGAATTTTGGTCTAGATTGTCTTAATTGAGTGGTCATCAGTTCATCAGTGGTTCATCTGTGGATTTATTTTCCAAAGATCGATTCAGAAAAAATTGAGAAGATCCATAAAATTAAAATTTGATGGTCGTTGTTTCGTTTGCAAGTTATTCAGTGGCTTGGGATTCATTCATCAGGTGCCTTGTGGAAAGAGTTTCAGTTGACTTTGGGCTTAAAATTGAGATTTCATATCCATTCATTACTTTATTTTCTTTTTTCTCAACCATTCCCGATTCTATCCATAATTATATTTTTCTTATTTTTCTAGTCCATCTCCTATAGTCGTTATAACCATAACCATCTTTCGATTTCATCCTTATCCATTCATTAACATTTTCTTTAATCCATTTTATTCCCTAGATCACAATTTAATGTCCAAATTATTCAATAAACCAAATCTATTTTTTTAAGACCATAAATCATGAGAACGGTTTTGAAAAACCCATTTACCATTTTAAGGCCCATTATCACATATACTTTAGCCACCCAATTTCCACACTTCTATAATTTCCAGCCAAGTCATTGGCCCACTACACAAACTAGCCATGACCCACATGATGTAACTGAAAATTCTGATTCAGAGAGCCAGACAACTACAATTTCCCAGCCATGGATTTTCTATACTACCAACTCCAATTTCCAGTCCGTACAAAGCCCATTAAACGACACAGCTCAAAGCTAAGTGAAACTCCATGCCACATGCACAATGTAAACACATACGACCTTAAAACTTTCTTGAATCAAAACGCAGCAAAAAATAATAATATGAACAACATATTTTCAGTGAAAAAATTCAGAAGAAAATCTCATTCAAATAACAAGAACCAGAGCCAAAAATTCGGAAAAGAAAAACTCAACAGAGTTCAGCTACAATAATAACAGATTCAGTCACAATTTTCACAACAGAAATTACACCAGAACTATGAGATAAGAGAACGCAAAACAGAAATCAGCTCCAACAAGGGGATATAGCAGAAAATAGAAGTGGAGAATTCGGTTACAAAGCAGTTGTGGATCCTAAACATTTGGGGGGAGATCACCTGCTTTAGATCGATAATCTGAAACTCTCTTCACTCAAAACCTTCACCCTCTGAATTCAATATTAAAAAAACAGCAGATTGTTCAAAGAAGAAAATGGTTACAAAATCTCCAATCTCTTTTAGTTTCGACTTTTCATCGATCACATCTTCAGTCATCAAACTTCATTCACTCCACTGCATCTTCAAAAAATATCCTCATTCATCTATTTTCGGATTCCTCATCCTTCATCCGTCTTCATTCTCATCTTCAATCTTTACTCTTCTTCTTCGTCCTTCATACCTCATATTCAATCTTCACTCTCCGCATCATCACCTTTGCTCTCACTCTTCTGCGCACTCCATCATTAACCGAAGCCACATCATCGTCGTTCTCCGTCAATCTTTATCTACTGCGACATCAACATCATCATCATCGTCGCGTCATCATCAAAATCATTCCAGATTCATGAATCAAGAACAACCGCTTGCATCAATTCGTATCATGTAATCCATCACGGAATCAACAACAACACAACAAATCGCACACATACGGAAGAAAGATTTTCGAAACGCACAAAGGGAGAGCGAACAAGACCGAGCAAAGTTTTTTACCTCCACTCTCCTTTGTTTCCTTCAATTCATAGGTATGTGCTTAAATCTATTATAGGGATTACGTTGTTGCGTGTTTTGGTTGTATGCGATGCTTGATTTCGATCGTCCGATCCCGCTTCTTTGATAATTATTTGTGAATGTCGTTTGCGGATTCATATTGAGCGTGAAGAGTGATCTAGGGTTCGTGTAGGTGGTTGAGTGTTTGGTGGCGTTCTCCAGTGAGCTCCGGCACCGAGGGCGTTAGGTTAGAGCAGGGAAGAAGAAGGTGAGTGGTGTAGGTAGAGAGAGAGAGATCGTGAGTGTTTTATGAGTGAATTGGTAGGTTTTATTTTCATAAAGATGTTAAGAGATAAGAGATAAGGTTATTGGATTTGTTTTTTTGATTTTTTCCACACCGGCAGTGACACTTGTCACCGTCCGGTAGGACCTCTCCGTCCACATCTCATGCGTGTAGGACCATTGTAACTGTCGTACCCTTTTTTTTCTTGGCCATCCGATGAGAGGACTTTGGGAAGTCCTTTGATCAACACTCCAGACGAGGTTAACATCTTTGACCTCAACCTCACCATGTCCTCTCAGCTTCTATTGCATTTTGGGCCTAGGTCTGTGTAACACGGTGGGAGAACTGACTTTAGTTATGTTGCAGATAGCAAGAGTCGCCACCGACTTTTATTTTATCCAAAGGAAAGGGCATAAAAGAACAAGAAAGACCTTAAAAGATTTTTGGGTTCGGGGGGTAGGTTATGTAAAGGGAAGGTGTTAGCACCCTTTACATCCATGGTTATCCATGGGCTCTTAGTTACTTAGCTCACTTTAAAATATTTTGAGACGTGTAGTGTGTGATTAAAAATTTTCTTAAGTACTTTATAATGATCCTTGTACGGATATATATAAAGACTTTGTTTTGAAAATTGTTTAAACAATGTGAAGTGTTATGAAATGTTTTTTAAGGAGTGAGCAAGTACTTAAGAGGAACCTACCCTAATTTGAATCTTTTCTGTTCTTAAATGTTCTTTCAATGGTAAGACTATCCCTATTATTAAGGAATAGGTAGTCATTACCTTGGATGTTGTATGGGACATGTGAAGGGTCATCTGTGGTTAGGCAACTGTAAGGTGTCTTAGCAATTCGAAGGGACTTATCATCTCTTATTCGAAAGGGACAAGATCATTTACGAAGGCAACCTCGAAGGGACTTGATCTTATAATCGTAAAGGGACTAGATGATATTTTAAGAGAAGGGACCTTGCTTTTAGACACCTTACTTGACCTTTTGGTTTAGGCAACATGAGGGATATCCTTAAGAAGTGAGATGGCGATCAAAGATCGACTTACGTGTGTGCGTGTATAAATTCAAATATTTATCTTATAATTAGTGATCTAAGTTAATTTTAAAGCAAACATGTTATCACTCCCTATTTTACTAACCATAACAATATATTTATAAATAAACAATAAGAGCTACAACTATTACATGGCTTTTACAGTTACATAATAACAACAAAACAAATTAAATAATAATTAATAATAAAATAAACAATTAAATAAAAGGTTAGTGATAAAATAATTAAGAGGAAAAGGTTAGTAATAATATACAAAATATATGATTCAATTAAGCATTTTTAGATTTTAATAAACAATTTTAAATAATTTTAAGATGAAAATAATAATAATAAAGAGGTACTAATTTATTTACAAAATAAAATATGGTTAATCATTTAATTGGATATTAAGAAAATTTAGTTAATTTTAAGATTTAAATAAAATAAGAATTAGGGTTATGAAAAATAAAATTAGAGTTTTAAAAAATTAGGGTTTTTTAGAAATTAGGGTTAGAATTATATATATATAAATTATTAGGGTTTCTAATTTAATTTACAATATTAATTTAATAACTAAATAAATATATACATATTTTGATTAAAATATATAATAATAAAAAAACTAGGTTTAGAATTTAAAAAAAATAAATTTAGAGGTTTTTTCTAGCAAATATAAAATATTTACATATTATTATTTGAATTAATTATAAAACAATTAATAATAAAACAAAATAATTAAAGAAAATAAAACCAAAACTTACCTGGGACAGGGATTGAACCCACGCCCTAGGTATTGCTCCCTTTGGACACATGAGGCTGCCACTAGGCCAGCTGTGTGCTGGTGATAGTAATCAGGCAGCAATCCTTTTATTTTAAAACCTGCAAAACATTGAAAATAAAAACAAAAACCAAAATGGCCTGGGGGAGGTTTGAACCCAGGACCATTCCTTTACCAACGAACGCGCACACCAGCTGAACCAAACGCATCAATTGATAGTGAAGTAACAAATACATATTATAAAAATAGATGGATTTTTGAATTCAGAGAATTCGCGCCAAGGACTCGTCTTCGTCCTTGGATTTCCTGCGAATTTTTATGCCAAATTTCCTGCGAAATCCCTTGCGAACCAAACTTTGCAGTAAAACCTAGGTTCTTGAGACATCACAAAAAACATAATAATAATAAAAATCAACAACCCAGATCAATTGCTTATGACTTATTTAATCTAGCCATGTCTTTAAAATGTTCAAAGGTGGTGTAAAACGCAAAGCCCTAAACCTGCAACAGAAACCCTAACTATGGCATATCATGGCCAAGGTCACGAAATTTCAATCTAATCACCCAGAAACGTTCATTGCTTCATCATAAACACAAAACATTAGTCAAAAGAAATTTATAACATATGAATAGCAGAATACGAAAAAATCAAAAAAATGCAAGAACACGATTTCGGATTATGCATTTAGGCATGTTTTGGACAATGATAATGATCAGGTTATGTTCAGTGATGTTCAAGGAAGCCAATGCAAACTTTAAAAAGCTTTGAAATTGCTTCTAAGTAGGAAACCGAATTGGAGTTTTTTGAAGATTTTTGTGAAGTTTGAACAATGTGTAAGAGGCTAGGAATTCGTGGTTGTGGCTTGGCATTGTGTTGTATATATATGATACAATGATATTAGGTCAAAAGATTGCACAAAACTATGGACTTTTGGAATTTGAAAGATTGAAAAATATTTGATCTTAAAATGTGAATATCCTTGATCTAGCCTTGCTATTTTAGTACAATCTTCATTATTCTTGTATCAATCAAGTCCAAATATGATTTAAGACTTTCTAGAAACAAAATCAATTTAAATATCCATTATTTTATATTTTATTTGAATTTAAAATTATTTTTAACATAAAAAATCATAATAAATAAAAATAAAATGAATAAAATTATGAATAAATTAATTTAATTTCGTGCATGATGTCATGGAAGTAATTGGATCACAAAAAAGCAAGCCCATTTGGTGAATTATGGTTTTAAGACCCCATTTGCTTCATAAACCTCTCAAAACTTTCCCAACTTTGCAAGGGCACAAATCCTTCAATTTTAATTCTCTGAAGGTGTTCTTGGACATTTTTGAAAGCTTAAAGAGTTCTCTAACCAACCTCTTTGGTCTCATGTCCATATCTTTTACTATTCTCAAGTTATGCTCTTTGGAAATTGTTGACTTTTTGTTGACTTTTAAAAGGACCTATAATGTCTTAGCTCATACCTTCCAAATGAAGCATTTTTGGGCTTGGCTTGTGAGACACAAAGTTGTAGAGAATTCAATTTCCTTCAAAATGAGCTTTGGATGGAAATTTTTTGATGAAGAATGTGAAAGTTATGGCTGGTCAAAGTTCAGTTGACTTTTCCTGTGAAAACCCTAATTTAGAAACTCCTGATTCTTGATGATCTGAAATCTCCTTGATGAATCATGATCAACCCTTGATCAAATGATGAATTTTACTTCATATACTTGATGTTGGCAAAAAAATCATGAATTTTGACTTTGGTTTGACCACAGTTGACCTCGGTTTGACGTTTTAACTGCTTTGACTGATTTTAACCTATCTGATCATCTGACTGAGCAAATCTTTTGGGAAAGTCTTGAAACTTGACATGGGGATTCTTAAACACATATAGGATGCTATGAAGCTCACTTTAAGTCTTGGAAGTCCATTTAGCCTGATGAAAGTCAAAAACCTAGTTTAAGATGCATTGCTTAGGAGGATGCATTGTCTGAGGGAATTGTCAAACTTTCTGAATAATTGTGAATCTTGTGAACCTTATGAACCTCATGAGATGTCTTGTGAACCTTGGGAGCCTCTTAGTACACAATGTCTTGTCTTTTGGAGGGAAAATTTTGGGGTGCAACAGCTTCCCCTGTTCAATTTTTTGAAACCTGAGGGGTTAGATTGGTATATGTGCTAGTCGTGACCTGGAAGGTTGAAGGGGATTGAACACAAAAGCCCAAAAATTTGCACTCGCCGGTGCGTTAAGTAACACTGATGATTAATTGTATATGCTTGAGTGGGCTTAAAGATGCCACTTGGAAGAACTGGAGATGGGCTTAGAGATGCCATCTAAAATACTGGAGATGGGCTTAGAGATGCCATCTAAAGTATCAGGACATGATGATGTTTTTATGTTGATACTGGATATCAGTACTAGGTCTTCGTATAGGCCGTCTCTGAATTGTTTATGCAACATAGTTTGAATTGTTGAATAGACCAGTAGAAATAAATCTTCGTGACAATTATCTCTTCTGGAAATATCTTGGATTAGGGAATGGATCTTTGTACAGACCGTTTGCCTACTCTCCAAGGTCAAAAGAACGCCAGGATTAGTTCTTCTGAAAAAATCTTGAACCAGGGAATGGATCTTTGTACAGACCGTTTGCCTGCTATTTAAGGTCAAAAGAACGTCAGGATTAGTTCTTCTGAAAAATATCTTGAACCAGGGAATGGATCTTTGTACATATCATTTGCCTGCTATTCAAGGTCAAAAGAACGTCAGGATTAGTTCTTCTGAAATATTTCTTGAACCAGGGAATGGATCTTTGTATAGACCGTTTGCATGCTATTCAAGGGCCAATAGATTAAATCTTCTGAAAATATCTTGAACCAGGGAATGGATCTTTGTACAGACTGTTTGCCTGCTATTCAAGGGCCAATAGATTAAATCTTCTGAAAATATCTTGAACCAGGGAATGGATCTTTGTACAGACCGTTTGCCTGCTATTCAAGACCAGATAGATGAAATCTTCTGGAAGTATCCTGGATTAGGGAATGGATCTTTTTACAGACCGTTTGCCTACTCTCCAAGGTCAAAAGAACGTTAGGATTAGTTCTTCTGAAAATATCCTGGATTAGGGAATGGATCTTCTTACAGACCGTTTGCCTACTCTCCGAGGACATCTTGAGTAATGTATGGATCATTTCTGACCTGTTGTGAATTGTTGATATTGTTTTATCTGCATATAACCATCTTGCAAGGAGAATGTTAGTTTATGCAATATATATGTATGCATAGTATGATGCACCTAAGTAAATGTATTATGCATTTATGGATATGTATGTTATGATATGATGTAAATGATGTATGTATGAATCATGCAGTCTGAAGCATCTGGATATCTTTGTATAACAACTGCTGGCTAGGGAAAATAAATCCTGATTCGTTGCTGAAGAATATGAGGAACTTGTTCCCGTTTCGTTTGATAGTATAGTATTCATAACCTCCCGTCTTCGTTCGTCGTACTTCTATTGAAGGAATAAGTTCCCGAGTATCCCGAATGAGGATAAACGAGATGGACATAAATTCAAGGGGAGATGTATCTTGAAGTATTTATGATGGTAGATTTTCTCTACTGGAGATTTGTAGTTATCTTGTGGGGATGAACCAGCGAAGCTTCGTTGAATTCCTTCCCTCGTCCGTCCTTAGTAAATAATATTACTGCATTTTTATGCATTTCTGGTAAACATCAATCATATTCAAGCATTTTATGCATTTCTGGTAAACATCAATCATATTCAAGCATTTTATGCATTTCTGGTAAACATGAATCATATTCAAAAGCATACATACATTCAAACACAACCAATGGACGTTTCGCTTATGTAAATAGGGTAAAAGTAAATCTGGATTCAAAGATGAAATTTTATTTATATCACAAAGTGACCTATACATAGGCAAGTTTGTACAAGGAGACAGAAATCCTAGTAAGAGGAATTCGTCGTAAAAAATTTTACAAAACAAAGAAAATCAGCTATGTGGGAAATAATCCTATTGAGTTTCAATTCTACTATTGCCATTATCTTCAAGTATCTCATCTTCTGCTGTTGAGACGGAAACGATTGAATTGATCTTTATCTGTTCGAGCTTGAATTAAGTAGCACAACTGGTTGTAGTTACATGGGTGATCCAAACGAGACATAGTGATACACTTTAATCCCTAACTTTTGCCTGGATTGCTGTAAACACCCCAAATTTGCCCTCACTCATTTCACACCATGGCTTGTGATATTTTCATTTGCATAAATTCAATCATAGCATCTCATACCACATTTTTTATACACTGCATTGATTCAAAGCCATCTGCATCTAGGGTTTGTGATCTGAACCATCCCTGAGCCATTTGAGCCACTCCAAAGGTCATCAATCACTTCAAAGGGGTCCATGTATGTTCAAGAATCATATTATATCCTCACAAGGTCAAGAAAGTCAAAGGATCACAAGAACTGGGAAAGACATGGAAGCAGAGCCAGGCTTAACTGCACAGATGACCTAAAATTAGGGTTTTGGTTTCAAAGGCCATAACTCCAATTTTTTTGGTCATTCTTGTTTCTATTGGTCTCTATATGTTATGAGGATCATGCATATCAATTTTCATGAAGAAATTCAATGGGGAAGGCATCTGATCACAAGATGACTTCTTGAGCAAGTCAGTGCAAAATCAGGGCATCTGAGACCCCCAATGACACAACCAAAGGGTGTTATCCATCATTTTGATTGTGTATGATCTTTATTTGATCATAGAAGATGTTATAAGTTCACAAAATTGAATAATTTCAAGCCATTTGCAAAGTTGCCTTTTTGGGAAAGTGACTTATAATGAAAACTTGCCATTTTGGGAAAGTTTTTCAACCTCCTCTTTTTGATTCAAAAATGCTTCAAATGAAATAACTTTGGTCATGAAAGTTGTAGATTTAATCCTCCCATTTTAAAAATTTACAAGAACTCATTCTAATTCATTTTAGATCAAAAGTTATGGCTTGTCAAAGTTGGGAAAAATCATGAAAATTTCACTTATGCACCAAAAGAGGAAAGTTGCAAAACTTCATGCCAAGGCTAATTGTGACTTCAAATCAACTTCTAAGCATTACACAAACATAAATCAGGACCTAAAATTCAGAATGCACCAAAGAATCTCCAAGTTTCATGACTTATGCTTTAAGAAATCACAAAGGGGCCAAAGTTGTACCAATTTGCAAAATGACCCAAAGCTTCTCATCCACTTGCCTCAGTTTACAAAATCTGATCCATAAGCATTCCTTGATCTCAGCTGAACCAAGCCATGCCCCTAAGCCAGCCTGCCACTTGCCCATACCTCAAGTACAAAACTTTTGACATTTTTGCAACATGCCCATGCCAATCACACTGTGCCACCACCAACCCTCTGCCATATCACACCTTGATATGTGGACTAAAAGAGACTCAAAACACACAATCTTAGAGCCTGAAACCACAACATTGCTAGAGTTCACAAAAATCCCTCTTTATGCATTTTTCTTCGAATCTCAATACACAATCATCAAACCTCAAAACCAACTTCACCATTCATTCAGAAAGGCTTCATAGAGCATAAACCACCCTTCATCTTGCCCTAAAAAGCCCACAAACAAAAATACGATTTTTCACTCCCCTTGGTCAGAACTTCATCAATCTCAAAAACTAGCCACCATAAACTCCAACTAAGCCTAAAAGCTTCCTCAAGAAGATCATTGGAGCCATTTTGAAGCAAAGAAGCAGTCAGAAAGCTCCTGGATTGAAAGCTCCATCTCAGGTAGTCATGCGAATCATTTTTTCCAGAAGCTCTATTTTAAGTTATTAAATGGTTAAGCTTGTTCCCCTGAGTGCATTGAGCTTTGTATTTTTAAAAATGGTTGAGAAATGAAGTTGTATGTTTGTTTTGAAATTTCTTCCATTTTTGCATTTTGATTCGAATCTTGTTTGTGAGTGAAAAGAAATGGAGTTTGATGTTAGGGATGAGTTTAGGGAGGTGAGAGGAAGCAATCTGGAGCTTTAGAGCTCCAGAAATGACCTAGGGAGTGATTTTTAAAAATCTCAGGGGAGGTGTGGCCGGAGAAGATGACCGGAGGTCATTTCCGGCCACCTGAAAGTCATTAATGCCTTAATTGTGATTAGGGCTCAGTTTGAATGGGGGTCGTAGATCCCGTTGACCCGCGCGCGAATGAGTGGACCAGATTCACCATGAAACCCTAATCCTGATTTATTAATTTAATTAATTAGGATTAAAATTAGTTTTAGCCAGTTTGAATCTGGGCCATAGGATCTGGCGCCAGTCAATTCCCTCCAAATCCATTTTAACCTCAGCCTCTGGATGCGCATACTTTCCATTTTATTTATTTTTATTTCATTTTGTTTGTATTTTATTTACACGAATTATTAAAAATAGCAAAACATATTAAAAAATTCTGAAATTTTTTGTCAAACATTTCATTAATTTTCAGAACCCAAAAATATTTTTATTTTCATTTTTTGCATTAAAAATTATTTTTAAATCATTTAAATGTTTATTTTTAATTAGTTAATGGAAATTAATTAATTAAAAATGCATTTAGGTATTTAAAAATCACCAAAAAATTCACATTGAATTTTAAAACATTTAGAAACATTATCCAACTCTTCAAACAAATTTATTTTTGGTCCTTGATATATTTTGACAATTTTCATTGGAATTAAATTCATTTAAAGGCAATATTTTGGTCCTAACTTAGAAATATCCATTCTGCCTAACCATGAAGAGTTTGATGATGGTTCTCCTTGCATTGCATCCTTCATATCATGTAGTTTCTAGGGTAAAATTGGTTTGAATTTATCTTTCATTTTCAATTTGTTTTGCATTTTTCATTGTGAGGTATCCCAAAACCCTAGTTGACTTAGAAAAATCATAACTCCCATTAGGTTAAGTGTTAGGTCCCCTCCTTTGGGAAGTGAACTTGTGTAGGGTTAGGGTTCCTTTGATCCTATTTTCAATTTTTTATCATGTCATTTGCTTCTGGTTTTGAATTTTTGTGTTGCATGTTATGCATAAACCCTAATTCTTGCCTTCCTTTGCATCCATCTTCGATTTGCTTGCATTCAAGAACTTGCCATGACATTTTATGCATCCTCATGACATGTAATACATCTTAGGACATATTAGAATCATGTTTGATCATTTCATCCTTCATTTGCCATGTTATGCATTCATAACATTTCATAAACTTTCATGAACGTTTATGGTTCAAAGCATGCTTCATTTGCATCCTCATCCTTGTATGATCATCCACAACTCTTAACATGTGTTTGCATCATCTCTTAGCATCATTAACATCATGTTTATGCTTCTGACTTTGGTTTGCATCATGACATTTCATCTCATTTGCATTGCATTTCATTTCTTTTGCTAACTTTTCAGGTGGTAAGTTGTTTTGAGAAGTGAATTTGCCTTCACTTCTCACAATCTCTCTTCATCTCCCTTATGCATCATGGCTGCATTTTATCTTGTGTATTAGAGTGAGCTTGCTCATTCATGCTCTCTCCCACTTTCTTCCTTCAAGAAACTTGTCTTCTTAATTGAAGCAAGTTGTCTTGCTTCTCTCTGCTTCTTTCTCCTTTCATCTGCTTCTCTCCTTGGTGGCTCTTTGAAGATTCTTTCTCTCTTAAGCCTCACAAACCCTAGGAACAACCAAGCATGATCATAATTAGGGTTTGATTAGTCCCCATTTAGCTTTTACCTTTGTGTCATCTTTGTGTCTTCTCTTCTCACCCCTTAATCAAGGACTAAACCCTAAAGGTTTTAAGGCTTTGTGATTAAGCTTATGCCTGCATCCTTCTATTAGGATGGAGTGTATAACTTTAATCCTAAGTGTTAAACCCTTAATGTGTTTAAATCCTCTAATCAATTCACTTAATAATCACTAAGACATCAAGCTTGTAACTTGGGCCTTGCATTAGGGTTCTAATTCTTCCTTAATTGGTTAAGAAGGACTAACCCTAGTGTTAATGGACAAGTCCCCCTCAAGTTGTCTTACAAACCATAAAACTCACTTCTTAATCTTACCATTAATTAAAACCCACCTTAATAAAGGCTTAGTTTTGTCACGAGGTTAATCCCTAATCATGGATTAAGTTGAGGAGCCTTTCTCAGCTTAAATATTCTCATCTATTATCCTTCTATTAGGATGGTGTAATGAGTCTGTTAAATCCTTGATTATGGCTTAAACTCATTACTTAACACTAAACAAAAACACCAAAAACACCTAAATAAATGCAAGTAGGATAATGATCTTAATCCTACATCATGGTGATTAAGTGTGAGAGGCTGACTTCACACTTAAGGTATTCTCATTACCCCTAATCAGAGGGAGGATGTGATGAGTTTACAAACCCTTGGTTTAGGCTTAAGCTCATTTTCCTATGACAAACCCCAAAAAGCAATAAAAGATTGAAAATACCAAAAACAAACAATAATCGTCTCATCCGGGATTCTTTTCTCATCTCATTCACTCATAAACGAGAACTTGCTCTTTCGTCTAATGCAAGACAGTTTGCACCTGAGCCAGACAGGTCATACACTTGAGCATAGACAAGTAAGCAGTTCACAAGTCAATTTATCTTTCAGTCTCTTTGAGTCGAACTACGGTGTTCTGACTTCCTCATTGCACGAGAGGATACGTAGGCATAACTTAACAGTTATCGAACAAAAGTCTCTATATATTCCCCCTCCTTCCAGCCTCATAGTCTTGAGCTTCATACTCTTGTTCTTACACTGACACTTCTCTTATACACTCCACATTTATTTTACACTGACACTTGCATTCTTTCCAGCTTTGATACACATATTGCACTGACACTACCCCTTTTAAAACACAAATCTTTTAAGCGTGGATCCCGTCGAATACGGCGGACAATCTGGGTGCTAATACCTTCCCAGGTTGTAACCAACCCCCTTTCTCAGTCTCTCTAGTTCGCGACCGTCTTATCCATATATTTTCTTAGGTTTATGCAGCATTATCTTTCCTTCGGGATAAAAATGCCTAGCTGGCGACTCTTGTCTTTTGAGTTCACCCTTGTGTGTTCTCTCTCCTTTCGCCGACTGTTCACGTCTGTACCCCTTCTGACCTGGGTGTCATTTGGCGGGAGCGACAATTGCCCTTTCAGGTTTTCAATCCACCGGGATACCCCTTTTTTGCCCAAGCCGCCTTTTCAGGTTTTCGACTTGCCGGGTGTACATTTTTTATATATATCCCTAATTTTTGCCCGAACCCTTTTAGTTTGCCGGGATGCCCTTATTTTTGCCTAGGCCAGTCAACCTAGCGGGTTTCTTTTTCATGCGTAGTATTTTTTAACTATGTCTGTGTTTACAGGCTGTGAGAAGTCTTCACCATCCATAGTAGTAAGTATCATGGCACCTCCTGAGAATACTGTTTTGACTACAAATGGTCCTTCATATGTAGGAGTCCATTTGCCCCTAGGATCACCCTGTGGTAATATGATACGCTTGATTACCAAATCACCAGCCTGAGATACCTTTGGTTTAACCTTCTTATTAAAAGCTTTGATCATCCGTTTCTGGTACATCTGGCCATGACAGACAACTTCTAACCCTTCTCATCAATCAAATTTATCTGGTCATGTCGAGTCTGAATCCACTCCTCTTCATCCAAGCCTGCATCCTTCATGATTCTTAAGGAGGGTATCTGAACTTCAATGGGCAGAACTGCTTCCATACCATAGACTAAGGAGAATGAGGCTGCCCCTGTTGAAGTACATATTGTAGTACGATAACCATGAAGAGCAAATGGTAACATCTCATGCCAATCCTTATAAGTAACAGTCATCTTCTGTATAATCTTCTTAATGTTCTTGTTAGCAGCCTCTACTGCCCCATTCATCTTCGGACGATACAGAGAAGAGTTGTGATGCTTAATCTTGAACTGCGTGCAGAGATCAGTAATCATAGTGTTGTTCAGATTAAAGCCATTGTCAGTAATAATCCTTTCAGGGATGCCATACCTACATATAAGATTATTCTTAATGAATCGAGCCACAACATTCTTGGTAACAGATGCAAATGAAGCTGCCTCTACCCACTTCGTAAAGTAATAAATAGCAACCAGGATGAAACGATGCCCATTAGAAGCCGTAGGTTTGATCTCACCAATCATATCAATGCCCCACATGGCAAAAAGCCAAGGAGCAGTCAACACATTCAATGGTGATGGAGGTATATGTACTTTATCAGCATAGATTTGGAATTTGTGACATGTTCTGGAATGTTGATAGCAGTCAGCTTCCATGGTAGACCAATAGTAACCTGCTCTCAATATCTTCTTTGCCATGGTATGACCACTAGAATGAGTGCCAAAGATCCCATCATGCATGTCTTCCATAATCTTTGTTGCTTCCTTCTTATCCACACAACGAAGCAAAGTTGAATCATGATTGCGCTTGTACAAAATTCCATTACTTAAGAAAAACTTAGCAGAAAACCTCCTCAGAAACTTCTTATCTTTGACAAATGCCCCTTCAGGGAACTCCTGAGCTTCAAGATATCTTTTCACTTCATAGAACCAAGGCTTCCCTTTAGCTTCTTCAGTGTCAATCTCATTGCAGTATGCAGGCTTCTCAAATCTGTCAATAGTAATCTTGGGAGCTTCATCATCCCAGCTAATCTCAAACATAGATGCCATGGTGGCTAATGCATCTGCCAACTGATTTTCTCTTTGTGGAATATGTCCAAAGGTAATCTATTCAAAATATGGGATCAAAGACAACACATGCTCTCTGTAAGGAATGAGATTATCATGCTTAGTATCCCAATCTCCTTTAATCTGACTTACTACCAAGGCTAAATCTCCATATACGTCCAGGAACTGAATCTTCATATCAATGGCAGCTTTGATGCCCAGGATACATGCCTCATACTCAGTTATGTTATTTATACAATAGAAACAAAGTCTTGCAGTAATCGGGGTATGACAACCTTCAGGGAAAATGATCACAACACCAACACCATTACCAAGTGCATTAGGAGCTCCATCAAAAACCATAGTCCATCGAGATCCTTGTTCAGGTCCGTCATATTGTCCAGGTTCTTTGGTAATGATCATAATGTCTTCATCAGGGAACTCAAAACTCATTAACTGATAATCATCCACTGCTTGATGAGCCAAATGATCAGCTACAACACTTCCTTTAATGGCCTTCTGAGTAGTATACTGTATATCATATTCTGTTAAGATCATTTGCCATCTTGTTATTCGTCCGGAGAGAGCAGGTTTCTCAAATATATACTTGATTGGATCCATCTTTGAAATCAATAAGGTAGTATGAGTCAACATATACTGTCTTAGTCGGCGAGCAGCCCATGCCAAAGCGCAGCAAGTTTTCTCGAGCAGTGAGTATCTTGTTTCACAGTCGGTAAACTTTTTGCTAAGGTAGTATATTGCCTGCTCTTTTCGACCAGACTCGTCATGTTTCCCCAACACACACCCTATTGAGTTGTCTAATACTGTTAAGTACATAATCAAGGGTCTTCCATCAACTGGTGGCATCAAAATGGGAGGTTCTAGGAGATATTTCTTGATTTCATCAAAGGCAGTTTGGCACTCATCATTCCATTCCATTACCTGATCTTTTTTCAACAACTTGAAGATTGGCTCACAGGTAGCAGTTAATTGGGAAATAAATCTTGCAATGTAATTCAGTCGTCCCAAGAAACCTCTAACTTCCTTCTCAGTACGGGGAGCTGGCATCTCTTGTATAGCTTTCACCTTTGTAGGATCCACTTCAATACCTTTTCCACTGACAATGAAACCCAGGAGTTTACCAGATCTAACTCCAAAAGTACACTTGTTTGGGTTCAATCTCAACTTGTATTTCTTCAACCTTTCAAACAGCTTATGCAGATGATCAAGATGTTGCTCTTCATTCTGGGACCTGGCTATCATATCATCCACATATACCTCTATCTCATGATGAATCATATCGTGAAACAAAGCCACCATAGCACGCTGATATGTTGCCCCGGCATTCTTCAAACCAAATGGCATTACTTTATATCAAAAGGTGCCCCACTGTGTAACAAATGTAGTCTTCTCCATATCTTCAGGTGCCATCTTGATTTGATTGTAACCAGAGAAACCATCCATGAAAGAGAATACCTTGTGCTGAGCAGTGTTGTCTACCAGAACATCAATATGAGGAAGTGGAAAGTCATCTTTAGGGCTGGCCTTGTTCAAATCCCTGTAGTCTACACACATATGTACTTTACCATCTTTCTTTGGTACCGGTACCACATTTGCAACCCATTGAGGATAAGAAGTCACAGCTAAGAACCCTGCATCAAACTGTTTCATCACCTCTGCTTTAATCTTCTCTGACATCTCAGGACACATGCGACGAACCTTCTGCTTCTTTAGACGACAATCTTCTTTTACCGGTAAATAATGAACCACAATGTCTGTATCCAACCCTGGCATATCTTCATAGGACCAAGCAAAGATCTCCACATAATCATGTAACATCTGAATCAATATGCTCTTAACACCATCCTCTAATTCAGCCCCTATCTTGACTTCTTTCCTGTTTTCTTCAGTTCCCAGATTCACAACTTCGATTGGCTCTTCATGTGGTTGTATAGCTTTCTCTTCTTGTTGTAACAACCTAGCAAGCTCTACAGGTACTTCACAATCGTCCTCCTTTCCATCTTCAGCTTGATAGATCGGATTCTCGAAATTATAATTGGCAATAGTAGAACTGTTATCAATAGGATCCAGAGTGGATGAGGATCTGCATTTTAGTGATGTGGGTGTGTGTAAGAACACATAGCTGATAAAACAAAAATAAAATAAAAGAACG
Source organism: Lathyrus aphaca (assembly GCA_963966055.1). Taxonomy (NCBI): domain Eukaryota; kingdom Viridiplantae; phylum Streptophyta; class Magnoliopsida; order Fabales; family Fabaceae; genus Lathyrus; species Lathyrus aphaca. The sequence goes on from OZ014524.1 coordinate 296,347,593, forward strand.
ACAAGGAACACAATATTTACGAAAACGAAACGTCCACTGATTTTTATTGAATGAAGTATGCAAATGAAATGACACCCCGAAACAAGCATACCATTGTGCCCCGGGTAAGGCACAAGGCTTAAAAGTTTAATTGTTCAAAAATTACAAACTTAATAAATAACAACACAGTAATAGTATTTACTCCTGACTAAAGGAGATAGGAATAACATCTTCAGCCTTCCAATTATTGAGCCCATCACCCACAGTAGGAAAAATCCAAGCATCCAGGTTGTAGTCTTCATCATAGTCACCCACAGCATTGATTTGATCTTTCATAATCCCTTGATTGGTGATACGAACAGCACGAGCACGACGAACAACCTTCTGGGACTCTGCGGTGAAACCCAAACCAAACTTGTCAGACTTGTAAGGAATGTCAGGAAGTTGACCCCAAATAGTACAACCACCTTCTTCAACCACAGCTCTAGCATCTTTGAGGGAGGCAGTTGTAGGAGGTACTCTGGTGACCACAGGAACTCTTTTGACAACAGGAGGAGTTTCAGCATTAGGAACAACCCAAGGAACTACTTCAAACGTCTGGCAAGGAGTCTCAACATATTCACCTTCCACTTCAAGATACTTGAAAGTATTCACATGACTGACTATATATTCTTCTTCTCCGTAAACAGTAACAACCTTTCCCTTCACTGGATATCTCAACTTCTGATGTAACGTGGAGGTCACAGCACCTGCCCCATGGATCCAGGGGCGCCCAAGCAAACAAGAGTACGAAGGACGAATATCCATTACATAGAAGTTTGAATTGAAGACCTGAGAACCTACTTTGATTGGGAGATCTATTTCTCCATGCACCACTCTTCTTGAGCCATCAAAGGCCTTCACTACTATATTACTTGGTCTCAACACAACATCTTCAGGACTAAGCTTGTTCAGAACCTCTTTGGGAAGCACATTCAGTGAAGAACCATTGTCTATCAACACATGAGACAGGGTAGTGCCCCTACACTCAATAGAGATATGTAAAGCTCTGTTATGATTTCTTTTGGCAGGAGTCAAATCAGCATCAGAAAAACCTAACCCATTATCATAAGTCAGGTGTGCAACACAGTTTTCAAACTGATCCACAGAAATCTCATTTGGTACATGAGCAGTCTTCAAGAATTTAATCAAGGCCTTAGCATGAGCCTCAGAACACAACAATAAAGACAACATGGAAATCTTGGAGGGAGTATGCCCCAATTGATCAACAATATCATAATCACTCTTGCGAATGATCTTTAGTACTTCTTCCATCTGCTTAGAAAGATCATCAGCAGTTGGTGCATCAGCTTGCACAGGTTCAATAACAGGACCTTTGCCCCTGGTATCAGTATTTGTCGCAGTAGAGGTGGTAGTTGGAGTAACTGTATTCTTGGAGGTAGCCGGAGGAGAGAAAATTCTTCCACTTCTTGTGATCTTACTAGATCCAGCAATATTATCAACATCAAGGTTTTTATCAGCAACAGGTGTACCAGCTAAGGGTTCCTGTTTAACACCATGAATATAAACATCAGAACTGTAATGCCAAGGTATAGCTTTATCAGAAGTATACGGAATAGGACCAGGAGTGGTAATAATCATTGGAGCCACTCTAGCTTCAGCAACAGTCCTCACAGGGCCTTCAGCAGTAATCTTGATAGGACCCTTATGAGTGATCTTGACAGGGCCTTTTGAGGTAATCCTTACCGGTACTTTATCAACCATATCCACCTCTTCAACCTTCGCACCTTGAGTTATATGTTCAATCATACTCTCCACAGAAGGTGTCCTCTCAAACAATATGGTGTAATTGTCCATGAGGCGTTGAATACCATCCTTCAACTTCCAGCAGCAATCCGGTTTATAAGCACAATAGAAACAATCTTCATTACAACCTGGAAAGAACCCAACTTGTACCAACTTCTTCTTGATAACAGATAATGGGGTAGTCACATCTGCTACTGAGGAAATATGTGAAACTTCATTAATGACATTAATAGTCTTTTCATGATTTGGCATGGGAGCAGTAATCCCATTTGGAGTACCAGGAGGGTCAAACTCAATCTCTCCAGCATCAATCATATCTTGAATCTTGTTCTTCAATATCCAGCAATTGTTGGTATCATGTTCCTGACAATTAGAATGATATGCACATCATGCATTAGGATTGTACCGAGGGGAGGTAACATTAGGATTCTGAGGAGGGTCCTTCAAAGTAATGAGTTCCCCTTTCAACAAGTGTTGCAAGGCTTGGGCCAGTGACATGTTGATCTTGGTGAACTGTCTTCTAGGCCTCTGCTGATTTCCCTGTGGTGGCTCTGGTGCTGCAGGAGTAGGGTTGGAGATGTGAATTGCACTCACAGATTGGTGACTGCTATTACGACCAGGTTGACCATAAACAGCATTTGACTCCTTCTTCCCACTAGGGGGCTTCTTTTCCGTATTTGATGAAGAGGCACCTACCTGTATCTTGCCACTTCTTATGCCACTTTCCATACGCTCTCCAGTCATTATCAACTCAGTGAAGCTAGATGATGAGCTTCCAATGAGATGACTATAGAAAGGACCATTCAACGTACTCATAAACATATCCACTAACTCCCTGTCAGTCAAAGGAGGTTGTACCCTGCCAGCCAAGTCTCTCCACTTATGGGCATACGTTTTGAAATTCTCCTTAGCACCCATAGACATGCTTTGGAGTTGCATGCGAGTAGGTGCCTGATCAGCATTGTATTGGTATTGCCTATAGAAGGCCTCAGCAAGATCATTCCAATCACGGATGTTGACACTCTCCAATTGATAGTACCATTCCAATTGAGCTCCAGACAAGCTTTCTTGGAAGAAATGAATCCATAGCTTCTTATCAGCAGTATGAGGTTGAATCCTCCGGACGTAGGACCTTAGATGCAGCTTGGGACACGAGACACCATCATATACTACAAAAGCAGGGACCTTGAAACCAATGGGTATAACCACTCCAAATATCAAACTCAGATCTTCAAAATCCAGCCCAGAAGAATTTTGTAATTCCATAGCATTCATTCTATCCACCAGCATCTTGAACTTATCTTCATTAGGATCATGATAGTAATTTGCTTCAGAATCAGAATCCCCCATAGTATTATGGAGACTGCCTCCCTCTTTCTCAGACTCCTCAGACTCATAATCTTCAACCTGTTCCTTGGTCTTGACAGGACCTCTGAGCCTTCTTCCCATATTGATAAGGCCTCCTGACCATCTAGCCTTCTTAGTCTTCTTAGCCAGTAGTGTCTTCAATTCATCCTGTCCTTTGGACAAGTTCAGGATCAGCTCCTGGAATTGTGCATTCTGTGCCTGGAGATCTTTGACTGTTTGTTCAAGAGCCATTTCTGCTGAAATAAACAGCGAGAAGATAAGAAACATGTACATAAGAAACCTGTGATGCAATGATATGGTGTATAAATGCATATGCAATGTTTTCAAGGACCGCGGGATTTAAATTTGTTTAAACAACCAAAAAGTAAACTTTTATTAGTAATAAATTTGTTTGCCCCTTGGGCTTACAATAAAAATCAAGTAAGTACAAAAAATGGGGTTTTAAGTCTTCCATGGACGTTTCCTCTTTGTGTTGAGGTATGAGTTGAGATTCCGTTCCTCGTGAAGTTGTTTTGTTAGCTCTAGGATTCTTTCTTGACTAGCTTTGTAATGAGTCTCAAAAGTATCTCTTTGCTCCTTCAACTGGATCCAGGACCTCTGTAACTCCTTCATGTCAGTGGGTATGTCTGGGTGAAGGATGGTATAAGAAGTATCTCCTTCAGCAATAGGCTCCATGGTAACTGGAAGGATAGCAGGATATGGCATCATAAGAGTCTGAGCACGAGATCGTACCCATCTGAGATAAGCTTCCATAGGAATAGTGTACTTGGGCTCCAGAGTCTTGCTGTCAACCTTGTTCACTTTCCCCCATGCTCGTATAAACCTTTGACGGTAACCTTGCAGATCGTTGTCGTAGTCAAGCACAATACCCTGAATCAACATGTCATGAGGACCATCACTCCGAGCGTAACCAAACTGTCGTAAAGCTAAGGAAGGGTTGTAAGTAATGCCTCCTCTTATGCCTAGAAGTGGCAAATTAGGAAATTCCCCACAACGGTCAATAATAGTAACATTCTCCATAGATCTAGAGCACCAATGAATATCTGAATGAGAAAGTGACATAATCCTCTTGGACCACCTGAACCCTTGTTCATTCTTCATCACTGATCGAGGAAGGTGAGAAATAAACCACCTAGACAAGAGAGGTATGTTGCACATCAGGGTTCCTCGTGCCTTTGTAGTACGGGTATGAAGAGAATGCAGAATGTCCCCAAGCAATGTAGGCAATGGGTTATGAGTCAGGATTATGTTGATGGCGTGAACGTCTATGAACTGATCTGGATTGGGGAACAATACTAAGCCATAAATCAACAAGGCTAAAATCTCCTCAAAATCATCATAGCTCATAGCCTTCAAGAACACTTGAGCCTTCTCTATCAACACCTTAGCAAGAATACCCTTAACTCCACTCCTTGTTTCTAGGACAATGTCTGATTTCTTCAAATGTAAGGCTTCAGCAATGACTTCAGGTTTAGGCTCTTTCTCTAAGCCTGTGAAGAGTTTCTGATCAAGTATAGGTATACCCAGAAGCTTGGAGAACTCCTCCATTGTAGGAACCAGCTGATAGTCGGGGAATGTGAAACAATGATGTTTAGGATCAAAGAACTGAAACAGAACACTCATCATGTCTTCATTGAACCCTGAAGTAACTAGATCCAATAGGTGACCATGCCTCTTGATGAACTGAGAGTTTTCAGAAACTTGAGAGACCAATTCTTTAATCTTAGGAGGTATTCCTACAAAGTTGATCCTGATAGTATTCCTACGAACAGAAGCCATGACCTGCAACAAAGAACAAAGATAAATCCTTTGGTCCTTGAAATGGTTAGTGAAAATGATATGCTTATGATGCATGATGATGCTATGATGTTATGCTCAATCAAAAACATGTGGCACACACAAACAAGTCACACAATAGCCCTAGGTTTAAAGGCTTGCATGAGGTTTAAAGGTAAGTACCCTCCCCTGAAGTTAGATGGTTCATCCTGTCCTACAAAAGTAACCAGGTTCTAAGGGATCTCAATATCATTGATCCTTCACAAGGGTGGTTGTTCAGTAGGCAACTTACTTGCCAACCAAAACCCTCCAAGTTTAAGATCTCAATGAGTGTAGTATCGAGTATCAACAAACTTCAGTCTTCACCAAAGCCGGTTATCTCACTACTTTCTAAAGTCCAAGATGGGATAACTAGGGTTCTAAAAGTTAGTTAGTGTATTGACAACATATGGCAGCCTCATATTATCCTCAACTTGACTTAAGGAACATAAGCACCAACCAAGAAGTCACACTAACTATGGCCACCAGATCAACCATATCGGTATACGTCGTACAGTTTCCTTGGTCTATTGCCATTTACCTAAGATACACTAGAGCCGGGTTAGGATCTTTCACACATAAAGCCCAACAAGTAATATAAAGCAAACAAGGCAAACAATTTAAGTGATCTAATTCCTAAGGGTACCCCTCTTTTATTAAATCCCCAGCAGAGTCGCCAGTTCTGTAACACGGTGGGAGAACTGACTTTAGTTATGTTGCGGATAGCAAGAGTCGCCACCGACTTTTATTTTATCCAAAGGAAAGGGCATAAAAGAACAGGAAAGATCTTAAAAGATTTTTGGGTTCGGGGGGTAGGTTATGTAAAGGGAAGGTGTTAGCACCCTTTACATCCATGGTTATCCATGGGCTTTTAGTTACTTAGCTCACTTTAAAATATTTTGAGACGTGTAGTGTGTGATTAAAAATTTTCTTAAGTACTTTATAATGATCCTTGTACGGATATATATAAAGACTTTGTTTTGAAAATTGTTTATACAATGTGAAGTGTTATGAAATGTTTTTGAAGGAGTGAGCAAGTACTTAAGAGGAACCTACCCTAATTTGAATCTTTTATGTTCTTAAATGTTCTTTCAATGGTAAGACTATCCCTATTATTAAGGAATAGGTAGTCATTACCTTGGATGTTGTATGGGACATGTGAAGGGTCATCTGTGATTAGGCAACTGTAAGGTGTCTTAGCAATTCGAAAGGGACTTATCATCTTTTATTCGAAAGGGACAATATCATTTACGAAGGCAACCTCGAAGGGACTTGATCTTATAATCGTAAAGGGACTAGATGATATTTTAAGAGAAGGGACCTTGCTTTTAGACACCTTACTTGACCTTTTGGTTTAGGCAACATGAGGGATATCCTTAAGAAGTGAGATGGCGATCAAAGATCGACTTACGTGTGTGCGTGTACAAATTCAAATATTTATCTTATAATTAGTGATCTAAGTTAATTTTAAAGCAAACATGTTATCACTCCCTATTTTACTAACCATAACAATATATTTATAAATAAACAATAAGAGCTACAACTATTACATGGCTTTTACAGTTACATAATAACAACAAAACAAATTAAATAATAATTAATAATAAAATAAACAATTAAATAAAAGGTTAGTGATAAAATAATTAAGAGGAAAAGGTTAGTAATAATATACAAAATATATGATTCAATTAAGCATTTTTAGATTTTAATAAACAATTTTAAATAACTTTAAGATGAAAATAATAATAATAAAGAGGTACTAATTTATTTACAAAATAAACTATGGTTAATCATTTAATTGGATATTAAGAAAATTTAGTTAATTTTAAGATTTAAATAAAATAAGAATTAGGGTTATGAAAAATAAAATTAGAGTTTTAAAAAATTAGGGTTTTTTAGAAAGTAGGGTTAGAATTATATATATAAAAGATATTAGCGTTTCTAATTTAATTTACAATATTAATTTAATAACTAAATAAATATATACATATTTTGATTTAAATATATAATAATAAAAAAAACTAGGTTTAGAATTTAAAAAAAATAAATTTAGAGGTTTTTTCTAGAAAATATAAAATATTTACATATTATTATTTGAATGAATTATAAAACAATTAATAATTAAACAAAATAAAACCAAAACTTACCTGGGGCAGGGATTGAACCCACGCCCTAGGCATTGCTCCCTTTGGACGCATGAGGCTGCCACTAGGCCAGCTGCATGCTGGTGATAGTAATCAGGCAGCAATCCTTTTATTTTAAAACCTGCAAAACATTGAAAATAAAAACAAAAACCAAAATGGCCTGGGGGAGGTTTGAACCCAGGACCATTCCTTTACCAACGAACGTGCACACCAGCTGAACCAAACGCATCAATTGATAGTGAAGTAACAAATACATATTATAAAAATAGATGGATTTTTGAATTCAGACAATTCGCGCCAAGGACTCGTCTTCTTCCTTGGATTTCCTGCGAATTTTTATGCCAAATTTCCTGCGAAATCCCTTGCGAACCAAACATTGCAGTAAAACCTAGGTTCTTGAGACATCACAAAAAACATAATAATAATAATAATAATAATCAACAACCCAAATCAAATGCTTATGACTTATTCAATCTAGCCATGTCTTTAAAATGTTCAAAGGTGGTGTAAAACGCAAAGCCCCAAACCTGCAACAGAAACCCTAACTATGGCATATCATGGCCAAGGTCACGAAATTTCAATCTAATCACCCAGAAACGTTCATTGCTTCATCATAAACACAAAACATTAGTCAAAAGAGATTTATAACACATGAATAGCAGAATACGAAAAAAATCAAAAAAATGCAAGAACACGATTTCGGATTATGCATTTAGGCATGTTTTGGACAATGATAATGATCAGGTTATGTTCAGTGATGTTCAAGGAAGCCAATGCAACCTTTAAAAAGCTTTGAAATTGCTTCTAAGTAGGAAACTGAATTGGAGTTTTTTGAAGATTTTTGTGAAGTTTGAACAATGTGTAAGAGGCTGGGAATTCGTGGTTGTGGCTTGGCATTGTGTTGTATATATATGATACAATGATATTAGGTCAAAAGATTCCACAAAACTATGGACTTTTGGACTTTGAAAGATTGAAAAATATTTGATCTTAAAACTTGAATATCCTTGATCTAGCCTTGCTATTTTAGTACAATCTTCATTATTCTTGTATCAATCAAGTCCAAATATGATTTAAGACTTTCTAGAAACAAAATCAATTTAAATATCCATTATTTTATATTTTATTTGAATTTAAAATGATTTTTAACATAAAAAATCATAATAAATAAAAATAAAATGAATAAAATTATGAATAAATTAATTTAATTTCGTGCATGATGTCATGGAAGTAATTGGATCACAAAAAAGCAAGCTCATTTGGTGAATTATGGTTTTAAGACCCCATTTGCTTCATAAACCTCTCAAAAATTTCCCAACTTTGCAAGGGCAAAAATCCTTCAATTTTAATGCTATGTAGGTGTTCTTGGACATTTTATAAAGCTTAAAGAGTCCTCTAACCAACCTCTTTGGTCTCATGTCCATATCTTTTACCATTCTCAAGTTATGCTCTTTGGAAGTTGTTGACTTTTAAAAGGACCTATAATGTCTTAGCTCATACCTTCCAAATGAAGCATTTTTGGGCTTGGCTTGTGAGACAAAAAGTTGTAGAGAATTCAATTTCCTTCAAAATGAGCTTTGGATGGAAACTTTTTGATGAAGCATGTGAAAGTTATGGCTGGTCAAAGTTCAGTTGACTTTTCCTGTGAAAACCCTAATTTAGAAACTCCTGATTCTTGATGATCTGAAATCTCCTTGATGAATCATGATCAACCCTTGATAAAATGATGAATTTTACTTCATATACTTGATGTTGGCAAAAAAATCATGAAGTTTGACTTTGGTTTGACCACAGTTGACCTCAGTTTGACTTTTTAACTGCTTTGACTGATATTAACCTATCTGATCATCTGACTGAGCAAATCTTTTGGGAAAGTCTTGAAACTTGACATGGGGATTATTAAACACATATAGGATTCTATGAAGCTCACTTGAAGTCTTGGAAGTCCATTTAACCTGATGAAAGTCAAAACCCTAGTTTAAGATGCATTGCTTAAGAGGATGCATTGTCTGAGGGAATTGTCAAACTTTCTGAATAATTGTGAATCTTGTGAACCTTATGAACCTCATGAGATGTCTTGTGAACCTTGTGAACCTTGTGAGCCTCTTAGTACACAATGTCTCTTCTTGTGGAGGGCAAATTTTGGGGTGCAACAGTCTGCACATTATTGGCACCCCCTTTTCAGGCCATTCTTATTGTTCAACTCCTTAATTACTATTTCTTCACCCCCTCCTCCTTTCTTTGTTATTTTGTTTCTTTTTCACCTAGTTTCAATTTTAATCCATAAAAAAATACTAAAACTCCTTAGAAAATTCTACAAAAATTACAGAGATATCATAACTCATTTTAGAATTTTCCATGTTTTTACTTTCTAATTTCAGTGAATTTTCGATTTTATTTGTATTTTTCATTTAATTTCTTTTTCATGGAATCTCCATTTCAGTTTGTAGAATTTAGTTCTCCCATCTCAAGAAACATTTTGACCCTATTATTTTTGCACTTTTTAGACGACTCATAAAGGAACCTAAAAATATTTTTGTTATATTTTTAAACCCATTTTGTCCACTATTTTGGTAGCATTGTTTGAGCAAGTTTGTGAATAATTCTTAAGTAGATTTAGGTGATCATTTGGTATAGCTATATTGTGAATTCTTAGGAGATATTTTAACACAACATTATCTTCTGGTTGATAACTTTAGGGAATTAATTTCACATTTTTTCCAGGACCATTGCTATTTTGTTTAGTGCTTCGATTTCATCCAACTTTTCCATGTGATTTCACTTTGAATTTTAGGGTTTTATGGTCGCACTAAGACATAGTTTGATTATTCTTGGTTTTAGAACCTTAGAATTCCTTGATATGGTTTAGCTACTGAATTTATAAGCTTTTTATCATTTAAGATCCTTTAGTTTTAGGACTTAGGCTTGGGAATCCCTTAGTGCGTTTCCTTGACGTGTTTAGCCTTTGTATTTGCTTTATGTGTTTAATATGCATCATGAAACTAATTCTTGTTTTGTAGGGTGGTTGAGGTAAGACTTTTTTTATATAAATTCTTCCTCATCTCTTTATGCTTTCTAAATGGTGTTTTCCTTAGCACTAGTGTGCTTTGCTTGTATAGACTCTCCCCTTTCTTTAGAAACAACTTAACTTCCTTAGGAAGTAGTAAGTTGAATTTTAATTCTCTCTTCTTATTTTCCTTTTCTTATTAGGATTAGAAAATCACACAAACCATTAGGACTTCCTTTTACATGCATAAACAACTTAGGGTTGGTCTTAGTCCCCCATATTTTTTGCCCTTTTCCGATTTGAGTCTTTGTCTCATCTCTAAAGAAAAACAACAAAACACCTAATAAAGGTTGAATGTTCTTATACGACACAAGAATTTTTCGTAGGTTACTTATGCACGTCTCGTTTCGAGGTGAGGTGTAAGGCATCTACCACGATGAACAAGTCTTAGTATGAGAATGTTCACAAACAATAAACTCAAAACACTTCTCATAAAAGACAACCAACAAACACATCGCGTCTTCTCTTCTCATCTCCTACTCTTTACGGACGAATAGGACTTGCCTAGAAAGTTCAAACAACAATACGGTAAACAACCTCAAGCCAGAGCTGGTAACACCTAAGTTAGAACTATGGCAATGTCATCCTAAAAAGTACAAACAAAGTTTCCGCCTTAGTTAGGCAAATTATGTAGACTCTGATCCTCATTTTCCCGATGAGGTACGTAGCCAGCGGGGTAGGGCCCGTGTGAGCACATTCTTTATTTTCCCTACATTTCCCCCTTTATTTTCATTCTCCTTTTCCAGTTCCCTTTCTCATTCTAGTTCCAGTTAGCCGTTCTTTTGTTCAGCAACATCTTATTTCTAACCCTTTGAAACAGACAAACAAGTGTGGATCCCGTCGGGTACGGCAGACGATTTGGGGTGCTAATACCTTCCCAGGTCATAACCGACTTCCGGACCCAAATGTTTGGTTTGCACGACCTTGTCCTTTCCTTCTTCCTTAGGTTTGTGCAGCATTACCTTTCCCGTTCCTTCGGGATAAAAATGTCTGGCTGGCGACTCAGACTTCTCTGCGCCACTTTCGCGTTTGTACTAGGATGAAAATCTCGGGAGCAAGTCTTGATTTTCTTGATTTCTAAATCCCTCCATCATTCCTTGATCAAATTTGGTCCATGGACTCCTTGTAACCTTAATTTCATGAATTTGATCTCAAGAAGTCAGGAGTTGACTTTTTCCTCAGCCTGGTTGACTTTTCCCCAATTCCTTGATTTTCAAGTAACTAATCAATTGAAGATCCTCCAAAATGATTCAATGGATGGAATTTCAACCCTAGACACTTAATATCATGTGGAAAAAATGATATCAAGTTTGAACCAAAATTTCCTTGGGAAGCTCCTTTAATCAGAAACCCTAATTTTAGCCCCTTTTGTTAGGAGGTGTTGCATTGCTTGAACTTCTTGACCAATCCACTTCTTTATAAGACTTGGGGAACCCAATGAGACCTTGTGGGATGTTGTGAACCCTTTTCACAATTTTTAGAAACCATGTATACCTTTGATTTCCTTTAGATGACTATCAATTTCTTCAGTCATTGATCACAAGCCTTATGCTTAAGCTATGATAGTTATGATGCAATGCTTTGGGCCATGATATGGAATTGTGTATGCAATATGATATGTTAGATGCCATGAAAATAAGAGGGCAAATTTTGGAGTATTACATTATTTTTTTCCTAGTGAAGCTGGTTATGGAAGGGAAAAGATATCTTAAACTCGCCCCGTTTTGCATACTGTTATTTAACAGATGCCCACATGGTTTTGGGTTCTTCTTGATCTTATTTCATCTTTGGTTTAATGCAAAAAAATTGTTTTTGATATTTATTGGGGTTTATTTGATTTGGGTATGGGTATGATGTGAGTGTTTTTTGATGGGGTGATGTTGATATTTTTATGTTTCTGTGTTATCATGATTTTCTGATATTTTTCATAGGTCTGAGAACCTAATTGTTGTTTTTGTTTGGTGTGCTCGCAAAGATCTTACAACCTTTTGCCTACGTACACCCAAAAAGAGAATTGAGGGATCAGAGCATCGTAGTTCCTCCTAAAAGGATAAAGCTATGAGGAAGGGGTTGATTTGTATCCTGGTTAAAGCACGTGATGTTGATGCTCAAAATGTTTGACTTGTGTCTTGATCAAAGCCCAAGATTGAAGCTGAAAAGTTTGTTTGTTTCCTTATCAAAGCCCGTGATTGAAGCCGGAAAAAAATTGTTTGTAACTAGTTGATTGCTTGAATTACATAGCTCAAGGAATAAGTTGAATGTTATCTTGATTTGCATAGCTAAAGAAAGGCTGAATGGGTACCCTGAATTGCATAGCTCAATGAGGACTAAAGGATTGGCCTGAACTGCATAGCTCAGGACAGTTGAATGGGTTATCTTGAATTGCATAGCTCAAGAAAGGTTGGATGTTTAGCTTAGTTAGAGTCCAAGATTATGACTATGGGAAATTAGCTTAGTTAAAGTCCAAGACTATGACTATATTGAATGTTGTTAGCTTAGTTTAAGTCCAAGACTATGATTATATTTTGAGTGATTGTAAAGTGTTTTGACTGTTTGTACCTTGATTGAAGCCCAAGGTTGAAGCTAAAAGGTGCTTAGTAGAGAGAATTTGTCATCTCTAAAGAGGGAAGATTTGTTTTATATGTGCGTTGATTGAAGCCCTAGGTTGAAGCTAAAGGATGAAAACTGACTCTATGGGAAAGTTTTATCCGTGTCCTGATTTGGAAGCCCAGGTGTGAAACTTATTTGTGAGAGACTGACTCTTGATTTAAATGTATCTTATATGAAGCCTAAGATGGGAGGCTGAAAAGTTATTGGGAGACTGACTCTGTATGAAGAGTGTTTGGTCTATTGGAAATTTATAAGAGATGTGGTCATCAGACTTTCCTTTGTTTGGGAGGATTCAATTGTACAAAGTCCAATAGGAGGCTAGCTTGATCATCCATCGGGGAGAGGGAGACTACTTTATTTGTTTGATTATAATGTCTTTTCCTATGCTTTTAGGAAGCCTTTGAAGGTCCTTGTGTTTAAGCCCAAGAGGAGGCTAGGTTACCTATAAGAGGCCCATGGGTCCTTGAACAAACCCAAAAGGAGGCTGGGGAAGGGTGAGAAACTTCTAAGCCTGAGAGAAGGCACCTTTAAGAGGCCTGAGGATCTTTGAATGAAATCCAAGAGGAGGCTATATTTTTCCCTAGTTTGGTTCTAGTTATTCAAAGGGTAGTGTTGCTCTCAGGATTTTCATCCTAGTACAAACGTGAAAGTATCACGAAAAAGGTAGAGTCGCTAGCCAAGAATTTTTATCCCAATGAAAGGGAAAGGTAATATTGTACAAACCTAGGAGAAAGGAAAGAACAAGGTCTTGCAAACCAAAGAGATTGGGTTCGGGAGTCGGTTACGAATTGGGAAGGTATTAGCACCCTAGATCGTCCGACATACCCGACGGGATCCACACTTTCTTGAATTGTTTCAAAGGGTAAGAATAAATTGTTGTTGAACTAGAATGAAAGAATGACTTGTAAAAATGTAGGGAAAATAAAGAAGTGCTTGAATGGGCCCTACCCTACTGCCTACGTATCTCATCGGGAATGAGAATCAGAGTCAACGTAGTTCCCCTAACTAGGGAGGAAATTTGTTTGTTTGTGTTTTTTATGAATTGAACTGCTTATGCATATGCTCAGGTGTTTCAGGCTCACCTTGAACGAGTGTGTTTACAGTCTTGCAAATAGATAATTCGAAGCGAGTCCTTTCGTTAAGAGTGAAGGAGATGAGAAGAGAATTCCCACATGAAAGATGCTTATTATTGGTTTGGAGCTTTTAGAAGCTTTTTATTTGAGTTTTGTATGAGAAATTGTATTCAAGTCCCTTTATATGGAGTATGTACTTCTTACATCGCTCCAAGATGGAATGAGGAAGAAGCACACCCAAGTAAGGAGAAGATCCCCCAAGACTTGGTTCCAAAGATTAGGGCTTAAGCACACAAGCCCATTGTACTTATTAATTATTTTTGTACTTTGAAGTGAAGAAGTGCTTTTTAGCTTTTCTTTGTGAGAATGACTTCAATTTTAGACTTGTGTATCATTCTAGACAAGTTCACATTAACCCAATATGGGATAGATGCAAATTCCCCATGGAATAAGTTTATGACACGAGAAGTCATTTCAATCTTTTATAGGTATTTTTGAGTTATTTTGAGATGAGAAAGAGAAGACTCAAGTTGAGAAAGGTAACATACTAAGGGAAACTAAGACTCACCCTAGGTTATTATATAATGGAGATCCTATGGTTAATGAGGTTTAAAGAACTCTAAACCTAAGAGAAGAGAAGAAGAACAAGTTCTAACTCACTTAAAGGATTAAAGACGAGGTTAGAACTCAAAGGGATGAAAAGAAGAGGTTATATGTGGATGCACACCCACACACTTGACTTACCGTTAGCCCCTAAAAAGGTTAGTAAAATTCATGAATTATGAGATCAAAGATGCTAACAAAGAACACAATTAAGTACCGAACATCTCCTGAAGTTATTAGTGTTCCAACTATACTCAAACCTAAAGTTGAGGGTACCTAAAAGCTAGCCAAATCCAAAAGTCAGCAACTACAATAGCACTTCAGCACACAATCAGCTATCACATGCAAATGACATACAAACAGCCTATTGTAGCCACTTAAGAGCATGGCAACAGGTGTAAAAAGTGCAAAAACAATGCAAGGCAGCATACATTTAACAACTACTGTTCAGAAATGCAGCAGTGAAATGCATGGAAGAATTAAGTTATTTAACATGTAAATGCATGAATGACGATACATGGATATGCACCAAATAACAACATCAAAGAATGCAACCTAATTAATGTGAACATAGATATGTGAATGCAAACATTTCAATCATTTTATATCAATGGATTTTCACCAAAAAGAATAATGCACATTTTCAAAAAAGTGAGCATTTAATGTAAACAAGCAGCCTCAAAGTGTGAGCATCCATCACAATGCATCCTAGCCTAATGCAAGTATTGGAAATGAAATGCAAACATGAAGCAATCATATAATAAATAATGTGTGCAAGCATACATGGATCATGCATTTTTATCAATTAATATGAAACATGTTCAATTATGCCCATGAGTGTCCAAAATATGCATCAATCATAAAAGTAATGCACTAAAGAACTTTAAAAATTATTATCATGCTAATAACGAGGTTCTATCATGAGAACAACATTCACAACACACCATGAGCACCAATAATGAGGTTCAATTATGCCAAAAATCGGAAATGAACAATACGCGCGTCGAAAGATGTCGAAGCTACATGAACCTGCACCAAAACAACCCCTAAAAACTTCCTAAAATCATATACTAAAGATCCATGATGGTTGAAGGGGGAATGGATAACAAAAATGCAAGATAAAACAAGAATTTTTCATTCTGGTTCAGTGGTAACCGGTTACTACCTGGGTGGTAACCGGTTACTACCTGGGTGGTAACCGATTACTTGATTCAAAAACTCTTTTTTTGCACAAATTACAACAGGAAACTTGTTAATACAATAGTGGTAACCGGTTACTCTGGGACCATAATAAAAAATTTCTGCCATTTCTTGGAAAATTCAGCAGCAGCTTATTCAAATAAGTTCTAATGTAATGCCTATAAATTGAGCACAAAATTTACACATAAATGCACCAATTCAACACACATTGGAACCAAAAACATATCAAGATTCAAAACCCTAATGATCCAATTAATTAAAGCATCACAAATAAAAAACGTGATGAACACACATGCCGAGAAAATGAAAAATAACTTAAAACATAAGTGATTATGAGTTTCACCAACCTACAAAGCTGAGGTTTGCTTTGGTAATCGTTGCAAAGAGAGATCGACACACTATTGAAGAGAAATTCGTAGATCCGAAACTTTTCTGCAAGAATACGCAAAATAAATACGATTTAACAAAAACCTTGATGAACTCTTCCAAGAATCACTTCCAAGATGTGAAATCAACACCAAAACAGTGGCAAATTCTTCAATAATCCATGAAATCAATGCAATGATGGAGGTTTAGCTTTAAAATTTTCAAGTTCTAATGAAAACCTTGAAGAATTTTGGAAGATGAAGCTTTGTGTGGGGTTTTGGAAAATGTGAGAAAAGTGAGAGAAAAATGAAGTGTTGTTAGGTTTGGAGAGAAAAATGCTTATATACATCTTAAGCTTGGAGGGTGGTTTGGGTTAGGAGTTAGTCTTGGGCATTAGCTTAGAAGTTAGGTTTGGGATTAGCTTAGGAGTTAGTTAAGAGTTGGTTATGAAGAATTCTAGAACCTTTCCTTGGAAAATGGTAGCATATTACTGAATATTTCCTTGGAAAGTGGTAGAATGAAGTGAATTGTTGAAGTAAAAAAAATGTGGAAAATCCCTCCAAGTTGAAAAAATTAACTTTTTTGCCAAATTTGCATGTGGTAACCGGTTACTACCAAGGTGGTAACCGGTTACTACCAGGGTGGTAACCGGTTACTACCAGGGTGGTAACCGGTTACTACCAGGGTGGTAACCGGTTACTACCAGGGTGGTAACCGGTTACTTAACACAAAATTTGATTTTTTTTCCTTCTTAATGGTACACCTTGGATATATGGCTTCAGTCATTCGTTCTGAGATTATTTTTCTTCTGAGGCCCGATAATTGATATTATCACCGAATAACCCTTGATCACATGCCCCATGCCTCAACCGATGATGTATTCATTATATTTTTTATTATGATTTAAATGAAATGTATGAAAGGATATGCTAAATGACATGGAAATGAAGCATAAGATACTTGAATTTGGTAATAAATAAGAGGGAAAATTTTGGGGTATTACAGCTGCCCCTATTCAATCGCTGTAGACCTGAATGGATGATAGCGATGGCTTTCAGACGTTCATGGTATGGAGGGATTGAATACCTGAATACCGAAAAATTTGTACTCTATGGGAAATAGAAATATGGTGAAATGATTGCTGACTTCAATTAGCACCACAATGGAACACAATAGCAACAAAACTGACCTAAGACAATTGGAAAATAATAACATCCTCGAATGATAATCTGATATAAATGAAACATGGTCTATGATCCTCAAATGATAGCCGCAACAAATAAGACCAACCTCATAAGGACTTGAAGAAAATAATGTCATCCTCGAATTACAACTCACAATAAGATCCTCAGATCTAACACGAAACCATCCTCGATTGGGATCGAAATGGTGCACCGGCCTCGGTCGATAACCAAAAACACAAAGACTGACCTCGTACAGACTTTGCAAAAGAGACATATTGACCTCATTCAATATACTCAAAATGGTCTACCATCCTCGAATGATAGCCACAACGACAACACCAACCTCGAAAGGACTTGAAGAAGAGAATGACATACTCGAATGACAACTCACATTAAGATCCTCGGAACTAATACGAAACCATCCTTGAATAGGATCAAAATGTTGTACCAGCCTCGGTCGATAACCATAAACACAAAGACTGACCTCAAACAGACTTTGCAAAAGAGACATATTGACCTCAATCAATAGACTCAAAATGGTCTACCATCCTCGAATGATAGCCACAACAACAACAATACCAACCTCGGAAGTACTTAAAGAAGAGAATGGCATCCTCAAATGACAACTCACAATAAGATCCTCAGATCTAACATGAAACCATCCTCGAATTGGATCGAAATGGTTTACCGATCTCAGTCGATAACCATAAACACAAAGAATGACCTCTGACAGACTTTGCAAAAGATACATATTGACCTCAATCAATAGACTCAAAATGGTCTACCATCCTCGAATAATAGCCACAACAACAAAAAGACCAACCTTGAAAGGACTTGAAGAAGAGAATATTATCCTCGAATGACAACTCATAATAAGATCCTCGGATCTAACACAAAACCATCCTCGAATGGGATCGAAATGGTATACCGGCCTCAGTCGATAACCATAAACACAAAGACTGAACTCAGACACACTTTGCAAAAGAGACATATTGACCTTAATCAATAGAATCAAAATGGTCTACCATTCTCAAATGATAGCCACAACAACAACAAGACCAACCTCGGAAGGACTTGAAGGAAAGAATGTCATCCTCGAATGACAACTCACAATAAGATCCTCAGATCTAACAAGAAACCATCCTCAAATGGGATCGAAATGGGATACCGGTCTCGGTCAATAACCATAAACACAAAGACTGACCTCAGACAGACTCTGCAAAAGAGACATACTAACCTCAATTAATAGACTAAAAAATGATCTAGCATCCTTGAATGATAGCCACAATAACAACAAGACCAACCTTGGAAGGAATTGAAGAAAACAATGCAATCCTAGAATGACAACTCATAATAATATCCTTGGATCTAACACAAAATGATCCTTGAATGGGATCGAAATGGTATACCGGCCTCGGTCGATAACCACAAACACAAAGACTGACCTCAGACAGACTCTACAAAAGAGACATACTGGCCTCAATCAATAGACTCAAAAATGGTGTCCTATCCTCGAATGATAGCCACAACAACAACAAGACCAACCTCGGAAGGACTTGAAAAAGAGAATGTCATCCTCGAATGACAACTCACAATACGAAATTGGCCTTAGACAGAATCGAAAGGAACGAGATAGTCGTATTTAGATGATAAGTTAAAAGAAACGAGA
Source organism: Lathyrus aphaca (assembly GCA_963966055.1). NCBI lineage: Eukaryota > Viridiplantae > Streptophyta > Magnoliopsida > Fabales > Fabaceae > Lathyrus > Lathyrus aphaca. Next base: position 296,366,477 of record OZ014524.1, read on the forward strand.
CAGTTGTACTTAGATGATAACTTGACTGGGGACAACAAGTATTGTAAAACGAGACCCTAATAGTACTGAGGAATGAACTTGGAATTCTTTATGAGGATACTTCGGTCTGATTGAAGAAATACTGCTTTCGGCTTTTGTGCAAGGTACCAAGGATAACTTATGCTTCGTATGTATATGTTTGAATTTTAACATGGCATAATGCTCCATAATGATAGAAATGTTACACTTTAGAGGATGAAAATGTATTGATGATTACTTAATGCCAATGCAAATGAGATCTCTTGATAAAGAGGTAACAGGCATCCTCGACGACTTTACTGGGGAGAAATGATCACTGAATTGATTTTAGGAATCCCTATGGGGAAAATAATATCTTTGTTGGTGAGGATGCTACTGATGTACTGGCTCTAAACTGCCACTGTTGCCAAAAATATATTGGACTTTGGGAAGATTGAAGAATGAAGAACTTACTGGGGAAATCCCCATATGTTAATAACTCTTTTACAAAGAAACCATTAGACAAATAAGTCCAAATCCAAAAATAAATAAGTTTAAATACAAAAAAATCAAATAGGTGAAAAGATTCAGTCATCTTACTTAGATGTGCTCGATGGTGCTTTTCTGTTTTCATTTTGTCCAGTCATCTCAAAGCTACCAACACTAAGTAATAAGAAATGTTCATCAAGAAATGGAAATGTTAAAGGTTACGTATCTATGCACTCACCAAGAAATGTTCATACATGAGACGTGCAAAAGACGTGCATATGCTTTTACAAATTAGTGCAGAATAGTTATTTATATCAATCAAAAGACGTGCATATGATTTTACAATACATCAAATACAACATGGCTTTTTTACATCAAATACATCAAATATAACATGTTTTTTTTATAACATGAAAGTACATATCTAAATATATGTTACAAGAGTAATTGAATTATTTATAACCTTAGGAATTATGTTACAACACACATTTGAACAAGTGCATAAAAATCTAAAATTAAAACATAAAATGTTCTCTCAATATTGAGTCATTGGGTCAATTGTCATTGTTATTGGCTCAACCTCGTCAATTAACCCTCCATCACTAAACCATGTATTTCTTCAACTTTTGTAATAGGCACAACTGGTAACATTTCATCTGATTGATAAGGAATTGCATCATAGATGTTGTCTATCTCAACATAACCCCTTGGTTTTGTGGTGATTGTTGCACACCATCCACGCATATTCCTACACATTTCTGGATATGGTACATAATAAACTTGTTTCTCTTGTGCAAGAATGAACGGGTCATACTGACGATATCGCTTATTCATCTTAATGTCAACAATGTTGTACCAAATATTAACTTTTGTTCCAAAATTATTTGTAGGATCAAACCAATCACAATAAAATAGGGAAATCTTGTTGTTAAAGTCATGGTATTCCAATTGAAGGATACTGATGGGCGCGAATACGCGATGTGTCTAGCGGTATCTGAATTGCAAGCGCACAGCCTATCGAAGTAATATAAAAGATTGTCGAACCCACAGGGACTTTGTAATCACTCTAGTGCTAGAAGTTATGCTAGTTTAGCTAAGGCGGATATTTGTCACGATTATGGTTTTAAAGATTAAAAACGGGAATTAAACTTAGTTTAAGGAAATAATGAGAAGGCGGTCGGTATGTAATTATATTAACCTATGCGGGTCAATCTAACCTAAGCTTATAAAGATGGTTCACTTAAATTATCTGTAGAGATTACCAGTTTAAATACCCTCGACTCACACTCTCGTGGTCTTATCTCAGATCTTATTCCTAAAGCCCTATGCCTGCTCTCGCTAGCCCATAAGTGTTTAGAAAGTAATTTTTGAAAACTTAATAAGTCTAATTCATTTTAAAGCGCTCTCGCTGTATTTAAATCAAATGCCTAACTTTAGCTATCCGGTTAAAATCTCACACTCTCGTGGTCTCGACCTAACCTATTTCACTTTTCTTACTCTCGTAACAAAAAGATTAATTTTAATTATAAAAAGCCACAGCCAGAATATAAGTTCTTAATTATTTTTAGCTTAGATTCGATTTAACCGTTTTGGTTTGGTTTATTACATACCGCCTAATTAATTTAGCTACTCATTTTTATTATACCAACAGACAGATGCAGAAATAAATAAATAAATATTAAAGCATACATTATATAATAATAATAATAATAATATCTTAACATAAATAAATAAATAAACTTAATATAAATTATAAAATAAAAACTTGGATAATTTAATTCTTAAACTCCTTCTTCCACAAGTTGGCAAGCTCGGAGTTTCGGAATCGGAATCAAAAAACAATTTCTGAAGCTAGAAAGAATTTTAATTGGAATAACATTTTCCTAATGTTGGAAATTGTTATTGAATTGGGTTGAAAATAAAAAACAAGAACAATACAGCAAGAACAAGGCTGAAAAAATAAAAGGGTTCAAGAAAAAATATGGCAGAGCTTCCGCGTAAAAATCAATAATAAACTCTGTGTGTTTTCATTTGCATCTTGGGTATTTATAGCAGAGGAAATTTGCAGTTGAATTGGTAGCAAGCGTGGGCTTCGTTCTGTTTGAGAAGATCCAGCAAAAAAGTAGCGTATTGGGTTCCTTCAGTTGAGGAAAAGCAGGAGTCCTCGAAGACTCGTTGCACGTCTTCATGAATAACTTCAAATAAATTAAATACATTTTCCTTGTCACGTTCGTGACATGGGCGTAACGGTCATGTTTCTTCAAATAAGCGCGTCACGATCGTGATAAGGTTGTGACGATCGTGAGACCTCAAAGTAGCGTGTCACAGTCGTGAGGAAGTTGTGACGACCGTGAGTGCAACAAAAAATGCAGACTTAGCAGAATTGTTCTCTTCATCTTCTTTTCATGCTAGATTTGGTTCATTTGATCTTTTTCTCATAATTTAGCTCTAGACATGTTATACCTGCAATGTGACATAAAAAACTCGAACAATCGGGAGTTAATAGGATCAATGTGCGATAAAACGGATTAAAAACATAGTAATAATGTGATACGATTTCTCGTTATCAAACTCCCCCAAACTTAAACCTTTGCTTGTCCTCAAGCAAATAGTAAATTGAAAAATGATTGGACAATTTTCATCAGACGCATACACATAACAAACCGTACGAGAAGTCATTAAGTTAGATAAACCGGTACTAGAATAGAACACTAACGATACACTAATGACACAAGCAACAAGCTAAGTCGTCGACTTCCCATTAAACGAAACATTTGGTATTTCTGTTATGATTCTACCTAGAGTCCTTCGTTCTTATTTCACCCGGTTTTGTTCTAGCGCAATCACATTAAGCCCTTTGCCTTAGCACGCACGTAGTGGAGTAGCCGGTTAGTGACTTTGATCCTTTTTTAGCACGGGGTCTGGTACACGAATGTGGCAACCCTTTACATATTATCCAAATTGGAGGTTGTGGGGGATCGAGCCGTAGCATGCCCTACCAAGTTCAGAACCAGGTACCTCTGAACCAACCAGCAATGGACTCCTTCTCATATTTCTCATCTCTTATATGCGACCGTGTACTTTGGTGCAATTTCTTTTTTATGGCATAGAGACATGAAGGATCGTTTATAGATTAGGCATCAAACACTTATGTTCATCGGCTCCCCACGTGGTTTGTGTTCAAACGGTGCTGACTGCTAGTATAAACTACTAGGGGTTACTTTAGAACTGAGACTTAAGGTGTAGTCGTAATAATTATTGAAATGGAATGCTTAAGTAGGGAGTCTAAGGTGTCAAGACTGTATTGATCTTGTTGGATCTTTCTCAGCTTCCTAACTACGATTTCATAGGTAAGTCGAGTAATGTGAAGATAAAGCAAAAAAATTTCAGTATGGCTAAATAAAGCGGGGAAGACTTGAAACTTAAGAAATAGCATAAATATTACTTTGTTTAATTGAAAATGTGGAAAGGGAAATACAATGAAATGGAAAACGGGAAACGGGAAAGGGAAAGGTACCTCTCCCAAACTATATCAGACATTGTCCTCAATGTTGTGATATAATATCGGGGAAATACATTACAAAAACAAAAATGCAAAAACAAAAAGATAATCTAATGCGGCTGACGACCACGGCCTCGGCTTCTGGTGCGGGAGCGTTTGGTAGGAGTGGCTTCCTCATCAGAACCAGTGGTGGTGAGAGCGGTGACGTCTATACGCAAAGCTTCCAATTTGCTGAAGATCTCTCCTGGCTTCTCATATGTTGCTCTCTAGTTACTGACAACAGTTGCAAGGAGTGCATCATACTGCTCTTTCTGCCTACGCTCAAGTGCGACATTCATCTGATTCTGCTGATGAATGGCACGGAGGATTTCTTCAAGGGTGATGTCAGCTGAAGGTGGCTTCCTGGTGGAAGACTCAGGGATGTCCTGAACTGGCTCAGCAGCATCCATCGCATCCTGCATCTCGTCCACAGGTGCATCGGGCTGCTCGTCAATAATCGGAACATGGCATGCGGCATCCGGCAATCCAAATAGCCAATTGGCTCTGTTTGATGGATCAATGCGGTTCCTGTAAGGCAAGGTGATATTATGATAAATGGTGCCTTGTATCACAGGGTTGAACCTACCATCCTCTCGCTGAGAGATCATATGAGCGGACTTGCAGTAGTTCAAGGTAAGCAGCTCCGGTGCTCTATGAGGCAAATGAGTGAGGTGGTCACCAAGCTCCAGCTGTATAGCAAGGGAAGTGACAATCCCGCCAATGTAGAAGGGAGTGGCACCTCTATGCGCTACAGACTGAATGTGGGCCAAAAGGAACGGAGCGGCATTGATGTGTTCTTCATTCAAGGCACAATGCAAGAATAAGAGCTCTTTGGAACTGAGCTTGTGATTTCTCTCTCTTGCAAAGATTGTGATGCATATGATACGATGAAAATACCGTATTGTTGGATTATGGATATGAGTGGCATTGAGACTCTGGTAGGCGTGAGCACGGCTGTTTGTGATGTTGTGCCACAAGGTGAAAGCTGCTTCATTAAAGTTGTTGGGCACGCGAAGGTGAGCATCGTCTCCGTGACTGAAGCATAACAGTTCAACGACTCTGGTTTGAGTGATTTGGAACTCTCTTCCAAGCATTCGGAATTTTGCAATGCCGGTGAGTTGACTCGTTGATCCGGATGGTGTAATATATTGAAACGAACTTAGAAACTCCAAGGTGAGGTTTGCAAATGTCGGTTGCGGTTGACTGCATAAGTCCCACAAGCCAACATGCTCAAGCAGTAGCTTCACTCCGTCGAACAATCCTAACTCCCTCAAGCAGTCGAGGTCGACGTACCGAGTAGGTTGGATGCCACGGGTTCGAAACCTTTCAAACTTTTCTCTCTGTGCTTCTCCTTGTTCTCCATCTCTAAACCGAATGTTTTCCATTGCATGCAAATGAGGTTTATGTGAGATAGGTGTTTGAGGTTTGGTGATGAAAATGTGAAGAAATTGATCGGTTTATAATGGAATGAAGTGAATGTGTGGAGTTGGGGTTAAATGAGAAGGTTGAATGGAGTAATGGAATTGAATTGGAGCTTGATGGGTGGTTACGGGAGAATAAGGGGTAATGGGAGGTTAGAGTTTTGTAAAAATAGAAGCGGGGGTTGCGAAGGAGAACGGCCTCTGTAACTCATAGGTCGTGAATTAGGGTTGTCACGGTCGTGAGGGGTGTCTTACGGTCGTGACGCGCTAAATAGCTCGTTACGATCGTGATGGGATGGTGACAACCGTGATGATCACAAAATATGGAATTTTCACAGAATGGTTACCTCAGTTCAATTCAATTGTAATTCTTATCACTTTCAATATTGAATTCCAACATAACACATAGCAGTGGATCAATATATATATATATATATATATATATATATATATATATATATATATATATATATATAAGCATTGGATTTCATCACACGAACATTCACAAAATATCCAGCAATTAAAAGTATCAATAAATAATGGAAAGCATGTAAAATTGATTAAATTGGAAAATTGCATAAATGGAAGTACTTTGCTTTTGACATAACAGAAAGAAATTACAGTGATAAAAATAAACTACGAAATGTTGCAAAATATCAAAACTAACTAGAAACAAAAGCAAAAAGTAAGATAAATCAAATTACTACAGCATTATCAAAGTTGCTTCTTCAAATCTTCAAGTGCGGAGTTTATATGATAGAATTGTTCACATGTTATGTCGGTTAATCCTATAATGTCCAGTCTCATGCTTTTAACTTCATCTTTAACAACATTAATATCAGCTTGGTATACTTCAAGAGTGGTCAGAATTTTCTTTAAGCTGTCAGCATATCCTACTTGATTGATTTCAGGGGTTTCAATAACTTCATCAGTGTGGTTGATGTCATGGTAACCAGGAGGGGTCTCAGGGTCACTTTCTACATCAGTCATCATGTCATCCCTAATTTGGTAGGATTGTGGTGTTTCAGGTGTTGTTGGATAGTCAGGAGGGGTAAGCTTATAAATCCAATTATCTCTATTGTGAACACTGACTTTAGCATGGTTCGGTAATGTGAACAAGTTTACGGTTTCATTTCTAATTAGGTACTCGTACGGTGGTTGTCCTAAATTTCTTATAATATGGTGGTTAAAGCAGAAGTTCAGATTCATAGGGAGGACGGTACCTAAACGGTTGCACTTATGTAACTGGTATCTAAGTCCGAGGGCATCAGCAATCATGGTGACCAGGCCTCCTACCAATATTGGTAGATCAGGTTCCTCTTGGATGCGGGTAAAGGTTTGCATAGTCTGTTCATCATAGTACAGAGTCAAATCCATTTGTCTCTGTGATAATTCCTCAAATTTCCTTCTTTGGTTTCTACCTCTAAATTGGGTTTCCATAAAGTTTCTTGGTTGGTTAGCCATAGTTAGTGTTAAAGTGGAGGAAACAAATCAGGGGGAGAAAGGAAGGTAGAAAAGACTTTAGAAAATCTGTAGCAAAGTAAATTTAAAAGTGATTTAGAAAAGGAAAATTAAAAATAAAGAAAATAAAGAAATAAATACATAATTAAAGTCAATAATAATAAAAAAATGAAATAAAACAATAAAAAGATAAAATGGGTTGCCTCCCACTAAGCGTTGTTTTTATCGTCATAAGCCTGACGTAGTGCTTAGGGGTAGATTAATCAAGGAAGTTAGTGGACAAATCTAAAAGCTTTAAACTATTCGCATAATCTCTATTTTCAATGTTATGGTAATGTTTTAATCGTTGTCCGTTTACTGTGAACGGTTCACTATTCCTACCCTTAATTTCTATTGCTCCGCTCGGGAATACTCTAGTTATTTCAAAGGGTCCTGACCATCTAGATTTTAGTTTTCCAGGAAAGAGTCTAAGTCTTGAATTAAAGAGGAGTACAACGTCTCCCACACTAAATTCTTTCCTAGATAGGCGTTTATCGTGCCATCTGCCCCTATTCAAACATGAGTTAGCTGTGTAGAATGTAAGCAACGGCTTATCAGGCAAACAAGTTAACTTGTGGTTGAATACCAAAGACAATCCAAAATTTGCACTCACAGAATGAAGAAGAAAAGGGATATAAATTGTAAAAGAAAATAAAGTATATTGTAAAGTGTGGGCGACGGAGGACGACCGTCGAGCAGAGGACGACTGCTGGGGAAAGAGCAATGACGGGGATGGCCGACATGCTGGGGATAAAAGGGATTATGATGGGGACGGCCATCGGGTTCATGAAGTAATGTAAACAACGATGGGGACGACCATCGGGTTAAACTGATGAAGGACGATCATCAGGAAAAGGAAAAGGGACCACGACGGGGACGGCCATCGGGTTCATGAAGTAATGTAAACAACGATGGGGACGGCCATCGGGTTAAACTGATGAAGGAAGATCATCAGGAAAAGGAAAAGGGACCACGACGGGGACGGCCATCGGGTTAAAGAATAAATGAAATAATGATGAGGGACGGTCATCAAAGGTGAAGGATGATCACCTAGCAGGGGACGGCTGCTCTGTTGGGGATAAGATGAGGGACGGTCATCTAAGGTGAAGGACGATCACCTGGCAGGGTATGGCTGCCGAATGTATCACGACATAGGACGAATGTCGGATAAAAGGTCGACGATGGGGACGGCCATCGGACGAGCATGATGAAGGACGATCATCAAGAGGTGAAGGACGATCACCTAGCAGGGGACGGCTGCTCTCAAGGTTTATCATGACATAGGACGAATGTCAAATAACAAAATCAACGATGGGGATGGCCATCGGATAAAATGATGAAGGACGAAGGCTTATCATCCTTAACAACATCTACTGAGAATACATATGCTGGTCTGTCGAGTCTGGACACTGAAATCCGAGGCACAAAGTTGGCAGCTTGAACTTTGATCATGGATGAAAGAAGTGGCAAGAGCATCTGCAAACTGATTCTCGTCCCGAGGGATATACTCAAGCTTGATTGTTGTAAAGAAAGTCAATAACCTCCTTGTATAATCCATGTAAGGTATCAGATGATCTTGGTGCGTGTACCATTTGCCGTTGGTTTGATTGATTACCAGAGCTGAATCTCCGAACACAGTCAAAGTCTTGATCCTGAGGTCAATGGCTTCCTCAAGACCCATAATGCAAGCTTCGTATTCAGCTTCGTTGTTAGTGCAGTTAAAGGTGAGCTTTGCCGAGAAAGGCATGTGAACCCCTTTAGGTGTAATGAGTACTGCACCAACAACACGACCATTCATATTAACAGCCCCATCAAACATCATAGTCCATTCTTCTTCCGGGTCAGGCCCTTCAGTGTGAACAGGCTCTTCATGATCTTTTGCTTTTATGAACATGATGTCTTCATCAGGGAAGTCAAATCTCATAGGCTGGTAATCATCAATGGGTTGCTCAGCAAGATAATCAGACAATACACTGCCTTTGATGGCTTTCTGAGATGTGTACTGAATGTCATATTCTGTGAGGATCATTTGCCATCTTGCAACCCGTCCAGTAAGTGCTGGCTTCTCAAAAATGTACTTAACGGGGTCCATCTTGGAGATCAATAAAGTAGTGTGGGTCAACATATACTGTCTCAGTCGGCGAGCAGCCCATGCTAAAGCACAGCAAGTTTTCTCGAGCAGTGAATAACGTTGTTCACATTCGGTAAACTTTTTGCTTAGGTAGTATATTGCATACTCTTTTCGACCAGACTCGTCATGCTGGCCCAGCACACACCCCATTGACTCTTCTAATACTGTCAAGTACATGATTAGAGGTCTTCCTTCAACTGGAGGCATAAGGATTGGAGGTTCTTGCAAGTACTCTTTGATCTTGTCAAAAGCCTTCTGGCAGTCTTCGTTCCACCTGACCATCTGTTCTTTTCTTAACAGCTTGAACAAGGGTTCACAGGTTGCAGTAAGGTTAGATATGAACCTTGAGATGTAGTTCAATCTACCTAAAAAAACCCGAACTTCTTTTTCTGACTTCGGTGCAGGCATTTCTTGAATGGCTTTGACTTTATCAGGGTCAACTTCAATCCCTTTCTCGCTTACAATAAAGCCCAGCAGCTTACCAGATCGCACCCCGAATGTGCACTTGTTGGGGTTCAACTTCAGTTGGTACTTCCTCAGACGCTTGAATAACTTCAACAGATTTACCAGGTGGTCTTCTTCGGTGAGGGACTTGGCAATCATGTCATCCACATAACATTCAATTTCTTTATGGATCATGTCGTGGAATAATGTTACCATAGCCCGTTGATACGTTGCACCTGCATTCTTTAGTCCGAATGGCATCACCTTATAACAGAACGTGCCCCAGGGTGTGATAAAAGTTGTCTTCTCCATGTCTTCAGGTGACATCTTGATCTGGTTGTATCCTGAAATCCGTCCATGAAGGAGAACACCGAGAACTGAGCCATATTATCCACCAATACATCAATGTGAGGTAATGGGAAATCATCTTTTGGGCTGGCTCTGTTCAGATCCCGGTAATCTACACACATCCTTACCTTGCCGTCTTTCTTTGGCACAGGTACAATATTAGCAACCCACGGCGGGTAACTAGTCACAGCAAGGAACCCAGCGTACCACTGCTTTTGCACCTCTTCTTTGATCTTCATTGCCATGTCTGGTCGAGTACGGCGTAGCTTCTGTTTAACCGGTGGGCAATCTTCTCTTAAAGGCAGCTTGTGCATAACAATATCGGTGTCCAACCCTGGCATATCCCGATAAGACCAAGCGAACACATCCACATATTCACGAAGCAGGTCAATCAGTTGCTCTTTCACTGAGTCTTGTAAGCAGGCCCCGATCTTAACCTCTTTCACATCTTTATCCGTACCAAGATTAGTTGTTTCGACCTCCTCCTGGTGAGGAGTGATAACCTTCTCCTCTCGCCTTAACAACCTGGCTAGCTCTTCAGGAAGCTCATAATCTTCTTCAACCCCTTCATCAGCTTGATTGATTGGATTGTCAAAGTCATACGAAGCCATAGCTGTGCTGTTGTCGGTGCAGTCTGAGGGGCACTCTCTGCAAGGGTTTAGATTGTTCATTTTAGTGATTGATTTTAATCTTGTTTTAGAAAAAGAAGTGAAATGAAGTTTATCATTTTGGAAAACATTGCCATTTTATTTTTGTACAAAAAGAAAAAATGAAAAACAGTGAGCAGAAAAGAAAAAAGACTCATTTGCAAAAGACGTCTGATATTCATTGATTGATCTGTTTGCACAAAAATTACAAAGATGGCCCGATTATAAAATGAGTCTTGTCATCTTGGGCAAGATGCAAGACTTGATGCATGCTTAAAATATACAGGAAATAATAATTACTCTGCAGGAGTAACCCTTATAATTTCCTGGGAAGACCAGTTTGAGATATGGCTCCCCGGGATCCTTGGACGTATCCAGCTCTCCAGGTTGCGTTCATCTTCCGACTCATCTTCCAAATTGTTTACTGCATCTGGGGTGAGCATTCCCCCACTGACAAAACTGGGCTTCTTAGCAGCCTCTGATTGATCTTGTTGAGTTGGTTTGTAACCCAACCCAAATCTGTCCTCCTTCTTCTCCACGGGCATCAGCTTGCCCCAGCCTTAGGCAGTCCCCTCTTCAACAACCTTCCTGGCTTGCTGATAAGACGTCATGGAGGTTCCCAGTATAGCAGATGCTTCATTTATGTTCAGGGCTTCAAATCCCTGGCTCATGGTTTCATGGATCTCTCCATCCATCTCAATGTATTTGTATGTAGCCAGATGGCTAACAAAGATATCTTCTTCACCACAGATGGTGATGATCTGACCTTCCCACTCGAATTTCAGCTTCTGGTGAAGGGTAGACGTAACTGCGCCAGCGGCATGGATCCAAGGTCTACCCAACAAACAGCTGTATGTCGGCTGAATGTCCATCACATAGAAGGTAATTTTGAAGGTCTGCGGGCCAATCATCACAGGCAGATCAATCTCCCCTAGCACTGATCTTTTGGAGCCATCAAAAGCCCTCACCACCAAATTACTTGGACGCAGTGCCAAGCCATCGTACTCCAGCTTCACCAAGGCTTTCTTTGGTAAAACATTGAGTGAAGACCCAGTGTCTACCAGTACATGTGATAGAACAGCACCCTTGCATTCTAGAGTGATGTGTAAAGCCTTGTTGTGGTTACGACCCTCAGCTGTTAAATCAACATTGGTGAAGCCCAGTCCATGACTGGTATTGACATTTGCTACTACGGTTTCCAGTTGATTAACGGTGATCTCCTCTAGCACATATGCTGCGTGCAAGACTTTCAGTAATGCATTCCTGTGAGCTTCAGAACACATCAGCAGGGATAATATGGAGATCTTTGAGGGAGTTTGGTGAAGCTGATCCACCACTTTGTAATCACTTCTTTTTATAATTCTCATAAACTCGTCTACATCTTGTTCAAAAGACGCCTTCTGAGTTTCCTTGATAGCGGGCTCTTCAACCACCACAATCTTTCCCTTTGCTTCGGCAGCAGCCTCTGCTTCAGCATTAGGTCTTTGTAATTGTGAGGCAAAAAGGCGTCCGCTTCGAGTGAAGCCTCCGCCTCCCCCAACATTATCAATCTGTGGAGAAGAGGTTGAAGAGTCAAGAGTGATTTTCTCCCCATTGCAGTAAAGGTCAGAGCCATAATGCCAAGGGATGGCATTACTGCTTTCATATGGAACTGGTCCAGGCACCGTGATGGTAATCGGACTGACTGCAGCAGAGGAGGGTGTTGAAATAGTGTGCGGATCGTAGTAGATGGTGACCGGCGTCCTGGCAGGGGATGCCTCTGTTTGTTGCTGAAGATTGTTGTTAGGAGGAACATATGACGGATCATAATAAATGGTGACTGCTGAAATATCTGTTGGCGTTGTAGAAGATTCTGAATAAAGGGGTGCTGATGTTGTAGAAGGAATGTTTGTTGATGTTTGGTTTGTTGATATAATGGACGGAGCCGTTGTTGATAGTATTGATGAATTGATTGGAATGATTGTTGTTGCAGTTGTAGGAGACTCAGGAATTGTTGTCAAAGAGCTTGCTGGATTTGAAGGTGTTGATGTTGTGATTTGAAGTAGGCCACTCCGGATAAGACCATCTATGCCGCTTCTCAAGTTATCACACCCGTTTACCGAAATGTTGCAATAACCACAACCGAGCTCACACCCGGGGAACATCTGGCATTCTAAGAGCTGAGCTTTAATTTCTACCAGAGGTGTCCGCATCTGCCCAACACTGGTTATTAAGAAAGATGGCTTATCTTCCTCAATAGCATTAATTCTTGGTCCTCCGTGGTTGGGCATGGGATTCTTGTTGACATTTGGCGGGGGTGCAAAGTTTAGAGCTTTAGAATCTACCAAGTCTTGTACCTTCATTTGTAAAGCCCTGCATTTCTCTGTACTGTGGCCAGGTGCATTAGAGTGAAAAGCACACCTGGCGTTGGCGTCATAATTTCTTGGCAGACTGGAAGGATCTGGTGGTGCCAACGTCCTTAACTCAACCAAGTTGAGCTTCAGGAGCTGTGGCAATAAAGCGGCATAAGGCATAGGGATTGGATCAATCACCCTATTGGCATGAGATGGTCTCTGTTGAAAAGGTCTTTGTTGATTGTTGCTGTTGTTGTTGTAGTTTCTCTGAGGCGGATACTGAGTTTGTTGCTGATAGTGGGGTTGTTGCTGTGGTTGATATGCTAGTTGCTGAGGAGTTGGAGCTGGAATAGTGACAGCTGCCACTGACCTATGAACATACTGAGGTCTGCCCCTACTGGCCTGAATAGCATTAGTCTCACCGGTTCTTCTTGGGCCTACAAAAGGTTTTCTGGGGTTGCTGGACGAGCTCGCACCATTATCTGAAATTTTGCCCATCTTTAATAGGCTTTCAATCCTTTCTCCCGCTATGACTACGTCAGCGAAGCTGGTGGAAGAAAAGGAAGCTAGCCTGTCAATATATGTCCCTTGGAGGGTGTTCATAAACATGTCGGTCATTTCCCTTTCCGACATGGGTGACTGGACAGCAGCAGCAAGCTGTCTCCACCTCTGGGCGTATTCCCGGAAGCTTTCCCTGGATGATTGAGACATTCCCATCAGGAGGGTCCTGTTAGGAGCCATATCCAAGTTGTACTGATATTGTCTGATGAAGGCCTCAGCTAGGTCCTTCCAGCATCTGATGGTTGCTCTGGTCAAGTGAGAGTACCATTCCCTTGAAGCTCCAGTTAAACTGTCTTCGAAATAAAACATCCACAGTTTTTCATCCATGGTGTATGCCTTAAACCTCCCCAGAAAGGATTGCAAGTGAGTTCGTGGACAGGAAGTTCCGTTGTACTTTTCGAAGCACGGGGGTTTAAACTTGTGGGGAATCCTTACCCCATCTACTAACCCCATGTCCATGACATCAAAGCCCAAGGAATTTTGAGACTCCAGAGATCTCAATTTCTCAGCAATTTCATCAAGCCTCCTATCATAGGCTTCATCCCCAGCTCCCATCACAGTGAATTGATCCTCTTGGGGGTCTTCTTGTAATACTCTGCCTGCAGTAGCATTCCCTTGCACATTAGTAGGGATGTTGATCTCCGGATGAAGATGAGGCCCATACACTGGGGGGGGGGAACATGAGGCTGAACCCTCTCATTGTTACTTGTCCCTCCAGTCCCTAGATGGGGTTCTTCCGGGGTCTGCCTTTCTACCAATGCCCTCAATCTTTCTTGGCTTTGAGCCAAGCCATTCATCACCTCCATAAATTGGGTCATTTGGTTCCTCATTTCCAGCCTTTCGTTAGCCATTTGAGTCCTGACCTCTGTAAGGTCCTGCTGTACTTGGTCCATTTGTATACCCGGAAGGTTGTTGCGAGTGGGATATCTGTGTGGACGGTTGAGTGGGAACACCCGACGGCGAGCAATAGTTCCTGAATCACAACAGAGTTAGTAACGAACAAAACAAAAACCTACAAAACAAGACAAAAGTTAGTATGCAATGCAGTATGCTTATTTGTTTCCAAGGTATCCGGCTTGGCATTTGGTTTTGACCTTCCCAGATCCCTGAGGAAGATGCTTTGATGTTGCTTGGGAGAAAGAAACTCAAATAAAACAAACTAATGAATATATTACAAATGGTGAATCATACATAGTTTTTTTTTACAATACATGCCCTTGAGGGGTCAAAATACAACATAAAAAAGAAAAGTACATGAAATGAAAGCAACAACAAGCAAAAGTCAGACACCAAGACCAAACTCATCCTCCTTGACCTCCTTCAGAAGTGCTTCAGTTAAGGGATCAGCTGGATGTTCCGTGAGGTTCCTGATAAGAAGATTCCTGGTGGCAATGGCAGTGGTCAACCTCTTGTGCCTGTCCTGGTCCTTTGACCTCTTCACACCATCCCTAAGCTTCAATTCTGAGATCTCCTTCTGGGCTGCTAGCAGGGCTTCCTGTTGCTCCTTTGCATTAGCCTCCAACTGCTCAATCTTGTCCTGAGTTCTCTTATCTTCCTGAGTGCGAGCTTCAGTGATCCTGACCCACCTAGCTTGAATCTCTTTCAGATAGAGATCAGTCCTAGCCTTCTGAAACTGGGCCTCCTTACAGGCATTCTTCAAAATTTGCTCCCCAGCTCTTGACTTCTTGATGTAGTCCTCTGACTTATCAATCCTGGCTAGATACTCCACCTTTAGCTTTTCTAACCTCTCAATGTCTAGGCGACCATCACTCCTCTCCCAGAGGGTCTTCTGCAGGGCTTGAGTCAGATTCTCATTCCTCTCCTTCAGTTTCTCAAACTCTTCCAGGCTGACAGTGGCTGGAGGTGGTGCTGTGGATGGTCCAGGTGCATCTTCAATGGTGAAAGGCATCCCAGAAATTTGAGCCCTAGCATGAGACCATTCATAATACTGAGTTGAGGCCACATTATTGCATCTCCCAAGAATGGCCATCCCTTTGGTCTGGATGTTGTCCCAAGCCCAGGACGCTTGTCTGACAACAGCTAGATTAGGCTTTATCTCACAGTAAAGGGTTTCAGCCAAGTCTTTCACTCTAGGTGGGTGAACCAGAGCATAGCCCAACTGTCTTTTGAATAGAAAAGGGTTGTAGTTGATGCAACCTTTCACTCCTATCAGAGGTACATTGGGAAACTGCCCACAACTGGTAATTATGTCTATGCCCTTGGTGCTCTGGGTGCACCATCTGATGTCATCTGAGGTCAAAGCAGTAAGTCTTCTAGCCCAGTTCTTCTGTTGGTGAGGGTTCAGGAAAGCATCAGTTTTGGGTAAGTGTTTAAGCAGCCAGGTATGAAATAGAGGAGCACATCATCTCACCAATTTCCCTCTCTGCTTCTCATTCCTTTGGTGAACAGAATAGTAGAAATCTCCCAGCAAGGTGGGTACTGGGTTCCTCAAAAGAAAGAGATGAATAGCATTCCTGCTGATAAACTTGGGCTCATCTGCAAAAAGTATAACCCCATATATACTGAGGGCTAACAATGCGCAAACTGCCTTCCATTCTCCCAAGGAGGCCTTCAGGATGGCCTGAGAAGTGAGAAAATCCAAATGTAGGCCAGGAATTCCAGCCTTTGTAGTCATGTTTTGCTCAATCAGAACAGGTTCCAAATACAGTGCCTTTGCCACCTCTTCATTGCTGGGAAAAACCATTTCTGGGTTGAAGGGGATACCACCCCTGATAGGCACTCCAAGCAGTGATGAATACTCCTCCAACAGAGGTCCCAACTGAAAATCCTGAAAAGTGAAGCATCTCAAAGGAGGATCATAGAACTGCAGGCAAGTGTGAATCAAGCTCCTCTGAGAAGGGTCCAAGTCCATAACCATATCAAGGATGCTTCCATAATGTTCCCTGAATAGAGGAATATGGTCTGGAGTAATGAGTGTTTGGACCTGTCTGATGCCAGCCAGCATAGGCTCAAAGAAATGATATGAAATGTTGCTCTTTTTGGGTGCCATAACTGCTGATGAAGAGCTGAGAACAGATGCTGATGATGAAGACTGATGCTGAAGATGAACTACTGATAAGCTGAGACTGGTGATAATAGTAGCTGAAGCAGGCAACTGATGAAGATGGTGGAAGCAGATAGCTGATGAGAAAGGGTCTAATCAGATAAAGGGGTCAAAACCAAGCCAAAATATGATGTGGATACCCTGAAAAACAAATAAGCAAATGTTAAATGATGCAATGATGATGTATGCAAATGATATGCAAGGGTTTGTGATCAAGCTGGATCTGATTACTGCCTTGATATAAAAGGCCCATGCCTGTCCAAGAAGTCCAGATGGAGATTCAGAAGTCTAGTAACCAAGGTGGGGGACTCAAATAAAGAGTCACATGTCCAGGGTTAAATCACAAGAACTGTCCAAAGTGAAGCCTTCTTAAACACAATAAGTAACAGGGTATGATGTGGCCAAAGGTTCCTGCAAACTTGTAAACAGCCCAACCCCCTCACAGGTGGTGTTCTAAAACAAGGATCCTCAGACTTGGATCAGTTATGAGAAGTGTAAACACTTCTAACCCGGAGGTACAGTGTTTACAATAACCATAAAAGATCCTCCTCTAATTCACCTCAGTTTCTGAAGGTCATAATAAAGGTCATCCAAACTTAGCAGGCTTCCCAGATAGCCCTAGCACTACAGGAGATCTGTAGCACAGAGTTCTCAAGAAGAAACCCATATCTGAACCGTGTTTCATATTCCCGCACCAGACCGAAATGGAATGGGAAAGACCATGAACCACTCTAGCCTAGGTGTCACTCAGGTCCCAGGTATAGGACCTTAAACTCTCAATGAACCCCACCCACCAAAGCAACAAAACCAGATCCAGCCAACCAACAGTATGACAGTATGATGTATATAAAGCTGTAAAGGAAGCAATAAATAACTGTACATAAATAAAGCAAATATACAAACAAAAATAGTACATAACACCCCAGTAAACACAAATCAAACAAGCGCTAGGAGGAACCCACAAAAAGAACCAGAAGCCCTGGTTACAGTATGAGTTTCCCCAGCAGAGTCGCCAAGCTGTCGCTCCCACCAAATGAGGCTAAGTCAGAAGGGGTACAGACACGAACGGTCGAAGAAAAGAGGGATGTGAGAACACACAGGAATGAACTCACAAGAAAAGAAAAGAGTCGCCAGCTAGGCATTTTTATCCCGAAGGAAAGGTAATGCTGCATAAACCTAGAAAGATACGGATAAGACGGTTGCGAACCAGAGAGACTGAGAAAGGGGGTTGGTTACAACCTGGGAAGGTATTAGCACCCAGATTGTCCGTCGTACTCGACGGGATCCACGCTTAAAAGATTTGTGATTAAAGGGGTAGTGTCAGTGCAATTTGTGTGTGAAGAGCTGGAAAAGGATGTACAGGTGTCAGTGTAAAAAGGATGTGAGGTGTATAGGTGAAGTGTCAGTGTAAGAACAAAAAAAATGAAATGCTCAAGATCATGAGGCTAAAAGAATGATGCTAGAAGGAGGGGGGATATACAGAGACTTTTGTTCGATAACTGTTAAGTTATGCCTACGTATCCTCTCGTGCAATGAGGAAGTCAGAACACCGTAGTTCGACCCAAAGAGACTGAAAGATAAATTGACTTGTGAACTACTTGCTTGTCAATGCTCAAGTGTATGACCTGTCTGGCTCAGGTGCAAACTGTCTTGCATTAGACGGAAGAAGCAAGTTCTCGGTTGTGAGTGAATGAGATGAGAAAAGAATCCCGGAGGAGACGATTATTGTTTGTTTTTGGGTTTTCAGTCTTTTATTGCTTTTGGATTTGTCATAGTTAATGAGCTTAAGCCTAAACCAATGGGTTAGTAAACTCATCACATCCTCCCTCTGATTAGGGGTAATGAGAGTACCTTAAGTGTGAAGTCAGCTTCTCACACTTAATCACCATTTGATGTAGGGTTAAGATCATTAACCTACTTGTGATTATTTAGATGTTTTTGTTGTTTTTGTTGTTTTTGTTTAGTGTTGAGTAATGAGATTAAGCCATAATCAGGGATTAAACAGACTCATTACACCATCCCAATATAAGGATAATAGATGAGAATGTTTAAGCTGAGGAAAACTCCTCAACTTAATCCATGATTAGGGATTAAACCCATGACAAAACAAAGCCTTTATTAAGTGGATATTAGTTAATGATATGGTGAAGAAGTGATTTTTATGATTTGTAAGACAACTTGAGGGGGACTTGTCCATTAACACTAGGGTTAGTCCTTCTTAACCAATTAAGGAAGAATTAGAACCCTAATGCAAGGCCCAAGTTACAAGCTTGATGTCTTGATGATTATTAAGTGAATTGATTAAAGGATTTAAACACATTAAGGGTTTAACACTTAGGATTAAATTTATACACTCCATCCTAATAGAAGGATGCAGGCATAAGCTTAATCACAAAGCCTTAAGGCCTTTAGGGTTTAGTCCCTGATTGTGAGGTGAGAGGAGAAGACTCAATGATGACACAAAGGTAAAACTAAGTGGGGGAACTAATCAAAACCCTAATTATTGTCATGCTTGGTTGTTCCTAAGGTTTGTGAGGTTTACAAGGGAGATCTTCAGAGAAACCACCAGGAAGCAGATGAAAGGAGCAAAGAGAAACAAAGTAACTTGCTTCATTTAAGAAGACAAGTCACTTGAAGAAAGAAAGTAATATGAAGAAGAATGAGCAAGCTCAATCTCAAACACAAGACAAAATGCAGCAATGATGCATAAGAGAGATGAAAAGAGATTGTGAGAAGTGAAGGCAAATTCACTTCTCAAAGTTACTTACCACCTGAAAAGTTAGTGAAAGGAATGAAATGCAATGCAAATGAGATGCAATGACATGATACAATCCAAAACCAGTAGTATGTGTGTGATGTTGAAGATGCTATGGGATGATGCAAACATTAAACAAGGCATGAGAATGATCTTACAAGCCTATGGATGCAAGAGAAGCATGCTTAGAACCATGAACATACATGAAAAGTTATGGAATGCAAATGACATACAATATGGAAAATGAAAGATGCAATGATCAAACATGATTCTAATATGTCCTAAGATGTGTTATGAATCAAATGAATGCATAAAATGTCATGGCAAGTCATGGTATGCAAGCAAATGGAAAATGGATGCAAATGAGAGCCCAAATTAGGGTTTATGATCAATACACAAAACAAAAATCAAAACCAGAAGCAAACATCATGATAAAAATTTGAAAATGCATTCAAAGGAACCCTAAACCTATACAAACTCACTGCCCAAAGGAGAGGATCCAATTCTTAACCTAGTGTAAGTTATGAATTTCCTAAGTTGGCTTGGGTTTTAAGGTACCTTGTCAAGGAAAATGTCAAACAAAAGGGAAATGCAAGATCAATTCATGCCAATTTAACCCTATAAACTACATGCTAAATAAGATGCAATGCAAGAAGAACCATTGTCCAACTCTTAATGACTAGGCAGAAATGAATTTTTGAAGATTGGATCAAAATAATGCCTTGAAATGAAATTAATTCCATGGAAAATTGTCAAAAGACATCAAGATCAAAAAAGAAATTTAGTTTGAGAGTTGGACAATGTTTCTAAATGATTTTAAATGTCTCATGAATTTTTTTGTGATTTTTAAATACTTAAAAGTATTTTTAATTAATTAATTCTCATTAATCAATTAAAAATAAACTTTTAAATGATTTAAAAATAAATTTTAATGCAAAAAATAAAAATAAAAATGTTTTTGGTTTCTGAAAATTATTTGAACCTTTGACAAAAAATTTCAGAATTTTTGAGGATGTTTTACTATTTTTAATAAATTGTACAAATTAAATATGAAACAAATAAAATAAAATGAATTAAAACTGAAAAATGAGAAAGTCAACAGAATCAAGGGCTGAGGTTTGAACTTGGACACGCGCGAATTGACCTGGCGCGCATCTGGACGGCCAGAATTCAAATTTGCTAATTATGATTAGTGCCCTAATCTGAACCCTAAACAAAATTAGGTGACCGGAAAAGTGTTCCGGTCATCTTCTCCGGCGAGACCAAATCACTATCTCTCTCAATACGCATCAAATCCTCACCAAACTCTCCAGAATCAATCTATGAACAACCCTAAGCATAAACCCTAACTCAAACAACATTTATTTTCACTGAATCAAAGGAAACAAGCAAGAACAATTTTACGGGCAAATTTTCAGATCAAGCATACAACCTCAAAACTCAATCATTTTCACAAATAAAAGGTTCAATGGACTCAGGGAAACATGTAGATCATTTTAGAAACAAGAAATGAGAGTTCTGGAAAAATGAATTTCCATGGATACCTGAATCGAAGCTTTGATTTCTGGAACTTTCTGGCTGGTTTCTGGCTTCCAATCAACTCCAATGGACCTCCTGAGAAGCTTTCAATGCTTGTTTGAAGTTTAAAATGGCTGGTTTGAAAGATTGCTGAAGTTCTGCTCAAAGAGGGGCAGAAATCGTATTTTGGTTTCAGAGGGTTTCAGGCTATGGTGATGGGTGGTTTGTGATCAGTGGAACCTCTTGAGATCAATGGTGAAGTTTGTTTATGTGTTTGAAGGCTGTGCTGAGTGTTTCGAATGATAATGCAAGTTGGAGAGATTTTGATAACTATGGCTTGGAGTATGTTTCAGCTTGAAGTGTGTGGTGTGTTATGCTGGCTTTGGTCCATGTATCAAAAGGTGATAGGTCAGAAAGTTGTTGGTGGCCTATGGTGATTGGTATGGGTCTTTGGCCAAAATGTCAAACTTTATGTAAGAGAGGTATGGGCTCATAGCTAGCCAAGGACAAATGGGGTGTCCTGCGCAGCAAAAAGTGTGGAGAGCCTTAGGATCATTTGTGGAGTCAGCAAGCAAGTGGATTAGGGTTTGAGTGAGCTTTTGCAACTTGCTTCATCCTTGGCCCTTTTGAAATTTCTTGTTCCACAAGTCATGAAAATGGGTGATCCTTTGATGCAATCTGACTTTTAGGTCTTGGTTCATGTTTGTATGAAGATTAGAAGTCCATTTGATAGCACAATTTGCCTTGGCAAGTGATTTTGCAACTTTGCCTCTTTGGTGGAAAACTTGAAATTATGTGATTTTTCCCAACTTTGACAAGCCATAGCTTTTGATCCAAAATGAATTAGGTCAAGTTCTTGTACTTTTTGAAAAGGGAATGATCCATTCTACAACTTTCATGACCAAAGTTTTTCCATTTGAAACATTTTTGAATCAAAAAGCAAGGGTTGAAAAAGTTTCCCAAAATGGCAAGTTTCCATTACAAGTCATTTTCCCAAAAAGTCAACTTTGCAAATGGCTTGAAATTCTTCAATTTTGTGAACTTAAAACATATTCTATGATCAAATAAAGGTCATACACAATCAAAATGATGAAGAACACCCTTTGGTTGGGTCATTGGGGGTCTCAGATGCCCTGGTTTTGCACTGACTTGCTCAAAAAGTCAACTCTTGATCAGATGCCTTCCCCATGGAATTTCTTCATGAAAATTGATATGCATGATCCCTATACCATATAGAGACCAATAGAAACAAGAATGACCAAAAAAATTGGAGTTATGGCCTTTGAAACCAAAACCCTAATTCTAGGTCATCTGTGCAGTCAAACCTGGCTCTGCTTCCATGCCATTCTCAGTTCTTGTGATTCTTTGACATTCTTGACTTTGAGGGGATATAATATGATGCTTGAACATACATGGACCCCTTTTAAGTGATTGATGACCTTTGGAGTGGCTCAAGAAGCTCTTGGATTGCTCAGATCACAAACCCTAGATGCAGATGACCTTGAACCAATGCAGTGAATCAAAAATGTGGTATGAGATGCTATGATTGAGTTTATGCATATGAAGAGATCACAAGCCATGGTGTGAATGGGTGAGGGAAAATTTGGGTTGTTTACACCATCGCTTGGTTCTTTCTTTATATATCTTAGCATTCTCATAAGCATCTAACCTTAATTCTTCTAATCCATTAATGTCGAGGATTCGTTTTTCTCCAACGACATTGTAGTTTATATTGAGTATTTTAATTGCCCAATATGCTTTGTGTTCTAGTTCTACCGGGAGATGACAAGCTTTCCCATACACTAGTTTGAAGGGTGTAGTTCCTATGGGTGTCTTGTAGGCTGTCCTATAAGCCCATAAAGCTTCATTAAGTTTAGATGACCAATCTTTCTTAGATATGGCGACAGTCTTTTCTAAAATTTGTTTTATTTCTCTGTTCGAGACTTCGACCTGTCCACTTGTTTGTGGATGATATGGTGTTGCTACACGATGTCTGGCTCCATACTTAGATAGTAATTTGTCAAATATTTTCGAAATGAAATGCGAGCCACCGTCACTAATGACAAGTCTAGGCACACCAAATCTTGGAAAGATTATATTCTTGAAAAGCTTAATTACTACTCGTGTGTCATTTGTAGGAGAAGTTATAGCCTCGATTCATTTTGAAACATAATCGACAGCTACGAGTATATACTTATTACCGAAAGATGATGGGAATGGTCCCATGAAATCTATTCCCCAGACGTCAAAGACTTATACTTCTAATATTCCTCTTTGAGGAATTTCATCTCTTCTTGAAATATTTTCGGTGCGTTGACACCGATCGCAATTTATAACAGCGATGTTGACATCTTTCCATAGATTAGGCCAAAATAGGTCGGCTTGTAAGATTTTTGCACAAGTCTTGGAAGTGCTTGCATGTCCACCATAAGGAGATGAATGACAATGAGCAATGACATCTTCTATTTCTTCTTCGGGAATACACCGACGAAAGATTCCGTCAGGTCCTCTTTTAAACAATAATGGTTCGTCCCAATAGTAATGCTTGAGATTGTGGAAGAATTTCTTTTTCTGCTGATAGGTTAAGTCAGGTGGAAGTGCTCCTGCAGCTAAGTAGTTGACAATGTCAGCGTACCATGGCAGTCCTACAATTGTTTGGATTGTTTCCACGGTTTTTGGTTCATCTATGTCTAACTGAGCTAGGTCGCTTCCTATCTGTGCTATCAGCTGTTCATACGGAAAATCGTCGTTAATTGGCACTTGTTCGGGTTTAATACCTTCTATTCTAGATAAATGGTCCGCTACGACGTTTTCAGTACCTTTCTTATCTTTGATTTCGAGATCAAACTCTTGTAAGAGTAAGATCCATCTCAAGAGTCTTGGTTTAGCATCTTTCTTGGTTAATAGATATTTGATAGCAGTGTGGTCTGTGTAGATGATTATTTTTGCTCCCACTAGGTAGGAACGGAATTTATCAAGCGCAAAGACAACTGCTAACAATTATTTTTCAGTAGTGGCGTAGTTCATCTGAGCAGAATCTAAAGTTCTACTGGCATAGTAGATTGCGTGAAGTTTCTTGTCCTTCCTTTGTCCTCGAACTGCGCCTACAGCATAGTCACTCGCATCGCACATGATTTCGAAAGGTAATCTCCAATCAGGTGGTTGCATGATTGGTGCGGTGATGAGGGCTGTTTTTAGAGTTTCGAATGCTTTAAGACAATCTTTATTGAATATGAACTCAGCGTCTTTCATTAATAAACCGGTAAGAGGTTTAGTGATTTTCGAGAAATCTTTGATGAATCGTCGGTAGAAACCGGCATGTCCTAAAAAACTTCGTATTTCTCGAACGGTCTTAGGGGGTTGAAGATCTTTTATGACTTCTATCTTAGCTTTATCAACTTCAATTCCCTTATCAGATATAACGTGTCCTAGTACGATTCCTTCTCTGACCATAAAGTGGCATTTCTCCCAGTTAAGCATGAGGTTTACTTTTACACATCTTTCTAACACCATTTCTAAATTTGATAGACATCCTTCAAAACTTTGCCCGCATACAGAGAAGTCGTCCATGAACACTTCCATGATGTTATCTATGAAATCTGCGAAGATTGACATCATACATCTTTGAAAGGTTGCAGGAGCGTTACATAATCCAAAGGGCATTCATCTATAAGCGAACGTTCCATAAGGGCATGTGAATGTAGTCTTCTCTTGATCATCTGGGTGGATCGAGATTTGGAAAAATCCTGAGTAACCATCTAGATAACAGAAGTACGAGTGTTTGGCTAATCGCTCTAACATTTGATCTATAAAAGGTAGTGGGAAATGATCTTTTCGAGTGGCTTTGTTTAGTTTTCGATAATCGATGCACACTCTATGTCCAATCACTACTCTTTGTGATATCGATTCGCCTTTAGCGTTTTTCACAACAATGATACCTCTTTTCTTTGGTACTACATATACTGGACTAACCCAATTTCTATCAGAGATTGGATATATTATTCCAGTGTCTAGTAGTTTCTTAACTTCTTCTTTTACTACAGTGCTAAGGATTGGGTTAATTCTTCTTTGAGATTATCTAGAGGTTTTGCAATCTTCTTCTAGCATAATACGATGCATACAGATTGAAGGACATATTCCTTTGAGATCAGATATGTTATATCCTAATGCAGTTGGGTATTTCTTTAAGACATCTAAAAGTTTCTTCGTTTCAATTGTTCCTAAACTGGAATTGATTATAACTGGTCGCGTACATTCAGTGTCTAGGAATTCGTATCTTAGGTTCTTAGGTAAGGTTTTTAATTCTAATGTAGGTTTCTTCTTACTTGGCATGGGATCCGGTGTAAGTGCTAAACTTTCTCTTAGACTATCATCCTGATACGGTTCACGCCAATTGTCATCTTCGAAAATCGGAGGGATTTGAATTTTCATAATTTCAGAATAAGTAGTTTCTTTCATTTCCATCTCTCTTACACACTCGTCAATGACATCCAATAGATAGCATGTGTCCTCTATAGCTGGTGATTGTAAGAATTGTGTTAAAATAAATTCAACTTTCTCTTCACCTACTTCAAAGGTTAGCTTTCCTTTCTTTACGTCTATAATAGCTTCGGCGGTAGCTAAGAATGGTCTTCCTAGTATGATAGGTGTAGTGGAGTCTTCAGAGATGTCCATGATTATAAAATCAGTAGGAATGTAGAATTGACCTATACGTAATGGGACATTTTCTAGTATGCCTACAGGATATTTAATAGAGCAGTCGGCTAGTTGAACAGACATTTTAGTTGGTCTTAGGTCTCCCATGTCTAGCCTTTTGCAAATTGTTAAGGGCATAACACTGATACTGGCTCCTAAATCGCATAGAGCTTTGTCAATGACGAATTTTCCAATTACACAGGGTATAGAGAAACTACCTGGATCTTTTAACTTAGGAGGCATATTGTTTTGAATTATTGCGCTACACTCAGCAGTAAGTGTAACGGTTCCGTTATCCTCTATCTTCTTCTTATTGGATAAGATTTCCTTTAGAAATTTAGCATACGAGGGCATTTGAGTTATAGCTTCTGTAAACGGAATAGTAATATTCAATTGTTTCAGATGTTCAACAAATTTCTTAAACTGGACCATCGTCTTGGAATTGGTTAATCTCTGAGGGTACGGAATTGGTGGTTTATAAGGTGGTGGAGGCACATAAGGCTTTTCTTTCTCCACTGCCTCTTGATTATTATCTTCCTTTTCTTCTGGTTCATTCTCCTTTTCAGTCGGCTTATCTTGCTTTTGGTACATGGCTGGATTGTCAAGTCTTGGATCGGCAGGTCCGTCAAGTTCCTTGCCACTTCTTAGTATCACAGCATTGGCCTGTCCTTTTGGATTAGGTTGGGGTTGTCCAGGGAATACTCCAGCTGGTGCAGCGGTAGGTGCTTGTTGTTGAGCTACTTGTGAAATTTGAGTTTCAAGCATTCTGTTATGTGTAGCTAACGCATCTACCTTGCTAACTAATTGCTTAATCTGCTCACTAGTGTGTATGTTTTGATTTAAAAATTCCTTGTTTGTTTGAGATTGGGTAGCTATGAAGTTCTCCATCATTAACTCAAGGTTTGGTTTTCTAGGAACATTAGGAGCAGTCTTTTGATATCCTGGTGGTGTAGCTGGTGCTTGACCTGGTGCGTATAAAGCATTGTTATTCTTATAAGAGAAGTTCGGATGATTCTTCCAACCTGGGTTGTATGTGTTCGAGTACGGGTTTCCTTGAGCATAATTCACTTGATCTGTGGGAATTCCTGCTAATAGTTGACAATCAGGGACAGCATGTCCTGGAACTCCACATAACTCACAGTTAGGTGTTACCGCAGCCACGGTGGATGTTGGTGTTATGGCCAAGTTGTCGATCTTTTGGTTAAGTTGGTCAAACTTTGCATTGACTTGGTCCATACTACTCACTTCGTACATACCTCCTTTTGTTGGTTTCTCAGTTACGACTCTCTCGCTTCCCCATTGGTAATGATTTTGAGCCATACTCTCGATAAGTGCATAAGCATCAGTATATTCTTTGTCCATTAGTGCGCCACCTGCGGCAGCATCAATCGTCATTCTTGTGTTGTACAAGAGTCCATTATAGAAAGTATGGATGACCATCCATTCTACTAATCCGTGATGTGGACAAAGTCTCAGCATATCTTTGTAGCGTTCCCAAGCTTCAAAAAGTGACTCGTTTTCCTTTTGCTTAAATCCGTTGATTTGAGCTCTTAGCATAGTTGTCTTACTAGGTGGGAAATATCTTGTCAAGAAGACTCTCTTTAGTTCCTCCCACATAGTTACTGAATTCGAGGGTAGAGATTGAAGCCAGGATCTCGCTCTATCTCGAAGTGAGAAAGGAAAAAGGCGTAATCTAATAGCTTTTTGGGTAACTCCATTAGCTTTTACAGTATCTGCGTACTGCACAAATATCGAAAGATGAAGGTTCAGATCCTCGGTAGGATTTCCGGCGAATTGGTTTTGTTGCACGGCTGATATCAGCGAAGGTTTCAATTCGAAATCATTTCGGTTGATAGCTGGCGCAGCAATACTGGAATGCGGCTCAGCTTGTGAAGGACTAGCGTAATACTTTAGTGGATGATTTGGTTCTTCAGCCATTTCTGCGTCCTTCGATGTTCCAACTAGTTTAGGTGGATCAACTTGAAGATCTGGAATGTTGTATTTTCGTTGGTATTCGAATATTCGTCTTCTTAAATGTAAGAAGCGTTCT
The DNA here is from genome assembly GCA_963966055.1 of Lathyrus aphaca. Lineage (NCBI taxonomy): Eukaryota > Viridiplantae > Streptophyta > Magnoliopsida > Fabales > Fabaceae > Lathyrus > Lathyrus aphaca. The sequence continues at coordinate 296,393,971 of OZ014524.1, forward strand.
AATTCTTGGACTGGAGGTTGCAAGTCTTCGCCTTGAGAGCGAGTACTTGGCATACACTCGGTAAATTAGATTATGGAAATTAAGTTGTTACCTTAGTCTAGACAGTGCTACTCTAATAGTGCACTAGTGACTAAATCAAGGTCCCCGGCAACGGCGCCAAAAACTTGATGGGCGCGAAGACGCGATGTGTCTAGCGGTATCTGAACTGCAAGCGCACAACCTATCGAAGTAATATAAAAGATTATCGAACCCACAGGGACTTTGTAATCACTCTAGTGCTAGAAGGTCTGCTAGTTTAGCTAAGGCGGATATTTGTCACGATTATGGTTTTAAAGATTAAAAACGGGAATTAAACTTAGTTTAAGGAAATAATGAGACGGCGGTCGGTATGTAATTATATTAACCTATGCGGGTCAATCTAACCTAAGCTTATAAAGATGGTTCACTTAAATTATCTGTAGAGATTACCAGTTTAAATACCCTCGACTCACACTCTCGTGGTCTTATCTCAGATCTTATTCCTAAAGCCCTATGCCTGCTCTCGCTAGCCCATAAGTGTTTAGAAAGTAATTTTTGAAAACTTAATAAGTCTAATTCATTTTAAAGCGCTCTCGCTGTATTTAAATCAAATGCCTAACTTTAGCTATCCGGTTAAAATCTCACACTCTCGTGGTCTCGACCTAACCTATTTCACTTTTCTTACTCTCGTAACAAAAAGATTAATTTTAATTATAAAAAGCCACAGCCAGAATATAAGTTCTTAATTATTTTTAGCTTAGATTCGATTTAACCGTTTTGGTTTGGTTTATTACATACCGCCTAATTAATTTAGCTACTCATTTTTATTATACCAACAGACAGATGCAGAAATAAATAAATAAATATTAAAGCATACATTATATAATAATAATAATATCTTAACATAAATAAATAAATAAACTTAATATAAATTATAAAATAAAAACCTGGATAATTTAATTCTTAAACTCCTTCTTCCACAAGTTGGCAAGCTCGGAGTTTCGGAATCGGAATCGAAAAACAATTTCTGAAGCTAGAAAGAATTTTAATTGGAATAACAATTTCCTAATGTTGGAAATTGTTATTGAATTGGGTTGGAAATAAAAAACAAGAACAATACAGCAAGAACAAGGCTGGAAAAAATAAAAGGGTTCAAGAAAAAATACGACAGAGCTTCCGCGTAAAAATCAATAATAAACTTTGTGTGTTTTCATTTGCATCTTGGTTATTTATAGAAGAGGAAATTTGCAGTTGAATTGGTAGCAAGCGTGGGCTTCGTTCTGTTTGAGAAGATCCAGCAAAAAAGTAGCGTACTGGGTTCCTTCAGTTGAGGAAAAGCAGGAGTCCTCGAAGACTCGTTGCACGTCTTCATGAATAACTTCAAATAAATTAAATACACTTTCCTTGTCACGTTCGTGACATGGGCGTAACGGTCATGTTTCTTCAAATAAGCGCGTCACGATCGTGATAAGGTTGTGACGATCGTGAGACCTCAAAGTAGCGTGTCACGGTCGTGAGGAAGTTGCGACGACCGTGAGTGCAACAAAAAATGCAGACTTAGCAGAATTGTTCTCTTTGTCTTCTTTTCATGCTAGATTTGGTTCATTTGATCTTTTTCTCATAATTTAGCTCTAGACATGTTATACCTGCAATGTGACATAAAAAACTCGAACAATCGGGAGTTAATAGGATCAATGTGCGATAAAACGGATTAAAAACATAGTAATAATGTGATACGATTTCTCGTTATCAGATACGTTGGATGATACCATAAAAATCATTTTCTCCTCCACTTGTAACACCTTTAACATGTATCCCACAATTAATAGTATTTTTACCACGACTCCATTATTGAGTGTGAAACTTGTACCCATTAACAAAGTATATGTTCCATGATGTTGCCTTCGGGTTAGGACCGAGAGCTAAGGCCTTCAGATATGGCCTAGTCGTTCCATTTCTCTCATCATTCACCTATATATATATATATATATATATATATATATATATATATATATATATATATATATATATATATATATATATATATAACCTTAGAGATTGTTTTTTGTGAGAAATATAAACTTAAAGATTGTCAACCACATAATATAAACTGTGAGAAATATACTAACATAGTCTTTTAGCCATGAAGGAAACTGCTCGTGTATAAGACCGAAATCATCTTCCTCATTGATAAAATGATATTTCATGAACAATCTCACATCGATCATAAAATTGATGAGTGTATTTATAAAAAATGGTTGAGAACAATGAAATTGTCTTACAAAAATGTACTTACTCGAGATACGGTTTAACCTCGTCATAATTGATTAGGACGTGCACATGAGCAGACTTCCATTCCTTATCTATCAACCAATAGGGTCGAGCCTTTCCACTAGGACGACCACATTTACTAAAAACTGAAAGTATTGGTTGGGAATTCTCATGATCTGATCGAGGATCGTTCCTTAAACTTGTACTTGGCAACAAACTAAAGGTCTTGAAATAGTGAGAGAGAAAATGATTAGTTTCACTGTGCAAGTACGCAGTGCATATTGAACCTTCAACCCTGGCTTTATTTTTCACCGAACGCTTGTAGTCTCCCATCAATCTACACATGAAACACTTAAATTTTTTTTCATTTCATTAATCTACAAAAATTGAACATCAATTACCTTTCAAATGGATACATCCAACGATAATGTATAGGACCACCAAGGATTGCTTCAGCAGGTAGGTGAATCGGGAGATGTTCCATCGAGTCAAAGAAACCTGGTGGAAAAATTCTTTCTAGTTTGCATATGATGATGGGAATGTTTTGTTCCAACCTAACAAGGTCTTCCAAATTCAATGTATTACAACATAAGTCTTTAAAAAAACGACTTAACTCAGTTAGCGGCTTCCATATCTCAAGAGGCAATGAACGAAAAGCAATTGGAAGCAAACACTCAATGAATACATGACAGTCATGGCTTTTCATCCCCTTCATCCTACCGTTGGTAGAATCAGCACACCTAGAAAGATTCGAGGAATAACCATCCGACATTTTTAGTTCCTTAATCCATCTACATACTAGTTTTGCCTCTTCTGGTGTCAATGAAAATTTTGCCTTTGGCTTAGCCATCTTTCCGTTAGGTAGAGGGCGCATGTCTAAATCTCCACGTAAACAATTAAGAGGTAAATCCAATATGGCTTTCTCATTGTCCTTTGTTTTTGCAAGATCATTCATGATAGTGTAAAACACATTATCAAATACATTCTTCTCTATGTGCATCACATCAAGGTTGTACCTTAACAAGTTGTCCTTCCAGTATGGAAGATCCCAAAATATACTTCTTTTGTTCCAATTATGTTGTTTCCCATACCCCGGAAATTTGGTGGCCCAGACACTGTCTATGACTTTTGGGAAATCACGAATAGCTTCCTAAACATCTTGGCTGGTCCATATTGGTGGTGGTCGTTTTTCACAATCTTACTTTTTGTAAATCTCTTTTTACTTTTTCTGAAAGGATGATCCATTGGTAAAAACCTACGATGACAATCAAACCAGCAACTTTTTCCACCAAATTGTAAGGTGAAAGAACATGTATTGTCCATGCAATAAGGGCATGCTAATTTACCTTGTGTTCCCCATCTAGACAACATACCATATGCTGGAAAATCATTGATTGTCCATATTAAATTCGCTCTCATAACAAAATTCTGCTTCATAGAGATATCATATGTCACAATGCCATCTTTCCACAACCGCAGTAAATCATCAACCAAAGGTTGCAAGTAGACATCTATTTTAACTTTCGGGTTGTATGGTCCAGGTACAAGACAAGTCAAAAACATGTATGGTTTAGTCATGCACATTTCGGGTAGGAGATTGTATGGTGTGACTATTATTGGCCAACATGAATATGGAGAACTAGAGGCTTGAATGTAAGGGGTAAACCCATCACTACATAAACACAATCTTACATTTCTTGGTTCACTAGCATAATCGGGACAAACTTTATCGAAGTGTTTCCAAGCTTTTCCATCAGATGGGTGACGCAAAACATTTGGATTGCTGGTGTTCTCACGATGCCATCTCATCTGAGTTGCAGATTCCTCTGAAGCATAAAGTCGTTGTAATCTAGGAATGATTGGAAAATAGAACATTCTTTTCACTGCCACATCTTTGTATTTTCCCATTCCACACTTTCTAGGAACATACCTAGCAGCTCCACAAAATCTACACTGAGTTAAGGTGTTATCTTCTTTAAAATATAATAAGCATCCATTCACACAACAATCAATTTTCTCAACTTCCAATCCTAACTTAGACACCAACTTCTTCACTTGGTAATAGTTTCCAGGTAAGCATTCTTTAGTTGGACAAACATCAACGAGCATTTGAGAGAAAAAATCCATGGCCTTTTGAGGAACTTGCCAACTAGACATGGCATCCAACAACTTAACTGAAATAGATAGTCTGGATTCATAAGCTCCCTCATAAATGGGTTGGTTTGCAGAGATTAATTCATCATAAAATCGTTGAGCTTTTTCATTTGGTACCTCACCCTCACTAATCGTTTCGTTTTCCATATTATCATTCACATTTGAGACATTAACAAATGGCCTAAAAACATCAGAGACCATATCATTCATTGCCTCGAATTGTTCTTCGTTACCTAGATTACCCCCACCAGCATTCCCACCACTACTAGAATGATCATCAAGATCCATGTCACACCCCAAATTTTACCCCTAACTTTTCGCACAATGCATTCATTTCATCATTTACATGTGTAGCACCCCAAATTTTCCCTCTTCTTTTTAAGCATCATCATCATATGATAATCACCATAAGCATATCATATCTTTGGCATCTTTGCATGGAAAAGTAAAGCATAACATTCTCATGTTCTAGCATTAGGCATATGATCAATTGTTGGTGGATTTGAGGCATTACAAGCTATAGTAAGAGGCCCATTGGACTCGTCCAAGTCCCGTGAAGAGACTACATGACATTCACAAGTTCAAGATCCTTCACAAAAGCCCAAGAGGTTGGGAGATCATCAGGGAATCCAAACTAGGGCAAGCTCCTACACAATGGTTCCCAAACTAGGGTTTCACTTTCATATGCCTAATGCTAGAACATGAGAATGACTCAACTCCATGAGTTAGAGGAGGGTGTTAAGAACAGCTTGATCCAGATGTTACGTGATTATGTGGAGATCTTTGCTTGGTCCTATGAAGATATGCCAGGGTTGGATACAGACATTGTAGTTCACCGTTTACTGGTAAAAGAAGATTGTCGTCCAAAGAAGCAGAAGGTTCGTCGCATGCGTCCTGAAATGTCAGAAAAGAATAAAGAGGTGATGAAACAGTTTGATGCAGGGTTCTTAGCTGTGACTTCTTATCCTCAATTGGTTGGAAATGTGGCACCAGTACCTAAGAAGGATGGTAAGGTACGTATGTGTGTAGATTACAGGGATTCGAACAAGGCCAGCCCTAAAGATGACTTTCCACTTCCACATATTGATGTTTTGGTAGACAACACTGCTCAGCATAAAGTATTCTCTTTCATGGATGGTTTCTCTGGTTACAATCAAATCAAGATGACACCTGAAGATATGGAGAAGACTACGTTTGTTACACAGTGGGGAACCTTTTGTTATAAAGTGATGCTATTTGGTTTGAAGAACGTCGGGGCAACATATCAGTGTGCTATGGTGGCTTTGTTTCACGATATGATTCATCATGAGATAGAGGTATATGTGGATGATATGATAGCCAGATCTCAGAATGAAGAACAACACCTTGATCATCTGCATAAGTTGTTTGAAAGGTTGAAGAAATACAAGCTGAGATTAAATCCAAACAAGTGTATTTTTGGAGTTAGGTCTGGTAAACTCCTGGGTTTCGTTGTCAGTGGAAAAGGTATTGAAGTGGATCCTGCAAAGGTAAAAGCTATATAAGAGATGTCGGATCCACGTACTAAAAAAGAAGTTAGAGGTTTCTTGGGACGACTGAATTACATTGCAAGGTTTATATCCCAGCTAACTGCTACCTGTGAGCCAATCTTCAAGTTGTTGAAGAAAGATCAGATAATGGAATGGAATGACGAGTGCCAGACAACCTTTGATGAAATCAAGAGATATCTCCTAGAACCTCCAATCTTGATGCCACTAGTTGATGGAAGACCCTTGATTATATACTTAACAGTATTAGACAACTCAATGGGATGTGTGTTGGGGCAGCATGACGAGTCTGGTCGAAAAGAGCAGGCAATATACTACCTTAGCAAAAAGTTTACCGACTGTGAAACAAGATACTCACTGCTCAAGAAAACTTGTTGCGCTTTGGCATGGGCTTCTCGCCGACTAAGACAATATATGTTGACTCATACTACCCTGTTGATTTCAAAGATGGATCCAATCAAGTACATATTCGAGAAACCTGCTCTCTCCGGACGAATAGCGAGATGGCAAATGATTTTAACAGAATATGATATACAATACACTACTCAGAAGGCCATTAAAGGAAGTGTTATAGCTGATCATTTGGCTCATCAGGCAGTGGATGATTATCAGTCAATGAGTTTTGAGTTCCCTGATGAAGACATTATGATTATTACCAAAGAACCTGGACAATATGACGGACCTGAACAAGGATCCCGATGGACTATGGTTTTTGATGGAGCTTCTAATGCGTTTGGTAATGGTATTGGTGTTGTGATCATTTCCCCTGAAGGTTGTCATACCCCAATTACTGCAAGACTTTGTTTCTATTGTACCAACAACATGGTTGAATATGAAGCATGTATCATGGGTATCAAAGCTGCCATTGAGATGAGGATTCAGTTCCTAGACGTATATGGAGATTCAGCCCTGGTAGTTAGTCAGATTAAGGGAGATTGGGATACCAAGCATGAAAATCTCATTCCTTACAGAGAGCATGTGTTTTCCTTGATTCCATATTTTGAGGAGATTAGTTTTGGACATATTCCACGAGGAGAGAATCAGTTAGCAGATGCATTAGCCACCATGGCATCTATGTTTGAGATTAGCTGGGATGATGAAGCTCCCAAGATCACTATTGATAGATTTGAGAAGCATGTATATTGTAATATTGACACTGAAGAAGTAGAGGGGAAGCCTTGGTTCTATGAAGTGAAAAGATATCTTGAAGCTCAGGAGTTCCCTGAAAGGGCATCTGTCAAAGATAAGAAGTTTCTGAGGAGGTTTTCTGCTAAATTCTTCTTGAGTAATGGGATTTTGTACAAGCACAATCATGATTCGACTTTGCTTCGTTGTGTGGATAAGAAGGAAGCAACAGAAATTATGGAAGACATGCATGATGGGATTTTTGGCACTCATTCTAGTGGTCATACCATGGCCAAGAAGATATTGAGAGCAGGTTACTATTGGTCTACCATGGAAGCTGACTGCTATCAACATTCCAAAACATGTCACAAGTGTCAGATTTATGCTGATAAAGTGCATATACCTCCAGCTCCATTGAATGTGTTGACTGCTCCTTGGCCTTTTGCCATGTGGGGCATTGATATGATTGGTGAGATCAAGCCTACTGCTTCTAATGGGCATCGTTTCATCCTGGTTGCTATTGATTACTTTACAAAGTGGGTAGAGGCAGCCTCATTTGCATCTGTTACCAAGAATGTTGTGGCTCGATTCATTAAGAATAATCTCATATGTAGGTATGGCATCCCTGAAAGGATTATCACAGATAATAGCTCTAATCTGAATAACACCATGATTACTGGTCTTTGCATGCAGTTCAAGATTAAGCATCACAACTCTTCTCCGTATCGTCCGAAAATGAATGGGGCAGTAGAAGCTGCTAATAAGAACATTAAGAAGATTCTACAGAAGATGATCGTTACGTACAAGGATTGGCACGAGATGTTACCATTTGCTCTTCATGGTTATCGTACTACAATACGTATTTCAACAGGGGCAACCCCATTCTCCTTAGTCTATGGTATGGAAGCAGTTCTACCCATCGAAGTTCAGATCCCCTCCTTAAGAATCATGAAGGATGCAGGCTTAGATGAAGATGACTGGATACAGACTCGACTTGACCAGATAAATTTGATTGATGAGAAAAGGCTGGCAGCTGTTTGTCACGGTCAGATGTACCAAAAACGGATGATCAAAGCTTTTAATAAGAAAGTTAAGCAAAAGGTATATCATACTGGGGACTTGGTAATCAAACGTATCATATTACCACAGGGTGATGCTAGGGTCAAATGGACTCCTACATATGAAGGACTATTTGTAGTCAAGAGAGTGTTCTCAGGAGGAGCCATGATGCTTACTACTATGGATGGTGAAGATTTCTCACAGCCTATAAACGCAGACATACTTAAAAAATACTACGCATAAAAAGAGACCCGCTAGGTTGACTGGCCTAGGCAAAAATAATGGCATCCCGGCGAACCAAAAGGGTTCGGGCAAAAATTAGGGATATATATATATAAAAAAATGTACACCCGGCAAGTTGAAAACCTGAAAGGGCGGCTTGGGCAAAAAAAGGGTATCCCGGTGGATTGAAAACCTGAAAAGGCAATCCAGGAAAAAGTTAGGGATTAAAGCGTATGATTATGTCTCGTTGGATCACCCATGTAACTCCAACTATTGGTGCTACCTAAATCAAGTGCAAACAGATAAAGATCAATCCAATCGATTCCATCTCAACAGCAGAGGACAAGATACTAGAAGATAAGGGCAATAGTGGAATTGAAACTCAATAGGATTATTTCTCACATGGCTGTTTCTTTGTTTTGTAAAGCTTTTACGACGAATTCCTCTTACTAGGATTTCTGTCTCCTTGTACAAACTTGCCTGTGTATAGGCCACTTTCTAAAATAAATAAAATCTCGTCTTTTAATCCATATTTACTTTTACCATGTTTACCTAAACGAAAACGTCCATTGGTTGTGTTTGAATGTATGTATGCTTTTGAATATGATTGATGTTTACCAGAAATGCATAAAATGCAGTAATAGTATTTACTAAGGACGAACAAAGGTAGGAATTCAACGAAACTTCGCCGGTTCATCCCCACAGAATAATCACAAATCCCCAGCAGAGTAAATCTATCTTTATAGATACTTCGAGTAACATCTCCCCCTTGGATTTATGTCCATCTCTTTTATCCTCAGTCAGGATACTCGGGAACTTATCCCTTCAATAAGAAGCACGACGAACGAAGACGGGAGGTTATAAGTACTATACTATCAAACAAGACGGGAACGAATTCCTCATATTCCTCAGCAACGAACTGGGATTTATTTTCCCCAGCCAGCAGTTGTTATACAGAGATACCCAGACGCCTCGGGCTGCATAATTCATACATACATCATTTACATCATATCATAGCATACGCATCCATGATGCATTTACTTAGGTACATCATGCTATACATGCATACATGTTGCATAAACTAACCTTTTCTTTTCAGGATAGTTGTAGGCAGATAAACACTATCAACAACTCAAAATAGGTCAGAAACGATCTATACAAAGATCTAGTACTGATACTTAATTCAGAGATAATCACTACGAAGATTCATTTCTGATAATCAATGCTCAAGTTGTCCTCAGAAGGGTATATAAATGATCTATACGAAGATCTAGTGCTTAATCCAGGATATTTCCAGAAGAAATAATCGTTACGAAGATTTATTTCTGATGGCCAACTATCTTTGGGATGGTGTGTAAATGATCTATACGAAGACCTAGCATTTAATCCAAAAGATTCTTCCAGAAGAAGTTCAGGGATAATCACCACGAAGATTTAATCCTGATATTCTTTCTATCCCTGGGAGGGTATATAAATGGTCTATACGAAGATCTATTACCTGATTCGGGATATTACCAAAAGAGATAATCATTACGGAGATTTGTTTCTAATGGTCTATGCAACAGTTTATCTAGGGGATGGTACATAAAGGATCTATACGAAGATCTTGTACTTAGCCCAAGATATCACCAAAAGAAGCTCAGAAAAGATCGCCACGAAGATTCGATTCTGATGCTTAAATTAAGGAATGATTCAAAGACGGCCTATACGAAGACCTAGTACTGATATCCAGTGACAACCTATTGATATTATCACCTCATGATATTATGGATGGCATCTGTAAGCCCATCTCCAGTTCTTCTACGGGGCATCTTCAAGCCCACTCAAGTATATACAACCAATCAGCAATGTTACTTTACGCACCAGCGAGTGCAAATTTTTGGGCTTTTGTGTTCAATCCCCTTCAACCTTCCAAGTCACGAATGGCACACATGCCAATCTAACCCCTCGGGTTTCAGAAAATTGAACAGGGGCAGCTGTTGCACCCCAAATTTTGCCCTTACCTAGACAATAAATTATGTACTAAGGTGTCCCAAGAGGTTCACAAGGTTCACAAGGTTCACAAGGTATCTCAAGAGGTTCACAAGGTTCACAATTAGTCAGAATGTTTGACAATTCCTTCAGACAAAGCATTCTCCTAAGCAATGCATCCTAAACTAGGGTTTTGAGTTTTATCAGGCTAAATGGATTTCCAAGGCCTCAAGTGAGCTTCATAACATCTTAAATGTCTTCAAGAATCCCTATGTCATGTTTCAAGGCTTTCCCAAAAGGTTTGCTCAGTCAAATGATCAAATAGGCTAAAATCAGTCAAAGCAGTCAAAAAGTCAAACTGAGGTCAACTGTGGTCAAACCAAAGTAAAACTTCATGATTTTTTGCCAACATCAAGTATATGGAGTAAAATTCATCATTTGATCAAGGGTTTATCATGATTCATCAAGGATATTTCAGATCATCAAGAATCAGGAGTTTCTAAATTAGGGTTTTCACAAGAAAAGTCAACTGAACTTTGACCAGCCATAACTTTCACATGCTTCATCAAGAATTTTCCATCCAAATCTCATTTTGAAGGAAATTAAATTCTCTACAACTTTGTCTCACAAGCCAAGCCCAAAAATGCTTCATTTGGAAGGTATGAGCTAAGACATTATAGGTCATTTCAAAAGTCAACAAAAAGTCAACATCTTCCAAAGGGCATAACTTGAAAATGGTAAAAGATATAGACATGAGACCAAAGAGGTTTGTTAGAGGACTCTTTAAGCTTTCAAAAATGTCCAAGAAAACTTTCATAGCCTTAAAATTGAGGGATTTATGTCTTTGCAAAGTTGGAAAATTTTTGAGAGGTTTATTGAGCAAATGGGGTCTTATAACCAATTCTTTCCACATGGGCTTGCATTTTTATGACCCAATCACTACCATGACATCATGCACGAACTAAAAATCATTTATTCAGATTTTTATTTATTTTATTTATTTTTATTTTTATTTTATACATTAAAAATAATTTTAAATCAAAATAAAATATGAAAGTCTCAATATTTGATATGATTTTCATTCTAGAAATTCTTAAAAGTCAATTAAAGATTATTGGAATCATGTAAAATCAGATTGACCTAATTTAGAAAGGTTTTATAAGATATTTTCAATATTTGAAGGAAGTGAATCTTCATGATCAAGTAATCTCCACAAAGCCCATAAATCCAAAAGCTTTTGACCTAATTCAACTCCCTACATATACACAAACTGATCACAAGTGCAAGGGGGCGAATTTGCAGCCTCCAAAAGTAAGAACAAAGTTTCAATATTCACACAAAAAAGTCATATTCGGTTTTGGACTTAGAGACACTTTCAAGGCAAAGTAAAGGTTGCTTTAGCTTCCTTGAGACTCACTGATCATGTTTCGATCATCCCTAACATCAAAACCATTACATATTGCATAAACCGAATCAATGTTTTGGCACTTTTATGATTTTTTTCGTTTTCTATTATTTGTGCATTATAAATTGTGTTTGATGATTGTTTTATGTTTGTGATGAGCTCAGGAACGTTTCTGGGCAATCTAATTTGAGTTTCGATACAGGATAATGAAGTTGCCATTGTTAGGGTTTAGAGTGGCCGTTTAGGGTTTCTCCATTAAACTAATATAAATGAATTCTAAAGACGTCATTGAATTGGATTTGGTGCGTGGATCATGTTTGTATAACAAATTTGTTGAAATTTTACGTATTGTGAGAGATTCAATTTTGCAGGTTCTTGAAGGAAAGAACTCGTAGGAAATTTCGTAAATATATTCGCAGGAAATATTGCAGGTAATAGGTTGAAGATGAAGCATGTCTGGCGCCAAAATCTGATTCAAAAATTTGTTTTAAAATAAAATGTTTTATTGTTGAATCTATATTGAACGCGCCCCATGTGGCTCAGCTGGTTTGTGTGTTTGCTTGTGAATATAATGGTTCTGGGTTCGATTCCCCCCTAGGCCATTTTGTTTTTTGCGTTTTATTTTGATTTTTGCAGGTTAATAACAAAAGGATTCGTACCCAGCATATAGTCACCAAGACACGCTTGGCCTGGTGGTAACGTTGCTGGTCCAAAGTGAGGAGAGCCTAGGGCCTGGGTTCGAATCCCAGCCCAAGGTATGTTATTTTTCTCAGTTTTTTTCATTTATTTTGTTTTTATTTATATTATATTCATCTAATTAATTTCTTAAATAACAAATTTCTAAAATAAAATGTTTATATTATTTCTTATACAAAAAATTCATATTTTTAAAAATTCAAACTTTATTTTCCAAAAAACAAATTATTTATATTTATTTCATTATATGTTCATATTATTAATATTATATATATTTTGTAAATAAATTGATTATATGTAAATTAATAATTAAAAACCCTAACCCTAATTTTTTCTAACCCTAACCCTAACCCTAATTTTTCTTAACTTTAGAATTTAACTTAATATTTTTATAAATTATAATTAATCATTAATCATTTGTTAAATATGTATATAATTTAGTATTTATTTATTATTATTAAAACCTATTTTCTTTATTAAAAATTTAAAATCTTTTCTAATATTAATTTATTTTTGCTAATCTCTTATTTTTAGTTTTCTAACCTTTTATCTTAATTATTATTATTATTCCTAATTATTGCTTGTTTATTATTATTTATCTTTATTATATTTCTCGATTATATTGTAATTATCCCGAAGCTTTTTAATAGTTTAGGTTTGAATTTTTGCTTTATTTTTGCTATAAATGTATTTACTATGTGGTTAGTAATTCTAGGGCGTGAATAACATACTTGTGATTAAAATTAACTTAGAATAATTAACTTTAAAAGGTAAATATTTGAATATGAACACTCACACATGTAAGTCGATCTTTGATCGCCATCTTGCACTTTCTAAGGTTACCTCTCATGTTGCCTATTTCAAAAGGTCAAGTAAGGTGTCTTAAGCAAAGTCCCTTCACAAATATCATCAAGTCCCTACAGATTTAAAAGATCAAATCCCATTGAGGTTGCCTACGATAAATGATCTTGTCCCTTCGAATAAAAGATGATAAGTCCCTACGAATTGCTAAAGACACCTTGCAGTTGCCTAAGTTCAGATGTCCCTACACATGTCCCTTATACATCCAAGGTAATGACTACCTATTCCTTAATAATAGGGATAATCTTACCATTGAAAGAACATGAGAACAGGAAAGACTTAATCTAGGGTAGGTTTCTCTCAATTACTTGCTCATTTTTCAAAATCACTCCTTACACCTCACTTTTCAAATAATTTTCAAAAACAAGTCTTTGTATACATCCATACGAGGATCATTACAAAGTACTTAGAAAGTTTCTAATCACACACTACACCTTTTCAAAACAATTCAAAGTGAGCTAAGTAACTAAGAGCCCATGGATAACCATGGATATAAAGGGTGCTAACACCTTCCCTTTGTATAACCTACCCCCCGAACTCAAAATCTTTTAAGGTCTTTCCTGTTCTTTTATGTCCTTTCCTTTTGGATAAAATAAAAGTCGGTGGCGACTCTTGCTATCCGCAACATTTATAGAAAGTCAGTTCTCCCACCGTGTTACATTGACCTGCCGAGAGACAGTGGCGTAATGTCCTGTAGAACCAACTTTGGAACATTATTAAAGCCATCACTCAACAAAGCAGCCTGAACGTCTGCACCATAAGCTACAGCCTCGTCAGGGTTAATATTCTTGCACAACTCTTTCCCGTTGAAAAAGTCTTGCAACAGCTTTTGAACTTTAGGAATCCTAGAAGATCCACCAACAAGTACAACTTCATCTATAGTACTCCTATCCATCTTTGCATCCATTAGACAACTTTCAACTGTCTTTATACAATACTCATTAAGAAGATCCATATTCAACTTTCAATTGTCTTTATCTCAACCTCTTTAAGGCTTTTGGTTTTCCACTAATATCCAGTTTGTTCTTTCTCTTGAACTCTTGTGCAATTAAATTTCCAATTAAATCATAGAACCAAACACTAACTCACTTCAACGCTATCTTATTCAAACATAAACCACATTGAATTCAACTCACTTAACTAAACTCAATACTTGTCACCCAAGAACCAGAGGACATAAACCATATTGTACTTCTAGCAAGGACATGTTATATTACTCTTTAATGAAAAAATATCATTATTAGAAATTAAAACACCCTTCACATTGTAAACATCCCAAATTTGCCCTAACCCATTCACACCATGGCTTGTGATCTTCTCATATGCATAAATCCAATTATAGCATCTCATACCACATTTTTGGTTCATTACATTGGTTCAAAGTCATCTGCATCTAGGGTTTGTGATCTGAGCAATCCAAGAGCTTCTTGAGCTACTCCAAAGGTCATCAATCACTTCAAAGAGGTACATGTGTGTTCAAGCATCATATTATATCCTCTCAAAGTCAAGAATGTCAAAGAATCACAAGAACTGAGAATGGTATGGATGCAGAGCCAAGTTTGACTACACAGTTGATCTAAAATTAGGGTTTTGGTTTCAAAGGCCATAACTCCAAATTTTTTGGTCATTATTGTTTCTATTGGTCTCTATATGGTATAGGGAGTATGCATATCAAGTTTCATGAAGAAATTCCATGGGGAAGTCATCTGATCAAGAGTTGGCTTTTCAAGCAAGTCAGTGCAAAATCAGGGCATCTGAAGCCCTCAATGACCCAACCAAAGGGTGTTCTTCATCATTTTGATTGTATATGATCTTTATTTGATCATGGAAGATGTTAGAAGTTCACAAGATTGAAGAATTTCAAGTCTTTTGCAAAGTTGACCTTTTGGGAAAGTTTGACTTTTAATGAAATTGTCATTTTAGGCAACTTTTTCAACCTTTACTTTTTGATTCAAAAAAGCTTCAAATGGAAAAACTTTGGTCATGAAAGTTGTATAATGGATCATTCCCTTTTCAAAAAGTACAAGAACATGACCTAATTCATTTTGGATCAAAAGTTATGGCTTGTCAAAGTTGGCAAAAATCACTAAATTTCAAAGTTTCTACCAAAGAGGCAAAGTTGCAAATTCACTTCTCAAAGCAAATTAAGTCATCAAATGGACCTCTAAACTTCACAACATGATCATACAACATTTAAAAATCAGAATGGGCCAAGGGATCATTCATTTTTGTGGCCTATGGATCAAGATTTTTTCATAAGAAGCAAAAGTGAACCAAGTTGCAAAACTCATCATAGTTTATCATCCACTTGCTGGCTAGCTTGCTGAACCATCCTAGGCCTTTCCCCACATCATGCTGCGCAGGACACACTCCTTGTACTTGGCTAGAAAGTAGCCCATACTTCTCTTACACCAACTTTGACATTTTGGCAAAAGCACCCATACCTATCACAAAAGCACACATCACATCTTCTGACCAATCACAGTTGTCTATACAAGCAAAATGCAAGCCAAACATAACAAGAGGCAAGCCTGAAAGCATCCATAACTCAGCATTCTCATTTTCACCTTCATTTGCAAGAGCCTTCGAAATTCATCACACAGGCCACAAACACACAAACAAACTTCACCAATCAACTCAACACACCTTCCTGATCACAAAGCACCCTTCACCATAGCCTAAAACTCAGAGAATCAAAAACACGATTCCCACCTGCCATTGAACAGAACTCAAGCAAACTCTCAAACCAGCCATTGCAAACTTCAAACAAACCCTACAAGCTTCTTAGGAGGATCATTGGAGTGGATTTGAGCCAAAGAAACAGCCAGAAAGCCCCTGAACAGAAAGCTCCATCTCAGGTAGTCAGCTCAAAACTTTTTTCCAGAAACATGTTTTTAAGTTCTTAATAGCTTCTATGCACTCCCCTGATCATGAATATGTGCTTGTTTTTGAAAATGGTTGGGAAACCAGGATGTATGCGCTGTCTGAAACTTTTGCCCTAAAAAATGTTTGATTCGATTCTCTCTGTTTTTGAATGATAAATGTTGTTTGATTGAGGGGTTTGATTCGTTTTTGAGTGGGGATGATTTCTGGGTAGTTAGATTTTGTTTTGGATGCGTGTAGAGAGAGTTGGAGATTTGAGATGGCCGGAGAAGACGACCGGAACAGTGTTCCGGTCGCCTGAAAGTCATTAGGGCATAATTAATTAGGGCTAATCATAATTAAGCCAGTTTGAATGTCAGCCTTTGGATATGGCGCCAGGTCAATTCGCGCGCGTGCATATTTGAATATGGACCTTTAGATTTGCATACTTTTATTTTTTCAGATTAAATTCAATTTTATTTTACATTTTATTTAATTTGTTTTCTCATTTTATTAAAAATAGCAAAACAATTTCAAAAATTCTGAAAATTTTTATACACACTTTTATTAATTTTCAGAAACCAAAAACATTTTTATTTTTATTTTTTGCATTAAAAAATATTTTTAAATCATTTAAAATTTTATTTTTAATTAATTAATGAGAATTAATTAATTAAAAATACTTTTAGGTATTTAAAAATCACCAAAAAATTCATGAAACCTTTAAAATCATTTAGAAACATTGTCCAATCCACAAACCAAATTTCTTTTTTGATCTTGATGTCTTTTGAGAATTTTTCATGGAATTAAAATCATTTCAAGGCATTATTTTGATCCAAACTTCAAAAAATCATTTCTGCCTAACCATTGAGAGTTGGACTTTGATTCTTTTTGCATTGCATTTTGTTTAGCATTTAGTTTGTGAGATTAAATTGGCATGATTTGATCTTTCATTTTCAATTTATTTGGCATTTTTCTTGTTAAGGTACCCTAAAACCCTAGAAAACTTAGGAAATTCATAACCCTAATTAGGTTAAGAGTTGAAACCTCTCCTTTGGGCAGTGAGTTGGTATAGGTTTAGGGTTCCTTTGAATGCATTTTCAATTTTTTATCTTGATGTTTGCTTCTGATTTTGGTTTTTGTTTGATGCATTGATCATAAACCCTAATTTGAGCTTCCTTTTGCATTCATCTTGCATTTGCTTGCATAACATGACTTGCCATGACATTTTATGCATTCATTTGATTCATTAGACATCTTAAGATATGTTGGAAGCATGTTTGATCATTGCATCATGTATTTGCCATGTTGTATGTCATTTGCATCTCATGACTTTTCATGTGTGTCCATGGTTCTAAACTTGCTCCATTTGCATCCATTTGTTCATGTGATCATCCCCATGCCTTGTTTCATGTTTGAATCATCTCATAGCATCATTATCATCTCATATATGCTTCTGGTTTTGGTTTGCATCATGCCATTTCATTCCATTTTGCATTGCATTGCATTCCTTTCACTAACTTTTCAGGTGGTAAGCAACTTTGAGAAGTGAATTTGCCTTCACTTCTCACAATTTCTTTTCATCTCTTTCATGCATCCTTGCTGCATTATGTCATGTGTTTGAGATTGAGCTTGCTCATTCTTCTTCTTCTCACTTTCTTTCTTCAAGTGACTTGCCTTCTTAAATGAAGCAAGTTACTTTGCTTCTCCTGATCCTTTCATCTGCTTCCTAGTGGTTCCATTGAGGATTTCTCTTGTCAAACCTCACAAACCTTAGGAACAACCAAGCATGACAATGATTAGGGTTTTGATTAGTCTCCCCACTTAGTTTTACCTTTGTGTCTCTTTGAGTCTTCTCTTCTCACCTCATAATCAGGGACTAAACCCTAAAGGCTTTAAGGCTTTGTGATTAAGCTTATGCCTGCATCCTTCTATTAGGATGGAGTGTATAACTTTAATCCTAAGTGTTAAATCCTTAATGTGTTTAAATCCTTTAATCAATTCACTTAATAATCACCAAGACATCAAGCTTGTAACTTGGGCCTTGCATTAGGGTTCTAATTCTTCCTTAACTGGTTAAGAAGGACTAACCCTAGTGTTAATGGACAAGTCCCTCTCAAGTTGTCTTACAAACCCTAAAAATCACTTCATTATCATATCATTAACTAAAATCCATCTAATAAAGGCTTTGTTTTGTCATGAGTTTAATCCCTAATCATGGATTAAGTTGAGGAGCTTTCTTCAGCTTAAACATTCTCATCTATTATCCTTCTATTAGGATGGTGTAATGAGTCTATTTAATCCCTGATTATGGCTTAATCACATTACTTAACACTAAACAAAAACCACAAAAACATCTAATTAATCACAAGTAGGTTAATGATCTTAATCCTACATCAGAGGTGATTAAGTGTGAGAAGCTGACTTCACACTTAAGGTACTCTCATTTCCCCTAACCAGAGGGAAGATGTGATGAGTTTACTAACCCATTGGTTTAGGCTTAAGCTCATTAACTTGTGACAAACTTTCAAAAGCAATAAAAGACTGAAAACTCAAAAACAAACAATAATCATCTCCTCCGGGATTCTTTTCTCACCTCCTTCACTCACAAACGAGAACTTGCTTCTTCCGTCTAATGCAAGACAGTTTGCACCTGAGCCAGACAGGTCTTACACTTGAGTATAGACAAGTAAGCAGTTCACAAGTCAATCCATCTTTCAGTCTCTTTGGGTCGAACTACGGTGTTCTGACTTCCTCATTGCACGAGAGGATACGTAGGCATAACTTAACAGTTATCGAACAAAAGTCTCTGTATATTCCCCCTCCTTCCAGCAATTATTCTCTTAGCCTCATTATCTTGAGCATACTCTCATCCTTACACTGACACCGTATATATTACACTTCACTTCTCCTACACTGACACCCGTACATCCTTTTCCAGCTCTTTTATACACAGATTGCACTGACACTACCCCTTTAAAACACAAATCTTTTAAGTGTGGATCCCGTCGAGTACGACGGACAATCTGGGTGCTAATACCTTCCCAGGTTGTAACCAACCCCCTTTCTCAGTCTCTCTGGTTCGCAACCGTCTTATCCATCTTTTCTAGGTCTATGCATCATTACCTTTCCTTCGGGATAAAAATGCCTAGCTGGCAACTCTATTCATTCCCCGTGAGTTCACTCCTGTGTGTTCTCGCACCCTCCTTTCGCCGACCGTTCGCGTCTGTACCCCATTTGACCCGGCTTCATCTGGTGGGAGCGACAGCTTGGCGACTCTGTTGGGGACCTTATACTGTAACCAGGGCTTCTGGTTCTTTTTGTGGGTTCCTCCTAGCGCTTGATTGATTTGTGTTTACTGGGGTGTTATGTGCTATTTTTGTTTATATATTTCATTTATTGCTTTATGTACAGTTTGTTTTACTGCTTTCTTTATAGCTTTACATATATCATACTGTCATACTGTGCTGGCTGGATCTGTTTTATTGCTTTGGTGGGTGAGTGTTCTATCGAGAGTTGAGGTCCTACACCTGGGACCTGAGTGACACCTAGGCTAGAGTGGTTCATGTTCTTTCCCATTCCATTTCGGTCTGGTGCGGGAATGTGAAACACGGTTCAGATATGGGTTTCTTCTTGAGAACTCCGTGCTACAGATTTCCTGTAGTGCTAGGGCTATCTGGGAAGCCTGCTAAGTCTGGATGACCTTCAGTATTGACCTTCAGAAACTGAGGTGAATTAGAGGAGGATCTTTTATGGTTATTGTAAACATTGTACCTCCGGGTTGGAAGTGTTTACACTTCTCATAACTGATCCAAGTCTGAGGATCCTTGTTTTAGAACACTACCTGTGAGGGGGTTGGGCTGTTTACAGGTTTGCAGGTACCCTTGACCTCAGCATACCCTGTCACTTTGTTTTGATTAAAAGTACTCCATTTTGGAACAGTTCTTGTGATTTTTAACCCTGGACATGTGACTCTTTATTTGAGTCCCCCACCTTAGTTACTGGACTTATGAACCTCCATCTGGATTTCTTGAACATACCTGGACTTATATCAGAGCACTTGATCAGATCCAGCTCAGTCACAAACCCTTGCATATCATTTGCATACATCATCATTGCATCATTTTAACATTTGCTTATTTGTTTTTCAGGGTATCCATACTTTATTTTGGCTTGGTTTTGACCCCATCATCAGCATAGACCTATCCTCATCAGTATCTACTTCAGCTATCAGCTACCTGCTTCAGTCACCAGCCCATCATCATTATCATTCTCCATCATCAGCACCTGTCTCAACTCTTCTTCAACAACATGGCACCTAAGAAGAGTAATATCTCCTACCATTTCTTTGAGCCTGAGTTGGCTAACATCAGGAAGGTTCAGACCCTGATTACTCCAGACCATATACCACTATTCAGAGAACACTATGGAGGCATACTTGATGTGGTTATGGATTTGGACCCTTCACAGAGGAGCTTGATTCATACTTGCCTGCAGTTCTATGACCCCCCTCTGAGGTGCTTCACCTTTCAGGATTTTCAGTTGGGACCTTTATTAGAGGAGTATTCATCATTGGTTTGTGTACCTATCAGGGGTGGAGTCCCCTTCAACCCTGAGATGGCTTTTCCCAGTAATGAAGAGATAGCAAAGGCATTACATCTGGAACCAGTTCTGATTGGGCAGAATATGACTACCAAGGCTGGAATCTCTGGTCTACATTTGGATTTCTTGACTTCCCAGGCCACCCTGAAGGCCTCCTCAGGAGAATGGAAGGCAGTCTGTGCTTTATTGGCCCTTAGCATATATGGAGTCATTTTATTTGCAGATGAGCCTAAGTTTGTTAGCAAGAATGAAATCCATCTTTTTATCCTGAAGAACCTAGTGCCCACCTTACTGGGAGATTTCTACTACTCTGTCCACCAAAGGAATGAAAAGCAGAGAGGAAGATTGGTGAGGTGATGTGCTCCCCTGTTCCATACTTGGTTGCTCAGACACTTGCCCAAGACTGATGCATTTTTGAACCCTCACCAGCAGAGGAATTGGGCTAGAAGACTCACTGCTTTAACTTCAGCTGATATTAGGTGGTGCACTCAAAGCACAAAAGGCAGGGACATCATTACCAGTTGTGGACAGTTTCCCAATGTACCCCTGATAGGAGTAAAGGGTTGCATCAATTACAACCCTCTGCTATTCAAAAGACAATTGGGCTATGCATTGGTCCATACTCCTAAGGCACAAGACTTGGCTGAGACTCTTTACTGTGAGATTAAGCGTAATCTGGCTATTGTCAGGCAAGCATCCTGGGCTTGGGACAATGTCCAGACTAAAGGGGTAACCATTCTGGGAAGATGCAACAATGTGGCCTCAGCACAGTACTATGAGTGGTCCCATGCCAGGGCTCAATTTTCTGGGATGCCCTTCACCATGGAAGATATCCCTGGGCCATCCACAGCACCACCTCCTGCCACTGTCAGCCTAGAGGAGTTTGAGAAACTGAAAGAGAGAAATGAGAATCTGACTCAGGCTTTACAGAAGACCCTCTGGGAGAGGAGTGATGGTCGCTTGGACATTGAAAGGTTAGAAAAGCTAAAGGTGGAGCATCTAGCCAGGATTGAGAAGTCAGAAGACTACATTAAGAAGTCAAGGGCTGGAGAGCAGATCTTGAAGAATGCCTGCAAGGAGGCTCAGTTCTAGAAGGCCAGGACTGATTTGTATCTGAAAGAGAGTCAAGCCAGGTGGGTCAGGATCACCGAAGCTCGTACTCTGGAAGATAGAAGGACTCAGGACAAGATTGAGCAGTTGGAGGCTAGTGCAAAGGAGCAACAGGAAGCCCTGCTAGCAGCCCAGAGAGAGATCTCAGAGTTAAAGATTAGAGCTGGTGTGAAGAGGTCAAAGGACCAGCGTCAACACAAGAAGCTAACTGCAGCTGTTACTACCAGGAATCTCCTCATCAGGAATCTCACAGAGTGTCCAGCTGATCCTGTGACTGAATCACTTCTCAAGGAAGTTCAGGAGGATGAGTTTGGTCTTGGTGTCTGACTTTTGCGTGTTGTTGTTTTCATTTCATTGTACTTTTTCTTTTTGTGTTGTATTTTGACCCCTCAGAGGGCATGTATTGTAAAAAGAAACAAATTATGTATCATTTACTTTTTGTAATATATGTGTTGGTTTGTTTTATCTGAATTCTTCAAGCAACATCACAAGCATCTTCCTCAAGGGTCTGGAAAGGTCAAAACCAAGTGCTAAGCCGGATACCTTGGAAACAAATAAGCATACTGCATTGCATGCTAACCTTTGTTTGTTTTGTAGGTTTGTTTTGTTTTTGTTACTAACTCTGTTGTGATCTCAGGAACTATTGCTCGACGTCGGGTGTTCCCACTCAACCGTCCACACAGATATCCCACCCGCAACAATCTTCCGGGTATACAGATGGACCAGGTACAACAGGACCTTACAGAGGTCAGGAACCAAATGGCCAACGAGAGGTTGAAAATGAGGAATCAGATGACACAATTTATGGAGGTGATGAGTGGATTGGCACAGAGCCAAGAGAGATTAAGAGCCTTGGTAGAGAGGCAGACTCAGGAAGATCCCCATCTAGGGACTGGTGGGACAAGCAACAATGAGAGGGTTCAGCCTCATATCAACCCACCTGTATTTGGACCCCACCTTCATCCAGAGATCAACATCCCTGCTAATGCACAAGGGAATGCTACTACAGGCAGAGTGCTGCAAGAAGACCCCCAGGAAGATCAGTTCACAGTGATGGGAGCTGGGGATGAGGCCTATGATAGAAGGCTGGATGAGATTGCTGAAAAATTAAGATCCTTGGAGTCCCAAAACTCCTTGGGTTTTGATGTTATGGACATGGGCTTAGTGGACGGGGTCAGGATTCCCCACAAATTTAAACCACCGTGCTTTGAGAGGTACAACGGGACTTCCTGCCCACGGACCCACTTGCAATCCTTTCTGGGGAGGTTGAAGGCATATACCATGGATGAAAAGCTATGGATGTTTTATTTTGAGGATAGCTTAACAGGAGCCTCAAGGGAATGGTACTCTCATTTGACCAGAGCAACCATCAGGTGTTGGAAGGACTTGGCTGAGGCCTTCATTAGACAATACCAGTATAATCTGGATATGGCACCCAACAGGACCCTCTTGATGGGAATGTCACAGTCATTCAGGGAAAGCTTTCGGGAGTACGCCCAGAGGTGGAGACAGCTTGCTGCTGCTGTCCAGCCACCCATGTCAGAGAGGGAGATGGCTGATATGTTTATGAACACCCTCCAAGGGACATACATCGATAGGCTAGCTGCCTTTTCTTCTACCAGCTTTGCAGATGTCGTTATAGCTGGAGAAAGAATTGAAAGCCTATTAAAAATGGGCAAAATTTCTGACAACGGTGCTAGCTCATCCAGCAACACAAGGAAGCCTTTTGTGGGCCCAAGAAGAACTGGTGAGACCAATGCTATCCATGCCAGCAGAGGCAGACCCCAATATGTTCATAGGTCTGTGGCAGCAGTCACCATTCCCGCTCCAATTCATCCACAACCAGCTTATCAACCACAACAACAAAATTATCAACAACAAACTCAGTATCCTCCTCAGAGAAACTACAACAACACCAACAACAACAATCAGCAAAGACCATTTCAATAGAGACCGTCTCAGGCCAATAGAGTGATCGATCCGATCCCTATGCCCTATGCCACATTATTGCCACAACTCCTAAAACTCAACCTGGTTGAGCTAAGGACATTGGCACCTCCAGATCCTGCCAGTTTACCCAGAAATTATGACGCCAGCGCCAGATGTGCTTTTCATTCGAATGCACCTGGCCATAGTACAGAGAAGTGCAGAGCTTTGCACATGAAGGTACAAGACCTGGTAGACTCTAAGGCTCTAAACTTTGCACCACCACCAAATGTTAACAAGAACCCTATGCCAAACCATGGTGGCCCCAGAATCAATGCTATTGAAGAAGACAAGTCGTCTTACTTGATAACCAGTGTGGGTCAGATTCGGACACCCTTGGTAGAGATTAAAGCTCAACTCCTTGAATGTCAAATGTTCCCGGGATGTGAGCTAGGGTGTGCTTATTGCAACATTTCAGTGAATGGTTGTGATAACTTGAGAGATGGCATAGATGGTCTCATCCATAGTGGCCTGCTTCAAATCACAACATCAATACCTACCAATCCAGCAATCTCCTTAAAAACAGTTCCCGAGTCTTCTACAACTGCAACAACCATTGTTCCAAATAACTCTTCAATCTCATCAACGAATGTTTCATCTGTTGCTTCAACGGACCAAATATCAGCAAACATCCCTTCTACAACTTCAGCACCCCTTCATTCAGAATCTCCTACAACAACAACACCCATTCAGTCAACAATGTCTCCTACAACATCAACAGCAAACAATGAAAGTGTCTCAACAGTTACAATTTATTATGACCCAGAAAATGATTTTGCCTACAACTCACAAAATGCCACTCCTATCAGAGCACCGGTTACAATATACTATGATCCACAGACTATCATGGTCCCTTCTGCAGCTGCAATCAGTCCAGTCACTATGACAGTGCCTGGGCCAGTACCTTATGAAAGCAGTAATGCCATCCCTTGGCATTACGGCTCTGATCTATACTGCGAAGGACAGAAAATCACTCTTGAATCATCAACTTCTTCACCACAAATAGACAATGTGGGGGGAGGCGGAGGCTTCACTCGAAGCGGACGTCTCTTTGCCCCGCAAATTCAAAGACCCAGTGCCGAAGCAGAAGTTGCTGCCAAGGCAAAAGGGAAGAGCATGGTGCAAGAAGAGCAAATTGTTAAAGAAGCTTTGAAAACACCTTTTGATCAAGAGGTTGATGAATTCATGAGAATCATCAAGAAAAGTGATTACAAGATAGTGGACCAGCTTCACCAGACGCCTTCCAAGATCTCCATTTTATCACTGCTAATGTGCTCCGAGGCTCACCGGAACGCACTACTAAAAGTCTTGCACGCAGCTTATGTGCCAGAAGAGATCACAGTCAATCAGTTGGAAGCTGTGGTTGGGAATGTTAATGCTAGTAATGGACTAGGATTTACCAACACTGATTTTACTACAGAAGGCCGCAATCATAACAAGGCTTTGCACATTACCATGGAGTGTAAGGGTGCAGTTCTTTCCCATGTGCTGGTAGACACAGGATCATCCCTCAATGTCTTACCTAAAAAAGCCCTTGTGAAGCTAGAGTATGAAGGATTGGCATTACGTCCCAGTAACTTGGTAGTGAGAGCCTTTGACGGTTCTAAGAGATCAGTTCTGGGAGAAATTGAGCTGCCTATAACGATGGGCCCACAAACTTTCAAAACGACCTTCTACGTGATGGACATTCAGCCTGCCTACAGCTGTTTGTTGGGTAGACCATGGATTCATGCCGCTAGCGCAGTTACGTCTACCCTTCACCAGAAGTTAAAATTCGAGTGGGAGGGCCAAGTCGTTACTATTTGTGGAGAGGAAGATATTTTTGTTAGCCATCTGGCTACATACAAATACATTGAGATGGATGGGGAGATCCATGAAACGATGAGTCAAGGGTTCGAGGCCTTGAACATAAATGAAACATCTGCTGTACCTGGAACCTCAATGACATCTTATCAACAAGCCCGGAAGGTTGTTGAAGAAGGGACTGCCCAAGGTTGGGGAAAGCTGTTGCCTGTGGAGAAGAAAGAGGATAGATTTGGGTTGGGTTACAAACCAACTCAACAAGATCAAGCAGAGGCTATTGAGAAGCCCAACTTTGTTAGTGGGGGGATGCTCACCCCTGATGCTGTCAACAATTTGGAAGACGAGGATGAAAGCGACCGCAACCTGGAAAGTTGGATCCGTCCAAAGATCCCGGGGAGCAGTATCTCAAACTGGTCTTCCCAGGAAATTATAAGAGTTACTCCTGCAGAGTAATTATTATTTCCTGTATATTTTAAGCATGCATCAAGTCTTGCATCTTGCCCAAGATGACAAGACTCATTTTGTAATCGGGCCATCTGTAATTTTTGTGCAACAAGATTAATCAATGAAATATCAGACATCTTTTGCAAATGAGTCTTTTCCATTTCCGCTCACTGTTTTTCCATTTTTCTTTTTGTACAAAAAAATAAATGGCAATGTTTTCAAAATGACAACTTTATTTCACTTTTCTAAACAAGATTAAAATCAATCACTAAAATGAACAAACTGAACCCTTGCAGAGAGTGCCTTCCAGACTGCACCGACAACAGCACGGCTATGACTTCGTATGACTTTGACAATCCAATCAATCAAGCTGATGAAAGGGTTGAAGAAGATTATGAGCTTCCTGAAGAGCTAGCCAGATTGTTGAGACAAGAGGAAAGGGTTATTACTCCTCATCAGGAAGAGGTAGAGACGATTAATCTTGGTACAGATGAAGACGTGAAAGAAGTTAAAATCGGGGCCTGCTTACAAGACTCAGTGAAGAGACAACTGATTGACCTACTTCAAGAGTATGTGGACGTGTTTGCTTGGTCTTACCAGGATATGCCAGGGTTGGACACCGATATTGTTATGCACAAGCTGCCTTTAAGAGAAGACTGCCCACCAGTTAAACAGAAATTGCGCCGCACTCGCCCAGACATGGCAATGAAAATCAAAGAAGAGGTACAAAATCAGTGGGACGCCGGGTTCCTTGCTGTAACTAGCTATCCGCCGTGGGTTGCTAATATAGTGCCTGTGCCTAAGAAAGACGGCAAAGTGAGAATGTGTGTTGACTACCGGGATCTGAACAGAGCCAGCCCGAAAGATGACTTCCCTTTACCTCACATTGATGTATTGGTTGATAATACGACTCAATTCTCGGTATTATCCTTCATGGACGGATTTTCAGGATACAACCAGATTAAAATGTCACCTGAAGACATGGAGAAGACAACCTTCATCACACCCTGGGGGACGTTCTGTTACAAGGTGATGCCATTCGGACTGAAGAATGCTGGTGCAACGTATCAACGGGCTATGGTAACATTATTCCACGATATGATCCATAAAGAAATCGAATGCTATGTGGATGACATGATTGCCAAGTCCCTCACTGAAGAAGACCACCTGGTAAATCTGCTAAAGCTATTCAAGCGTCTGAGGAAGTACCAACTGAAGTTGAACCCCAACAAGTGCACATTCGGGGTGCGATCTGGTAAGCTGCTGGGATTTATTGTGAGCGAGAAAGGGATTGAAGTTGACCCTGATAAAGTCAAAGCCATTCAAGAAATGCCTGCACCAAAATCAGAAAAAGAAGTTCGAGGGTTCTTAGGTCGATTGAACTACATTTCGCGGTTCATATCTCACCTTACGGCAACCTGTGAACCCTTGTTCAAACTGCTAAGAAAAGAACAAACGGTCAGGTGGAATGAAGATTGCCAGAAGGCTTTTGACAAGATCAAGGAGTACTTACAAGAACCTCCAATCCTTATGCCTCCAGTTGAAGGAAGACCTCTAATCATGTACTTGACAGTATTAGAAGAGTCAATGGGGTGCGTGCTGGGCCAGCATGACGAGTCTGGTCGAAAAGAGTATGCAATATACTACCTAAGCAAAAAGTTTACCGACTGTGAACAACATTATTCACTGCTCGAGAAAACTTGCTGTGCTTTAGCGTGGGCTGCTCGCCGACTGAGACAGTATATGTTGACCCATACCACTTTATTGATCTCAAAAATGGACCCAGTTAAGTACATATTTGAGAAGCCAGCACTTACCGGACGGGTTGCAAGATGGCAAATGATCCTCACAGAATATGATATTCAATACACATCTCAGAAAGCCATCAAAGGCAGTGTATTGTCTGATTATCTTGCTGAGCAACCCATCGATGATTACCAGCCTATGAGATTTGACTTCCCTGATGAAGACATCATGTTCATAAGAGCCAAAGATCATGAAGAGCCTATTCACACTGAAGGGCCTGACCCGGAAGAAGAATGGACTATGATGTTTGATGGGGCTGTTATTATGAATGGTCGTGGTGTTGGTGCAGTACTCATTACACCTAAGGGGGTTCACATGCCTTTCTCGGCAAAGCTCACTTTTAACTGCACTAACAACGAAGCTGAATACGAAGCTTGTATTATGGGCCTTGAGGAAGCCATTGACCTCAGGATCAAGACTTTGACTGTATTCGGAGATTCAGCTCTGGTAATTAATCAAACCAACGGCAAATGGTACACCCACCAAGATCATCTGATACCTTACAGGGATTATACAAGGAGGTTATTGACTTTCTTCACAACAGTCAAGCTTGAGTATATCCCTCGGGACGAGAATCAGTTTGCAGATGCTCTGGCTACCATTTCATCCATGATCAAAGTTCAAGTTGCCAACTTTGTGCCTCGGATTTCAGTGTCCAGACTTGACAGACCAGCATATGTATTTGCAGCAGACATTGTCAAAGATGATAAGCCTTGGTTACATGACATTAAGTGCTTCTTGGAGGATCAAACATACCCACTTGGGGCATCTTCCAATGATAAGAAAACTTTGA
The DNA here is from genome assembly GCA_963966055.1 of Lathyrus aphaca. Lineage (NCBI taxonomy): Eukaryota > Viridiplantae > Streptophyta > Magnoliopsida > Fabales > Fabaceae > Lathyrus > Lathyrus aphaca. Next base: position 296,422,685 of record OZ014524.1, read on the forward strand.
GAAGGCTTGCTGGTAGTTTCTTTCTGAACACTGACGGTTCCCTGTACAAGAGAAACTTTGATATGGTACTCCTCAGATGCGTTGATAGAACAGAAGCAGACTTGTTGATGCACAAGGTGCACGAAGGATCCTTTGGTACCCATGCGGGAGGACATGCAATGGCCAAGAAGTTGCTAAGATCAGGTTATTACTGGATCACAATGGATGCCGACTGTTGTGCCTACGCCAGAAAATGCCATAAATGCCAGATTTATGCGGATAAGGTGCATGTGCCTCCCAATCCTTTGAATGTGATGTCTTCACCCTGGCCCTTTGCTATGTGGGGCATTGACATGATTGGTAAGATTGAACCGACTGCTTCAAATGGCCACAGATTCATCTTGGTTGCCATTGACTATTTCACCAAGTGGGTTGAAGCAGCTTCCTATGCAAATGTTACCAGGCAAGTGGTAGCCAGATTTCTGAAGAGAGATATCATCTGTCGATACGGAGTTCCCGAGCGAATCATTACTGATAATGGTTCCAACTTAAACAATAAAATGATGGCAGAGCTATGCCGGGACTTCAAGATCCAACACCACAATTCTTCTCCTTACAGGCCAAAGATGAATGGCGCTGTCGAGGCAGCTAATAAGAATATCAAGAAGATTGTGCAGAAGATGGTAGTCACCTACAAAGACTGGCATGAAATGCTACCGTTTGCTTTGCATGGGTACCACACATCAATCAGAACATCCACTGGGGCAACACCATATCAGCTTGTGTATGGTATGGAGGCAGTCCTACCTGTTGAAGTTGAATTACCCTCCCTACGGGTATTGATGGATGTTAAGCTGAACGAAGCATAATGGGTCCGATCCCGATACGAACAACTGAGTCTGATTGAAGAGAAGAGATTGGCTGCAATCTGTCATGGGCAGCTGTATCAGAAAAGAATGAAGAAGGCCTTCGATCAGAAAGTTAGGCACCGAGAGTACCAAGTAGGGGATCTTGTGCTGAAAAGAATCCTCCCTCCGCATACAGACCACAGGGGCAAGTGGACTCCGAACTATGAAGGACCATTTGTAGTAAAGAAAGTTTTCTCCGGTGGAGCACTCATGCTCAGTACCATGGATGGTGAAGATTTCCCGTCCCCTGTGAATTCAGATGCAGTTAAAAAATACTTCGCATAAAATGACCCGTTGGACATAAAAACAGAATGTAAGTCCAGGCAAAAATAGGGCATCCCGGCGAGTCAAAAACAGAATAAAAGACTCGGGCAAAAGTAAGGGAAAATAAACAAAAAAATGTACACCCGCTGAGTTGAAAAGCCGCATAGGACAACTCAGGCAAAAATGGGTATCCCGATGGATTGAAAACCCGAAAGGGCGATCCATGCAAAATAAGGGAATAAGCGAACAACTGCATTCTGAATTCGTCTGTATCACCTACAATTTGGTAGGCCTCGAAAGGATCAAGCTTCTGTCAGAATCAGCCTTCTTCAGAAAGCAAGACGAGAAGAATGTCAAATGTCATACGAGTCATAGCAGAAGGGAAGCTTCTTAAAGCGTCGTCAACATTGCCAGCATTTTGTTTCTCAATTTGTAACAATCTCCTCATTTCAGGGGATATGTTTCTTTGATGTATCTTGCCAATTCAGTGCGCATGAATTAATAAAAGCAGATCTTCAGTCATGTTTTGTCTTGAACATCTTATTTGCAAAAATGTCTGATGTCTTAAAATACTGATTGCATGAATACAGATGATTTTCTTCTAAAAATATATGCTTGCAGGGAATATATTTACTCTCGAGAGTGTCTAACTCCTATGATGGAATCCGGTAAAGGATACCTCGGGATTACTTGTGCGTCTCTCTATCTTTGCAGGATTGCAGGTATTCAAAACGCAACTTGGGGCATGAAAGCTTCACCCCAGCAAGCCGACAAATCAACATTCAGTCTTAGCACCCAAAGTGTTTTCTCCCCAGCTGAGTTTCCACTTGCTATTTCTCCCCAGCTAAGGTGCCAACCATTCTTCCCCCTCAGCTAAGTACAAAAGCCAGGGAACCATCTCCCCACAGAACTTCAGCCTCTATCCAGAAGAGCAGCGCACGAAGGGATCACAACAGAGTGAAGAAAGCTTCTCCAAACCCCAGCTGGGTCTCTCATTTGCTGGAATAGGTCTATCATTGACCCGTTTCCCCAAACAGATATCATCTCATCGGATCTACCAGTGATCTCATCCCTAGCTGGGATGTCCATTTCAAACAGATCGACCAGAGATCTTCGCAGCAACGGGATCCGAATCCCGAATTGGTATCTTTGCATAATCATAGCATTCGCATCATATTCACCCATAAAGCGTAGCATTTCGTCCAATACGGAGCATTACGGCAAAAATCCAACATATTTCATAATCATAAGCCATGTTCTGAATCAAACACTTGTGAATATTGACAATCCATCAATATACAGAATACCCCCCAGATTCCCCAGCAAACACAGTTGCCTTACATTCCCAAACACCAGTACATACTCTTTGTGGCACCCGTCCGTGTCATATCCCCAGCATAAAGCCAAAGACATCCCCTTTGCGCTCATAGATATATATATACATTTCCTTGACATCCGTCCATGTCATTTTCCCCAGCACAGTAATGTAAACACTTTATATATCAGATACTTGTTTATACCATACTCTTTTCTTTTGACACTCGTCCGTGTCACTCTCTCCAACAGTTAAATACTCATCTATACACCACTCATACTTAATCTACTCATACAGATACTCGTCCGTATCTTGTATATATCACTTATATCCCCGCATATTCAGCACTAGTCCATGTTCTTTGTTAACCAATTGGTACTCGTCCGTACCATCATCTCAGAACATGCGTCAAGCGTTTGTTTCTACCTGATACTCGTCCATATCATAGTATTAAGGATGCTCGTCCGCATCTTTAATCCATACACCGTGTCAAACACCTTTGTCTTCTTGAATGTAGACACTCGTCTGTGTCTACTATTCCCCAGAAGAGTCCTCTCAGATTCAACACTCGTCCGTGTTCCTTGTTAACCAGTTGATACTCGTCCGTATCATCATCTTTGAACACGTGTTAGTATTTGTTTCTACCCGATACTCGTCCGTATCATAGTCTTAAGGATGCTCGTCCGCATCTTTAATCTATACACAACGTCAAAACACTTATACCTTTATTTCTTGGATGTAAACACTCGTCCGTGTTTACTATTCCCCAGTAGATCGCCAACAAAGCATTTTCTTTTTATCTGACATTCGTCCTATGTCATGATAAACCCTGAGAGCAGCCGTCCCCTGCTAGGTGGTCGTCCTCCACCTCTTGATGATCGTCCTTCATCATGCTCATCCGATGGCTGTCCCCATCGTTGATTTTCTATCCGACATTCGTCCTATGTCGTGATTTTTAGCAGCCGTCCCCTGCTAGGTGGTCGTCCTCCACCTTTTGATGATCGTCCTTCATCATTTTATCCAATGGCCGTCCCCATTGTTGATTTTGGTTATCTGGCATTCGTCCTATGTCATGATAAACCTCGAGAGCAGCCGTCCCCTGCTAGGTGGTCGTCCTCCACCTCTTGATGATCGTCCTTCATCATGCTCATCCGATGGCCGTCCCCATCGTTGACCTTCTATCCGACATTCGTCCTATGTCGTGATTTTCAGCAGTCGTCCCCTGCTAGGTGGTCGTCCTCCACCTTAGATGACCGTCCCTCATCTTATCCCCAACAGAGCAGCCGTCCCCTGCTAGGTGATCGTCCTTCACCTTTGATGACCGTACCTCATCATCTGTTTATTTCATTTATTCTTTAAACCCGATGGTCGTCCCCGTCGTGGTCCCTTTTCCTTTTCCTGATGATCGTCCTTCATCAGTTTAGCCCGATGGCCGTCCCCATCGTTGGTTACTTTACTTTATGAACTTGATGGCCGTCCCCGTCATGTTTCATTAATCCCCAGAGAATTTTACAGCTTTACTTGATGGCCGTCCCCATCATAATTCTTTCTATCCCCAGCATGTCGGTCGTCCCCGTCATTGCTTCATTTTCCGCACTTTTCCCAGCATGTCGGCCGTCCCCGTCATTGCTCTTTACCCAGCAGTCGTCCTCTGCTCGACGGTCGTCCTCCGTCGCCCATACTTTACAATATACTTTACTTTCTTTTACAATCTATATCCCTTTTCCTCTTCATTCTGTGAGTGCAAATTTTGGACTGTCTTTGGTATTCAACCACAAGTTATCTTGTTTGCCTGCTAAGCCGTTGCTTACAACCTGCACAGCTAACTCATGTTTGAATAGGGGAAGCTGTAAACACCCCAAATTTGCCCTCACCCATTCACACCATGGCTTGTGATCTTCTCATATGCATAAATCCAATTATAGCATCTCATACCACATTTTTGGTTCATTACATTGGTTCAAAGTCATCTGCATCTAGGGTTTGTGATCTGAGCAATCCAAGAGCTTCTTGAGCTAATACAAAGGTCATCAATCACTTCAAATAGGTCCATGTGTGTTCAAGCATCATATTATATCCTCTCAAAGTCAATAATGTCAAAGAATCACAAGAACTGAGAATGGTATGGATGCAGAGCCAAGTTTGACTACACAGTTGACCTAAAATTAGGGTTTTGGTTTCAAAGGCTATAACTCCAAATTTTTTGGTCATTCTTGTTTCTATTGGTCTCTATATGGTATAGGGAGTATGCATATCAAGTTTCATGAAGAAATTCCATGGGGAAGTCATCTGATCAAGAGTTGGCTTTTCAAGCAAGTCAGTGCAAAATCAGGGCATCTGAAGCCCTCAATGACCCAACCAAAGGGTGTTCTTCATCATTTTGATTGTATATGATCTTTATTTGATCATGGAAGATGTTAGAAGTTCACAAGATTGAATAATTTCAAGTCTTTTGCAAAGTTGACATTTTGGGAAAGTTTGACTTTTAATGAAATTGTCATTTTAGGCAACTTTTTCAACCTTTACTTTTTGATTCAAAAAAGCTTCAAATGGAAAAACTTTGGTCATGAAAGTTGTAGAATGGATCATTCCCTTTTCAAAAAGTACAAGAACATGACCTAATTCATTTTGGATCAAAAGTTATGGCTTTTCAAAGTTGGCAAAAATCACTAAATTTCAAAGTTTCTACCAAAGAGGCAAAGTTGCAAATTCACTTCTCAAAGCAAATTAAGTCATCAAATGGACCTCTAAACTTCACAACATGATCATACAACATTTAAAAATCAGAATGGGCCAAGGGATCATTCATTTTTGTGGCCTATGGATCAAGATTTTTTCATAAGAAGCAAAAGTGAACCAAGTTGCAAAACTCATCATAGTTTATCATCCACTTGCTGGCTAGCTTGATGAACCATCCTAGGCCTTTCCCCACATCATGCTGCGCAGGACACACTCCTTGTACTTGGCTAGAAAGTAGCCCATACTTCTCTTACACCAACTTTGACATTTTGGCAAAAGCACCCATACCTATCACAAAAGCACACATCACATCTTCTGACCAATCACAGTTGTCTATACAAGCAAAATGCAAGCCAAACATAACAAGAGGCAAGCCTGAAAGCATCCATAACTCAGCATTCTCATTTTCACCTTCATTTGCAAGAGCCTTCGAAATTCATCACACAGGCCACAAACACACAAACAAACTTCACCAATCAACTCAACACACCTTCCTGATCACAAAGCACCCTTCCCCATAGCCTAAAACTCAGAGAATCAAAAACACGATTCCCATCTGCCATTGAACAGAACTCAAGCAAACTCTCAAACCAGCCATTGCAAACTTCAAACAAACCCTGCAAGCTTCTTAGGAGGATCATTGGAGTGGATTTGAGTCAAAGAAACAGCCAGAAAGCCCCTGAACAGAAAGCTCCATCTTAGGTAGTCAGCTCAAAAAAAATTTCCAGAAACATGTTTTTAAGTTCTTAATAGCTTCTATGCACTCCCCTGATCATGAATATGTGCTTGTTTTTGAAAATGGTTGAGAAACCAGGATGTATGCGTTGTCTGAAACTTTTGCCCTAAAAAATGTTTGATTCGATTCTCTCTATCTTTGAATGATAAATGTTGTTTGATTGAGGGGTTTGATTCATTTTTGAGTGGGGATGATTTCTGGGTAGTTAGATTTTGTTTTTGATGCGTGTAGAGAGAGTTGGAGATTTGAGATGGCCGGAGAAGACGACCGGAACAGTGTTCCGGTCGCCTGAAAGTCATTAGGGCATAATTAATTAGGGCTAATCATAATTAAGCCAGTTTGAATGTCAGCCTTTGGATATGGCGCCAGGTCAATTCGCGCGCGTGCATATTTGAATCTGGACCTTTAGATTTGCATACTTTTCTTTTTTCAGATTAAATTCAATTTTATTTTACATTTTATTTCATTTGTTTTCTCATTTTATTAAAAATAGCAAAACAATTTCAAAAATTCTGAAAATTTTTATACACACTTTTATTAATTTTCAGAAACCAAAAACATTTTTATTTTTATTTTTTGCATTAAAAAATATTTTTAAATCATTTAAAAGTTTATTTTTAATTAATTAATGAGAATTAATTAATTAAAAATACTTTTAGGTATTTAAAAATCACCAAAAAATTCATGAAACCTTTAAAATCATTTAGAAACATTGTCCAATCCTCAAACCAAATTTCTTTTTTGATCTTGATGTCTTTTGAGAATTTTTCATGGAATTAAAATCATTTCAAGGCATTATTTTGATCCAAACTTCAAAAAATCATTTCTGCCTAACCATTGAGAGTTGGACTTTGATTCTTTTTGCATTGCATTTTGTTTAGCATGTAGTTTGTGAGATAAAATTGGCATGATTTGATCTTTCATTTTCAATTTTTTTGGCATTTTTCTGGTTAAGGTACCCTAAAACCCTAGAAAACTTAGGAAATTCATAACCCTAATTAGGTTAAGAGTTGGAACCTCTCCTTTGGGAAGTGAGTTGGTATAGGTTTAGGGTTCCTTTGAATGCATTTTCAATTTTTTATCTTGATGTTTGCTTCTGATTTTGGTTTTTGTTTGATGCATTGATCATAAACCCTAATTTGAGCTTCCTTTTGCATTCATCTTGCATTTGCTTGCATAACATGACTTGCCATGATATTTTATGCATTCATTTGATTCATTAGACATCTTAAGATATGTTGGAAGCATGTTTGATCATTGCATCATGTATTTGCCATGTTGTATGTCATTTGCATCTCATGACTTTTCATGTGTGTCCATGGTTCTAAACTTGCTCCATTTGCATCCATTTGTTCATGTGATCATCCCCATGCCTTGTTTCATGTTTGCATCATCTCATAGCATCATTATCATCTCATATATGCTTCTGATTTTGGTTTGCATCATGCCATTTCATTCCATTTTGCATTGCATTGCATTCCTTTCACTAACTTTTCAGGTGGTAAGCAACTTTGAGAAGTGAATTTGCCTTCACTTCTCACAATTTCTTTTCATCTCTTTCATGCATCCTTGATGCATTATGTCATGTGTTTGAGATTGAGCTTGCTCATTCTTCTTCTTCTCACTTTCTTTCTTCAAGTGACTTGCCTTCTTAAATGAAGCAAGTTACTTTGCTTCTCCTGATCCTTTCATCTGCTTCCTGGTGGTTCCATTAAGGATTTCTCTTGTCAAACCTCACAAACCTTAGGAACAACCAAGCATGACAATGATTAGGGTTTTGATTAGTCTCCCCACTTAGTTTTACCTTTGTGTCTCTTTGAGTCTTCTCTTCTCACCTCATAATCAGGGACTAAACCCTAAAGGCTTTAAGGCTTTGTGATTAAGCTTATGCATGCATCCTTCTATTAGGATGGAGGTATAACTTTAATCCTAAGTGTTAAATACTTAATTTGTTTAAATCCTTTAATCAATTCACTTAATAATCACCAAGACATCAAGCTTGTAACTTGGGCCTTGCATTAGGGTTCTAATTCTTCCTTAACTGGTTAAGAAGGACTAACCCTAGTGTTAATGGACAAGTCCCTCTCAAGTTGTCTTACAAACCCTAAAAATCACTTCATTATCATATCATTAACTAAAATCCATCTAATAAAGGCTTTGTTTTGTCATGAGTTTAATCCCTAATCATGGATTAAGTTGAGGAGCTTTCTTCAGCTTAAACATTCTCATCTATTATCCTTCTATTAGGATGGTGTAATGAGTCTGTTTAATCCCTGATTATGGCTTAATCACATTACTTAACACTAAACAAAAACCACAAAAACATCTAATTAATCACAAGTAGGTTAATGATCTTAATCCTACATCAGAGGTGATTAAGTGTGAGAAGCTGACTTCACACTTAAGGTACTCTCATTACCCCTAACCAGAGGGAAGATGTGATGAGTTTACTAACCCATTGGTTTAGGCTTAAGCTCATTAACTTGTGACAAACTTTCAAAAGCAATAAAAGACTGAAAACTCAAAAACAAACAATAATCGTCTCCTCCGGGATTCTTTTCTCACCTCCTTCACTCACAAACGAGAACTTGCTTCTTCCGTCTAATGCAAGACAGTTTGCACCTGAGCCAGACAGGTCTTACACTTGAGCATAGACAAGTAAGCAGTTCACAAGTCAATCCATCTTTCAGTCTCTTTGGGTCGAACTACGGTGTTCTGACTTCCTCATTGCACGAGAGGATACGTAGGCATAACTTAACAGTTATCGAACAAAAGTCTCTGTATATTCCCCCTCCTTCCAGCAATTATTCTCTTAGCCTCATTATCTTGAGCATACTCTCATCCTTACACTGACACCGTATATATTACACTTCACTTCTCCTACACTGACACCCGTACATCCTTTTCCAGCTCTTTTATACACATATTGCACTGACACTACCCCTTTAAAACACAAATCTTTTAAGCGTGGATCCCGTCGAGTACGACGGACAATCTGGGTGCTAATACCTTCCCAGGTTGTAACCAACCCCCTTTCTCAGTCTCTCTGGTTCGCAACCGTCTTATCCATCTTTTCTAGGTCTATGCAACATTACCTTTCCTTCGGGATAAAAATGCCTAGCTGGCGACTCTATTCATTCCCCGTGAGTTCACTCCTGTGTGTTCTCGCACCCTCCTTTCGCCGACCGTTCGCGTCTGTACCCCATTTGACCCGGCTTCATCTGGTGGGAGCGACACACATTAGAAATAATGCAAAATTATTCATGCAACTGCAGATGAAAGTCAAAATGAGATTTACATATCTGTTGGTTGTGCTTACTACAAATAAAAAAGATTGCAAACTGATAGATGGTGACAATATTGATTTTTACTTCGAAAATCCATCGGTGTTTTTAAATACAAAAATCTACATAACCCACTAATACTTCAGCTTTGTATATTTCATTTATACTATTACATACTATAGAATTGGTTGAAAACTACTTATTATCACATCAGTTTGTATTTATGTTGGATTAGTATTCCTTCAATTTGAAATTTCTGTTTTTATCAAATTATTGTCAGATTAAAAAAACAAAATATCTTAATTTCATTTCCTCTTTTTTATGGGCTCAGATAAAGTGATAAAATCTAAATTCCTATCATTGTAATTAGAATTACCTTAAACTGGGAAAGGAGATTGGAGTTGGAATCGAAGTCGTTTCAGAGAAACGCGGCCTTGAATCGATCGAAGAGCTGAAAAATAATAATAAGACCACATATATAAAATAAGATTACACATGACATTTACTACTCATTCATTTAACATAATAAACCTTATGCTTAAACTGCAACAATCATCTAAAATCAGTTCCAAGCAAATGTTTCACCAAAAACCAGTATTTTTTTAAAAAACCAATTTTCAACTGGTTTCTCTCAAACCAGTTTTTTATAAGATTTTTGAAGAAACAACAAATAACATATGAGAAAGAAATTCTAGAGAACATACACAAGGAGGTTATAAAAGGCACGTATGAAGTAATCAGTTTAAATAGCATATGACTGGAGTGCCTTTGCGTGCATTTTAATCTGTTGCCTACCTTCTACATGAAGAGCTTTCTGTAGTTATGCTTTAAAAAATATATCCCTAGATTTCATTAGTCAACTATTGACATCACTCTTAAACTTTGGATTTCTTCCACGTGTAATACTTTATACTTTTTAATGTTACTTCCATTTGAGGTTACCTTGTAATTGTCGTGGTTAAATAATAAATACTTAGGGTACTTAAGAAGATTAACAAATACTTAAGCCAAGTAGTAAGTTGGTAATTTGTACTGTTTAGTGTCTAAAGCCATACTAAGGACTAATATAGCATGTTCATTCATATTGATGTTTTAAGAATTTTAGATTTACTTTTCATAATTTGGGGGAGGGAGATTAGATGAGGAAGACAAAGTTAACAACACTATTTACTTTTCAGAATTTCCAGATCGTAGTCGAGCTAGAGACAGAAACAGAGGATATTACTGGATATTACTTATAGTATATTTATGTTCTCCAAGCCACCCAAGGTGTTCAGAATTTCTCCTCTTAATTTGTTAAAACTGAGGTCTCTGAAAAAGAGAAAATATTAAGAATCAGAATACTAATCAACACATCCAAAATCACACATCCAGAATACTAATCAACAAAAATTCCAATCATTTAATTAAATTCCAATACGCCCTAAACACACAAAATCAAAATAAAAATCTATATGCCTGAACAACAGACTCATGTTAGTAACATTCTTATTACATAGCTTATGATTCTTCTACTTAACACTTAGATTTCTTCAATTTATAATAATACCTTGATTAAAATAGTGATCCCATGAGAATATAACATTCTTAAACATGCATACAACAGAACTCCATCTTTTAGACGAATTCGAAGATGTTGAATACAACAGAACGGAGGTTGAAGATCTCTTTACGGTAACTAACATTCATTCAAATCATTAATCATTCATCGCGATCTTTGATATTTTGTGTCATTACAACAATATCTATAATAACTAATTATTTTTGCAGGACAATTCTGAAAATTTGCGAGCTTATGCTTATGTTTGGGCCAATCCAAATGTCCTGATTTGTATTCCGAGTGGGATTTTGAGGTATCTCCCTGACCCTAACTAATTTCCTTGGAGAATTTATGAAAACTAACGATATATTATTCATAAACCTTTTGGAAGGAATGAAAAAAAAACTCAGATGAATGATTTCGTCAAGATGACAGATCAATTCATTCAACAGTTGGAATTGCCAGAAATAAAGCCAAGTGTTCAGACTTATGAAACCTTCTATAAGCAAGAAAACGACAAGCCACTTCACCCTTGATGCTTGCTTTTACACCTTGTAAAAATTCCGCTTTATCACACTTTGCAGTATTGTATGACTTCATCAATAATCACACTATTTTTCTTAATAATAATTATCAGTTTCTCTTGGAATCTGATTTAATAAGCATCATATTATACTTCAAATTAAAGGCTAGAAATTCTACTAAAATCTCAGGACTACGAATGGATAGCACAAAATACTATGGCCTCAAACATTCATGTGTCATTCAGCTAAAGGTTTGCTTTAAATTTATGTGGCATTTGTTGTTTTATGATGATGCAAATAGAATCTCTTGAAAAGGGACACAAAAATAACATTACAATTAAGCAATGAAACATTAACCCATCTTAAAACAAGAGAAAACATTGTAGGCTACAAAATAGAGAGAAATTTATTATTAACTAACATAATGCTTACACAAATAAGGTGAAATATTTAACTTACAAACCAGATTGAACAACACAAAAACACAACACATTAACAAGAAACAAAACAGAAGAGGTGACAATGAGTGAACACACCACAATCACCAGAGAACACAAAACCACCAGTAATGAGAGTAAGTGTTACACTTAAGGAACTAGTAATCGAAAACTTACAGAAACTACAATTCATAAATGTTTTTGCAGGTTGGAAAAACTGATAGCGAAAAGATCGAAAAGACATGGTAAGAAACTAGATCCAAAGAAGGACGATATTATGTCTATCTCTCATCCAGTCCTTCAATATCTATCTCTTACATCCTAAAACATTCACCTATCCTTAAGGAACCTAAAATAGAAGAAAGCTTAGAGTACAAAATTGGGAATACGAGGTTCAACATGAAAACCCTTATTTGCACATTGATTGATGAAAAACAAGAAGATTGAGATTGATCACACAGACACACACACAATTTACAAGGAATTAATCAATCAAAACAAAAGATGCAAGGGAACCGAAAAATTACCGAATAACGGAGAACGCGAAGATGATGAGTTGAACGGAGATGAAGATCTCACTACATATTACTGCTATGTTGTCGACGATCTTGAGTTGTACGGAGAAGAATGGAGGACGCGAACGGAGGAGAACGCTCACGGAGGAGAATGCACAGAGAGGACGCGAACGGAGAAGATGATGAGTTGAGTTGAGTGTGGTGAGGACGCGTAAAATTTTGTTTTATGAGATTGATTTAATTAATATAAATAGTTTATAATTTTATTTGATTTTATCTTAATATATAATTTTAAATTATACTTATTTTTATAAATATATTTACTAATTAAAATGATACAATAAATTTATCTTATTTATAAATTTAAATTTTATTATTTTAAATAAGTTTAGGGTTATTATTTTATTATTTTATTTTATAAATATTAATTCAATTATGTTTAAGTTTATTTTATTAATAATAAAGTTTTATAAAATAATATTTTATAAAATAATAAATAAATAAATAAATAACAAATCAATTATGTTTTATAAAATAATAAAAAAAATTATATAAATAAATAATATAAATTAATTAATTAAATGAGAAAAAGTGGTGGAAAATGAAAATTTTCGCTCCAATTTAGCATCGGCCATTAAGCGACGCTAATGTAATAAAAATAATATAAATTAATAAAATAAATAAATTATTAGGGAGGGAAACAAAAAAAAGGTGGAAAACGAAATTTATGCCACCTTAATACTTAGCGTCGGCTCATATGCGAGGCTACATATTTTATAAAATTATAAATAAATAAATAAATAAAACTTTTGGTTTGGAAGTTCACTAGTGTCGGTTTTAGCCGACGCTAAAACGTACGACATATTAAAAAATAAATATCAAATTTGCAAACACGTTAGCGTCCGCTTAAGTTGACACTTATTTGACACTATTAGCGTTGGTGTCATGGCCGTCACTAATAAATTGATGCTAAATTGCATTTTTTCTTTTAGTGTTTAACTCTCCGAGTAATATTAATTAATGCCAATAGATTTCTAGTTTTGCTTTGAGTAATTTTAACAAAAACTATTTAGAGAAAACAGGGAATTTAAATTGATTAACTAATATTATTGGTTTCAAAGGTGTTATTAAATTGGTATTATAGAGACATTTTTGGATACTCTCTAATTGGACCCGTCGGTAGGAAAAATATATTCCCTCTTTAAGACTTAAGTTTTCTTTTAAGTTTTTATAGAAAGAGAAACATAGAAAAAGGAAAAAGAAGAACTTAGAAAGGAAGAGGAAAAGAAGGAAAAGAAAAGAAGAAAAGGAAGTGTCCGCCAATCTTAATCATTCGTCTGTCGAATCGACTCATTTTCTTCGCCAATCTTCATCTCTCGATGTGGGTTCTTAGTTAGAAGCTTTTATTTTAGATTTTGGTTGAGTTTTAGAGTTTATGAGTTTTAGGGTTTTTGTTGAAAAATATTAGAAATTGAAAGTTTAATGGTTAAAACTCGATTAAATCAAAAGTATGTTGGTTAGTATGTGATAATAATCATGTTTAATAGTTGGTATCTCTGTTTTGGTGATTTTTGGTTGAATTTGTAGCATTTGGATGAAGTTCTCGTAAGCTGTTTTTCTGAAAAATCGTAGAGCTCGCTTAGCGAGCAGGTTGTTTCTGCATAAGGGTTTATGTTATGTCTTAGTTTGCTTAGCGGGCAAGGTCGCGCTTAGTGAGCTTGAAGTTTTTATGGTTTTTGTGTTTTTATTCCATAACTTTTGTTCCAGGTGTCCGTTTTTAGTGTTCCGCATATCGCTTTGAAGCTAAAAATATATACTGTCACACGATGCTGAGAAATATTATTTTCACCCGACTTTTACCCGACTTTTCAAATAACCGGAATTATCTTAAATTGGAAAGTGTGAGCTATTGAAAATAAAATGGTACAACTTGTAAGGTATCTAGGATTCCTTTAGGCTAGTGTGAATTGTGGTTTTATTGCACTAGGTCCTCCGTAAAGTCTTGAGTAAGTCTCGATGCAGACAACTTTATGTTTCGCGAGAACAACTATAAAGGCTTGAGGTACCGTTAGTAATACGTGGATAGCAATTGAGGCGTGTAAGTTACGAGTCCTCCATAAGGTCTCGAGTAAGTCTTGAGGTGGTTTGCATTTAGTCTCATGGGAAGCATCCGTAAAGACTTGAGGCGAGTACTACACTAGTTGTGCGGTAAATCTTGAGTAAGTCTTGAGGTGGGTTGCCTTTAGTCCCACAGGAAGCATCCATAAATATTTGAGGTTAGTCTTATATCGAATCCTCCGTAAGCTCTCGAGTAAGTCTTGAGGTGGGTTACCCTTAGTTCCACGGGAAGCATTCGTAAAGTCTTGAGGTAGATGTTTCACTTGTTATGTATTGAGAGTAGGCATGGACCTTGGGTCCATTTGGTCTCGGTTTCTTGTGAGAGAGTGGACAAGTCTTGAAATTGTTGGAATTGAACCCTTAGAGCCGAGATAACTCTAAGATAGGGAACTCACTAAGATGTTTTATCTCACCCCATGTTGATGTTGTTATTTCAAGTACTTCAGGTTTCGCAATGGGTAAAGATAAGGCGACTTGATTATCTTTACTTGTTTGATGGCTTTTTATTCCGCTGTGGACTTTTAAGATCTTCGGATCTAGTTCCTAGAATTTTTATGTATCTTTAAATATCTTGTATAATTATATAGCCTTTTGTACCAGTACCTTATGTTGTAGTGACTATATTTATGCAATGTTTTGCTAAGAACTTGTTGTATTTCAATACCAAACTTGAATTTTTATATATGAAAAATATGCTTGATGTATGTCTTTTATATATCAGTATTACATACATGCACCTTATTAGCATAGATTTGGCACTTATGGAATTTGAGGGAGTACTTGCAGCAATTGGATTCCATGGTTATCCAATAATACCCCGACTTCAAAAGTTTCTTCGCCATGGCATGCCCTCCAACATGGGTACCAAAGGATCCTTCATGAACTTCCTGCATTAACAGGTCTGCTTCGTGTCTATCCACACATTTGAGAAAAACCATGTCGAAGTTCCTTTTGTATAGCATGTCATCCGGATTTAAGAAGAACCCACATGTCAACCTCCTCAAGGTCTTCTTATCTTAGATAGATGCCCCTGCCGGGTATTCCTGACATTTCAGGAAATGTTTGATATCGTAGTACCAAGGCTTATCATCGTCAATAACATAGGCTTCAAACACATAAGCGGGCCTTTCGAGACGAGACACCACAATTCTGGGCACATAGTTCCATTGTTGGACTTTAATCATGGAGGATAAGGTTTCTAGAGCATCAGCGAATTGATTATCGTTATGAGGTATATAATGAAGCTTTACCGCCGTGAAGAATGTCAACAACCTCCTGGTGTAGTCCCTGTATGGAATCAAATGTGGTTTATGAACAAGCCCTTTTCCGTTAACTTGATTTATGACCAAAGTTGAATCACTAAAGATATCGAGGGTCTTAATTTGTAAATTAATCGCCTCCCCAATCCCCATTATGCAAGCTTCGTATTTTGCCTCATTGTTGGTGCATTCGAACGTCAACCGAGCAGTGAAGGGAATGTGAACTCCTTCCATTTGAATGTGAACTCCTTTCATATTAACGGCCCTATCGAACATCATAATCCATTTGGATTCAGGGTCTGGCCCCTCCTCCGGGAGTGGTTCTTCGCATTTTATCGATTTGAGGAACATGATGTCTTCATCAGGGAACTCAAATTTCATTAGCTGATAGTCATCAATGGGTTGTTGGGCCAGATAGTCTGACAATACGCATCCCTTGATAGCTTTCTGGGAAATATACTAGATGTTGTATTTAGTCAAGACCATCTGCCAACGGGCCACCCTTCCGGTTAAATCTGGTTTCTCGAAGATGTACTTGACAGGATCCATCTTGGATATCAATAAGGTCGTGTGATTAAGCATGTATTGCCTCAATCTCTTAGCAGCCCATGTCAGTGTGCAGCATGTCTTCTCAAGCATTGAGTACCTGGACTAATAGTCTGTGAACCTCTGACTCAAGTAGTAGATGGCGTGCTCTTTCCTACCCGTCTCATTGTGTTGACCTAGAATGCAACCCATTGACCCATCAAGTACTGTAAGATACATAATCAAAGGCCTCCCCGGAACTGGAGGCATAAGGATTTGAGGTTCTTGTAAATACTCTTTGATTATGTCAAAAGCCAATTGATAGTCATCGTTACAACTGGCGGCCCGATTCTTTCTCAAGAGCTTGAATATTGGTTCGCACATAGCTGTTAGGTGAGATATGAACCATGCGATGTAGTTCAATCTACCTAAGAAGCCACACACTTCTTTTTCAATTTTAGGCTCAGGCATTTTTTGAACTGCTTTCACCTTTGCAGGATCAACCTCAATCCTTTTTTCGCTTATGATGAAACACATCAGTTTACTGGAACGCACTTCGAAGGCACATTTGTTGGGATTCAACCTTAGTCTGAACTTCTGCACCCTGTCGAACAACTTGGCTAAGTTGACTAGGTGTTCTTCCTCTGTTTGCAAATTTGAAACCATGTCATCAACGTATACTTCAATCTCATGATGAATCATATCATGAAAGATAGTCACCATTGCCCTTTGGTAAGTTGCTCCAGCATTCTTTAAACCGAACGACATCACTTTATAGCAGAAAGTTCCCCAAGGGGTGATGAATGTAGTTTTCTCCATGTCATCTAGCAACATTTTGATTTGGTTGTAGCCCGAAAAGCCATCCATGAAGAAAAACATCGAAAATTAAGTTGTATTCTCGACTAGCACATCAATATAAGGCAACGGGTAATCGTGCTTGGGACTAGCTCTGTTCAAGTCTCAGTAGTCAACACACATCCGAACTTTTCCATCTTTCTTCGATACCGGCATGATGTTGGAAACGAATGGTGGATAACTCGTAACATCCAAAAACCCAGCATCGAACTGTTTATGAACCTCTTCCTCGATCTTTATTTCCATATCAGGTCGAGTTCTACGCATTTTCTGTTTAACTGGTAGGTAGTCTACTCTTAGCGGCAGCCTGTTTATAACAATATTAGTGTCAAGTCCGAGTGTGTCCTGGTAAGACCAAGCAAAGATATCAATGTATTCCTGGATTAGGGAAATCAATCGGCTCCTTACAGATTCTTCTAATGCAACCCTTATCTTGACTTCTTTTTTTGCCTCTTCGGTACCCAGATTTATGGTCTCAATAACCTCCTCATGAGAATGAATCACCCTCTCCTCTTTCTTTAACAATCTGGTTAACTCTTCAGGTAATTCACAATCTTCTTCACCTTCCTTGTTGGCTTGGTAAATCGGATTGTCAAAGTCATAGTGAGTCGTAGCAAGATTTTCATCGATGAGAACAATGGGGTGCATTTGCATGAATGATGGTTCATGCTTAGTTTTAGAAAGAGTGTGAAAACATATGAAAATGAAAAATGTACATTTTCATTTATTGTAAGAAAATAAAAATGAAAGATGGAAGACAGGGAACACCATGAATGAATGCAAAAATCGTCAATTTTATAAATGATTTAATATTGCAAATTGAAAAAAATATTCCCTTATAATGAGATATTACGCCTTGGGAAAGACATAGAGCTTTCATACAAGAATAAGAACACAAGACAATTACTCTTGATACTGCATAAAACTGATAATCTCTTTAGACGACCAGTTGTTGAGCTCCACTCCTGGGACACTCGGCCTAATCCAGTCATCTATTTCAAAGTCGCTATCAATTACATATTTTTTAATGGCGCATATATGGTTGTGATCCACCAATCCAACACTAGAGAAAGTAATTAGGCCTTTATGACCTCTGGCATTCTATGCTGATGTTGCTTGAACAGGATTGTAACCAATTCCAAACATATCTTCCTTTTTGGGGACCTCTATCATCTTACCCCAACCTTCACTTTTTCCTGATTCGATCACTTTAAAAGCTTGTTTATAAGATGCAATGGATATACCCTTATTCTTCTCTTCATCAATGGATATACCCTTCTTCTGCTCTTCATCAATGGATGCTGACAATGACGTTGCTTCAGTCTTGATCGGCTCAAATGCTTGGCACGGGGTCTCGTATACCTCACCATCCATTTTCACGTACTTGAAGGACGAGAGAGGACTTATAAAGATATCCTCTTCTCCATATACCGTGACAATCTGTCCATCCATGACGAACTTCAACTTCTGAAGTAGAGTAGAAGATACTGCCCCAGCCGCATGAATCCAAGGGTGTCCCAGTAGGCAACTGTAGGCAGGCTGAATATCCATGACATATAAGGTCATGTTGAAGACTTGAGGAGCCACCTTGATCGATAATTCTAACTCTCCAAAAATGGACCTCTTTGAACCATCGAACGCTCTGACTACCAAATCATGAAGCCGAAGTACTACTCCATCATAGTCCAGTTTAATCAAGGACTTTTTCGAAAGCACGTTTAATGAGGACCTCATATTGAAGAGTTCATGGGAAAGCATATATCATTTGCATTCCATTGAAATGTGCAAAGCCCTATTGTGATTGTGTCCTTCTGTAGTCAGATCAAAATTTGTAAATCCTAACCCGTGACTGGCATTCACGCTAACAACAACCGTCTCGAGTTGATTCACAGATATCTCTTGCGGAACATAAGCATTATTCAAGATTCTGAACAAAGCATTTCTATGGGAATCTGACCATATTAGTAAGGATAAAATGGAGATCTTGGAAGGAGTCTGTTGAAGGTGGTCGACTATCTTGTAGTCACTTTTCTTGATAATCCTTAAGAACTCATCAGCTTCTTTATCAAAAGTAATGTCCAGATCAGGAGTAGGGACGTCATCGGTCACATCTTGCTTACCCTTAGTCTTAGCCTGGGCTTCTGCATTATCATTTGATGGTGCCCCACTATTCCTCAGCATTTATGGTGCGAATAACCTTCCTCTTCTTGTAAATCCTCCAACTCCTACATTTTTCTAACTGATGTTGAGTTGTTCCGAAAGTAGTTACATCTTGCCTTCGGCCATTGCAATAAAATTTTGCCCCGTAATGCCACGGGACGACTCTTTCACTTTGGTATGGCACAGACCCTGAAGTAGTAAATATGACTGGTGTTGATCTTGCTGACACTGGAATTTCAGTCGGGGTGAAGTAGATGGTAATTGTAGAGATCTTGTCTTCTTCATTAACAATTCGTTCAAACTGGATACCTCCATCATCAATTAGCTTCTGGATTCCAGACTTCAATCTGCCACACCCGTTAGCAGATTTTTCACACTATTGACAAATCTCCCTGCAGCCCGGGAAAAGACCCTTGCTTTCCGAATAATTCTTCACTGCTATCAAAGGGGTTTTTAGAGAATTGAAATCACAAATCAAGTTCAATTTGTCGCCGTCTTCCACTGCCCCTATTGACTTCCCATGCGGAGGCATGGGATTTTGTAGAACATTTGGAGTGAGAGAAAAATTGATAGCCTTCAAATCCAACATATCTTGAATTAGGTGTTTAAAGGCTTTGCAGTTCTCTGTAGTGTGACCCGGAGCTCCAAAATGAAACTCCCAGTGGGCATTGGAATCATAATATTTTGGGATCTGTCCAGGAATTGGCGGTTGTAAAGTTCGAAGCTGGACCATTTGTAATTGTAGAAGATTCTGCAACAGTTGTGAATATGACATTGGCGGTGTTTCGAAATGTCTATCTCTCGACCTTGGTGGGTAGTACGGTCTAGAAGCTCTTTGTTGTTGATAGTTTTGTTGACGCTACTATGGTGGTTGTTGTGGCTATTGTTGATTAATTGCAGCTAGAATAGTGACGATTGCAACTTGATAATAAGGACTCTGATTCACTCTCTTTCTCTGGGCATATATTGCCCCTGCTTCCCCATCCCATCTCTTTTGTCTGTTCACAAACGGCTTCTTGGTTCAAGAAGTAGAAGCACTGCTATTTTGGATTTTAACTTGCTTCATCCAGTTCTCGACCCACTACTGTCAATATGATGTCAGAGAAACCACTTGATGAACACCCCGCAAGGAGTTCCACGAAATGACCCGGAAGGGTATCCATGAATAAGTCTACAATCTATCTCTATCTCTCTCTTGAGTAGGGGTAGTTGGGCTCTTGCAGCAAACTCGCGTCATCTTTGTGTATACTCCTTAAAGCTCTCAGAAATCTTCTGTGACAGACTTTGCAATTGGGTCCTTCTAGGGGCCATATCAATGTTGTATTGGTATTTCTTAAGGAATTCCTTTCCAAGTTCCTTCCAATTACAGACAATAGTTCGTTCCAGCTTCATATACCATTCGAGGGACCCTCCGGACAAGCTATCCTAGAAGAAGTACATCCAGAGATTTTCGTCCTTAGTGTAAACAACAATCATACAGTAGTAAGCTTGAAGGTGGGTCTTAGAATAGGAACTTCCATTGTACTTATCAAAACCAGGAGCCTTGAACTTTGGTGGGATTACCAACTGTTGCACCCCTAAACTTGCCCTCTGATTTTCTAATTTTAATTGATTTTTTGTTTTGCATTCATATGCATCTCCACTAGGTCATGCTTTGCATTCGTTTATTCGTATCGAGCTCCTAAGACATGGGATTAATTCCATCTGAAAGAATTAGGGTTTCACACCCTATTTGTGGATTATCAAAGGAACTCAAGGTTTTAACTATGCAACCACCAATGGAATCATCCTCTTATGCTTATGTCACTAGATTAGGGTTTATTTCCCTGACAAAGTGGTATTCAAGTATTTAGCATCTGAAGACTATTCACTGATTCATCTGGCTCATCATCAGCAGTAAATTGTAAATTAGGGATTTTTTCATCAAGTTACAAGGCTATTCTTCACTTCTCAGCATCTCAGGCTATTCTTCTCTTCTCAGCATCTCAAGCTATTCTTCTCTTCTAAGCATCTCAGGCTATTCTTCTCTTCTTAGCATATCAGGCTATCCTTATTTCTCAACATCTCAAGAGATTTGTTTTCGGTTCAAGTATGGTTGTTCATTCACGATTCAATTCAGATGGATGTTTGACCTAATCTTGGTCAAACTATCAGGATATTTCTTCAAGTGCGAGTTGTTCGTTTCAATGGGCTATTTCTTAGTCTGTGTGCGTCCAAAATCAAATTTTTGTGTGTGGATTTCTTCAAGTTATCAAGTAATGGTTCGTGTGAGGTTTAGTTTAGAAAATCAGGTTTATCAGGATCATCGCAAGTTAATTTGTGTTCATCTGAGGATTTATTTTCCCAGAGTTTGGTTTAGACGAATTCAGATGGTTGTTGTTTCAATGGAAAATTGTTCAGTGGTTCAGGAGTGTGTTCATACATTTTTAATCAGGAGTTGTTGAAAAAAAGTTCGAGTGTATATGTGAGATTAAATTAAGTCAGGTGCATCAATGGAAAATATTGGCGGAGGGTTTATTCTAGTTCATTCTGAGTCTTATCCATATCCATTGTTTCCATCATTTCCTATCCATTATCCGATTTTTATTTTTAATAACCACATTTCAATATCCACTCATTATTCATTGTTATCCATTTGTTAATTAAACCCATTAGACCTTTTCTTTAATCATTTTTTTTAATCCATTTACTCGATTTTTTTTCCATTTAAACTATATTTATTTTCAAAATCATATTTCTATCCATTTTTATTAATTTCCAAAATGTCCATTTTTCAAACCATTTTTTCACTGTCCAAATTCCATACACTTTTATATCCACATATCCAAATCAAATCCAAGACCATTATCCAAGAAAACATAACATTTGTCATGAAACACGAAGTCCCATGATTATTTTTCATTGACCCATGTTACAAATAAAGGTTAAAGGGTTAGCCTAGCTATAAAAAGAATGAAAGTGCCTATCCCTAATCCCAAGACCTAGAAGCAAAAGGTTGCACCTCTTTATCATTCTCTTTTCAGATTTTTATTTTCCATGACTTTCTTAACTCATTCCTTCATTCTTCGTCCTCTCTTCAACCCCAAACTTCACCAAATCTCTTAAACCACACAAACGTGCCTCACTCATAAACTCTGAATCGTTTCACAATAGCACACATACGCGACACAACGGGTTCTCACAAACCGCCCTACACGACGCCATTAACGAGTCCGTCGAACAAAGAAGTTCAGACGAAGTAGAGAGTGAAAACAGATTCGTTAGATAACAAACCAAAATTTTTGAAGAGAGATCCGAGAGATATCAAGTTGAAGAAAACCTTGAAAAGTTGAATCGTGGCGGAGTTACAAGAGAGCTTGATGGCAGATTCATGGCGGAGACGTTTGTTTCGCCGGCCGGATTCTCAAACGACGAAAAGGAACAGAGAGATCCGCGAAGAGAGACCTAAGATGAAATCAGAGAGAGTGAGGCCGAGTATGAAGGAGACGAAGCTAACACCGCGCGATTAAAGAAGAAGAAGCCGGAAGCTATTTTCGTGGTGAAAATGAAGGGGTAGCGGCACTGTTGAAGAAGAAGGACGACATGAATTTCTTGAGAGACCTTAGACATCGTTTTAAAGAGCGATTGGTATTTGTTTTTCTTGGATACAGGACCCTTTGTCCCTCTTGTAATAGACCTGGCATTGAGTTTTGGGCTTTTGAGCCATTGGATTTTATTTTCTTTCTATCTACACTCACTGCCTGCACGTGAACCCTCCATTGGAGGCCTTTTTTTATTTATTTTAATTATTCCTAGTTTTTTTTTTAAATTTATTTCTATAGCTTTTTGTTTTAAAACTTTTTTAATCCATTTGAAAAAACTTTATAAAAAGGTAAATTATTGTGAAAATCATTTAAAGATGGATCTAGATTGAAATTGAATATTAATTTAGGTTTTGAATTGTTAGTTAGGATTTTGATACATTCTTATTAGATTTTAGGTATATTTATTTGTTTTAGAATTTTGTTAATTGTCCTTAATTCTTTTGGTAATACTTGTTGACTTAGTTTGGATATTTTAGAAGTTAATTGAAACTTGTCTTTGTTTTCCTTTACTTTTCATGATTGATTTTGTGATAGAAGGTTTATTTATGATATTGAGACTAATTGAGCTGACCGTCTGAAGCTTCAACAAATGTATCCGAGTTTTTTGTGTGTATTTGATTGCGGGTCCTGAATGTTAATTGGTGATATTGAGCGTTTGAGCCATACTGGATTGATCATGGGAAGTTTCTTCTTGATGCTTATTTTTGAGATTGTTTGCACGTGTTGAAGAGGCAGCGAAACTTCTCCGTTAGGTACCACTAGAAACTTAATTTTGCCTCATTTTCATGCCTCATTCTAGTTTTAATGCCATGTTAGGAGCATACTGATACATCTGAAGCCATATCTTGAAGTAGGCTCTGTTTGTGCATTGCCTGGTCACTTCATGTGGCATTCTCCTCTGATCCTTGTTGCATATTTCATTTCCACACCTATTTCTTCTTCATCTCATTTTTTCTTTTTATTTTTACTCGAGATTTGTTTAAGTCTTGAGTTTATATTCATGTTTGGTTTATCTGTTGGTTTACTTGTGCCTAGTTCACAAGTTTTCTTTTAGGTGCCTAGTTGTAAACACCCCAAATTTGCCCTCACTCATTTCACCATGGCTTGTGATCATTCTCATATGCATGAACACAATCATGTCACCTCACATCTCATTTTTTATTCACTGGATAGTTTCTAAGGCATCTGCACCTAGGGTTTGTGATCTGAGCAATCCAAAAGCATCTTGAGCCATTCCAGAGGCCACCAATCAACTCAAAGGGGTCCATGTGTGTTCTTATATCATATTCCATCTCCTCAAAGTCAAAGATGCAGAGGAATCACAAGAGCTAAGGTTTGGTTGAATGCAGAGCCAGGATGAACTGCACAGTTGACTGAAAATTAGGGTTTTGGTTTCAGAGGCCATAACTCCAATTTTTTTGGTCATTCTTGTTTCCATTGATCTCTATATGGTATAGGGAGTATGCATATCAATTTTCATGAAGAAATTCCATGGGGAAGTCATCTGATCAAGAGTTGACTTTTCAGACAAGTCAGTGCAAAATCAGGGCATCTGAGGCCCCCAATGACCCAACCAATGGGTGATCTTCATCATTTTGAGTGTATATGATCTTTATTTGATCATGGAAGAAGTTTGAAGTTCATGGAAATCAAGAATTTAGGGTTTTTGCAAATGTTGACTTTTTGGGCATAGTTGACTTTTCAAGAATGCATCATTTTAGGTCATTTTTCAAGCCTTGATTCATGATTCAAAAAGGCTTCAAATGGAAAACCTTTGGTCATGAAAGTTGTAGATCTCATCTTTCCCTTTTCAAAAAGTACAAGAACATGATCAAACTCTTCTTGGATCAAAAGTTATGGCAATGCAAAGTTGGCTAAATTCATTAATTTTCAAGGCATGCCTCATTTGGAAATTTTGCAAAGTCTTGGACCAATGCATATTGCAGCCTCTAATTCATTTCAAACCAGCACATAAACATTCTCTAAGTCCTAAAAATCAGAAATGAACCAAGATTGCCTATGGTTTATGTTTGGTTAGGCAAAAGAATCACATGTGAACCAAAGATACAACAAGTTGCAAAACTCATGATCATGCTCCCTCCTACTTGCAGCCTTGGATGCTGAGCTTTGCTAGCCTCTCACCTCACCTTGCTGCGCCAGCCCATGCCCATGTACTTGCCTAGATCATGAGCCATGCTTCTCTTACACATTATTTGACTTTTTGCAAAAGTTAACTCACCTATCCATAAAGCACATGTCAAATCAACTGACCAATGAGAGAGAGTTATGTGGACAATTTGCAAGCAAAACATAAGGGCAAGCAAGGCTGAAACCATCTCATTACACACATTCACAAAAACACTCCCATTTGCAACTTGTTTCGAATTCCTCTCCACAGCTTGCAAACACTCAAACCTTTTTCTCCATTCAACTCACCATGTATCATTGAGCAGAAACCACCAAGAACCCAAGCCTGAAACAGCCAGAATACTCCATAGCCATTTCTCACTCCATTTTGCAGTTCCTTTCGAATCTCCCTCCATAGCTCACAAACACACCAACAAACACCACAGACCTTCTCCATTCATCCTCAGGATCACAAACCTTCATTCACAATGGCCTGAAACCTCCAGAAACACCATTGCCATTTCTGAGCAAGCTTGAGCAGAAGCTGTCGAATCTCACTATCCAGCCAACTTAAACTCCATTTGAGCATTCAAACATCATCTGGGGATCAAGTGGAGTAGATTGCACAAGGAGAGGTGGCCAGAAAGTTCTCAAACTGAAAGCTTCGAATCTCAGGTAGCCTGAAATTTATTTTTCCAGAAATCATTTCTCTTGTTACAAACTTGTTCTATTTGTTCCACTGATCATCCTGGTACCATTGGTTTTGAAAATGGTTGTGATTTGAGCATTTAATTTGTCTCTGAAACTGGTTTGCCCTAAAACTTGTTCTGTTCGATTCATGGTTTTGAGGAAGAAGAAATTTGTTTGGGGTTAGGGTTTTGATTCAGGGGATCATGGGGATCAGTTGGGTGTGCTTAGTTTTCATTTTCATTACGTTTTAAGAGAGTTGGGTAGTTTTCAGGTGAGAGCTGGCCGGAGAAGACGACCGGAAGTCTTCTCCGGCCACCTGAGAGTCATTTGTGCCCTAATTGCATAATTAATGTGAGTTTGAATTTGGACCGTTGATTGCGTTGAACTTGTTGACTTCGCGCGCAAGGGAAGGGCCCAGATCACTTTGATTAGCCCTAATTCTCTTTTTAGTTTTAATTAAATGTAATTAGCTCAGAATCAATCCTGGCCACAAGATCACGCGCCAGTCAACCAGTTCAAATCCTAGGCTCATCCTGGCCCTCCATTCCTCTGACTTTTATTTTATTTGTTTTTTAATTCATTTTCTTTTCATTAAATTTGCATAATTATTTTAAAATAGTTAAAAATTCGTAAAAATTATGAAACTTTTTCCTAAAAGTTTTATTAATTTTTAAGACCCAAAAATATTTTTTATTTTATTTTTTATCATTAAAAAGTATTTTTAAATATTTAAAAGATTATTTTTAATTGATTAATGGGAATTAATTAATTAAAAATACTTTTAGGTATTTAAAAATTACAAAAAAATTCATGAAATGTTCTAAGACATTTAGAAACATTGTCCAACCTTCAAACCAAATTTCTTTTTTGATCTTGATGCATTTTAAGAATTTTTCATTGAATTAAATCATTTTTTATGCATTATTTTGATCATGGATTCAAAAATTCATTTCTGCCTATTGGAGAAGGTTTGGACATTGGTTCTTCTTGCATTGTTTTCTATTTGGCATGTAGTTTCTAGGGTTAAATGGCCTTGATTTGTTTCTTCATTTTCCATTTGATTGACATTTCTTTTGTTAAGAACCCTAAAAAACCCTAATAACTTAGAAAATTCATATCTTGAGTTTGGTTGAGAGTTGAGAGCTCCCCTTTGGGCAGTGGTTCATTATAGGTCTAGGGTTTCTTTGGGTACCATTTTCCATTTTTTATCTTAGGGTTTGCTTCTGTTTTGGATTTTGGTTTGATGTTTGATCCATGAACCCTAATTTGGGCTTTCTCTTGCATCCTTCTTGCACTTCCTTGCATAACATGACTTGTCTTTGCATTTTGTGCATTCTTGTGATTCATTTAACATCTTAAGACATATAGGAAGCATGTTTGATCATTGCATTACATATTTGCCATGTCATTTGCCTTGTATGCTTCATAACATTCCATGCTTGTTCATGCTCCTTAACTTGCATCATATGCATTCATAAGCTTGTATGATCATCTCCATGTCTTGCCTCATGTTTGCAGCACTTCATGACATCATAGTCATCATCCACATGCTTCTGGTTTTGCTTTGCATCATGCCATTTCATCTCATCTTGCATTGCATTTCTTCCTAACATTTCAGGTGGTAAGTAACTTGAGAAGTGAATTTGCCTTCACTTCTCATAACTTTTCTTTTCATCTCTCTTGCATCCATTGCTGCATTTCTATTTGTGTTTGAGATTGAGCTTGCTCATTCTTCTTCCTCCTACTTTCTTTCTTCAAGTGACTTGACTTCTTGAATGAAGCAAGTCACTTTGCTTCTCTTGATCTCATTCATCTGCTTCCTGGTGGCTCCTCTGAAGATTGTTCTTGAAAACCTCACAAGCCTTAGGACCAACCAAGCATGATAATGAATTAGGGTTTTGATTAGTCTCCCCTCATAGTTTTTACCTTTGTGTCTCTCTTTGAGTCTTCTCTTCTCATCTCATAATCAGGGACTAAACCCTAAAGGCTTTAAGACTTTGTGATTAGGCTTATGCCTGCATCCTTCTCTTAGGATGGAGTGTATAACTTTAATCCTAAGTATTAAACCCTTAATGTGTTTAAATCTCTTAATCAATTCACTTAATAAATATCAAGACATCACACTTGTAACTTGGTCCTTGCATTAGGGTTCTAATTCTTCCTTAATTGGTTAAGAAGGACTAACCCTAGTGTTAATGGACAAGTCCCCCTCAAGTTGTCTTACAAATCATAAAACTCACTTCTTCATCTTATCATTAAATAAAATCCACTTAATCAAAGGCTTGTTTTGTCATGAGTTTAATCCCTAATCATGGATTAAGTTGGGGAGCTTTCCTCAGCTTAAACATTCTCATCTATTATCCTTCTATTAGGATGGTGTAATGAGTCTGTTTAATCCTTGATTATGGCTTAACCTCATTACTCAACACTAAACAAAAACACCAAAAACACTTAAATAATCACAAGTAGGTTAATGATCTTAATCCTACACCAAAGGTGATTAAGTGTGAGAATCTGACTTCACACTTAAGGTATTCTCATTACCCCTAATCAGAGGGAAGATGTGATGAGTTTACTAAATCCATCGGTTTAGGCTTAAGCTCATTAATTTATGACAAACTTTCAAAAGCAATAAAAGACTGAAAATACAAAAACAAACAATAATCGTCTCCTCCGGGATTCTTTTCTCATCTCATTCACTCATAAGCGAGAACTTGCTTCTTCCGTCTAATGCAAGACAGTTTGCACCTGAGCCAGACAGGTCATACACTTGAGCATAGGCAAACAAGCAGTTCATAAGTCAATTCACCTTTCAGTCTCTTTGGGTCGAACTACGGTGTTCTGACTTCCTCATTGCACGAGAGGATACGTAGGCATAACTTAACAGTTATCGAACAAAAGTCTCTGTATATTCCCCCTCCTTCCAGCTTCATTCTTTAAGCCTCATACTCCTGAGCATTTCACTTTCATCCTTACACTGACACTGTATATATCACACTTTACACTTCTTTCACACTGACACCTGTACATTCTTTTCCAGCTATTCTATACACAGATTGCACTGACACTGCCCCTTTAAAACACAAATCTTTTAAGCGTGGATCCCGTCGAGTACGGCGGACAATCTGGGTGCTAATACCTTCCCAGGTTGTAACCAACCCCCTTTCTCAGTCTCTCTGGTTCGCAAACCGTCTTATCCATCTCTTTCTAGGCCTATGCAGCATTGCCTCTCCTCCGGGATAAAAATGCCTAGCTGGCGACTCTATTCATCTCCAGTGAGTTCACGGATGTGTGTTCTCACTGTTCCCTTCGCCGACCGTTCGCGCCTGTACCTTCATCTGATCCCGTTTCATTTGTCGGGAGCGACAGCTTGGCGACTCCTTATACTGCAACCAGGGCTTCTGGTTCTTTTTGTGGGTTCCTCCTAGCGCTTGATTGATTTGTGTTTACCGGGGTGTTATGTGCTATTTGTGTTTATGTATTTATGTCATTGCTTTATGTACAGTTTTGTTATAGCTTTCTTTATAGCTTTGTGCATATATCATATTGTCATTATCATTGCTGGATCTGTTCTTCTGTCTTGGTGGGTGGGTGTTCTACTGAGAGTTAAGGTCCTATACCTGGGACCTGAGTGACACCTAGGCTAGAGTGAATCATATTCTTTCCCATTCCATCTCGGTCTGGTGCGGGAATATGAAACACGGTTCAGATATGGGTTTCTTCTTGAGAACTCTGTGTTGCAGATTTCCTGCAATGCTAGGGCTATCTGGGAAGCCTGCTAAGTCTGGATGACCTTTAGTATTGACCTTCAGAAACTGAGGTGAATTAGAGGAGGATTTTTTATGGTTATTGTAAACACTGTACCTCCGGGTTGGAAGTGTTTACACTTCCCATAACTGATCCAAGTCTGAGGATCTTTGTTTTAGAACACCACCTGTGAGGGGGTTGGGCTGTTTACAGGTTTGCAGGAACCCTTGACCTCAACATACCCTCATTACCAGTACAGTTGTTGATCCGGTCGCTATGATCCTGAAGTTGTTGACCTCCGGTTTTCAGTTACCATTTTGGGTTTTTATGCAGATCTTGTGGTTACAGACACTTGATTCTTGGCGGTATCCCAGATTCCAGGCAGTTTCCAGCTGTGATCCCATGTCTTTGCATCTTTTGCATCATCATATTGCATATTGCATTTGCATCTGCATTGCATATCCTCTTCCAGAGAGCTCATCCTTCCTCTTTTGTCCATGACCAGCCAGCTGATTTCCCGGTACTCAGTTTGAACAAGTGGTAACAGTTAGAAGACGACAGTGTTTGAAGGAAGATTGAGCAGTGTCAAGAGTTAAGAAGGGTCAGTTTGAAAGCCGTCAGTAGCTATGTCAGAGAACAACCGTCAGAAGTCCTGGACTCCTCCTCGTCCAAATCTGCAATCTCATGGTCGAAGACCTCAGAATCAACTTCAGAGCCAGCCTGGGCCTCGTAACAACCTGGAAAGAAGGATTGCTCCTCTTCATCCGGTCCCCATGGCATACAGTGAACTCTTGCCGCATCTAGTTCAGAGCTCTTTGGTGGTTCCTAAACCTCTCAAGCCGTTGCCAGAGCCGTACCCTCCAGAGTACAATCCTCATGAGCAGTGTGGGTATCATGGTGGATCAATGGGGCATTCAACTGAAGATTGCAAAGCTTTTCAAGCCAAGGTCCAACAATTGATAGACAAGGGCTACATTTCCTTTCCAGAAGGAAGCTTGGTTGTGCACGTCAACCTCTCACCTGATTGAGTTCAAAGACTTCGAAGAAGCGTCTCCTGATTCAGTGGCTCGGACAAATTGTCATCAGAGTTGGTGATCACTGTATCCTTTTATCATTTGCATTGTAGCTTCTTTCCTGTTAGCAGCTACTTGTCTTTTAAGCATTGTTATTTTAAATGGTAATGTTAATGTAGTGATCTTGCACTTTTGAATCAATTATGTCGCATTCGCTCATTTTTCTTTACTTGCATTGAAAAAAAAAAAAAAAAAAAAAAGACAAAAAAAAAAAAAGACAAAAAAAACAAAAATTTGCATCCATATACCTCCCATTTATTTCACTGTTGTTTAGCAGGTTTGAGGGAGGATGATGACAACCGAATACCGATAATTGTTCAAGGTATGCTTTCAGGACAGAACCTGCTGACGATGTACAGGCATTGCTTCAATTCCCAAACACCGGAGATATAAGGGAGATAGACCCTCGTCAACCCCTTTGAGCCTTGGAGTAGGAGTTTCTTTTCTGAACGAAAAAACCCTCACATTCAACCCGGGGCAGGGTAGTTATCAGTAATTTGACCGAGCGTTCAAATTTCCAAAGGAGTGCGCATCCGAGGATCCATTACCTTTATTCATTACACCTCAAGAGGTCAAGGGATGTGAAACCACAATGGTTATACCTCACCAATAAAGGAATGAGGCAGTCAACCCTTTCAGCCAGTCATGACAAGCCAGTGTCACACGATTTGTTCAACAAAAATAAAAAAAAAGAAATAAAGCCCTCTAAGTCAAAAAAAAAGAAAGTGAAAACATATGACTTAGGCAAAAGTTAGGGCATCCCGCTGGACTTCAAAAATCGAAAAAATTCAAAAAAAAAAGAGAACCAGTCCAGGCAAAAGTTAGGGAATAAAAAAATCTGAAAAAATATTCCATAAGAACAAAGTCGTGTGACCAGACACAAGGTCAGAAGGGGTGACTGTCACTCCAAGAAACCTCATTGGTGCGTAAACCATCAACGTCATTGGTTCCTCAATCATTACAAAACCCTTGTGAGAAGCGAGCGCTTAAGTCGAATTAGCTGAATATAGGACCGGAGAACATCAAGGAGAATGGGTGGGCACATATAAATTTTGAGCCATAAATCCTTCTTTCTTTCTAAAACCGTGAACCAGACCACGTTACAACCCTTGAAAGTCCTAATTGAATCGGGTTCAATTCTGAAAGCATACTACGGCAAGGTTGCGTAAACTGACTCCTAACGATTTGCTAACCCAACACTACGTTTGGACTAATCGTCCATTCGTCACACGCTGTCACAGCATCAAAATAAATAAATTTTCAAAACTTGCATGTGTACTGCATTAAAATTACCATTTGTGAATGTACAGCTGTAATTGCAAGTCAGCCTGTGTCATCAGGAAAGTTCCTGCAAAGAGCAATCGCGAGGGAATCTGATCACTCAACAATGATGACCAGAATCAAGAGCATCTTGTTAGCCTATGAATCAGGGGCATGTTATCCAGTGGTTTTGTCGACCAAGGTATCTGTCAGGGTAAAGAGAGTTCCCAAGCATCAGTTGATCGAGGAACGTCATTCAAAGTCGGTTGATCAGAGCTGAATCTCCCAAGCAGGGGCAGGACACCCGGAAGTTCCGTTGACTAAGGGTCAATTCTTCCAATGCTCAGTCAGAATGAATCAAGTCGCTTCCACGCTCATACCAGGGCAGAACACTTCTAGAGATCACTAAGTGCAACTCTCCTCGAGAGGATATCCAGGTCCGCCGTTCCAAAAATTGGATAATCAGCAATAGTCTGTTCAGAGACTCGCCCAACAGGGGCAAATTTTGGCTACACAGAGCAATTTGTATCAGTAATCTCAGAGTTCAAGACGAGTGTCGGGAAATCATGCTACCCACCGTCGCCTTTGTCACCCTTCTCATTAGAAGCCTTGTCACATAAGACATTTCTTCCCATCCTTGGGAGTTTTTCTAGTTTTTCATGAGCATTGCATAAATCATTTGCATACGTTATTCATGTCACATATAGAGCATATGCATCATAATTGCATTGAGCATAATTCCCCGCAACATCAATCTCACACCCAGGGCCCCGTAACCCTAACTTATCAACCTTTCAAAGTCCAGTTCTCGTCTGGCAAGCCTTTTCAAAGTCCAGTTCCCGTCTGGCAAACTTTTCAGAGTCTAGTCCTCGTCCGGCAGACAAACCCAAAGTCCAGTTCTCGTCTGGAAAACCAACTTCAAATACCAGTTCTCGTCTGGTAGGCGAATCTTTTAACCAGTTCCCGTCTGGTATTCATTCTTTTTTCAGAGTCAGTTCTCGTTTGACAATGAACCTAAGGAGTCAGTTCTCGTCTGACGACTTATTCTTTGCCCATCAGTTCTCGTCTGTTGGCCTACCTTTAATAAACCAGTTCTCGTCTGGTAGTTCACCATTTAAGTCCAATTGCTTGGCAACCAAAAAAATATATCTATCAACCTGGCCCTAGCGCCCAGCCATCCTTGTTTCATGTCCTTGGCATTGAGCATACGTCTGCATTGTACATCATTTGCATTGCATCTTCATACCGCATGGTTTCTGTTTTAGCTCTGATGAGGGGCAAGAATCGTTTCAAGACGTAATCTGGGGCAGTTATCTCAAGACTTGTTGAATTTCTGCGAGAGTTTGAAGACACTGGGGCAATTCTGGATGCCAAGTCTTCTGTAAAATCCTCTGAAGACGATCTTTTTATGGATGATGCAGTATGGTATAATTGAGGAGTTAAGGGAATGATAGTTCACTCAGGATGATCAGTAATGCTTTTGTTGAGCTCGGAAGTCTGAAGCACTGTGTTAATTCTCAGGGAATGTCTGGTATTTATTTTACCAGCAGGGCATTGGAAGTTTATTTCTTCCCCGAGCGTAAAGATCTTCTTTCAGCCGACAAGATTCCCTCATGAGGAGTTGGTTATTCGCATTAAGTCAAAGCCAATTTTCATTGGCATATCTTCCCAACACAGTTGTTATGCTATACATGGGGCTTAATTTGGCTTATTTCGATCTCCAATTCTCCAACAAAGTCTTTCTTCAGCAGAGCATTGCCAAATCTTTTCTCAACCATGCCAGAAGGTTGACACATCCCCAGCTGAGTTGGAACAACGATATCCCCAACAGAACTTCAAGGCTAATTGAATCGTTCTCATCCCCAAGCGGACTTATCCTTCCACAACAAAGTTTTCCCGACAGGCAGCTGAAGGCCTTGCTTCCCCACAAAGTTAGAATTATCAGAATTCCCTCCTCAGCAAGATTGTGTGATCAGGCATCTTCCCTAGCCAAGTCTAAAGATGATCTTTCCCCATAGAGTCATCAGGATTCTCATTTCCAAGGGATTTCCCCAGCAGAGCAAAGAGAAATTCTCTCCAGTGGAGTCAGAGCGGGATGATCAGATTCTTGGCAGATGTTCAAAGCAGTTGAACGAAGTATACCTCACGCAGAGTCGTCTTTCCTCCAGTGAAAACCTCTCCAACAAGCATCAGGTTGCCAACACTTCGTTCCCATCAGAGTTAAAAGCTTTCAACCCGTCAGCAGTATACGGAATGCTTCCCAAATTCCCCAACAGAGAGCTAAAGCTAAAACATTTGCCTCACATTCACAAACATCAACATATATTCCTTGTGGCACCCGTCCGTGTCATATCCCCAGCAGAAAGCCAAAGCGTCCCCTTTGCACTCACAGATACTCATATATATACCATTCCTTGACATCCGTCCATGTCACTTTCCCCAGCACAGTAATATAAACATTTTGTATATCAGATACTTGTTCATATTATACTTTTCCTCTTTTGACACTCGTCCGTGTCACTCTCCCCAACAGTTAAACATCCATCTATACACCATTCTCACTACTCTTATTACACTTATACAGATACTCGTCCGTATCTTGTATATACTACTTATATCCCCGCAGATTCGACAGTAGTCCTTGTTCTTTGTTAACCCGTTGGTACTCGTCCGTACCATCATCTCAGAACATTGCGTCTAGTGTTTGTTTCTACATGATACTCGTCCGTATCATAGTCTTAGGGATGCTCGTCCGCATCTTTAATCCATACACCGTGTCAAACATTTATGTCTTCTTGAATATAGATACTCGTCTGTGTCTACTATTCCCTAGAAGGATTCTCTCAGATGCAACACTCGTCCGTGTTCTTTGTTAACCAGTTGATACTCGTCCGTATCATCATCTCTGAACATGTGTCAGTTTGTTTCTACATGATACTCGTCCGTATCATAGTCTAAGGATGCTCGTCCGCATCTTTAATCTATACACAATACCAGACACTTATACTTTCCTTTCTTGGTTGTGAACGCTCGTCCGTGTTCACTATATCCCCAGTAGATCACCAACAAAGCTTCTTCTTTCCTTTTTATCTAACACTCGTCCAGTGTTATGATAACCCTGAGAGCAGCCGTACCCTGCTAAGTGGTCGTCCTCCACTTCTTGATGGTCGTCCTCCATCATGCTCATCCGATGGCCGTCCCCATCGTTGATTTTAGCAGCCGTCCCCTGCTAGGTGGTCGTCCTCCACCTCTTGATGATCGTCCTTCATCATTTTATCCAATGGCCGTCCCCATTGTTGATTTTGGTTATCTGGCATTCGTTCTATGTCATGATAAACCCTGAGAGCAGCCATCCCCTGCTGAGTGGTCGTCCTCCACTTCTTGATGGTCGTCCTCCATCATGCTCGTCCGATGGCCGTCCCCATCGTTGACCTCATCTATCCGGCATTCGTCCTGTGTCGTGATGTTTTCGGCAGCCGTACCCTGCCAGGTGGTCGTCCTCCACCTTAGATGACCGTCCCTCATCTTAACCCTTACAGAGCAGCCGTCCCCTGCTAGGTGATCGTCCTTCACCTTTGATGACCGTACCTCATCATCTGTTTATTTCATTTATTCTTTAACCCGATGGTCGTCCCCGTCGTGGTCCCTTTTCCTTTCAGTTTAGTCTGATGGCCGTCCCCATCGCTGGTTACTTTACTTTATGAACTTGATGGCCGTCCCCGTCATGTTTCATTCGATCCCCAGAGAATCTTGCAGCTTTACTTGATGGCCGTCCCCATCATAATCCCTTATTTTTCCCAGCTAGTCGGCCGTCCCCGTCTTGGCATTACCTTTTATCCCCAGCATGTCAGCCGCCCCCGTCGTTGCTCTTTACCCAGCAGTCGTCCTCTGCTCGGCGGTCGTCCTCTGTCGCCCACACTTTACAATATACTTTATTTGCTTTTACAACTTATATCCCTTTTCTTCTTCATTCTGTGAGTGCAAATTTTGGACTGTCTTTGATATTCAACCACAAGTTATCTTGTTTGCCTGTTAAGCCGTTGCTTACATCCTGCACAGCTAACTCATGTTTGAATAGGGGCAGCTGTAAACACCCCAAATTTGCCCTCACTCATTTCACCATGGCTTGTGATCATTCTCATATGCATGAACACAATCATGTCACCTCACATCTCATTTTTTATTCACTGGATAGTTTCTAAGGCATCTGCACCTAGGGTTTGTGATCTGAGCAATCCAAAAGCATCTTGAGCCATTCCAGAGGCCACCAATCAACTCAAAGGGGTCCATGTGTGTTCTTACATCATATTCCATCTCCTCAAAGTCAAAGATGCAGAGGAATCACAAGAGCTAAGGTTTGGTTGAATGCAGAGCCAGGATGAACTGCACAGTTGACTGAAAATTAGGGTTTTGGTTTCAGAGGCCATAACTCCAATTTTTTTGGTCATTCTTGTTTCCATTGATCTCTATATGGTATAGGGAGTATGCATATCAATTTTCATGAATAAATTCCATGGGGAAGTCATCTGATCAAGAGTTGACTTTTCAGACAAGTCAGTGCAAAATCAGGGCATCTGAGGCCCCCAATGACCCAACCAATGGGTGATCTTCATCATTTTGAGTGTATATGATCTTTATTTGATCATGGAAGAAGGTTGAAGTTCATGGAAATCAAGAATTTAGGGGTTTTGCAAATGTTGACTTTTTGGGCATAGTTGACTTTTCAAGAATGCATCATTTTAGGTCATTTTTCAAGCCTTGATTCATGATTCAAAAAGGCTTCAAATGGAAAAACTTTGGTCATGAAAGTTGTAGATCTCATCTTTCCCTTTTCAAAAAGTACAAGAACATGATCAAACTCTTCTTGGATCAAAAGTTATGGCAATGCAAAGTTGGCTAAAATCATTAATTTTCAAGGCATGCCTCATTTGGAAATTTTGCAAAGTCTTGGACCAATGCATATTGCAGCCTCTAATTCATTTCAAACCAGCACATAAACATTCTCTAAGTCCTAAAAATCAGAAATGAACCAAGATTGCCTATGGTTTATGTTTGGTTAGGCAAAAGAATCACATGTGAACCAAAGATACAACAAGTTGCAAAACTCATGATCATGCTCCCTCCTACTTGCAGCCTTGGATGCTGAGCTTTGCTAGCCTCTCACCTCACCTTGCTGCGCCAGCCCATGCCCATGTACTTGCCTAGATCATGAGCCATGCTTCTCTTACACATTATTTGACTTTTTGCAAAAGTTAACTCACCTATCCATAAAGCACATGTCAAATCAACTGACCAATGAGAGAGAGTTATGTGGACAATTTGCAAGCAAAACATAAGGGCAAGCAAGGCTGAAACCATCTCATTACACACATTCACAAAAACACTCCCATTTGCAACTTGTTTCGAATTCCTCTCCACAGCTTGCAAACACTCAAACCTTTTTCTCCATTCAACTCACCATGTATCATTGAGCAGAAACCACCAAGAACCCAAGCCTGAAACAGCCAGAATACTCCATAGCCATTTCTCACTCCATTTTGCAGTTCCTTTCGAATCTCCCTCCATAGCTCACAAACACACCAACAAACACCACAGACCTTCTCCATTCATCCTCAGGATCACAAACCTTCATTCACAATGGCCTGAAACCTCCAGAAACACCATTGCCATTTCTGAGCAAGCTTGAGCAGAAGCTGTCGAATCTCACTATCCAGCCAACTTAAACTCCATTTGAGCATTCAAACATCATCTGGGGATCAAGTGGAGTAGATTGCACAAGGAGAGGTGGCCAGAAAGTTCTCAAACTGAAAGCTTCGAATCTCAGGTAGCCTGAAATTTATTTTTCCAGAAATCATTTCTCTTGTTACAAACTTGTTCTATTTGTTCCACTGATCATCCTGGTACCATTGGTTTTGAAAATGGTTGTGATTTGAGCATTTAATTTGTCTCTGAAACTGGTTTGCCCTAAAACTTGTTCTGTTCGATTCATGGTTTTGAGGAAGAAGAAATTTGTTTGGGGTTAGGGTTTTGATTCAGGGGATCATGGGGATCAGTTGGGTGTGCTTAGTTTTCATTTTCATTACGTTTTAAGAGAGTTGGGTAGTTTTCAGGTGAGAGCTGGCCGGAGAAGACGACCGAAAGTCTTCTCCGGCCACCTGAGAGTCATTTGTGCCCTAATTGCATAATTAATGTGAGTTTGAATTTGGACCGTTGATTGCGTTGAACTTGTTGACTTCGCGCGCAAGGGAAGGGCCCAGATCACTTTGATTAGCCCTAATTCTCTTTTTAGTTTTAATTAAATGTAATTAGCTCAGAATCAATCCTGGCCACAAGATCACGCGCCAGTCAACCAGTTCAAATCCTAGGCTCATCCTGGCCCTCCATTCCTCTGACTTTTATTTTATTTGTTTTTTAATTCATTTTCTTTTCATTAAATTTGCATAATTATTTTAAAATAGTTAAAAATTCGTAAAAATTATGAAACTTTTTCCTAAAAGTTTTATTAATTTTTAAGACCCAAAAATATTTTTTATTTTATTTTTTATCATTAAAAAGTATTTTTAAATATTTAAAAGATTATTTTTAATTGATTAATGGGAATTAATTAATTAAAAATACTTTTAGGTATTTAAAAATTACAAAAAAATTCATGAAATGTTCTAAGACATTTAGAAACATTGTCCAACCTTCAAACCAAATTTCTTTTTTGATCTTGATGCATTTTAAGAATTTTTCATTGAATTAAATCATTTTTTATGCATTATTTTGATCATGGATTCAAAAATTCATTTCTGCCTATTGGAGAAGGTTTGGACATTGGTTCTTCTTGCATTGTTTTCTATTTGGCATGTAGTTTCTAGGGTTAAATGGCCTTGATTTGTTTCTTCATTTTCCATTTGATTGACATTTCTTTTGTTAAGAACCCTAAAAAACCCTAATAACTTAGAAAATTCATATCTTGAGTTTGGTTGAGAGTTGAGAGCTCCCCTTTGGGCAGTGGTTCATTATAGGTCTAGGGTTTCTTTGGGTACCATTTTCCATTTTTTATCTTAGGGTTTGCTTCTGTTTTGGATTTTGGTTTGATGTTTGATCCATGAACCCTAATTTGGGCTTTCTCTTGCATCCTTCTTGCACTTCCTTGCATAACATGACTTGTCTTTGCATTTTGTGCATTCTTGTGATTCATTTAACATCTTAAGACATATAGGAAGCATGTTTGATCATTGCATTACATATTTGCCATGTCATTTGCCTTGTATGCTTCATAACATTCCATGCTTGTTCATGCTCCTTAACTTGCATCATATGCATTCATAAGCTTGTATGATCATCTCCATGTCTTGCCTCATGTTTGCAGCACTTCATGACATCATAGTCATCATCCACATGCTTCTGGTTTTGCTTTGCATCATGCCATTTCATCTCATCTTGCATTGCATTGCATTTCTTCCTAACATTTCAGGTGGTAAGTAACTTGAGAAGTGAATTTGCCTTCACTTCTCATAACTTTTCTTTTCATCTCTCTTGCATCCATTGCTGCATTTCTATTTGTGTTTGAGATTGAGCTTGCTCATTCTTCTTCCTCCTACTTTCTTTCTTCAAGTGACTTGACTTCTTGAATGAAGCAAGTCACTTTGCTTCTCTTGATCTCATTCATCTGCTTCCTGGTGGCTCCTCTGAAGATTGTTCTTGAAAACCTCACAAGCCTTAGGACCAACCAAGCATGATAATGAATTAGGGTTTTGATTAGTCTCCCCTCATAGTTTTTACCTTTGTGTCTCTCTTTGAGTCTTCGCTTCTCATCTCATAATCAGGGACTAAACCCTAAAGGCTTTAAGACTTTGTGATTAGGCTTATGCCTGCATCCTTCTCTTAGGATGGAGTGTATAAATTTAATCCTAAGTATTAAACCCTTAATGTGTTTAAATCTCTTAATCAATTCACTTAATAAATATCAAGACATCACACTTGTAACTTGGGCCTTGCATTAGGGTTCTAATTCTTCCTTAATTGGTTAAGAAGGACTAACCCTAGTGTTAATGGACAAGTCCCCCTCAAGTTGTCTTACAAATCATAAAACTCACTTCTTCATCTTATCATTAAATAAAATCCACTTAATCAAAGGCTTGTTTTGTCATGAGTTTAATCCCTAATCATGGATTAAGTTGGGGAGCTTTCCTCAGCTTAAACATTCTCATATATTATCCTTCTATTAGGATGGTGTAATGAGTCTGTTTAATCCTTGATTATGGCTTAACCTCATTACTCAACACTAAACAAAAACACCAAAAACACTTAAATAATCACAAGTAGGTTAATGATCTTAATCCTACACCAAAGGTGATTAAGTGTGAGAATCTGACTTCACACTTAAGGTATTCTCATTACCCCTAATCAGAGGGAAGATGTGATGAGTTTACTAAATCCATCGGTTTAGGCTTAAGCTCATTAATTTATGACAAACTTTCAAAAGCAATAAAAGACTGAAAATACAAAAACAAACAATAATCGTCTCCTCCGGGATTCTTTTCTCATCTCATTCACTCATAAGCGAGAACTTGCTTCTTCCGTCTAATGCAAGACAGTTTGCACCTGAGCCAGACAGGTCATACACTTGAGCATAGGCAAACAAGCAGTTCATAAGTCAATTCACCTTTCAGTCTCTTTGGGTCGAACTACGGTGTTCTGACTTCCTCATTGCACGAGAGGATACGTAGGCATAACTTAACAGTTATCGAACAAAAGTCTCTGTATATTCCCCCTCCTTCCAGCTTCATTCTTTAAGCCTCATACTCCTGAGCATTTCACTTTCATCCTTACACTGACACTGTATATATCACACTTTACACTTCTTTCACACTGACACCTGTACATTCTTTTCCAGCTATTCTATACACAGATTGCACTGACACTGCCCCTTTAAAACACAAATCTTTTAAGCGTGGATCCCGTCGAGTACGGCGGACAATCTGGGTGCTAATACCTTCCCAGGTTGTAACCAACCCCCTTTCTCAATCTCTCTGGTTCGCAAACCGTCTTATCCATCTCTTTCTAGGCCTATGCAGCATTGCCTCTCCTCCGGGATAAAAATGCCTAGCTGGCGACTCTATTCATCTCCAGTGAGTTCACGGATGTGTGTTCTCACTGTTCCCTTCGCCGACCGTTCGCGCCTGTACCTTCATCTGATCCCGTTTCATTTGTCGGGAGCGACACTAGTCCAACTTAATTTTGAATTAAGTTGGAGTAGGATAGAAACCTCAATTAGGATCAATTATTGCATGACAACTTTTAGGATCGAGTCCCCTTAGTTTTTTTTCTTTTAAACCCTTGAGTCTTTTCTCTTCTCCCTCTTAAAGAAAATCCAAAAACATTTAATAAATACAAAACAACAAAAAAACTTCTTTAAGAGACTTGAACCAAGCTTCAATCGTCTTTCCTGCGGAAATTCTTTTCTCATCTGATTCTGGTGCAGACGCAAGACATGTCGAGTCTGTTCTACCACAATTCTTATAATAAGGAAAAGCATTGAAAACATAAAGGATTCTCACAACAAGCATGTGGGTAATCTTCCATAAACAAAGGAAATTAGGCCCTATAAATCTCCATATCCTTCAACCTCCAGCTAAGGCGTTTGACAACCTTGAACAAATAGGCGATATCTGGATGACTTGGATCTGAAAAGAGCTTCTAAATGATCAAATCCCCCTTCTCGGAAGAAGCATGGAGTTCACTAATCTATTGTAAGAAAACCTCTTCATTTTCCTTGCTAGAACTCGGCTCATACCTGACCTTCTTAGTTTCTGCATGGACTTTGAGCTCTTCTACTTCTTTTTGAACATCATCCATTTATTTCTGACTTTGTGCTAGCTTGTGGATATAGTCTCTACGCTGCTCATGGGCTAACTGGAGTTCTTCATTCCGACTATCTAACTATACTTGAAGGTCTTCAATCTTCTGCTTGTATTCAGCTTCAACTTCCTTCTGCTTCTTTTGGTTGGTCTCCTATCATCCTTGTCAGAGAGTTATAACTTCATTGGCCTCAACCAAAGACTCCTTGATCCTTCGATGCTCATTCGCTTTGTTGATCTCAGCTAAGCCCTTTTTCTTAAAGTAAAGCTATATGTCCTCAAAGTCTGTCTGCTTGATTTTTACCATTCTATCAGCCCTCTTAACCTTTTCTTCCAACTTCCGCGCACCATCTCTTCATATAAGCCATAAATCATGTCATTCTCTAAGCCATGTTGATTTGCTAGAGCTTCCATCTTTTTGAACTCCTTTAAAGGTAAAGTGGTTTGTGACTTGACTTCCTTAGGGTACAGAGGAGGCTCCACAGAAAATGGAAGAAGTCTATCTTCAACAAGATGTTTCAGCCAATCAATGTGTGGTGCATAAGCCTTGGGATCCACTCTCCCAAACTTCCTTTTCCCTTTCTTGACCTTCACTCGGTCCTTTAGGGAAATGGGTAATATTTACAAGAGTTTTCTTATTACATAAGCATGTGTAAGCTCACATTTTAAGTACATCAGAAGAACCTAATACACACTAAGATAATACATTATATTGTAGCACAAATATGCGATCTTCTTCTTCATGTTGCTTCTTTACAGACAATAGCCCTGAGCACTTGAATTGTTGAAGTCTTCTTCTTTAAAAACTTTTTCAGCTTTGTTGATCTACGTTTGAGCATGAGAAGGACTTATTCATCTTGATTCACTTAAGAACATTATGGACAACTTCCATGTTATGGATTTGTAATTTGAGCTTCCATGATCATCTTCTTATCTTCTGCGACTTTGCAAGTCTTTTGCAACATATGAAGTTAAGCACATTTTGAATTAGAGATCTCTCTGTATAAGAAGATTGTTGTCAAAGAGTAATCATCTTATGAGTTGCATATTCAATCAAACTCTTCATTGTTTGTTCCACTGTTATCTTGTTAATTATCAACCTTATGTGATTGTATGAAAATATCAACAACATGGTTCATTGACCATCTTGACAACTTGGTTGTATGTGTGTTTGAACCTTTTTGGTTATTTCAATTAACTCCAACACATAAATCAATGGTTTTATACCAGTAACAACTTAGTCATATCTTTGACTGCTCTTAAGTTGTGTCATTCAATAACCAGTCAATCAATTAGTCAACAACCGATCGACCAACTAACAACATCACATAGCATGTGATGCTTTCCTTATATATCCAAGCATAATAGAGTCATTACAACACATATGGCTACTGAGGAATGTTGTTACTCAAGGAGGAAAATAGTACTGTCACGTATGTCATTTTCCCGTAATACACAGTTAATAGAGAGGTAGTGGAATAAAGCATTTCCGTACTTTGTACTATCCTTGATAATGGTAACATTGTCTTCTGCACTTCAAAGGCTTCTGATTGCAGATGATTGAATGAAACATGATCTAGAGATGATGATACTTGGGTCTTCAAAGAACCTAAGTCTTCAGTCTTTGGAAATTTGTTCACACAGAACATTGTTCACATAGAACATTGTCTTCAGAGTCTTTCACACTTGGTTCTTCAGAACCTTAATCTTCAAAATACCTAAGTCTTTAGAGTCTTTCTGCACTTGGTCTTCAAACATTCAGTCTTCATAACTTCAAGTCATCAGAGTCTTCATGTCATACCCCAAATTTGTCCTACCTGTATATTTACTCTTATTTGTTTATGTCTACTAACGTTATTCCAAAAAATTCAAAAAAAATATGTGCTTGTTGCTTCTTCTTTATTTTAAGTTCAGGTCGTGTGAATTGTCTATCAAAGTTTAGGAAAAAATATAAGGTCAAGTTTATGAGTACACTAATGATTGAAGTTCAGAATGTCTTTTGGTCATGTGTTGGTGCAATACAGTTTATGTTTTAAGTCATGTTCATGGGGTCCATAGTATTGCTCAGATGTTTTGTTTCATCTATGGTTCAAGAAGAATTCAAGATAATATCATTCCATATGGATTCATTGTTTTGGTTGTCAAAGTTCAACTCCTAATTTCAAGGCAGGTCTATCTTGAGTCAACCGCAAGTATTTCCATCGTTGTCAACAAACAAGTTCAAAATAGCCATATTCAAATTCAAGGTTAGCACAAATGGAATTAAATTCTAAAAGAGGAAATTTAATACGTCCCAATTTGATTTTTGGGTTGTTGTTTCAAGTCGATCTCAAGCATGGTTGCAAGATTGATTTCCATTGGCATCCCATTTAGTTCAAAATTCAAATGTGAAAATCAGTGAGTTCCAAGTTGTATTATAATCTCATCAAGTCACAATTTGTTATGGCAAGATTACATCTCTTGGATTCCAAATTTTGTTTGCAATTAAAGAATTAAAGTGACGTACTCTTTTGGGATTTAGTGGGACACGGATTGGCTAAAGCATTGGTGGATTACTTCAAAACGTTACATACATCATTATTTTTAGTCAAATTGAGTAAGAAGTGGATATAGGTTGGGATCTACAGCCCTGCTATGCGAATATAGGCTATAAAATATTCAAAGAAAATGCTTCTCAATAAAACAGTTAGAGGAGTATCCTATGCTTTCGGAATTGTTCACATGTCCCTTTATACAAAATGAAGGCTATGATTCAAGAATAGCCAAGCTGCTAGGGATTGAATCAAAAGAAAAAACACAATATCACTCCTTCACTACAGTATCCTACCACAAGCCGCCATCACTAACCAAGTGCTATAACATGTAATCTTTTTTTCATCAAACACCTGCAAGACAAGCTCTAAATTATATGCTACAATACTTCATGCCAAGCCAATTCATCTAAG
This sequence comes from Lathyrus aphaca, assembly GCA_963966055.1. NCBI lineage: Eukaryota > Viridiplantae > Streptophyta > Magnoliopsida > Fabales > Fabaceae > Lathyrus > Lathyrus aphaca. The sequence goes on from OZ014524.1 coordinate 296,467,117, forward strand.
GTTCCATTCCAAATCTTCTCATCCAAGTTTCTCCTCCAAGTTTCCTCATTAACACATGAAACAAAGAAAGAAGAAAGAAATGGTTAGAAAAGTTGTGGCAAACTAATCCATGTGCATTACATGTAGCAGGGACATTAACCGAACCAAATTAGAATTACAAGTAATCATAAAACCAAAACCATCTCAAGTTCAAAGCAAAAATTCTGTTAATGCAGTGAGCAGACAGATTTGTTCGAGATTGAATGTTAGCCATGAGCAAAAATGGTGTGAAGAGTTAACAAGCAAGCATAATTTTTCAGGTCATCAATAGAGATTATTTAATTAATAAATAAGTACTACCATGTCAATCAATACCACACAACAAATGAGTCTACAAGCCAACCTCATGAGGACTTCGTATTACCTTGCCAAGATCCAGCCATCTTCACGCCATAGCTATATTTCAAGTTGATTCAAGTCATTCCCACAAAATGCGTATCCATGCTATTTCTTGTAAGCCAAGCCACAGGTCCTAGAATCTCAAGCCAAGTTCAGATCATCATCAAAAGCGCTTCTTTAAGCCTTCAACCATAAAGCTCAACGGCAAGCCTACGTCTCATGTGCAAGCTGCTACCGCATCCGTACTTTACACGCACACACCGGCCAGAGAAGTGTTATGCACACCACAACCCCTAGTGAACTTAACATGCACAAGAAAAACACAATGATTACATAAAAGGTTCTTCTGCAACAAGATGCTCGACTTTTTTATACTTTGCCAATCCCTGGCGCTCCTCAACTGTTTTTGACGCAAAGAGTTGACAACCATACTGACCTCAGTGATTTTCAGACATGTAATAGATATAACATTGACAATATTGGGCTTGTCTGTAATTGGCCATCAGAAGATGTTCTTGCTCATTATTGCTTGTCACATAGAGATATATTCAGGTCTAAAAAGGTGATTGAGCTTGGTTCTGGCTATGGTTTGGCTGGATTTGTTATTGCAGCTGTTGCCGAGGCATCAGAGGTTGTAATCTCAGATGGAAATCCACTAGTAGCTTATTCGTAATATTGAAGCTAATTCTGGAGCATTTGGGAATACAATTGTGAATTCAATGATGCTTCATTGGAATCAGGAAGATATTTCTAGTGTTGCAGACAATTTTGATATCATTGTTGCAAGTGATTGCACTTTCTTTAAGGACTTCCACAGAGATCTTGCTCAAATTGTCAAGCACTTGTTATCAAAAACAAAATCTTCTGAGGCTATATTTTTAAGTCCAAAAAGAGGTAACTCATTGGACCTGTTCTTGGAGGTGGCTGAAGAAAATGGCCTGCATATCAGTGTAACAGAGAACTACGACAAAGAAGTCTGGAAATGTCATGAGAGGTTCTTGAATGGTGCAGATAGGGACTCTTGGCCTAGTTATGAATCAGGACAAAGCAACACACCTCCACTTCTTATCCAACCTGCATTCTTGACCTTCAGAAAACTTCCAAACATGGCATCCATATAACTTTCGAAGCGAGATTTCAAGTGAGGAAAAGGGAACTTCATGAAGTCATTTCAATTCAAGTTTGTACCTATGCCAAAATTCAGAGTCAGCTTCAACACATGAACCAAGCAGAAGTCATTATGAGGAATATGATTCTTGAAGCAACAGAGGTTAAAGAAAAAACAAAGTTTATGCAGCAATGAACCAAACCAATAGCAGAATTAAGTTGCCACAGTGAAAATTAAGTTATAACGGTAACAAAGTTAATTGAAGGATTCGATTAAACAAAAAACTCAGCAGGGACCACATATTCTAGAAGCTCACTACAAACAAAAAAACAAAAACAATGAGTCACCAATTTTGGACCCCACACAAAATCCACTCTCTGCAAATCCCACGAAATCAGGGCACACCTTCACTCAATTTCTAACGAATTCTTCACTCACTCAGCAAACTCTCACGTACCAAAATGAACACCTCACGCAATCTTCTCAATTCACACGTATGAGCCTCAAATATGCTCCTATAAAGGCCAATCATTGGCACAAACTAGAGGAGGCTAGCCACAAAGAGAGAGGCGCAGAAAGACATGAGAACGAATTCTGGAAAAAAAGATGAAATAATGTATTCAAAACCTTATACTCAAAGCTCAAGAGAAAGTCAGAAAGCTTCTTACAAGTTCACATCGAAATTGTGAGAAGAACGAGCTAAATCGTTCTCAAATCGACAACAAACATCAACAACGCAACAAAACACAAAAGTTTCAAGAGAGGAGAAGAAGATTCAATCAAGAAATCAGAAGCGAGAAGAATAGGCGGATTCGAACAAACAACAAGCTTAGTAAGAGTTCATACTTGTTCATCAAGCTTTGGCACATTTCAATCGGTAGATTCTTGAACTTCGTATCGTTTTTTACTCTAATTAGATTGTTGTATCATGTAAAGATTCTCTGAACATAGCGAATTTGGGGGTTTAGGGTTTTCGGATTTGGGGTTGGGATTTTGATTGTTGATCTTGGTTTATATTCTGGTTCGTGATAATGTTGATGATATGATGAAGTTCTGTTTGGTTTTGTTTGAAAGAAAAACGGGACTTAGTTGAAACAAGGAAGGACATGTTAAGATTTAATGGTTTTCTTTTCGATTTTTAGCGAGTGAAATGTTTGATTGCTAGCGTTAATTGGTTTTATTTGTTCTTAATAATGAGTTGTATTGTTTCCTTTTAATGTGTTTTCAATGTATTGATACTCCCAATGGCTATTTCCACACTGCATGATGTAATGAGTCATTACTATGACTTTTTGATGTGCTGTCAGCATGAATAAGTGTGTCGTGTTTATTTTTTTTGACCGATGATGCCTTTGGCAGGCTAGGTCATTCTTTTCTTATTATTGTTTATTATTTTGTTACTTGTCAGTTTTTTTAAATGGGATGCGGGAGTTGAACGTGTCTTTCAAGACCCGGATACAGTAAGCTTGGGCTTACTGATGGGCCTTTTTCCCTTTTATTTTATTTTTTCAGTTATTAGTATTTTATTTTATTTTTTTATATTTTGTCATATTATTATTTACTTGGGCCGATGATATGCTAAAAGATTAAATTTGTTCCGATTTTATTAAGTCGAAACGTTTAATCAATACGAGGCCCTTCTTTTAGTTAGTTTTTATTTTTTTATTTTATTTTTGACCAATAACATCTAATTTAATTTATTTTATTCATTATATCATTATAAGTATTCTCAACATTATCAATTTATTATTTGTATTTATTATTCTATTTTAATTTAATTTTCGCAATTCAATTTAATTTAATTTATTTATTTTATCGCATTTTAAATAAACGATTCGACTCCTCATAGAACGATTTTTTTAAATCGGCTCTAAGGCAGTTAACGAACCACATCTTGACGCGTCCGAAAAGGTCCAACGCCTTCAAACAGTTGCATTCGAATAAAAAGGTCGAACGCCTTCGAACAGTTCAAAAACACTGCACACACGCTTTCTCTTGGGCGAATTACAACGAGACCCCTTTATTTCTCGCAATCCCCTGTAATTTATTTTGTATCCCTCCCCCATTCTATGTACGCATTTTATTTTTCGTATTTTATTTCATTCGCGAACCCTTGGTCCAACGCCAAGCGGTTGCACTTGCACACTCACACTTTATTTTTCAGTTATTGTTTCGTTTATTAGGATTCACCTCACCTTGCGAGCCGAGCGCTGTGTGCCTCGCTAACAAACCACTAAATAAACCTCCATTTGCATTCACCCTCTAACCTCAAAAAACCAAAACGATTCTTTTTAGATCCAAACCCTTGATCCAACCTCAAGCGGTCATTAGGTAATAAAACGTTCTAATAATACGAGAAGAACTGTACGCCACGAGCCTTAAGTGGTAGAAAGGAGGATAACGAGCTCTCGTTACTCGCTCCGATTATTTCGACGCAAGACGCTCGTCTTGTTGGACGAAATAAACTATCCATAGTCTTTAGTGAAATTTGACTCCTAAACCCTTTCATCGAAGAAAGGTAATAAAACGAACAACCATCAACCGTAGTAGGCCGAACTACGAGGCTCTGACTTTCCCATTGCACACGGGAGTACGTAGGCACAAGGATCTCAATCCTAGCCGAGCATCTAGGATCAATCTAATTTATAATTCAACTCAATTCCCTCTAACAAGTAATTCGTTTAAGCATAGACATCCTTTCGCGCGTGATAACTTAGATGGTTCCCATCGAGTACGATGGATGTAGGGGGTGCTAATACCTTCCCCCCTGCATAACCGACTTCCGAACCCAGGCAATGGTTCCGTTGACCTTTGTCCTCATATCTCTTTTCACGGGTTGTATCTATATCTTCCCTTTCCCTCTTCGGGAATAAATAGAATTAGGTGGTGACTCTTCAGTCTGTCCAGCGCGCGGCTCCCGTCTTTAGGGATCACGTGAGGTCGTATTTTTCGGGGTACGACACTTCAGAACATAGTTCTTCAGAAGATTAACATATTAGTAGATTAGCTCGCTTTCTGATCAAAACCACTCTCATAACAGAATCCGCAAGAGCATTGCAAAAGCAACATCAGGAATCCTTGGATCTTTCTTATTGTGATTAGACACAGAAGCACACTTGCTTCTTCAGCATGCTTGCGACTATTTTTACACATACTAACTTTGCATATTATCTTTTGTGTACATCTTCATAACGTTTGTTTGATCTAATATGTTCAATATTTATGATCTGAATATTAACAAACATTATAACATAAAATAGTTCTTTCATAACTACTTCCTTGTTATAATCAAAACATAGAGATAAAATGTAGAGACAACTCTTGTTCTTACAAACATGACCAAAAGTAAATTGATGGAGTTAGAGAGATTTCACCGTGATTTATACAGGTTTAGCCTACTATTTGGCATACTCCTGTCTCCAAGAATTTCTTCTTAAGGATATGCCCACAAACCTGAAGGTGTGAAAAGTACACAAGAAAAGGGGGTTGAATTGTGTTTCGTGTTTTCCTTAATTTAACTTTTGATCAGAGTTTCATAATTAGAACTAATCTTCAAATTCTATTTAGTTCATTTGGCAGCGGATACAAAACAAAAGTAAAGTAAATAATAGCATGAGACATAAAATATTTATTCTAGTTTCTCCCTTAATTGAGAGTAGTCCAGTCCCCTTGCGTCACAAGAGATTTTCATTATAATCACACTAATTACAATCGCTTGTGCTTCTGCACAAGTCTTTTACACTTGTTCAGACCCATGGTCTGAGACTTTACTTTGCTTAGAGTACATTTCTAAGACTTATCATTTGCTCAAACCCTATGATTGAGTTACATGCTCCAAGATTCTCTGGTTGAGACTTCCTTTTTCTTATAGCACGTATCTAAGACTTTCTTTTCATATAGCACTTGTCTACGACTAAGTGCTCATCCTTTGACCTAGACACCTGCTCCAAAGGTCATCCTTTGACCTACGACTAAGTGCTCAAACTAGCTGAATAAGACTTTCACAAATCAAACACTTAAATAATGAGATTTACATGCCTTAAGCATCTTGTCTCAAGACTTGTTGCTTGACTTCTAATGAAACTAGACTGCTGCTCAAGCACATAGAAAAAGCCTTAATCAAAACTACTAAAGACTCAGCAAAATAGAGAATAAGGTGTACATGATACAAGTATCAGAGGTACTGGAAACCACCAAAATAAAGACCTAAATCTCTTAAGATTTCTAAGATATTCAATGGTAAGAAATCTTAATGCTTTTACAATTACAACTACCTACCGAAATTTTTCATATTAAAATAAGTTGATAATTGCTTGATCTTGTTACTCATGCATATCTAGAAAACTTATTGAAAATACAAGATTTTAATCTTCATTATATTTATAGAAATTTTATAAAACTAGCCGTTGAGAAGATAACTTGACCAAGTGTCTTTGCTTTTACTCCATAATACAAGACCCGTTGAAGATGGATACTCAGTAGATTTTGAATCCAGTGGGTAACACATTTAACCTTTGAGTCTTCAAGAGGATCTGTACTAATAGATCCGTAAAGAGCAGTCATCCATAGAACATTTCAAATTTTCTTGAGCCTGGCATAAAGTATACTCTAGCTGACATGTTAATAAGACAATACAACCTATTTTACAGTAGTACGCAAAACCAAGACTTTACCACCAACTTTGAATGGTACCAGAAGCTGATATACAATAACCAAGTATAGTAACTCATTTGGATGTTGAGGCCTTCAGTTATGATCAATGCTAAACCACACTAATAATTGTTCTTTAGATTCTTCCACCAGAAGCTAGCAATGAAGAAACTCCCAAGTGTGTCCATGTAGAACAAATTCGTTTTATTTATGCATAATGATGTAGAACATGCAATGAATAAAATGCACATCAAATAAACCATTGTTCTTTCAATACTTTGTTATCATCAAAACTAAAGAGAATTAAGTTAAGAACACATCTTGTTCTAACAAATCCTTCTTAAAACAAATGAGAGATTTTATACACGGTGGTCCCCTAAATAAAATAATACTTTTAACTGGTTGAGATCAAGAACCAAATAGAGATTTTAATCAGCTAATCTCAAGGACCAAATAAATATTTTAATAGGACATACTCAATGACCAAACAATTAATTCAATTAAGAGAAACACATCATTGATGAAGAGAAAATGAAGCACAAACATCAGTATGACCAAACTCTCATGAGTATTTTTCACTCATAAGGCACTATGACAACTTTTAGTGAAAGAAAAGAAAAAAAGTAGAAGGTGAGAAAGAAAAGTTGCAATGAAAATTCTAGAATGTTTTTGAATGAGTAGAAGCCTTCTATTAATAGGAGAAAATATGTTCCATAAAAGAAAATTATACAAGATATTTATAATGCTTCTAATCGATTAGATAGATCAAATATGGAAGGTTTAATATTCTTCATCCCTAATCGATTATAAGCTTATTTAAATGATTATAAGGAATTATGAAATAGTTAATTGAATAACCCTAATGTGTTAACGAATTATCTAGTATATAAATCATTCATTATAGCTTAAAAAAGCTTTCTCTTATAACCTTTCCGGGTGATTTTATAAAATGAGAGGGGCTATAAAAACATTTGAGTGTGTGTGAAAGAGTTACCTAAGTATCTTAGTAGTTTCTCTTATACTTTTAAAATACATTGATCATTTAGACATATGACCATCCAAGCTTTCATATTTCCTCTAATTCAAACCTATGAAGCTTCAAGTTCCTCTACTTAATTCTTCATTTATTTGATAATTCATATGGAAATTAACTCTTCTACTGATGAAGTTTGATATAACTATATTGGTAGATATCATCATTAGAGGTTGTTGGAGTATACACCATCAGAGACTTCAATGAATTTTGTTTGACATTGGATATTGTCATCGTCAAAACAACCAGGTAATATGAAGGTTGCAGATAGTTGTACCTATAAATACATAGATCCATATTCTCCCTTTTTTTATGGAAGAAATAGAGAAACAGTGGTAAAAGAATGGAGTGGTTACACTTTTCCTCTCAAATATAAAGAGTATACTCTACTCCTTCTGAGAATATACTTCACCCTCTTTATAATGATAACAAATACCAAAAAAAAAAATACATATAAGCACTTAGACCATGTAAAACATGTAAAGAAAGAGAAGAAAAAAGGGATTAGAAGCATCTATCAACGAGATCCTTATTCTAACACATAAAACCCTTGATGGAGAGACCACCCGAATTTTTCCGATAAAATGACTCTCCGGAGCAAACAACTATGCCCTCCGAATTTTATAGGACAAATGGGTGCTAACTCTCCCAGAAAGTCCAATCTCAAATCAAAATGGTAAATTTTATCATGGCCCAAACTAAATAAAATGACAAATATATAAAAAAAAAACAGAATTTACACATGAATGAAATTCTTAGGAAACTAGCGTCTAAGGTATACTCAATAGTCACTCACAACAAAATGTTTGAGACCCAAATCTCTCAAGTCGTACAATAACAAGCTTCATCCTCAAAATCTCACTTAATATTTTCAGGAAATCTACACAAAACTCAAAAGGACATGTAAATGTTGTCACCCCGAGAAATAAAAAAAACAACTTGATGATCCAAAAGAGAAATATGGGAACTAGTGTGGTTAAGGAGAAAGAGAAATAAAAACCTATTGCCTCTATCTACACGAATAACCCGTTTCATTCCTGCAAAGACATGAAAAACCAAGATAGATGAGAAGTTTAAAAAGTTTGTTGAAATATTGAAGAAATTTTGCATCAATGTTCCTTTCGTGAAAGCTCGATCTCAAATGCCATCATAAGAAAAAACTTTAAAAGAAATTTGATCAAATAGTAGAAAGTTGGATGACAATATGAGACAATTACATTAATTGAGGAGTGTAGTGCAATAATTTTAAAAAAATCCCTCCCAAACTGAATGATATGGGGAGTTTCTCATCTCTATATGAACTCAAGAATATGATTTTTAAGTGTGCTCAATGATATCTTCGGTGTTAGTGTGTGAGTATTATGCCTCAATTGGTATGCAAAAAAGTTAGGTATCAGTGAGTAAAGGTTTACGATCAGGCTGACCATAAACAGCATTGGATTCTTTCTTCCCAGTGGGAGGCTTCTTTGCAGTACTTGATGAAGAAGTACCCACTTGGATCTTACCATTCTTTATACCATTTTCTACTCGCTCTCCTGTCATAATCAACTCAGTGAAGCCAGATGATGAGCTTCCAATGAGATGACTGTAGAACGGACCATTCAGTGTACACATGAACATATCAACCAATTCCCTGTCAGTCAAAGGGGGTTGAACTCTTCCAGCTAAATCTCTCCACTTCTGCGCATACTCTTTAAAACTTTCCTTGGCACCCATGGACATGCTCTGAAGCTGCATGCGAGTGGGGGCTAAGTCAGCATTGTATTGATACTGCTTATAGAAAGCTTCAGCAAGATCATTCCAGTCTCTGATGTTGACACTCTCCAACTGATAATACCACTCCAGCTGAGCTCCAGATAAGCTCTCTTGAAAAAAATGGATCCAAAACTTCTTATCAGCAGTGTGGGGTTGAATTCTTCTGACATAAGACCTCAGGTGCAGCTTGGGACAAGAGACCCCATCATAGACAACAAATGTAGGAACCTTGAACCCAACGGGTATGACTACCCCAGATATCAGACTCAAATCCTCAAAATCCAGCCCAGATGACTTCTGCAACTCCATGGCATCCATCCTATCCACCAGCATCTTGAATTTGTCTTCATTAGGCTCATGGTAGTAATTAGCCTCAGAGTCCGAGTCCCCCATTGTGTGGTGGAGACTGCCTACCTCTTGCTCAGATTCCTCAGATTCATAGTCTTCAGCTGGTTCTTTGGTCTTGGCAAGACCTTTAAACCTTCTTCCCATGTTAATCAACCCAGCAGACCTTCTAGTCTTCTTAGTCTTCTTGGCCAGCAGTGCCTTCAATTCATCTTGCCCCTTGGACAGGTTCAAGATCAGCTCTTGGAACTGTGCATTTTGTGCCTGGAGATCCTTAACTGATTGTTCAAGAGCCATTGCTGAAATAAACAGCGAGGAGATGAGAAACCTGTGCACAAATATAAACCTGTGATGCAATGAAATGATATGGGAATGCATATGCAATGTTTTCAAGGACTGTAGAATTTAAATTTGCTTAGACAAACACGAAAGTAAACTTTTATTAGTAATAACTTTGTTTTGCCTTTTAGGCTTACAAAAATGAAAATGAAATAAGTACAAAAAATGGGGTTTTAAGTCTCCCATGGACGTTTCCTCTTTGTGTTGAGGTATGAGTTGAGGTTTCGTTCCTCATGAAGTTGCTTTGTTAGCTCTAGGATCCTTGCTTGGCCTGCTTTGTAATGAGCCTCGAAAGTATCCCTTTGCTCCTTCAGTTGGATCCATGATCTCTGCAAGTCTTCCTTATCAGTAGGCATGTCTGGGTGAAGGATGGTATAAGCTGTGTCTCCTTCAGCAACAGGTTCCATGGTAACTGGTAGGACGGCAGGATATGGCATCATGAGTGTCTGAGCACGAGATCGTACCCATCTGAGATAAGCCTCCATAGGAATAGTGTACTTAGGCTCCAGTGTCTTGCTGTCAACCCTGTTTACCTTTCCCCAAGCTCGTATGAACCTCTGACGGTAACCCTGAAGATCGTTGTCATAGTCAAACACAATGCCCTGAATCAACATGTCATGTGGACCATCACTTTGGGCGTAACCAAACTGTCGTAAAGCTAAAGAGGGGTTGTAGGTGATGCCTCCTCTTATGCCTAGTAGTGGCACATTAGGAAACTCCCCACAACGGTCAATGATGGTGACATTCTCCATAGATCTGGAGCACCAATGAATGTCTGAATGAGAGAGTGACATAATTCTCTTGGACCATCTGAACCCTTGCTCATTCTTCATTACTGAGCGAGGAAGGTGTGAAATAAACCACCTAGAAAGCAAAGGTATGCAGCACATCAAAGTTCCTCTTGCCCTTGTAGTACGGGTGTGAAGAGAATGCAGGATGTCTCCAAGCAATGTAGGCACTGGATTGTGACTCAAGAAAATGTTGATGGCATGAACATCTATGAACTGATCTGGATTGGGGAACAATACTAAGCCATATATCAGCAAGGCTAAGACCTCCTCAAAAGCATCATAGCTCATGGCCTTCAAGAACATTTGAGCCTTATCCATTAGCACCTTGGCAAGAATACCCTTGACTCCACTTCTCGTTTCTAGAACATTATCAGACTTCTTCAGATGTAGAGCTGCAGCAATAACCTCTGGTTTAAGTTCCTTCTCCAAGCCTGTGAAGGGTCTTTGATCAAGAACGGGTATGCCCAGAAGTTTAGAGAATTCCTCCATGGTAGGAACCAGCTGATAGTCAGGGAATGTAAAGCAATGGTGCTTAGGGTCAAAGAACTGAAACAGAACACTCATCATGTCTTCATTGAACCCTGAAGTGACTAGATCCAATAGGTGACCATGTCTCTTGATGAACTGGGAGTGATCAGACACCTGAGAAACCAACTCTTTAAGCTTGGGAGGTATCCCCACAAAGTTGATCATGATGGTGTTTCTACGAGCAGAAGCCATGACCTGCAACAAAGAACAAAGATAAATCCTTTGGTCCTTGAAATGGTTAGTGAAAATGCTATGCTTATGATGCATGATGATGTCATGATGTTATGTTCAATCAAAAACATGTGGCACACACAAACAAGTCACACCATAGCCCTAGGTTTAAAGGCTTGCATGAGGTTTAAGGTAGGTACCCTCCCCTGAAGTTAGATGGTTCATCCTGTCCTACAAAAGTAACCAGGTTCTAAGGGATCTCAATATCATTGATCCTTCACAAGGGTGGTTGATCAGAAGGCAACTCACTTGCCAACCGAAACCCTCCAAGTTTAAGATCTCAATGAGCGTAGTATCGAGTGTCAACCAACTTCAGTCTGCACCAAAGCCAGTTACCTCACTACTTTCTAAAGGCCAAGATGAGTTAACTAGGGTTCTAACAGTTAGTTTGTGCATTGACAACATATGGCAGCCTCATATTATCCTCAACTTGACTTAAGGAACATAAGCACCAACCAAGAAGTCGCACTAACTATGGCCACCAGATCAACCGTATCGATATACGTCGTACAGTTTCCTTGGTCTATTGCCATTTACCTAAGGTACACTAGATCCGGGTTAGGACCTTTCACACATAAGAGCACCCCAACAATATAATATAAAGCAAACAAGGCAAACAATTTAAAGTGATCTAATTCCTAAGGGTACCCCTCTTTAATTAAATCCTCCCCAGCAGAGTCGCCAGTTCTGTAACACGGTGGGAGAACTGACTTTAGTTATGTTGCGGATAGCAAGAGTCGCCACCGACTTTTATTTTATCCAAAAGGAAAGGGTATAAAAGAACAGGAAAGACCTTAAGAGAAATTTTTTGGGTCCGGGGGGTAAGTTATGTAAAGGGAAGGTGTTAGCACCCTTTACATCCATGGTTATCCATGGGCTCTTAGTTACTTAGCTCACTTTTGAATTGTTTTTGAAAGTGCAGTGTGTGAATAGAAAAATTTTCAGAATAGTTAATAATGATCCATGTACGGATGCGTAAAAACTTGTTTTTTGAAAATTTGTTTGAAATTGTGAAGAGTTTGAAAAGTTTGAATAGTGAGCAAGTACATAAGAGGAACCTACCCTAAAGTTTAAGTCTTTCTTATTCTTTATCCTTTAAATGGTAAGACTATCCCTACTATTAAGGAGTAGGTAGTCATTACCTTGGATGTTAGGGACATTTATTTTTGAAGGCAACTGTGGGGTGTATTAAGCATATAGGAGGGACTATCATCATTATTCGAAGGGACTTGATTCGTAAAGGCAACCATGAGGGACTTGATGATTTTTCTTTTTAAGGGACTTGCTTTTTACACCCCACTTGACCTTATTAATAGGCAACATAGAGGGATAGCCTTAGAAAGTGTAGGATGGCGATTAAAAATCGACTTACGTGCGTGAGTGTTCAATATTATTTATCTTATGATTAAAGTGATCTAAATTTATTTTAAGTAGCATACATGTTTTGCACTCCCTAAATTACTAACCATAGCAAAAATAATTAAATATTTACAAAATTACACCAAGGGAGCAATTACAAAATAATAATAATAATAATAAATAAATAGCAGAAAATATAAAAGCAAAATATAAATAATAGGCAAAATAATAATAAATAAGCAATAAATAAAGAAATAAGGGTTAGTAATAATAATCATTAAAAATAGGGTTAGTAAAAATAATATTAAATTAAATAAAAGGTTAGTAAAAATTATAATAAGCAAAGATTAGCAATAATATGATTAATAATAATAATAGAAATCAAAATAAATTGAATTAACAAAAATATAATAAGAACCAAACTAGAATAATGAACAAAAGTTAGATTATAAACAATTATTTAATAATATGAAAGAATATGGACAATTAAATAATTATAATAATATACAAATTATTAATTTATTTTTTAGACATATTACAAAAAGAAAAGCTTGATTATATTTATTGAAATTAATTATACTAAATAAATATGTACAAAAATTATAAAATAAAAATTAAGTTTTTAATAAATTATTAGAAAATAAATTAGGGTTTTGTTTTCTAGAAAATATTTTTAAGATTTAATTTAACATACAAAATTATTTTAACTAATATATATGTCTAATTTAATTACATAAATAAAAATTTAAATTGAGAAAACAAGAATTTAGAATTTTTTAGAAAATAATATTAGGAATTAGAACATATGATATATACATATTTTATAATATAGAAAATAATAAAGTAATATAATTTTAATTTATTTTAATATGAAATATTAATTAATTAGAAAAATAAAGAAAGAAAAAAAAATGAGAGAATAAAAACCTGATGGGGCTGGGGTTTGAACCCAGTCCCCTAAGCTTGCAACCAACAATACACACCACTGGGCTGCCCATGCGCAAGCAACAATGAAGGAGGTTCAAGTTGTTTTGATCTTTGTCCCAAAAACCTGGAAAATTAAAAGAAATAAAAAGGCCTGGGGGAGGATTGAACCCAGGACCTTTGAACATTCACACGCACACATCACCACCCGGCTGGAAGAGCCCAACTGATTATATGATGACTATAATTGATAATATATTAAACCTGAAAAAACAAACAGAATAAAAGAACAAAATGTCACAAACGGGGAATCGAACCCCAGACCAAGCCAATGTATGCGCACACCTCCAACCACTGGGCCAAGCATGCTTTGGTGAATCAAAACTATAACTAATTCCTAAAATATTATATTCAACTTTTAAATTCTGGAAAACGCGCCAAGCTTCTTCTTCTTCTACCTTTTACCTGCGAATTTTGTTGCCTTTTTTCCTGCAAGTTTTGTTGCAAGTTCTTCATGGTTTTGGACCTGCGAAAATCAAACTCATACCAAACAGCAATGATTCATGAAATTAATTATAGTTTTATGATCCTTGGGTCTCATAGAACATTCCTATGTTCTTAGAATTCGTTTAGGTTTAGTGAATCACAAGACCCCATTTTGAAGGTCAAAACCCTAACTATGGCCGAATCTGTTTTAGGCAAGGAAGCTTCAATCCATTGGTCCAGAAACAATCTATACCATGTCACAAACAAGATTATGTAAACAAATTTCAACAAAACACAACAAATCAATGGAATCGAAAAAATTATATTCAAGATAAAAGTGAACTCGGGTTGGCCAATGTGGTGCACATGGGATGCATATGAGTGATGCTTTTGCTTCAGTGATGATCAAAGAACACGTCTATGTCTTTATTTTACCTTGAAACCTCTTGGATTGAAGAATCCGAATGTCACTTTTCAATGGTTTTTTTGGTTTTGTGAACTTACCTCTTGATGCAGCAAAATCGTGAATGAGGGTTTGCATTATGTTTGATACTTATATGTGAATGATTCTAGGTCAAAACATTGATGGATCATGTGGAAGAATTGATTTAAAAAGATTGAGATTGATCATGCTTTGAAAGTTCAATATTTGCTCATGAAAGCTTACTATTTTTGGATCAATCACATGATTTCTTTCTCTTTCAACTTCAATCAATATTGATGAGATTCTAGAAGCTCAATCTTCATCCAAAAATATATTTTCATATTTTATATTTATTTAAAATGATTTTTTATGAATTAAATCAAAATAAATAAAAATAAAATAGTAAAAATTATGATTTTTAATCAATTGGGTCGTGCATGATGATATGATATGGATTGGATCACAATTTAGCAAGCCCATTTGGAAAGAAGTGGTTTTAAACCTCCATTTTCAACATAAACCATCATAAAATTTCCCAACTTTGCAAGGGCACATCTCCCTCAATTTTAAAGGTATGAGGGTGTTCTTGGACATTTTGGAAAGCTTGAAGAGTCCTCTAAACAACCCCATTGGTTTCAGGTCCATATCATTTACCAATCTCAAGTTATGCCCTTTTGAAGTTGTTGACTTTTTGTTGACTTTTGAAATGACCTATAATGTCTTAGCTCATATCTTCCAAATGAAGCATTTTTGGGATTAACTTGCAAGATCAAAGTTGTAGAGAATTCAATTTCCTTCAAAATGAGCTTTGGATGGAGACTTGGTGATGAAGTATGTGAAAGTTATGGCTGGTCAAAGTTCAGTTGACTTTTACTGAGGAAACCCTAATTTAGAAACTCCTGATTCTTGATGATCTGAAATATCCTTGATGAATCATGATCAACCCTTGATCAAATGATGAATTTTACTTCATATACTTGATGTTGGCAAAAAATCATGAATTTTGACTTTGGTTTGACCACAGTTGACCTCAGTTTGACTTTTTAACTACATTGACTGATTTTGACTTATCTGATCATCTGACTGAGCAAACTTTTGAGAAAAGTCTTGAAACTTGTCATGGGGGTTCTTACACACATATAAGATGTTATGAAGCTCACTTGAAGTCTTGGAAGTCCATTTAGTCTAATTAAAGTCAAAACCCTAGTTTTGGATGCACTGCTTAGGAGGTGCATTGTCTGAGGGAATTGTCAACTCTTCTAACCAATTGTGAACTTTGTGAACCATCATACAATGTCTTGTGAACCTCATGGGAGGTATTGTGAACCTTGTGAACCTTGTGAACCTCATAAAGTGACTTTGTAGACCTCATGAGCCTCAGGAAAGCTTTGTAATCATTGTGAATCTTGTGAACCTTGTGAACCTTCAAGAAGTAACTTGTAGACTTCATGAACCTCATGAAAGGTCTTGAAAGCATTATGGAACTTGTGAACCTTGTGAACCTTAAAGAAATAACTTGTGGACTTCATGAACCTCATGAAAGGTCTTGTAAATGTTGGGAAACCTGTGAACCTTGTGAACCTTCATAAAGTAACTTGTAAACTTCATGAACCTCATGAAAGGTTATGGAAATGTTGAGAAACTTGTGAACCTTGTGAACCTTCTTAGCACACAAAGTCTTGTATTATGAGGGCAAATTTTGGGGTGCAACACACTGCAATTTAAACATTACAACCACTACAAGATACTCGTATCAGTTCTTCTAGAATATATCACATTAGCGCATCCACCAAAATAATGCAAATTAGAGGAGAAATTTGCAATAAAATTCTTCATTGAACAGATATAACCCAGCCCCATGTGAGATTCTAACAAAACCTGCGTCAAACTATTATAAAATAATTTAGAAAAAATGCATTAATCCTTCTTACAGAATCAGGCTCACGCTCAAACGAAAAAGAATTTCACACAGGCAGTCATGGTGACAATAATTTAAAACAACATAAATTAACATAATAGGATAATTATTGAAGAAGGACATACTTTCAACCCGTCGTATTAAATTCTTTTACAAACACTGCATGATGGTCGCCATAGGTCATATGATGAGGGTCACACTAATTGAGGGTGTGATGGGCACCATAATAATGTGACGAGGGTCACCCTAATTGAGGGTGTAACGATCGCCACAGATATGGGACGGTCGTTACACATGCTGATGTGCAGAATCCTGCTAACTGTTTTCTTTTCTTCAATTTCCTTCCTTTCTTTTTCTTTCCTTTTATTTACTTTCCTTTCTTTTTCTTCAATTATTCTTTTTCTTTCTTTTGTGAATTAATCAGTGCTTAGAAATTTTAGCATACAATTGCTTCTCTTTCAACATAGATAACACAACACTCAAATGCTTAGCAAGATCTTTTTCACTCTCAGAATAGATCGAAATATCATCAATGAACACAACCACAAACTTGTCCAAATAAGGATGAAAAATCTTATTCGTGTAATCCATAAATACACCTGGCGCATCAGTCACACCAAACAACATCACATGATACTCATAATAACCATACCTCGTTCTAAAAGCAGTTTTTGGAATATCTTTAGCCTCCACACAAATCTGATAATGCCCAGATCTCAAATCTATATTAATTAACATACTTGCACTAACCAATTGATCCATCAAATCATCAATTCTCGAAAGTGGGTAATTATTCTTGATAGTCACCTGTTCAAATGTCTATAATCCAGACAAAGTCTCATAGTACTTTCTTTCTTCTTAACCAGCATACTGGTGCACCCCACAATGACACACTCAGACGAATAAATATCTTCTCAAGCATATCTTCAAGTTGACTCTTCAACTCTTTCAATTCTGATGCGAACATACAATATGGAGCCATCAATATCGAACTAGTTCAGGAACTAGTCGATCGTAAACTCCACCTCACGTATCGATGGTAAATCACTTATCTTATCAAGAAAAATTATGGAAAATCACAAACAATTGGCAAAACACCATGTCTTCAGGGAGGATAAAGCAATATTGATATATGAGAAGCTATCAGGAGGCTGGAGCAGTCCTGAGGTAACAATATAATTTCAAGAGGATAGAGCAATCTTGAGAGATTGATGATATGCTTTCAGGAGACTGGAGTAATCCTGATGTAACAGCATGTCTTCAGGAGGATAGAGTAATCAATAATGATAACCCTAAAGCAGTCTTGAAGTAATAATATGATTTCAGGAGGATAGAGCAATCAATAATGATAACTCTAAAGCAGTCTTGAAGCAATGAGAAGTTGTCAGGAGGATAAAGCAATCCTGAGGTAATAGAAAACTGTCAGGAGACTGGAGTAATCCTGAGGAAATAATATGATATGCTTTCAGGAGACTGGAGTAATCCTGATGTAACAGCATGCCTTTAGGAGGATAGAGTAATCCTGATGATCATAAGTTTGTTTGTTGGATAATTACCCTGAAAACAAGGTAACATTCTGTATAATAATATTAGTTTATGCTTTATGTATGCATGTATAATATGATGCACCTAAGTAAATGTATTATGTATTTATGGATATGTATGTTATGGTATGATGTAAATGATGTATGTATGAAATGATGCTGCCTGAAGCGTCTGGATATCTTCGTATAACAACTGCTGGCCAGGGAAAATAAATCCCGATTGGTTGTTGAAGAATCTATTATACATAACCTTATGTCTGCCGGGGATAACAGGGTATAGATAACCTCCCGTATGCTGGGGATAGCAAGGTATATATAACCTCCCGTCTGCTGGGGATAGTAAGGTATATGTAACCTCCCGTCTGCTGGGGATAGTAAGGTATATATAACCTCCCGTCTGCTGGGGATAGTAAGGTATACATAACCTCCGTCTTCGTTCGTCGTACCCTTATTGGAAAGTAAATTCCCGTATATCCGTATGAGGATAAAAGAGATGGATATAAATTCCAGGGGAGATGAGACTTTGTGAAGATGGATTCGTCTTACTGAGGGTCTTGTAGTTTTCTGTAAAGATGAACCGGTGAAGCTTCGTTGAAATCCTTCCCTCGTTCGTCCTTAGTAAATACTATTACTGCATTTTCATGCATTTCTGGTAAACATCAATCATATTCAAAAGCATACATACATTCAAACACAACCAATGGACGCTTCGCTTATGTAAATAGGGTAAAAGTAAATCTGGATTCAAAAGATGGGATTTATTTATATCAAAAAGTGACCCATACATAGGTAAGTTTGTACAAGGAGACATAAACCCTAGTAAGAGTATTTTGTCATAAGATTTTACAAAACAAAGAGAACCAGCTATGTGGGAAACAATCCTATTAAGTTTCAATTCTACTATTGCCATTATCTTCAAGTATCTCATCTTCTGCTGTTGAGACGGAAACGATTGGATTGAGCTTTATCTGTTCGAGCTTGAGTAAGTATCACAACTGGTTGCAGTTTCATGGGTGATCCAAACGAGACATAGTCATACGCTTTAATCCCTAACTTTTGCCTGGATTGCCCTTTCAGGTTTTCAATCCACCGGGATACCCTTTTTTGCCCAAGCCGCCTTTTCAGGTTTTCGACTTGCCGGGTGTACATCTTTTTATATATATCCCTAATTTTTGCCCAAACCCTTTTGGTTTGCCGGGATGCCCTTATTTTTGCCTAGGCCTGTCAACCTAGCGGGTCTCTTTTTATGCGTAGTATTTTTTAACTATGTCTGCGTTTACAGGCTGTGGGAAGTCTTCACCATCCATTGTAGTCAGTATCATGGCACCTCCTGAGAACACTGTCTTGACTACAAATGGTCCTTCATATGTTGGAGTCCACTTGCCCCTAGGATCACCCTGTGGTAATATGATACGCTTGATTACCAAGTCACCAGCCTGATATACCTTTGGCTTAACCTTCTTGTTAAAAGCTTTGATCATCCTTTTCTGGTACATCTGGCCATGACAAACCGCTGCTAACCTCTTCTCATCAATCAAATTTAGCTGATCCAGTCGAGTCTGAATCCACTCATCTTCATCCAAGCCTGCATCCTTTATAATTCTTAAGGAGGGAATCTGAACTTCAACGGGTAGAACTGCTTCCATACCATAGACCAAGGAGAATGGGGTTGCCCCTGTTGAAGTACGTATTGTAGTACGATAACCATGAAGAGCAAATGGTAACATCTCATGCCAATCCTTGTAAGTAATAGTCATCTTCTGTACAATCTTCTTAATGTTCTTATTAGCAGCTTCAACTGCCCCATTCATCTTCGGACGATACGGAGAAGAGTTATGATGCTTAATCTTGAACTGCGTGCAGAGATCAGTAATCATAGTGTTGTTCAGATTCGAGCCATTGTCAGTGATAATCCTTTCAGGGATTCCATACCTACATATGAGATTATTCTTAATGAATCGAGCCATAACATTCTTAGTAACAGATGCAAATGAAGCTGCCTCCACCCACTTTGTGAAGTAATCAATAGCAACCAGGATGAAACGATGCCCATTAGAAGCAGTAGGTTTGATCTCACCAATCATATCAATGCCCCATATGGCAAAGGGCCAGGGAGAAGTCAACACATTCAATGGTGATGGAGGTACATGGACTTTATCAGCATAAATTTTACACTTGTGACATGTTCTGGAGTGCTGATAGCAGTCAGCTTCCATGGTAGACCAATAGTAACCTGCTCTCAATATCTTCTTTGCCATAGTATGACCACTAGAATGAGTGCCAAAGATCCCCTCATGCATATCTTCCATAATCTCAGTTGCTTCTTTCTTGTCCACACAACGAAGCAAAGTTGAATCATGATTGCGCTTGTACAAAATGCCATTACTCAAGAAGAACTTAGCAGCAAACCTTCTCAGAAACTTCCTATCTTTGACAGATGCCCCTTCAGGGAACTCCTGGGCTTCAAGATATCTTTTCACTTCATAGAACCAAGGCTTATCCTCTGCCCCTTCTGTGTCAATCTCATTGCAGTATGCAGGCTTTTCAAATCTATCAATGGTAATCTTGGGAGCTTCATCATCCCAGCTGATCTCAAACATAGATGCCATGGTGGCCAATGCATCTGCCAACTGATTCTCTCTTCGTGGAATATGTTCAAAGGTAATCTCTTTGAAATGTGGAATCAAAGACAACACATGCTCTCTGTAAGGAATGAGGTTATCATGCTTGGTATCCCAATCTCCCTTAATCTGACTTACTACCAGGGCTGAATCTCCATACACATCAAGGAACCGAATCTTCATATCAATAGCAGTTTTAATACCCAGGATACATGCCTCATACTCAGCCATGTTATTGGTACAATGGAAACAAAGTCTGGCAGTAATCGGGGTATGACAACCTTCGGGGGAACTAATCACAACACCAACACCATTACCAAGTGCATTAGAGGCACCATCAAAAACCATAGTCCATCGGGATCCTTGTTCAGGTCCGTCATATTGTCCAGGTTCTTTGGTAATAATCATGATGTCTTCATCAGGGAACTCAAAATTCATTGACTGGTAATCATCCACTGCTTGATGAGCCAAATGATCAGCAACAACACTTCCTTTAATGGCCTTCTGAGTAGTATACTGTATGTCATATTCTGTCAAGATCATTTGCCATCTTGCAATTCTTCCGGAGAGAGCAGGTTTCTCAAATATGTACTTGATTGGATCCATCTTTGAAATCAACAAGGTAGTATGGGTCAACATATACTGTCTTAGTCGGCGAGCAGCCCATGCCAAAGCGCAGTAAGTTTTCTCGAGCAGTGAGTATCCCGTTTCACAGTCGGTAAACTTTTTGCTAAGGTAGTATATTGCCTGCTCTTTTCGACCAGACTCGTCATGTTGCCCCAACACACACCCCATTGAGTTGTCTAACACTGTTAAGTACATAATCAAGGGTCTTTCATCAACTGGTGGCATCAAAATTGGAGGTTCTAACAGATATCTCTTGATTTCATCAAAGGCAGTCTGGCACTCATCATTCCATTCCATCACCTGATCTTTCTTCAACAACTTGAAGATTGGCTCACAGATGGCAGTTAATTGGGAAATAAATCTTGCAATGTAATTCAATCGTCCCAAGAAACCTCTAACTTCCTTCTCAGTACGGGGAGCTGGCATCTCTCGTATAGCTTTTACTTTTGCAGGATCCACTTCAATACCTTTTCCACTGACAATGAAACCCAGGAGCTTTCCAGATCTAACTCCAAAAGTACACTTGTTTGGATTCAACCTCAATTTATATTTCTCCAACCTCTCAAACAACTTGTGCAGATGATCAAGATGTTGCTCTTCATTCTGAGACCTGGCTATCATATCATCTACATATACCTCTATCTCATGATGAATCATATCATGAAACAAAGTCAACATAGCACGCTGATATGTTGCCCCTGCATTCTTCAAACCAAATGGCATTACCTTATAGCAAAAGGTGCCCCACTGTGTCACAAATGTTGTCTTCTCCATATCTTCAGGTGCCATCTTGATTTGATTGTAACCAGAGAAACCATCCATAAAAGAGAATACCTTATGCTGAGCAGTGTTGTCTACCAGAATATCAATATGAGGAAGTGGAAAATCATCTTTAGGGCTAGCCTTGTTCAAATCTCTGTAGTCCACACACATACGTACCTTACCATCTTTCTTAGGAACTGGTACCACATTTGCAACCCACTGAGGATAAGAAGTCACTGCTAAGAACCCTGCATTGAACTGTTTCATTACTTCTGCCTTGATCTTTTCTGACATTTCAGGACGCATACGACGAACCTTCTGCTTCTTTGGACGACAATCTTCTTTCACTGGCAAACGGTGAACCACAATGTCTGTATCCAATCCTGGCATATCTTCATAAGACCAAGCAAAGATCTCCACATAGTCGCGTAACATCTGAATCAATCTGCTCTTGACACTGTCCTCTAAATCAGCCCCTATCTTGACCTCTTTTCTGTTTTCTTCAGTTCCCAGATTCACAACTTCGACTGGCTCTTCATGTGGCTGTATAGCTTTCTCTTCTTGTTGTAACAACCTAGCAAGCTCTACAGGTATTTCACAATCGTCCTCATTTCCGTCTTCAGTTTGATAGATCGGATTCTCGAAATTATAATTGGCAATAGTAGAACTGTTATCAACAGGATCCAGAGTGGATGAGGATCTGCATTTTAGTGATGTGGGTGTGTGTAAGAACACATAGCTGATAAAACAAAAATAAAAGAAAAGAAAGACAAGGAACACAATATTTACGAAAACGAAACGTCCACTGATTTTATTGAATGAAGTATGCAAATGAAATGACAGCCCGTAACAAGCATACCATTGTGCCCCGGGTAAGGCACATGGCTTGAAAGTTTTATTGTTCAAGAAATTTCAAATTTAAAAAGACACAACACAGTAATAGTATTTACTCCTGACTAAAGGAGATAGGGATAACATCTTCAGCTTTCCAATTATTGAGTCCAGCACCCACAGTAGGAAAAATCCATGCATCCAAGTTGTAGTCTTCATCTTGATCCCCCACAGCATTAATCTGGTCCTTCACAACCCATTGATTAGTGATACGGGCAGCACGAGCACGACGAACAGCCTTCTGGGACTCTGCAGTGAAACCCAAACCAAACTTGTCAGACTTGTATGGAATATCAGGAAGCTGACCCCAAATAGTACAACCACCTTCATCCACCACAGCTCTAGCATCATTGAGGGAGGCCATTGCTATTGTTGGAGGCTTTCTGGTGACCACAAGAACTTTCTTCACAACAGGAGGGGCTACATTAACAACCCAGGGAACCAGTTCAAACGTCTGACACGGAGTCTCAATGTATTCACCTTCCATTTCCAGATACTTGAAGGTATTGACATGGCTGACAAAGTATTCTTCTTCTCCATAGACAGTAACAACCTTTCCATTCACTGGATATCTCAACTTTTGGTGCAATGTAGAGGTCACAGCACCTGCCCCATGGATCCAGGGACGACCAAGCAGACAAGAGTATGAAGGACGAATATCCATCACATAAAATGTAGCAGTAAACACCTGGGAACCAACTTGGATTGGAAGATCAATTTCCCCATGCACTACTCTTCTAGAACCATCAAAAGCCTTTACCACAATATTACTGGGCTTCAGCACAACATCTTCAGGACTCAACTTGTTCAGGACTTCCTTAGGCAACACATTCAAAGAGGAACCATTGTCTATCAGCACATGTGACAGGGTAGTGCCCCTGCATTCAATTGAAATATGCAAGGCCCTGTTATGATCCCTCTTGGCAGGGGTCAAATCAGCATCAGAAAATCCCAACCCATTGTCATAGGTCAGGTGGGCAACACAGTTCTCAAATTGGCCAACAGAAATTGCACTGGGTACATGAGCAGTCTTCAGAAACTTGATCAAGGACTTGGCATGAGCCTCAGAACATAACAACAATGACAGCATAGAAATCTTTGAGGGAGTATGCCCCAACTGATCAACGATGTCGTAATCACTCTTGCGAATGATTTTCAATACTTCTTCCATCTGCTTAGAGAGGTCATCAGCAGCTGGCACATCAGTAGATACAGGCTCAATAATAGGACCTTTGCCCCGAGCATCAGTGGTGGAGGTAGCAGCAGGAGTAACTGCATTCTTGGAAGTATCTGGAGGAGAGAAGACTCTTCCACTACGAGTGATCTTGCTAGATCCAGCAATATTATCAATGTCAATAGGCACATCAGCTACAGGCTCTTGCTTAACACCATGGATGTAAACATCAGACCCATAGTGCCAAGGCACAGCTTTGTCAGACGTATATGGAATAGGACCAGGAGTAGTAATGACCACAGGAGCTACTCTGGCTTCAGCAACTACTTTCATAGGACCTTCAGCAGTAATCTTGATTGGACCCTGATGAGTGATTTTAATGGGACCCTTTGAAGTGATTCTTATTGGTACTTTGTCAACCATGTCAACCTCTTCAATCTTCCTACCCTGAGTCAGATGATCCACCATACTTTCTACAGAAGACAGTCTTCTTTCAAACACTATGGTGTAATTATCCATGAGACGCTGAATTCCATCTTTCAACCTGAAGCACTTCTCTGGATTATACTCACAATAAACACAATCTTCACGACAACTCGGAAAGAACCCAGCTTGTACCAACTTCTTTCTGATGACAGACAATGGTGTGGTCAATTCATCAACTGAATGGATATGCAGATCTTCCTCAATGGCATTGACAGTCTTCTCGTAATTTGGCATTGGAGCAGTAATCACATTGGGAGCACCCGGAGGATCAAACTCAATTTCTCCAGCATCAATCATATCCTGAATTTTATTCTTCAGGATCCAGCAGTTATTAGTATCATGTCCCTGACAGTTTGAATGGTATGCACACCTTGCATTGGGATTGTACCTGGGAGAGGTAACATTAGGATTTTGAGGAGCCTCTTTCAAGGTAATGAGTTCAGCCTTCAACAAGTGTTGCAATGCCTGAGCCATTGACATGTTGATCTTCGTGAACTGCCTTCTAGCCCTCTGTTGGTTGCCCCGTGGCTGCTCTGTTGTTGCAGGAGTTGGATTTGAAATATGCACTGCACTAACAGACTGATGCCTTCTGTTACGATCAGGCTGACCATAAACAGCATTGGATTCTTTCTTCCCAGTGGGAGGCTTCTTTGCAGTACTTGATGAAGAAGTACCCACTTGGATCTTACCATTCTTTATACCATTTTCTACTCGCTCTCCTGTCATAATCAACTCAGTGAAGCCAGATGATGAGCTTCCAATGAGATGACTGTAGAACGGACCATTCAGTGTACACATGAACATATCAACCAATTCCCTGTCAGTCAAAGGGGGTTGAACTCTTCCAGCTAAATCTCTCCACTTCTGCGCATACTCTTTAAAACTTTCCTTGGCACCCATGGACATGCTCTGAAGCTGCATGCGAGTGGGGGCTAAGTCAGCATTGTATTGATACTGCTTATAGAAAGCTTCAGCAAGATCATTCCAGTCTCTGATGTTGACACTCTCCAACTGATAATACCACTCCAGCTGAGCTCCAGATAAGCTCTCTTGAAAAAAATGGATCCACAACTTCTTATCAGCAGTGTGGGGTTGAATTCTTCTGACATAAGACCTCAGGTGCAGCTTGGGACAAGAGACCCCATCATAGACAACAAATGTAGGAACCTTGAACCCAACGGGTATGACTACCCCAGATATCAGACTCAAATCCTCAAAATCCAGCCCAGATGACTTCTGCAACTCCATGGCATCCATCCTATCCACCAGCATCTTGAATTTGTCTTCATTAGGCTCATGGTAGTAATTAGCTTCAGAGTCCGAGTCCCCCATTGTGTGGTGGAGACTGCCTACCTCTTGCTCAGATTCCTCAGATTCATAGTCTTCAGCTGGTTCTTTGGTCTTGGCAAGACCTTTAAACCTTCTTCCCATGTTAATCAACCCAGCAGACCTTCTAGTCTTCTTAGTCTTCTTGGCCAGCAGTGCCTTCAATTCATCTTGCCCCTTGGACAGGTTCAAGATCAGCTCTTGGAACTGTGCATTTTGTGCCTGGAGATCCTTAACTGATTGTTCAAGAGCCATTGCTGAAATAAACAGCGAGGAGATGAGAAACCTGTGCACAAATATAAACCTGTGATGCAATGAAATGATATGGGAATGCATATGCAATGTTTTCAAGGACTGTAGAATTTAAATTTGCTTAGACAAACACGAAAGTAAACTTTTATTAGTAATAACTTTGTTTTGCCTTTTAGGCTTACAAAAATGAAAATGAAATAAGTACAAAAAATGGGGTTTTAGGTCTCCCATGGACGTTTCCTCTTTGTGTTGAGGTATGAGTTGAGGTTTCGTTCCTCATGAAGTTGCTTTGTTAGCTCTAGGATCCTTGCTTGGCCTGCTTTGTAATGAGCCTCGAAAGTATCCCTTTGCTCCTTCAGTTGGATCCATGATCTCTGCAAGTCTTCCTTATCAGTAGGCATGTCTGGGTGAAGGATGGTATAAGCTGTGTCTCCTTCAGCAACAGGTTCCATGGTAACTGGTAGGACGGCAGGATATGGCATCATGAGTGTCTGAGCACGAGATCGTACCCATCTGAGATAAGCCTCCATAGGAATAGTGTACTTAGGCTCCAGTGTCTTGCTGTCAACCCTGTTTACCTTTCCCCAAGCTCGTATGAACCTCTGACGGTAACCCTGAAGATCGTTGTCATAGTCAAACACAATGCCCTGAATCAACATGTCATGTGGACCATCACTTCGGGCGTAACCAAACTGTCGTAAAGCTAAAGAGGGGTTGTAGGTGATGCCTCCTCTTATGCCTAGTAGTGGCACATTAGGAAACTCCCCACAACGGTCAATGATGGTGACATTCTCCATAGATCTGGAGCACCAATGAATGTCTGAATGAGAGAGTGACATAATTCTCTTGGACCATCTGAACCCTTGCTCATTCTTCATTACTGAGCGAGGAAGGTGTGAAATAAACCACCTAGAAAGCAAAGGTATGCAGCACATCAAAGTTCCTCTTGCCCTTGTAGTACGGGTGTGAAGAGAATGCAGGATGTCTCCAAGCAATGTAGGCACTGGATTGTGACTCAAGAAAATGTTGATGGCATGAACATCTATGAACTGATCTGGATTGGGGAACAATACTAAGCCATATATCAGCAAGGCTAAGACCTCCTCAAAAGCATCATAGCTCATGGCCTTCAAGAACATTTGAGCCTTATCCATTAGCACCTTGGCAAGAATACCCTTGACTCCACTTCTCGTTTCTAGAACAATATCAGACTTCTTCAGATGTAGAGCTGCAGCAATAACCTCTGGTTTAAGTTCCTTCTCCAAGCCTGTGAAGGGTCTTTGATCAAGAACGGGTATGCCCAGAAGTTTAGAGAATTCCTCCATGGTAGGAACCAGCTGATAGTCAGGGAATGTAAAGCAATGGTGCTTAGGGTCAAAGAACTGAAACAGAACACTCATCATGTCTTCATTGAACCCTGAAGTGACTAGATCCAATAGGTGACCATGTCTCTTGATGAACTGGGAGTGATCAGACACCTGAGAAACCAACTCTTTAAGCTTGGGAGGTATCCCCACAAAGTTGATCCTGATGGTGTTTCTACGAGCAGAAGCCATGACCTACAACAAAGAACAAAGATAAATCCTTTGGTCCTTGAAATGGTTAGTGAAAATGCTATGCTTATGATGCATGATGATGTCATGATGTTATGTTCAATCAAAAACATGTGGCACACACAAACAAGTCACACCATAGCCCTAGGTTTAAAGGCTTGCATGAGGTTTAAGGTAGGTACCCTCCCCTGAAGTTAGATGGTTCATCCTGTCCTACAAAAGTAACCAGGTTCTAAGGGATCTCAATATCATTGATCCTTCACAAGGGTGGTTGATCAGAAGGCAACTCACTTGCCAACCGAAACCCTCCAAGTTTAAGATCTCAATGAGCGTAGTATCGAGTGTCAACCAACTTCAGTCTGCACCAAAGCCAGTTACCTCACTACTTTCTAAAGGCCAAGATGAGTTAACTAGGGTTCTAACAGTTAGTTAGTGCATTGACAACATATGGCAGCCTCATATTATCCTCAACTTGACTTAAGGAACATAAGCACCAACCAAGAAGTCTCACTAACTATGGCCACCAGATCAACCGTATCGATATACGTCGTACAGTTTCCTTGGTCTATTGCCATTTACCTAAGGTACACTAGATCCGGGTTAGGACCTTTCACACATAAGAGCACCCCAACAATATAATATAAAGCAAACAAGGCAAACAATTTAAAGTGATCTAATTCCTAAGGGTACCCCTCTTTAATTAAATCCTCCCCAGCAGAGTCGCCAGTTCTGTAACACGGTGGGAGAACTGACTTTAGTTATGTTGCGGATAGCAAGAGTCGCCACCGACTTTTATTTTATCCAAAAGGAAAGGGTATAAAAGAACAGGAAAGACCTTAAGAGATATTTTTTGGGTCCGGGGGGTAAGTTATGTAAAGGGAAGGTGTTAGCACCCTTTACATCCATGGTTATCCATGGGCTCTTAGTTACTTAGCTCACTTTTGAATTGTTTTTGAAAGTGCAGTGTGTGAATAGAAAAATTTTCAGAATAGTTAATAATGATCCATGTACGGATGCGTAAAAACTTGTTTTTTGAAAATTTGTTTGAAATTGTGAAGAGTTTGAAAAGTTTGAATAGTGAGCAAGTACATAAGAGGAACCTACCCTAAAGTTTAAGTCTTTCTTATTCTTTATCCTTTAAATGGTAAGACTATCCCTACTATTAAGGAGTAGGTAGTCATTACCTTGGATGTTAGGGACATGTGAGGGACATTTATTTTTGAAGGCAACTGTGGGGTGTATTAAGCATATAGGAGGGACTATCATCATTATTCGAAGGGACTTGATTCGTAAAGGCAACCATGAGGGACTTGATGATTTTTCTTTTTAAGGGACTTGCTTTTTACACCCCACTTGACCTTATTAATAGGCAACATAGAGGGATAGCCTTAGAAAGTGTAGGATGGCGATTAAAAATCGACTTACGTGCGTGAGTGTTCAATATTATTTATCTTATGATTAAAGTGATCTAAATTTATTTTAAGTAGCATACATGTTTTGCACTCCCTAAATTACTAACCATAGCAAAAATAATTAAATATTTACAAAATTACACCAAGGGAGCAATTACAAAATAATTATAATAATAATAAATAAATAGCAGAAAATATAAAAGCAAAATATAAATAATAGGCAAAATAATAATAAATAAGCAATAAATAAAGAAATAAGGGTTAGTAATAATAATCATTAAAAATAGGGTTAGTAAAAATAATATTAAATTAAATAAAAGGTTAGTAAAAATTATAATAAGCAAAGATTAGCAATAATATGATTAATAATAATAATAGAAATCAAAATAAATTGAATTAACAAAAATATAATAAGAACCGAACTAGAATAATGAACAAAAGTTAGATTATAAACAATTATTTAATAATATGAAAGAATATGGACAATTAAATAATTATAATAATATACAAATTATTAATTTATTTTTTAGACATATTACAAAAAGAAAAGCTTGATTATATTTATTGAAATTAATTATACTAAATAAATATGTACAAAAATTATAAAATAAAAATTAAGTTTTTAATAAATTATTAGAAAATAAATTAGGGTTTTGTTTTCTAGAAAATATTTTTAAGATTTAATTTAACATACAAAATTATTTTAACTAATATATATGTCTAATTTAATTACATAAATAAAAATTTAAATTGAGAAAACAAGAATTTAGAATTTTTTAGAAAATAATATTAGGAATTAGAACATATGATATATACATATTTTATAATATAGAAAATAATAAAGTAATATAATTTTAATTTATTTTAATATGAAATATTAATTAATTAGAAAAATAAAGAAAGAAAAAAAATGAGAGAATAAAAACCTGATGGGGCTGGGGTTTGAACCCAGTCCCCTAAGCTTGCAACCAACAATACACACCACTGGGCTGCCCATGCGCAGGCAACAATGAAGGAGGTTCAAGTTGTTTTGATCTTTGTCCCAAAAACCTGGAAAATTAAAAGAAATAAAAAGGCCTGGGGGAGGATTGAACCCAAGACCTTTGAACATTCACACGCACACATCACCACCCGGCTGGAAGAGCCCAACTGATTATATGATGACTATAATTGATAATATATTAAACCTGAAAAAACAAACAGAATAAAAGAACAAAATGTCACAAACGGGGAATCGAACCCCAGACCAAGCCAATGTATACGCACACCTCCAACCACTGGGCCAAGCATGCTTTGGTGAATCAAAACTATAACTAATTCCTAAAATATTATATTCAACTTTTAAATTCTGGAAAACGCGCCAAGTTTCTTCTTCTTCTACCTTTTACCTGCGAATTTTGTTGCCTTTTTTCCTGCAAGTTTTGTTGCAAGTTCTTCATGGTTTTGGACCTGCGAAAATCAAACTCATACCAAACAGCAATGATTCATGAAATTAATTATAGTTTTATGATCCTTGGGTCTCATAGAACATTCCTATGTTCTTAGAATTCGTTTAGGTTTAGTGAATCACAAGACCCCATTTTGAAGGTCAAAACCCTAACTATGGCCGAATCTGTTTTAGGCAAGGAAGCTTCAATCCATTGGTCCAGAAACAATCTATACCATGTCACAAACAAGATTATGTAAACAAATTTCAACAAAACACAACAAATCAATGGAATCGAAAAAATTATATTCAAGATAAAAGTGAACTCGGGTTGGCCAATGTGGTGCACATGGGATGCATATGAGTGATGCTTTTGCTTCAGTGATGATCAAAGAACACGTCTATGTCTTTATTTTACCTTGAAACCTCTTGGATTGAAGAATCCGAATGTCACTTTTCAATGGTTTTTTTGGTTTTGTGAACTTACCTCTTGATGCAGCAAAATCGTGAATGAGGGTTTGCATTATGTTTGATACTTATATGTGAATGATTCTAGGTCAAAACATTGATGGATCATGTGGAAGAATTGATTTAAAAAGATTGAGATTGATCATGCTTTGAAAGTTCAATATTTGCTCATGAAAGCTTACTATTTTTGGATCAATCACATGATTTCTTTCTCTTTCAACTTCAATCAATATTGATGAGATTCTAGAAGCTCAATCTTCATCCAAAAATATATTTTCATATTTTATATTTATTTAAAATGATTTTTTATGAATTAAATCAAAATAAATAAAAATAAAATAGTAAAAATTATGATTTTTAATCAATTGGGTCGTGCATGATGATATGATATGGATTGGATCACAATTTAGCAAGCCCATTTGGAAAGAAGTGGTTTTAAACCTCCATTTTCAACATAAACCATCATAAAATTTCCCAACTTTGCAAGGGCACATCTCCCTCAATTTTAAAGGTATGAGGATGTTCTTGGACATTTTGGAAAGCTTGAAGAGTCCTCTAAACAACCCCATTGGTTTCAGGTCCATATCATTTACCAATCTCAAGTTATGCCCTTTTGAAGTTGTTGACTTTTTGTTGACTTTTGAAATGACCTATAATGTCTTAGCTCATATCTTCCAAATGAAGCATTTTTGGGATTAACTTGCAAGATCAAAGTTGTAGAGAATTCAATTTCCTTCAAAATGAGCTTTGGATGGAGACTTGGTGATGAAGTATGTGAAAGTTATGGCTGGTCAAAGTTCAGTTGACTTTTACTGAGGAAACCCTAATTTAGAAACTCCTGATTCTTGATGATCTGAAATCAACTTGATGAATCATGATCAACCCTTGATCAAATGATGAATTTTACTTCATATACTTGATATTGGCAAAAAATCATGAATTTTGACTTTGGTTTGACCACAGTTGACCTCAGTTTGACTTTTTAACTGCATTGACTGATTTTGACTTATCTGATCATCTGACTGAGCAAACTTTTGAGAAAAGTCTTGAAACTTGTCATGGGGGTTCTTACACACATATAAGATTTTATGAAGCTCACTTGAAGTCTTGGAAGTCCATTTAGTCTGATTAAAGTCAAAATCCTAGTTTTGGATGCACTGCTTAGGAGGTGCATTGTCTGAGGGAATTGTCAACTCTTCTAACCAATTGTGAACTTTGTGAACCATCATACAATGTCTTGTGAACCTCATGGGAGGTATTGTGAACCTTGTGAACCTTGTGAACCTCATAAAGTGACTTTGTAGACCTCATGAGCCTCAGGAAAGCTTTGTAATCATTGTGAATCTTGTGAACCTTGTGAACCTTCAAGAAGTAACTTGTAGACTTCATGAACCTCATGAAAGGTCTTGAAAGCATTATGGAACTTGTGAACCTTGTGAACCTTCAAGAAGTAACTTGTGGACTTCATGAACCTCATGAAAGGTCTTGTAAATGTTGGGAAACCTGTGAACCTTGTGAACCTTCATAAAGTAACTTGTAAACTTCATGAACCTCATGAAAGGTTATGGAAATGTTGAGAAACTTGTGAACCTTGTGAACCTTCTTAGCACACAAAGTCTTGTATTATGAGGGCAAATTTTGGGGTGCAACACACTGCAATTTAAACATTACAACCACTACAAGATACTCGTATCAGTTCTTCTAGAATATATCACATTAGCGCATCCACCAAAATAATGCAAATTAGAGGAGAAATTTGCAATAAAATTCTTCATTGAACAGATATAACCCAGCCCCATGTGAGATTCTAACAAAACCTGCGTCAAACTATTATAAAATAATTTAGAAAAAATGCATTAATCCTTCTTACAGAATCAGGCTCACGCTCAAACGAAAAAGAATTTCACACAGGCAGTCATGGTGACAATAATTTAAAACAACATAAATTAACATAATAGGATAATTATTGAAGAAGGACATACTTTCAACCCGTCGTATTAAATTCTTTTACAAACACTGCATGATGGTCGCCATAGGTCATATGATGAGGGTCACACTAATTGAGGGTGTGATGGGCACCATAATAATGTGACGAGGGTCACCCTAATTGAGGGTGTAACGATCGCCACAGATATGGGACGGTCGTTACACATGCTGATGTGCAGAATCCTGCTAACTGTTTTCTTTTCTTCAATTTCCTTCCTTTCTTTTTCTTTCCTTTTATTTACTTTCCTTTCTTTTTCTTCAATTATTCTTTTTCTTTCTTTTGTGAATTAATCAGTGCTTAGAAATTTTAGCATACAATTGCTTCTCTTTCAACATAGATAACACAACACTCAAATGCTTAGCAAGATCTTTTTCACTCTCAGAATAGATCGAAATATCATCAATGAACACAACCACAAACTTGTCCAAATAAGGATGAAAAATCTTATTCGTGTAATCCATAAATACACCTGGCGCATTAGTCACACCAAACAACATCACATGATACTCATAATAACCATACCTCGTTCTAAAAGCAGTTTTTGGAATATCTTTAGCCTCCACACAAATCTGATAATGCCCAGATCTCAAATCTATATTAATTAACATACTTGCACTAACCAATTGATCCATCAAATCATCAATTCTCGAAAGTGGGTAATTATTCTTGATAGTCACCTGTTCAAATGTCTATAATCCAGACAAAGTCTCATAGTACTTTCTTTCTTCTTAACCAGCATACTGGTGCACCCCACAATGACACACTCAGACGAATAAATATCTTCTCAAGCATATCTTCAAGTTGACTCTTCAACTCTTTCAATTCTGATGCGAACATACAATATGGAGCCATCAATATCGGACTAGTTCAGGAACTAGTCGATCGTAAACTCCACCTCACGTATCGATGGTAAGTCACTTATCTTATCAAGAAAAATTATGGAAAATCACAAACAATTGGCAAAACACCAACTGCTCCACCTTCACTAATACTCAAAGTTGCCTTCAACATAAACATCTTAGCACAATCCTGCACTGACTCGTTCGCTTGCTTAGTAGAGATAACCAAGTCTCCTTCATTCTCAGGTTCAAGAAAAAATAACTGTCTCATCAGAACAATTCGTAGGCACTTGGCTTAACTCCAAATAATTTACTGCATACACCATCTAAGTTCACAAGACATGTCTATGTCTTCCAAAAGGATCACATATACTATCAACAAGAGATTAAGGGTGATCAGTTCCTCAATTTGTCAATAGACAGCCGACAATCCTGATGGGCATAAACTACCAAACTATAATACGTTCCTTGCAATTAGCAGCACACCACCAACACTCCACAACTAAAACATCTCAGAGAAGCAAAAGCCGTTCCCCCAATTATTTCAATCCCAATCTTGCACACAAAGGTTAGAAAATAAACGTGTACCGACAGTGCTTTCACACACATGTCGCATACAAGAGGACAAACAATATTAGATAACCTGGCTGGATGGACCGGTCTGCTCTGATACCACTAATGTAACACCCTTCTAAACCCCGCATAAAATAAATACATAATCAGAGTAATTTATCATGCATCTCAAGTAAGGGTGTCACACATATTTCAAAACATCATACAACACCTTTCATTCTCAATAACACTTGAAATAAATTCTTGATTTTCATATACTTTCACATTAACTTGTAGCAGCGGAATCACTTTCATTAAGAATCTCATAACATTCATGTTTCAAATAAACGTCATTCATTAAATCAAATTGGGCATAAAATCCATTTCACCATAATTTCAAACTCAATTAGCAAAACAAATAGAGTATACAATCATAACTCTCAAAATATAAATTGAAGCGATCCCCAGTGTTACATGATCAGAGCACGACTCGACCAAAAATAAATAAAGAACTAAAACAAGTTACTGCAACGACTACGTCGCGCTAGAAGCAACTCTACTCCTTGGTACCTGAGTGATGTCGTATAAAACATCATTCCAACAGAATGGTTAGAATTCATATAATTATCGAAATCATAAGGTAATATATAATTTAAGAGATACAAGCATAATCAAATTATTCTCACATTTCAAGAGTTTCATCAACACTTATCACTCAAGTAACCATACTATTCATGAGTATATACACACAATTCACAATTTCACCAATTCAACAATTCACATAATCCACATAATCTCATATTGTAACCATAGACACAATGAGACTCGAATGAAAAACTCAAAAGCTCGTTCTTTAAGCTTTCAAACTCGTCCTCTAGGTTTGAGACAAGTCACTAGCTCCCACGAAACTAGCAAGCATTGCCTCTTGACACAAATGATGCATGTGGAAGTTCAACAATCATATGCAATTAAGATCATTCTCAAATCTTAATATTAATGCATATCTTCAATAATTCATCACATTTGAATTACCACACAATTACACATACTTGCACATATGTATGCATCATCCACACAAAATAATTTTCAAGCGGTATACAACACATCTTACAATGTGATCTCAACGATATCATCTCACAACAAGCGAGTAACACAAGGTATCAACACAATCCAACCTCAATTCACAAAAGCACACAATACCAATTAATCACGAAATAGTTAATCCATCATCAATAATTGAATTCAATATTCAATTAATAACCAAAATAATCACCAAATTAATCTCTGAATTAATCACCAAATTATTCTTCAAATTAATCTCTAAATTAATCATCAAATTAATCTCTAAATTAATCTCTAAATTATAACAAAAAATTATTATTATTATTATTATAATATAACATATAATACAATATTATATTATATAATGAAGTATATATTAGTAACTAACTAATATGATTTGAAAGCTTTTTATTTTCATTCATATCATAATTTTTCTCATTTCATCAACTACTCACGTTTTAATTTTAAAAAGAAGAAAAAAAACATTATTAAAAGTAAGGCACTACAATATAATTAACATGAATATATATTATCCTCACCTATTAGAATGTTTCTAATGTTTTATTAAATATAAATATGTTTTGTTTCAATTAAAGTATAATTGTTTCAATTAGAATATAATAAACACTTTACTGTTCCAAAACCAATATAAAATCATCATTTAGCTCATTGCCTTCTAATACATGTGACTGTAACTACTTACAGAGATCACAATTTTCATTCTAAATTGAAGGCCGCATAAATCAATAGTAATATCACTTATTTAATTCTCATTTTCAATAAAGTTGCAGGATGTTTTAACTACTATCACACTTAATAAAATAATCCATCTCAATCTCATATCACCTATACATAAAATATATTGCATTAATTAATTAAAGTGGTATACTACAGGTCATCATAATAATAGGGTGCTATGTGATAAGGTATTAGGTATATCACATGAATTTAATGCATTCTCTGTGCTAACAGGGTAATACAAACCTGCGCTACTTTTCATTTGTCAAACATAAATTATTTCGAATAGTTTTCCTTCTAATACAAATGGATCTCTACAATATATCAAAACATCAATTCCAAACACACAATAAATCATCATAAATCAAAGATTATTAGTAAATTCTAAAATGATAAAATCATGGAAAAATTAGGGTTTTATCCTAACCACATTTCTACCCATTATACACTATCCAATAATCCCAATAATTTTATGAAAACACACCCTTACCTTGAATTTCTTGAGTTTTCCTATCTTTGTTCTTGAGCTCCTCTTCTCCTTTTTCTCTCCTTTGTCTCTTTCTATCACTTCTATTCTTCTATGCTTTGTTTCAACCCTAACATTTACTCATAAACATTATTTTCTCCTATTGGACTTACAACCCACTCACGAACTTACTAGTCACACACTCCAAATAGCCCAATTAATTAAAGTTACTAAAATCTATTTTATTTCACTAAATAAAATAAATCAATTAAATCAAATAATTCAATTATATCCAATAATCTAATTAAATCAAATATTTCAAATAAATCGAATAACTCAATTATATCCAATAATCTAATTAAATCAAATATTTCAAATAAATCAAATAATTCAATTATATCCAATAATCTAATTAAATCAAATAAATTAAATAATTCCAATAAATAGATTAAATCAATTAGGCACAAAATCACCAAATTAATCAATTATATAATAAATAAATAATTACTAAAAATCAAGATGTTACACTATCAACTCTACTTTGGTTAAGTTTGTATCGATATGTACTTGCTCAAACACTAAGGATATCGTAACAACAAAATTCTGCTTTTGCGGTCATCAACCTACCTCCTATACAAATCAATCTAAAACATGTCATTATACTTAAACCTAACTCACATATCCTTCTTTCATCCCTTTTCATTCTGGCACAATCACATTAAGCATGTTATCCTTTCACACTCATGGTAGGATAGCTTGTTAGTGACTATGATCTGATTATCATCAATTTTTCTCTTTTGCACACATCAATAAAATAAATAAGTTTACACCATTGGGCTAAATGATCAGGTGAGGATCACCTAACTTAAAAGGATCATTTCTTTTCATTCATTCATTTTTTCTTTTCTTAGTTTACCTTTTAAGTCGGGGATTATACACTTATTTGTATCGGCTTCCTACTTAGTGTGTGCTTTGGATGATGATGACTGCTATATAAACTAGTTAGAGACTACTCATGGGATGAGAATTTAAGGCTATGGCATAACAAGCACTCAAATCTATTTCCATAATTGGGAGGCCCACAGTGTTAGAACGATAAGGATCTTGCAGAATTTTCCCAAGTCTAACTATTCAACCTCAATTTGTCTGTAACCTAAATTTTTTATAAGAAACACTATTTTTTACTCTAAATTTTCAAAATATTTGGTATTTCAATAGAGAATGGGGAAATCGATAAACTACATAAACTTATGCATAAAGACTTGACAACACATGAAAAGACGCAAGTAACATTAAAACATAAAAAAAAATTAAAATATACTAGAAAATAATAAATCTAACTAGAAAGCAGTAAAATGAAGGGAGAAAAGTTCCTCCCCCGCACTTAAACCAAACATTTTCCTCAATGTTTTGATAAAAGGTGATAGAGCAAAGATAGAACATGTATGATGCCATTGCGTGCCACCATGGTCAAATTCACTTTGATTCTTTCCTTGTTGTCCATGTCTTTAGTGACCACTTCTACTCCGGCGTCTTGTACTACGTGATATTTGAATTTACTGATACTTCATTTACTGAAGTCGTTCATCATACTACCTATTTCCGAAGGAAGTACCTGAAAAAGTGTTAGAACAAATACGGTGCGGTGTGTGTAGGTGGAACCTGACCATATGAAAGGACAAAGAGGAAACGAGTTATAAATGGGAGACACATGCCATATCCTATCATACTCATCATTGGTGTCACCACCAGCAACGACATTCCTAGGAACGTCCGTGGGCACCAACTCATCTTAAGGGATTATCATCTAGAGATCCTTCGCCTAAATGTAGATGAGACGTGACAAGTGATACAATTATTTATTTTTTGCAAACAAAAATAATAAAAATAAAACATTTAGAAACTCGTGGATTTCCTCCCACGCAGGTCTTTGTTTAACGTCAACAGCTTGACGGTTATGAGTGTTAATCCTCGATTTCCATGGCCATTTATCAAGCTATCTCACATATCCCTCACATTTTCTTTTCTTCTTTCTATGGGGTGGTTCATATTTTTGAACTTGGGTTTAGATATTTTATCCACCATCTCAAAGGTTAACTTTACCCTCTTAACAATAATGATTTCCCTAGTTTTATGGTCCTCTAATTTTCTCTTATTATGTGTGAACTTAAACAAAGATGTTTTAGTTTGGATATTTTCCAATATCTCCACATACGTTTTGGATTGGGAGTCAACCTTAGCCTCTTTAAGCCTTTGCGGGAAAGGAATTTGTGGGTTATAGGGAAGAGGAACAACATTAGGTGCTTCTTTCTCTACCTCTTCGACAATCTCCCTTTCGGATGGTGTCGGTGGATTTTTCACAACCTCTACTCTCTCCTCAATTGAACTCTCTCTGACCTCATTATCACTCTCCTTAATATCATTATCACTCTCCTTAGGATTTTCAATTTGTTTATCACCACTGGTTGTTACAACATACACATTCCACTCAGGGGAGGGTCTTATAGGTGTTTGCGCTAGCAGAAAGATTTGAGTCTCCAATGCCTTAGTGTGAGTCGCGAGAGACTCAACCATAGTGTTTATCTACCTAAAGGGTTCATAAGTATCAATATGTTATCTTCTAAAATCTTCATTCTGGAGTGTTTATGTCTCCACAAAGCACTTCATCATATTATCTAGCCTATAATTGGTTGTTGTTTCAATGCAATCCTCCATTAATGTTTCGAGGTTTGAATTAACAAATCTTGTGGTTCCTCAAAATATTAGGAATGGTGATCGTAGAGGAAATTTGGATATGGTTCCTCGGGATATTGGGAGTTGTCGCTCCCACCAAATGACACCGGGTCAAAAGGGGTACAAGCGCGAACGGTCGGCGAAGGGAACAGTGAGAACACACAGCCGTGAACTCACTGGAGAATGAAAAGAGTCGCCAGCTAGGCATTTTTATCCCGGAGGAAAGGCAATGCTGCATAGACCTGGAAAGATATGGATAAGACGGTTGCGAACCAGAGAGACTGAGAAAGGGGGTTGGTTACAACCTGGGAAGGTATTAGCACCCAGATTGTCCGTCGTACTCGACGGGATCCACGCTTAAAAGATTTGTGTTTTAAAGGGGTAGTGTCAGTGCAATCTGTGTGTACAATAGCTGGAAAAGAATGTACAGGTGTCAGTGTAAAGGAAGTGAAGTGTATAAATGTACAGTTTCATTGTGAAAGAGAAAGAGGTGAATTGCTCATGATAATGAGGCTAAAGAATGAAGCTAGGAAGAGGGGGAATATACAGAGACTTTTGTTCGATAACTGTTAAGTTATGCCTACGTATCCTCTCGTGCAATGAGGAAGTCAGAACACCGTAGTTCGACCCAAAGAGACTGAAAGATGAATTGACTTGTGAACTGCTTACTTGTCAATGCTCAAGTGTATGATCTGTCTGGCACAGATGCAAACTGTCTTGCATTAGACGGAAGAAGCGAGTTCTCGTTTGTGAGTGAAGATGATGAGAAAAGAATCCCGGAGGAGACGATTATTGTTTGTTCTTGAGTTTTCAGTCTTTTATTGCTTTTGAAGGTTGTCATAAGGTAATGAGCT
The DNA here is from genome assembly GCA_963966055.1 of Lathyrus aphaca. Lineage (NCBI taxonomy): Eukaryota > Viridiplantae > Streptophyta > Magnoliopsida > Fabales > Fabaceae > Lathyrus > Lathyrus aphaca. The sequence continues at coordinate 296,507,159 of OZ014524.1, forward strand.
TAAGCCTAAACCAATGGGTTAGTAAACTCATCACATCTTCCCTCTGATTAGGGGTAATGAGAATACCTTAAGTGTGAAGTCAGATTCTCACACTTAATCACCTTTGGTATAGGATTAAGATCATTAACCTACTTGTGATTATTTAGATGTTTTTGGTGTTTTTGTTTAGTGTTGAGTAATGAGGTTAAGCCATAATCAAAGATTAAACAGACTCATTACACCATCCTAAAAAAAGGATAATAGATGAGAATGTTTAAGCTGAGGAAAGCACCTCAACTTAATCTATGATTAGGGATTAAACTCATGACAAAACAAGCCTTTGATTAAGTGGATTTTAGTTAATGGTAAGATGATGAAGTGAATTTTAGGGTTTGTAAGACAACTTGAGGGGGACTTGTCCATTAACACTAGGGTTAGTCCTTCTTAACCAATTAAGGAAGAATTAGAACCCTAATGCAAGGCCCAAGTTACAAGTGTGATGTCTTGATGATTATTAAGTGGATTGATTAAGAGATTTAAACATCTTAAGGGTTTAACACTTAGGATTAAAGTTATACACTCCATCCTAAGAGAAGGATGCAGGCATAAGCTTAATCACAAAGTCTTAAAGCCTTTAGGGTTTAGTCTCTGATTATGAGATGAGAAGAGAAGACTCAAAGAGAGACACAAAGGTAAAAACTATAAGGGGAGACTAAGCAAAACCCTAATTCATTATCATGCTTGGTTGATCCTAAGGTTTGTGAGGTTTTCAAGAACAATCTTCAGAAGAACCACCAGGAAGCAGATGAACAGGATCAGGAGAAGCAAAGTGACTTGCTTCATTCAAGAAGTCAAGTCACTTGGAGAAAGAAAGTGGGAGGAACAAGAATGAGCAAGCTCACACTCAAACACAAATAGAAATGCAGCAATGGATGCAAGAGAGATGAAAAGAAAAGTTATGATAAGTGAAGGCAAATTCACTTCCCAAGTTTACTCACCACCTGAAATGTCAGAAAGAAATGCAATGCAATGCAAGATGAGATGAAATGATAAGATGCTAAGCAAGACCAGAAGCATGCACATGATGATAATGATGCTATGAGGTGCTGCAAACATGAGGCAAGACAATGGGGATGTTCATACAAGATTATGAATGCAAATGATGCAAGCTAAGGAGCATGAACAAGCATGGAATGTTATGAAGCATACAAGACAAATGACATGACAAATATGCAAAGCAATGATCAAACATGTTTCTTATATGTCTTAAGATGCCAAATGAATCATAAGCATGCACAAAATGCAATGGCAAGTCAAGTTATGCAAGGAAATGCAAGAAGGATGCAAAAGAAAGCCCAAATTAGGGTTCATGGATCAAACATCAAACACAAACCAAAAACAGATGCAAACCCTAAGATAAAAAATGGAAAATGGTACCCAAAGAAACCCTAGACCTATAATGAATCACTGCCCAAAGGGGAACTCTCAACTCTCAACCAAACTCAAGTTATGATTTTTACAAGTTAATAGGGTTTTTTAGGGTTCTTATCAAAACAAATGCCAATCAATTAGAAAATGCAAGATCAAATCATGGCCTTTTTATCCTTGAAAGTTCATGCTAAATGGAAAACAATGCAAGAAGAATCAATGTCTCAACCTTCACCAATAGGCAGAAATGAATTTTCAAACATATGATCAAAATAATGCACAAAATATGATTTAATTCCATGAAAAATTCTTAAAATGCATCAAGATCAAAAAAGAAATTTGGTTTGAAGGTTGGACAATGTTTCTAAATGTCTTAGAACATTTCATGAATTTTTTTGTAATTTTTAAATACCTAAAAGTATTTTTAATTAATTAATTCTCATTAATCAATTAAAAATAAACTTTTAAATATTTAAAAATACTTTTTTAATGATAAAAAATAAAATAAAAATATTTTTGGGTCATAAAAATTAATAAAACCTTAAAGAAAAAGTTTCATAATTTTTTATGAATTTTCTGCTATTTTAAATTAATTGTACAAATTAATTGAAAATAAATGAATTAAAATCAAATAAAAGGAAAAGTCAAATGAAGGAAGGGCCAGGATGCGTTCTGGGTTTAAAAAGGTTGACTGGCGCGCAATCTGGTGGCCAGGATTCAAACTGAATTAATCTTGATTAATTAATTTAATTAAACCTAATTAAAACTAATGAAATGATCTGAACCTCTCATTCACGCGCGGGAAACAGGATCCGAAGGCTCACATTTAAACCTTGCCCTAATTAAATGTACTTAACCCTAATTACTTTCAGGCTGCCGGAGAAGACTTCCGGTCGTCTTCTCCGGCCAGCTCTCACCTGAGAATCAACCAACTTCCTAAAAACGTAACATAAATGAAATCTAAGACCAGGAAAATGTTCCTCTCATCCTCACGAACCAAACCCCTAACCTAAAACAAATTTATGTTACCTAAACAAGCTGAATCGAAGAGGGAAAGTTCTAGGGTTCGTAAGCTTCACAGAGAAATTAAATGCTCAAATCATCACCATTTCAAAAACTAAAAGTACCAGAATGATCAGTGCATCATGAAGAACAAGTTTGTAACAAAAGAAAAGATTTCTGGAAAAATTATTTTCGAGCTACCTGAGATTTGCAGCTTTTGGTTTAGGAACTTTCAGGCCTCCTCCTTCAGTGCAAGCTGCTCCTCTTGGTCCCCCAAAGGTGCTGGGATGCCCAAATGGAGTTTGTGTTAGCTGGAGAGTGAGTTTCGAATGGAACTGCTTCAGTTCAGTCAACAATGGCCATGATGATCTTGGCACTTTCAGGCTGTGAAAAGGGGTTGTTTGTGATCTATGAAGTGTGTTGAGAAGGTTTGCAAGGTTTGTTTTGATGTTTGTGGGCTATGGTGATAGTTCCAAGTGAAACTGCAAACTGAGGTGAGAGATGGCAGTAGGAGTTTCTGGCTGTTTCAAGCTTGGGCTTTGGGTGCTTTGTGATCTATGAAGTGTGTTTAGTTGAGTGAAGAAGAAAGTTTTAGTGTTTGATGGCTGTGGAGAGAATTTCGAAGGGACTTGCAATGTGGAAGGCTTTTGTGTAAGTGATGAATCTAGTTGCCTCAGCCTTGGCTTGTGTTATGTTCAACTTGCAAATTGAAATCATAAACAATTCTGATTGGCTGGCTGATGTGACTTGTGCTTTATGGATTGGTAGATCACTTTTTGCTCAAAAACCACTTTTGTGTAAGATAGGGCATGGCTCCAAATCTAGGCAAGGACAAAGCATGGCTGGCGCAGCAAAAGGTGAGGGAGAGGCTAGCCAAAGTCAGCTTCCAATGTCATAAGTTGTAGGAAGTGAAATGAGTGGTTTTTGCAAGTTGGCTAGCTTTTGGTTCACATGTGAAAGATTCAAGTTACATGAACTAAACCATGGGCAAACTTGATCAAAAATCTGATTTTATGACTTAGGGAAATGTTTGTGTAATGGTTTGTAGTAAACTAGAGGTTGCATTTGACTTTGGTTCAAGACTTTGCAAAATTTCCATTTGGTGCATAACTTGAAAAACAATGATTTTAGCCAACTTTGCAATGCCATAACTTTTGATCCAAGAAGAGTTTGATCATGTTCTTGTACTTTTTGAAAAGGGAAAGATGAGATCTACAACTTTCATGACCAAAGTTTTTCCATTTGAAGCCTTTTTGGATCATGAATCAAGGCTTGAAAATTGACCTAAAATGGTGCATTCTTGAAAAGTCAACTATGCCCAAAAAGTCAACTTTTGCAAAAACCCTAAATTCTTGATTTTTATGAACTTCAAACTTCTTCCATGATCAAATAAAGATCATATACACTCAAAATGATGAAGATCACCCATTGGTTGGGTCATTGGGGGCCTCAGATGCCCTGATTTTGTACTGACTTGTCTGAAAAGTCAACCTTTGATCAGATGACTTCCCCATGGAATTTCTTCATGAAAATTGATATGCATACTCCCTATATCATATAAAGATCAATGGGAACAAGAATGACCAAAAAATTTGGGGTTATGGCCTCTGAAACCAAAACCCTAATTTTAGGTCAACTGTGCAGTTCAACTTGGCTCTGCATCCACTCAAACCCTAGTTCTTGTGATTCCTCTGCAATTTTGGCTCTGTGAGGATGTACTATGATGCTTGGGCACACATGGACCCCTTTGAGTTGATTGGTGGCCTTTGGAATGGCTCAAAATGCCTTGGGATTGCTCAGATCACAAACCCTAGGTGCAGATGCCTTGAAAGCTATGCAGTGACTCAAAAATGAGATGTGAGATGATATGATTGTGTATATGCATATGAGATGATCACAAGCCATGGTGTGAATGGGTGAGGGCAAATTTGGGGTGTTTACAGCTGCCCCTATTCAAACATGAGTTAGCTGTGCAGGTTGTAAGCGACAGCTTAACAGGCAAACAAGATAACTTGTGGTTGAATACCAAAGACAGTCCGAAATTTGCACTCACAAAATGAAGAAGAAAAGGGATATAGATTGTAAAAGTAAATAAAAGGTATTGTAAAGTGTAGGCGACGGAGGACGACCGCCGAGCAGAGGACGACTGCCGGGTAACTAGCAATGACGGGGACGACCGACATGCTGGTGAAGTGTAGGAAATAAAGCAATGACGGGGACGGCCGACATGCTGGGGATGAAGAGTAAAGCTAAGACGGGGACGGCCGACTAGCTGGGGAAAATAAAATCATGATGGGGACGGCCATCAGGGTAAAGCTGTAAAACTCTCCGGGGATTAATGAAACATGACGGGGACGGCCATCAAGTTCATAAAGGTAAAATAACCAACGATGGGGACGGCCATCGGGCTAAAAGAAAAGGGACCACGACGGGGACGGCCATCGGGTTAAGGAATAAATGAAATAAACAGATGATGGGGTACGGCCATCAAAGGTGAAGGACGACCACCTAGCAGGGGACGGCTGCTCTGTGGGGAATAAAAGAAATATGATGGGGACGGCCATCAAAGGTGGAGGACGACCACCTGGCAGGGTACGGCTGCCGAAAATATCAACGACGGGGACGGCCATCGGATAGAAAAGGTCAACGATGGGGACGGCCATCGGACGAGCATGATGGAGGACGACCATCAAGAAGTGGAGGACGACCACTCAGCAGGGGACGACTGCTCTCAGGGTTTATCATGACATAGGACGAATGTCAGATAAGCAAAATCAACAATGGGGACGGCCATTGGATAAAGTGATGAAGGACGATCATCAAAAGGTGGAGGACGACCACCTAGCAGGGGACGGCTGCTAAAAATCAACGATGGGGACGGCCATCGGATGAGCATGATGGAGGACGACCATCAAGAAGTGGAGGACGACCACTCAGCAGGGTACGGCTGCTCTCAAGGTTATCATAACACAGGACGAGTGTCAGATAAAAGAAAGTTTGTTTTGTTGGTGATCTACTGGGGATAGTAAACACGGACGAGCATTTACATCCAAGAAACAAAAGGTATAAGTGTTTGGTATTGTGTATAGATTAAAGATGCGAACGAGCATCCTTAAGACTATGATACGGACGAGTATCATGTAGAAACAAACTGACACATGTTCAGAGATGATGATACGGACGAGTATCAACTGGTTAACAAAGAACACGGACGAGTATTGCATCTGGAAGAATTCTTCTGGGGAATAGTAGACACAGGCGAGTATCTATATTCAAGAAGACAAGAGTGTTTGACACGGTGTATGGATTAAAAATGCGGACGAGCACCCTTAAGACTATGATACGGACGAGTATCATGTAGAAACAAACACTAGACGCAATGTTCTGAGATGATGGCACGGACGAGTACCAACTGGTTAACAAAGAACAAGGACTACTGTTGGATCTGTGGGGATATGAGTGATGATGTATACAAGATACGGACGAGTATCTGTATAGGTGTACCAATGAGTAGTGAGTATCGTATATGTATAGACGAGTGTTTATCTGCTGGGGGAGATGACACGGACGAGTGTTAAAAGAGAAAAGTATAATATTAACAAGTACCTGATATACAAAGTCTAGGCGACTGCGCTGGGGATATGACACGGACGGGTGTCAGGAAAGTGTATATATATAAGTATATATGAGTGCAAAGAGGATGTCTTTGGCTTTCTGCTGGTGATCTGACACGGACGGGTGTCAGGATGTATCTGTAATACTGTTGATCTTGTTCGTAAAGTGTATTCAGGCAACCTACTTGGGGAAATGATGACACGGACGGGTGCCGAAGGGTGTATATATGGTGTTTGTGATTTGAGAGGCAACTGCTTTTGCTGGGACTCTGGTGGGGTTTTTTTTTTTGTATATATTATTTACAAATGTTCAATTCACCACATGACTTATGATTATGCTATGTATTTGATTTTTGCCGTAATGCTCCGTATTAGACGGAATGCTACGCTTTGAGGGGATAGTATGATGCGGATGCTATGGTTATGCAAAGAAGCGAAGATCCGGGATTCGGATCCCGTTGCTGCGAAAATCTCTGGGCGATCTGCTGAGGAAGACATCCCAGCTGGGGATGAGATCATTGGTAGATCTAATAGGACGATATTTGCTTGAGGACATAGGTCACTGATTGACGTATCCTTACAATACGGGACCCAGCTGGGGTTTGCAGAAGCCTTCTTCACTCTGTTGTGACTTATCCGTGCATTGCATCTCCTGAACAGAGGCTTGAAGCTTTGTGGGGGGATGATTCCCTGATTTTGTACTCGGCTGAGGGCGAGATGACAACTCGGCTGGGGAGAGAGAGAGGCATCACTGAAAGACCTCCCTAGAAATTCTGTTACGGTGGCTTCTTGACTCAGCCAGGGATATGGGCATCTTCTGTGATACCTGCCCATTCTGATGGGGATAAGTAATGAGTGACCAACTCAGCTGGGGGAGTCGTGAAAGGCAACTCAGCTGGGGATAGCAACAAGGAGCAGCTCAGCTGGGGATGGAGTGTTTCCGATGCTGTATGTTGATTTGGCAACTTTGCTGGGGAAGTGGGCATCTCCCAGTGCCATGTGAGTTGACTCGCCAGTTTGCCGAGATGTAACTTGCATGCCCCAGGTTGCATTCTAGATACCTGCAATCCTGCAAAGATAAGGAAACGCACGAAAGGTCCCGAGGTATCCTTTACCGGATTCCGTCATAGGAGTTAAGTACTTTCGAGGGTAAGTATATTCCCTGTGAGCATGTGTTTTATTTTTAGAGAAAGGCATCTGTACTCATGCAATTGTGTTTTAGAGATATCAGACAATTCTTTGCAAAACATAAATGTAAAAACGAAACGTGACTGAAAATCTGACTTTATTAATTCATGTGCCCTGAATTGGCAAGGTACAGTCAAAGAAACATATCTCCTGAAATGAGGAGATTGTTACAAATTGAGAAACAAATTGTTGGCAGTGTTGACGACGCTTTCAAAGAGCTTCCTCTTCTGCTATGACTCGTATGACAATGACGTTCTTCTCGTCTTGCTTTCTGGAGAGAGTTGATTCTGATTGGAGCTTGATCCTTCTGAGTTTTAACCAAGTTGTAGGTGATACAGGCGAATTCAGACTGCAGTTGTTCGCTTATTCCCTTATTTTGCATGGATCGCCCTTTCGGGTTTTCAATCCATCGGGATACCCATTTTTGCCTGAGCTGTCCAATGCGGCTTTTCAACTCAGCGGGCGTACATTTTCTTATTTATTTCCCTTATTTTTGCCCGAGTCTTTTATTCTGTTTTTGACTCGCCGGGATGCCCCATTTTTGCCTGGACTCACATTCTGTTTTTATGTCCAGCGGGTCATTTTATGCGAAGTATTTTTTAACTGCATCTGAATTCACAGGGGACGGGAAATCTTCACCATCCATGGTGCTGAGCATCAGTGCTCCACCAGAGAAAACTTTCTTTACAACGAATGGTCCTTCGTAATTTGGGGTCCATTTGCCCCTGTGGTCTGTATGAGGAGGGAGGATTCTTTTCAGCACAAGATCTCCCACTTGGTACTCTCGATGCCTGACTTTCTGATCGAAGGCTCTCTTCATTCTCTTCTGATATAGCTGCCCATGGCAGATCGCAGCCAATCTCTTCTCTTCGATCAAACTCAGTTGCTCGTATCGGGACCTAACCCATTCTGCTTCACTCAGTTCGACATCCATCAATACCCGTAGCGAGGGTAATTCAACTTCGACAGGTAGGACTGCTTCCATACCGTACACAAGTTGATACGGTGTTGCCCCAGTAGATGTCCTGATCGACGTGCGGTACCCATGCAAGGCAAATGGTAGCATCTCATGCCAGTCTTTGTAAGTGACTACCATCTTTTGCACAATCTTCTTGATATTCTTATTTGCTGCCTCAACAGCGCCATTCATCTTTGGCCTGTAAGGAGAAGAATTGTGATGTTGGATCCTGAAGTCCCGGCATAATTCAGCCATCATTTTGTTGTTTAGATTGGAACCATTATCAGTAATGATTCGCTCGGGAACTCCATATCGACAGATGATATCTCTTTTCAGGAATCGGGCTACCACTTGCCTTGTGACATTTGCATAAGAGGCTGCTTCAACCCACTTTGTAAAATAGTCGATGGCGACCAGGATGAATCTGTGGCCGTTGGAAGCAGTTGGTTCAATCTTGCCAATCATGTCAATGCCCCACATAGCAAAGGGCCATGGTGAAGACATGATGTTCAAAGGATTCGGAGGCACATGCACCTTATCTGCGTAGATCTGGCATTTGTGGCATTTCCTGGCGTAAGCACAACAATCTGCATCCATTGTGATCCAATAATAACCTGATCTTAACAGCTTCTTAGCCATGGCATGCCCTCCTGCATGGGTACCAAAAGATCCTTCGTGCACTTCATGCATCAACAAATCTGCTTCCGTCTTGTCAACACATCTGAGGAATACCATATCAAAGTTCCTTTTGTATAAAGATCCATCAGTGTTCAGAAAGAAACTTCCAGCAAGCCTTCTTAAAGTCTTCTTATCATTGGAAGATGCCCCAGGTGGGTATGTTTGGTCCTCCAAGAAGCACTTGATGTCGTGGAACCAAGGCTTATCATCTTTAGCAATATCTGCTGCAAATACATATGCTGGTCTATCAAGTCTCGATACTGAAATCTGAGGTACAAAGTTAGTAGCTTGAACTTTGATCATGGACGAAATGGTAGCCAAGGCATCTGCAAACTGATTCTCGTCCCGAGGGATATACTCAAGCTTGACTGTTGTGAAGAAAGTCAATAACCTCCTTGTATAATCCCTATAAGGTATCAGATGATCTTGGTGTGTGTACCATTTTCCGTTGGTCTGATTGATTACCAAGGCTGAATCTCCGAATACGGTTAATGTCTTGATCCTGAGGTCAATTGCTTCCTCAAGACCCATAATGCAAGCTTCGTATTCAGCTTCGTTGTTAGTGCAGTTGAAAGTGAGTTTTGCCGAGAAAGGCATGTGAACTCCTTTAGGTGTAATAAGTACTGCACCAACACCACGACCATTCATGTTAACAGCCCCATCAAACATCATAGTCCATTCTTCTTCTGGGTCAGGCCCTTCAGTGTGAATAGGCTCTTCGTGATCTTTTGCTTTAATGAACATGATGTCCTCATCAGGGAAGTCAAACCTCATTGGCTGGTAGTCATCAATGGGTTGCTCAGCAAGATATTCAGATAGTACACTGCCCTTGATGGCTTTCTGAGAAGTGTACTGTATGTCGTATTCTGTAAGAATCATCTGCCATCTTGCAACCCGTCCGGTAAGAGCTGGCTTCTCAAATATGTACTTGACTGGGTCCATTTTGGATATCAATAAAGTAGTGTGGGTCAACATATACTGTCTCAGTCGGCGAGCAGCCCACGCTAAAGCACAGCAAGTTTTCTCGAGCAGTGAATAACGTTGTTCACAGTCGGTAAACTTTTTGCTTAGGTAGTATATTGCATACTCTTTTCGACCAGACTCGTCATGCTGGCCCAGCACACACCCCATTGACTCTTCTAATACTGTCAAGTACATGATTAGAGGTCTTCCTTCAACTGGAGGCATGAGGATTGGAGGTTCTTGCAGATATTCTTTGATCTTGTCAAAAGCCCTTTGGCAGTCTTCGTTCCACCTGACCGTTTGTTCCTTTCTTAACAGCTTGAACAAGGGTTCACAAGTTGCTGTGAGGTGAGATATGAACCTTGAGATGTAGTTCAATCTACCTAGGAACCCTCGAACCTCTTTCTCAGTTTTCGGTGCAGGCATCTCTTGGATGGCTTTGACTTTATCAGGGTCAACTTCAATCCCCTTCTCGCTTACAATAAATCCTAGCAGCTTACCGGACCGCACCCCGAATGTGCATTTGTTGGGGTTCAGCTTCAGTTGATACTTCCTCAGACGCTTGAACAACTTGAGCAGATTCACCAGATGGTCTTCCTCTGTAAGGGACTTGGCAATCATGTCATCCACATAGCATTCTATTTCCTTGTGAATCATATCGTGGAATAATGTTACCATAGCCCGTTGATATGTTGCACCGGCATTCTTGAGCCCAAATGGCATTACTTTGTAGCAGAACGTGCCCCAGGGTGTAATGAATGTTGTCTTCTCCATGTCTTCAGGCGACATCTTGATCTGATTATATCCTGAAAATCTGTCCATGAAGGAGAATACCGAGAACTGAGCCGTGTTATCCACCAATACATCAATGTGAGGTAAAGGGAAGTCATCTTTTGGGCTGGCTCTGTTCAGGTCCCGGTAATCAACACACATCCTTACTTTGCCATCCTTCTTAGGCACAGGTACTATGTTAGCAACCCACGGCGGATAGCTAGTCACAGCAAGGAACCCGGCGTCCCATTGCTTCTGTACCTCCTCCTTGATTTTCATAGCCATGTCTGGGCGAGTTCGGCGCAGCTTCTGTTTGACCGGTGGGCATTCTTCCCTCAAAGGCAGCTTGTGCACAACTATATCGGTATCCAACCCTGGCATATCTTGATACGACCAAGAAAACACATCAACATACTCTTGAAGCAGATCTATCAGTTGTCTCTTCACTGAGTCTTGCAGGCAGGCCCCGATCTTGACTTCTTTCACATTTTCCTCTGTACCAAGATTAATCACTTCAACCTCCTCCTGGTGAGGGGTAATAACCTTTTCCTCTTGTCTTAACAACCTGGCTAGCTCTTCAGGAAGCTCAAATTCTTCTTCAACCCCTTCATCAGCTTGATTGATTGGATTGTCAAAGTCATACGAAGTCATAGCCGTGTTGTTGTCGGTGCTGTCTGGAAGGCACTCTCTGCAAGGGTTAAGTTGGTTCATTTTAGTGATTGATTTTAATCTTGCTTTAGAAAAAAGTGAAATGAAGTTATCATTTTGAAAACACCGCCATTTATTTTTGTACAAAAAGAAAAATGGAAAAAAAACAGTGAGCAGAAAAGAAAAAGACTCGTTTGCAAAAAGATTGTCTGATATTTCATTAATTTAATCTTGTTTGCACAAAAGTACATATGGCCCTGATTACAAAATGAGTCTTGTCATCTTGGGCAAGATGCAAGACTTTGATGCATGCTTATAAAATACAGGAAATAATAATTACTCTGCTCGAGTAACACTTATAATTCCCTGGGAAGACCAGTTCGAGACACTGCTCCCCGGGATCTTCGGACGAATCCAATTCTCCAGGTTGCGCTCCTCTTCCAGCTCGTCTTCCAGACAGTTGATAGCATCGGGGGTAAGCATCCCCCCACTGACAAAACCAGGCTCTCCAGCAGCCTTTGCTTGATGTTGAGTTGGTCTGTAACCCAACCCAAATTTGTCCTTCTTCTCCTCCACAGCTAAGACCTTGCCCCAGCCTAGGGCAGTTCCCTCTTCAACAACCTTCCGGGCTTGTTGGTAAGATGACATTGGAGTACCAGATATAGCAGATGCTTCATTCACATTCAAGGCTTCAAACCCTGGCTCATTGTTTCATGGATCTCTCCATCCATTTCAATGTACTTATAGGTTGCCAGGTGGCTGACAAAAATGTCCTCCTCTCCACAGATCGTGACAACTTGGCCTTCCCACTCAAATTTTAACTTTTGGTGAAGGGTAGACGTTATTGCGCCAGCGGCGTGAATCCAGGGTCTACCCAACAAACAGCTGTAGGCGGGCTGAATGTCCATCACATAAAAGATAGTTTTAAAGGTCTGTGGGCCAATTGTCACGGGCAGCTCGATCTCTCCTAGAACCGATCTCTTTGAGCCATCAAAAGCTCTTACCACCAGGTTGCTGGGTCTCAATGCCAGTCCATCATATTCAAGCTTCACCAGAGCCTTCTTGGGTAAGACATTCAGGGAAGAACCTGTGTCCACCAGCACATGAGAAAGGACAGCTCCTTTGCATTCCACGGTTATGTGCAAGGCTTTGTTGTGATTACGGCCATCCACTGTCAAGTCAGAATTGGTGAACCCTAGCCCATTGCTAGCAGTGACATTCCCAACCACGGTTTCCAATTGGTTGACAGTAATCTCCTCAGGCACGTAAGCTGCGTGCAGGACTTTAAGCAGTGCATTCCGATGAGCTTCGGAGCACATAAGCAGTGAGAGGATGGAGATTTTGGATGGCGTCTGATGAAGCTGATCCACAATCTTATAATCACTCTTTTTGATGATCCGCATAAATTCATCAACTTCCTGATCAAATGGAGTCTTCAGGGCTTCTTTAGCAGCTGGATCTTCCTGCACCGGGCCTTTTCCTTTTGCCTTAGCAGCAGCTTCTGCTTCGGCAGTGGGTCTTTGAACTTGTGAAGCAAAGAGACGTCCGCTTCGGGTGAAGCCTCCGCCTCCGCCCACATTATCAATTTGTGGTGCAGGTGCTGTTGTTTCAAGAGTGATTCTTCTCCCTTCACGGTACACGTCAGAGCCATAGTGCCAAGGGATGGCCCTATTGCTTTCATATGGTACAGGTCCAGGCACCGTGACAGTGACCGGACTGATTGCTGCTGCTGAAGGGACTGTAATTGTTTGTGGATCATAAAAGATTGTAACTGGTGCTCTGACGGGAGCAGCACCTTCTGAATGGTAAGCAGAATTATTCTCGGGATCGTAGAATATGGTAACAGTGGAGACATCTTCATGATTGTTTGCTGGTGTTGTAGGAGGTACTGTTGGAAGGACTGTTGTTGTTCTTGATGGAGAGTCGAAATGGAATGAAGCTGAAGTTGTAGCAGGAGAAACTGTTGAAAACTGATCATTTGGAAGGACAGGTGAAGTATTTGTTGATGGTGCTGATGAATTGTCGGGAACAATAGTAGCTGCAGTTGTAGGAGGGTCTGAAACTGTTGCTGATGACGTCGTCGGATTTGCCGGAAATGATGTAGTGATCTGGAGTAGGCCACTCTGAATAAGGCTGTCAATGCCATTCCTCAAGTCTTCACACCCATTCCATGAAATATTGCAGTATGGGCATCCTAGCTCACACCCTGGAAATATATTGTTTTCACGGAGTTGAGCTTTGATTTCCACCAATGGTGTCCTGATCTGATCCACACTAGTTATCAAATAAGACGGTTGGTCTTCTTCAATAGCATTAATTCGAGGACCACCATGGTGTGGCATTGGATTTTTATTGACATTGGGCGGAGGTGCAAAATTCAAAGCCTTGGAGTCTACCAAGTCTTGTACTTTCATATGCAGAGCCCTCCATTTTTCTGTGCTGTGACCAGGTGCGTTTGAGTGGAAAGCACACCTAGCATTGGAGTCATAGTTCCTTGGTAGACTGTTGGGATCCGGAGGTGCCAACGTTCTTAGCTCAACTAGGTTGAGTTTCAGAAGTTGTGGCAGCAAGGCAGCGTATGGCATTGGGATCGGGTCGATCACTCTGTTAGCTTGGGATGGCCTTTGTTGGAATGGCCTCTGTTGATTGTTATTGGTGTTGTTGTTGAAGTTTCTCGGAGGGTACTGATTCTGATGATACTGGGGTTGTTGTTGGAAGTTTTGCTGAGGAGGTTGATAGACTGGCTGAGGATGAGCTGGAGCAGGGATAGTGACTGCTGCTATTGTCCTTTGAACATATTGGGGCCTACCCCTATTGGTGTGAATGGCATTGGTCTCGCCAGTTCTTCTCGGGCCTGCAAAAGGCTTTCTTGTACCACTGGACGAACATGCACCATTATCGGAAATTTTACCCATTTTCAATAGGCTTTCAATTCTCTCTCCGGCTATGACGACGTCTGCGAAGCTGGTGGAGGAGAAGGCAGCTAGTCTATCAATATAGGTTCCTTGCAGGGTATTCATGAACATATCAGCCATTTCTCTTTCGGACATTGGTGGCTGGACAGCAGCAGCAAGCTGTCTCCATCTTTGAGCATATTCTCTGAAGCTTTCTCTGGATGATTGTGACATCCCCATTAGGAGGGTCCTATTGGGTGCCATATCCAGATTATATTGATACTGTCTGATGAAGGCCTCTGCCAGGTCCTTCCAGCATCTCACAGTTGCCCTTGTCAAATGGGAATACCACTCCCTCGATGCTCCAGTCAAACTATCTTCGAAGTAGAACATCCACAATTTCTCGTCCATGGTGTAAGCTTTTAATCTTCCGAGAAAAGATTGCAGATGGGTTCGAGGACAAGAAGTCCCATTATACTTTTCAAAACATGGAGGCTTGAACTTGTGGGGAATCCTAACCCCGTCTACTAAGCCCATATCCATCACGTCAAAACCCAAAGAATTTTGAGATTCTAAGGACCTTAACTTCTCAGCTATTTCTTCCAATCTCCTGTCATAAGTTTCCTCTCCAGCACCCATTACAGTAAATTGGTCCTCCTGAGGATCTTCTTGAAGTATTCTGGCCGCGGTGGCTGTTCCTTGAACGTTCGCAGGGATATTAATCTCAGGATGTAGATGTGGACCAAACACAGGGGGGTTAACATGTGGCTGCACCCTTTCATTATTACTTGTGCCTGCAGTCCCCACATGAGGCTCATCTTGGTTCTGCCTTTCCACCATAGCTCTCAACCTCTCCTGGCTCTGAGCCATGTTGTTCATAACCTCCATGAACTGAGTCATTTGGTTCCTCATTTCTAGCCTTTCGTTGGCCATCTGATTTCTGACCTCCGTAAGGTCCTGTTGCATCTGATCCATCTGGATTCCCGGAAGGTTGTTTCTAGTTGGGTACCTGTGTGGCCTGTTGAGAGGGAATACCCTGCGGCGAGCAATAATTCCTGAGATTCACAACAGAGGTTAGAAACAAAAAACAAAACCTACAAAACAGAAAAAGGGTTAGCATGCAATGCAATTATGCTTATTTGCTCTCAAGGTATCCGGTTTGGTCTTCGGTTTTGACCCTTCCAGACCCTTGAATGATGATGCTGTTGAAGTTGCCTTTGAAGTGAACTCAGATGGAAACCAACACAAATATATTACAAAAGGTGAAATAATACAAATTGTTCATTTTACAACATAAGCCCTCTAAGGGGTCAAAATACATTACAAAAACAAAAAGTACATGGAATGGGAAAACAACAAGCAAATGATCAAACTCCAAGGCCAAACTCATCCTCACGAACTTCCTTAAGAAGTGCCTCGGTCACAGGATCAGCCGGACGCTCCGTGAGACTTCTGATGAGAAGGTTTCTTGTTGCAACAGCTGCAGTCAACTTCTTGTTCTGACTTTGGTCTCTGGATTTCTTCACTCCAGCTTTGATTTTTAGTTCTGATATTTCCTCCTGGGCTGTTGCCAGGGCTTTTTCCATCTGCTCCATCTTGTCCTGCACTCTCTTGTCTTCTAGAGTACGGGCCTCAGTGATCCGGACCCACCTGGCCTGACTCTCTTTCAAATACAAGTCCGTTCTCGCTCTTTGGAACTGGGCTTCTTTACAAGCATTCTTCAGAATTTGCTCACCAGCTTTAGACTTGTTGATATAATCCCCAGACTTCTCAATTTTAGTCAAGTGTTCAACCCTTAATTTCTCCAATCTTTCAATCTCCCTCACACCTTCACTCCTCTCCCGGAGGGTCTTCTGCAAGGCTTGGGATAACTTCTCATTCCTTTCCTTCAAGCTTTCAAACTCTTCCAGACTGATAGTAGCAGGGGGTGGTGCTGATGATGACTCAGGCATGTCTTCTATGGTGAAAGGCAATCCAGAGAATTGGGCTCTAGCGTAGGACCACTCATGATATTGGGCTGATGCCACATTATTGCACTTTCCCAAAATGGTGACTCCTTTGGTTTGAACATGATCCCAGGCCCAGGCAGCCTGCCTAACAACAGCCAAGTTAACCTTGTTCTCACAGTAGAGGGTTTCAACCAAATCCTGCACCCTAGGAGCATGGACCAGTGCATAGCCTAATTGCCTCTTGAACAGCAGAGGGTTGTAGTTGATACTCCCTTTAACTCCTACCAAAGGCACATTGGGGAAGTGCCCACAGCTTGTGATAATATCTCTGCCCTTGGTGCTCTGAGTGCACCATCTGATGTCTGCTGAAGTGAGAGTAGTGAGCCTCTTAGCCCAATTGCTTTGCTGATGAGGATTCAGGAATACGTCTGTCCGGGGTAGATGCCTGAGAAGCCAAGCATGGAATAATGGAGCACAACACCTTACTAACTTACCCCTCTGCTTCTCATTTCTCTGATGCACTGAGTAGTAGAGATCTCCTAACAAGGTTGGCACTGGGTTCTTCAGGATGAACAAGTGGACTGCATTCTTACTGATGAATCGGGGCTCATCCGCAAACAACACAATTCCATATACACTTAAAGCCAGCAGAGCACAGACAGCTTTCCAATCCCCCAGGGAGGCCTTCAGACTAGCTTGGGAAATCAGGAAGTCCAGATGAAAACCAAGGATCCCAGCTTTAGAGGTCATATGCTGCTCTATCAAAACAGGCTCCAGGTGCAAAGCTTTTGCTATCTCTCCATTGCTGGGAAAGACCATTTCGGGATTGAAAGGAATTTCCCTCTTGATAGGCAAACCAACCAATGTTGAGTATTCTTCTAGAAGAGGCCCCAACTGAAAGTCTTTAAAGGTGAAACATCTCAATGGGGGGTCATAGAACTGAATGCAGGTATGGATTAGGCTTCTCTGAGATGGGTCCATATCCATAACCAAGTCAAGTATATCCCCAAAATGCTCTCTGAACAGAGGTATGTGCTCTGGAGTGATCAGGGTTTGGATCCTCCTGATGTCTGATAAGTCTGGTTGGAAGAAATGATAAGTGATGTTGCTTTTCTTCGGAGCCATGAGTGCTGAAGACTGAGTAGAATAACTGCTGATGAAGATGCTGAGGAGTGGGCCACTGGCTGGCTAGTGCAAGCAACTGAAGTATAAGGCTGACAAGCTGAAGCAAGTGCTGGTGGAGATAGGTCAATATAGCAGATGGGGTCAAAACCAAAACCAGATGAATATGGATACCCTGAAACACAAATAAGCACATGTTAATATGATGCAATGAGTATGTATGCAGATGATATGCAAGGGTTTGTGACTGAGCTGGATCTGAATAACTGCCTTGGTATAGATCCATGTGTGTTCAAGAATTCCAGATGGAGGTCTAAAGATCCAGTAACCAGGGTAGGGGACTCAAATAAAGAGCCACATGTCCAGGGTTTAGAATCACAAGAACTGTCCAACATGGAGTATTCTTAACAAAGTCAAAGTAACAGGGTATTCTGAGGTCAAGGTACCTGCAAACCTGTAAACAGCCCAACCCCCTCACAGGTGGTGATCTAGAACAAGGATCCTCAGACTTGGATCAGTTATGAGAAGTGTAAACACTTCTAACCCGGAGGTACAGTGTTTACAATAACCATAACAATTCCTCCTCTAATTCACCTCAGTTTCTGAAGGTCAATACTAAAAGGTCATCCAGACTTAGCAGGCTTCCCAGATAGCCCTAGCATTGCAGGAAATCCGCAACACAGAGTTCTCAAGAAGAAACCCATATCTGAACCGTGTTTCATATTCCCGCACCAGACCGAAATGGAATGGGAAAGAATATGATTCACTCTAGCCTAGGTGTCACTCAGGCCCCAGGTGTAGGACCTTAACTCTCAATGAAATACCCACCCACCAAAAAAACAAGGAAACCAGATCCGGCCAGCAACAGTGACAGTATGAAATATACAAATGCAATAAAGAAAGCGGTAAATAAAGCTGTACAGAAAGCAATAAATAAAGCAAATATACAAACACAAATAACACATAACACCCCAATAAACACAAATCAATCAAGCGCTAGGAGGAACCCACAAAAAGAACCAGAAGCCCTGGTTGCAGTATAAGTCTCCCCAGCAGAGTCGCCAAGCTGTCGCTCCCACCAAATGACACCGGGTCAAAAGGGGTACAAGCGCGAACGGTCGGCGAAGGGAACAGTGAGAACACACAGCCGTGAACTCACTGGAGAATGAAAAGAGTCGCCAGCTAGGCATTTTTATCCCGGAGGAAAGGCAATGCTGCATAGACCTGGAAAGATATGGATAAGACGGTTGCGAACCAGAGAGACTGAGAAAGGGGGTTGGTTACAACCTGGGAAGGTATTAGCACCCAGATTGTCCGTCGTACTCGACGGGATCCACGCTTAAAAGATTTGTGTTTTAAAGGGGTAGTGTCAGTGCAATCTGTGTGTACAATAGCTGGAAAAGAATGTACAGGTGTCAGTGTAAAGGAAGTGAAGTGTATAAATGTACAGTGTCATTGTGAAAGAGAAAGAGGTGAATTGCTCATGATAATGAGGCTAAAGAATGAAGCTAGGAAGAGGGGGAATATACAGAGACTTTTGTTCGATAACTGTTAAGTTATGCCTACGTATCCTCTCGTGCAATGAGGAAGTCAGAACACCGTAGTTCGACCCAAAGAGACTGAAAGATGAATTGACTTGTGAACTGCTTACTTGTCAATGCTCAAGTGTATGATCTGTCTGGCACAGATGCAAACTGTCTTGCATTAGACGGAAGAAGCGAGTTCTCGTTTGTGAGTGAAGATGATGAGAAAAGAATCCCGGAGGAGACGATTATTGTTTGTTCTTGAGTTTTCAGTCTTTTATTGCTTTTGAAGGTTGTCATAAGGTAATGAGCTTAAGCCTAAACCAATGGGTTAGTAAACTCATCACATCTTCCCTCTGATTAGGGGTAATGAGAATACCTTAAGTGTGAAGTCAGATTCTCACACTTAATCACCTTTGGTATAGGATTAAGATCATTAACCTACTTGTGATTATTTAGATGTTTTTGGTGTTTTTGTTTAGTGTTGAGTAATGAGGTTAAGCCATAATCAAAGATTAAACAGACTCATTACACCATCCTAAAAAAAGGATAATAGATGAGAATGTTTAAGCTGAGGAAAGCACCTCAACTTAATCTATGATTAGGGATTAAACTCATGACAAAACAAGCCTTTGATTAAGTGGATTTTAGTTAATGGTAAGATGATGAAGTGAATTTTAGGGTTTGTAAGACAACTTGAGGGGGACTTGTCCATTAACACTAGGGTTAGTCCTTCTTAACCAATTAAGGAAGAATTAGAACCCTAATGCAAGGCCCAAGTTACAAGTGTGATGTCTTGATGATTATTAAGTGGATTGATTAAGAGATTTAAACATCTTAAGGGTTTAACACTTAGGATTAAAGTTATACACTCCATCCTAAGAGAAGGATGCAGGCATAAGCTTAATCACAAAGTCTTAAAGCCTTTAGGGTTTAGTCTCTGATTATGAGATGAGAAGAGAAGACTCAAAGAGAGACACAAAGGTAAAAACTATAAGGGGAGACTAAGCAAAACCCTAATTCATTATCATGCTTGGTTGATCCTAAGGTTTGTGAGGTTTTCAAGAACAATCTTCAGAAGAACCACCAGGAAGCAGATGAACAGGATCAGGAGAAGCAAAGTGACTTGCTTCATTCAAGAAGTCAAGTCACTTGGAGAAAGAAAGTGGGAGGAACAAGAATGAGCAAGCTCACACTCAAACACAAATAGAAATGCAGCAATGGATGCAAGAGAGATGAAAAGAAAAGTTATGAGAAGTGAAGGCAAATTCACTTCCCAAGTTTACTTACCACCTGAAATGTCAGAAAGAAATGCAATGCAATGCAAGATGAGATGAAATGATAAGATGCTAAGCAAGACCAGAAGCATGCACATGATGATAATGATGCTATGAGGTGCTGCAAACATGAGGCAAGACAATGGGGATGTTCATACAAGATTATGAATGCAAATGATGCAAGCTAAGGAGCATGAACAAGCATGGAATGTTATGAAGCATACAAGACAAATGACATGACAAATATGCAAAGCAATGATCAAACATGTTTCTTATATGTCTTAAGATGCCAAATGAATCATAAGCATGCACAAAATGCAATGGCAAGTCAAGTTATGCAAGGAAATGCAAGAAGGATGCAAAAGAAAGCCCAAATTAGGGTTCATGGATCAAACATCAAACACAAACCAAAAACAGATGCAAACCCTAAGATAAAAAATGGAAAATGGTACCCAAAGAAACCCTAGACCTATAATGAATCACTGCCCAAAGGGGAACTCTCAACTCTCAACCAAACTCAAGTTATGATTTTTACAAGTTAATAGGGTTTTTTAGGGTTCTTATCAAAACAAATGCCAATCAATTAGAAAATGCAAGATCAAATCATGGCCTTTTTATCCTTGAAAGTTCATGCTAAATGGAAAACAATGCAAGAAGAATCAATGTCTCAACCTTCACCAATAGGCAGAAATGAATTTTCAAACATATGATCAAAATAATGCACAAAATATGATTTAATTCCATGAAAAATTCTTAAAATGAATCAAGATCAAAAAAGAAATTTGGTTTGAAGGTTGGACAATGTTTCTAAATGTCTTAGAACATTTCATGAATTTTTTTGTAATTTTTAAATACCTAAAAGTATTTTTAATTAATTAATTCTCATTAATCAATTAAAAATAAACTTTTAAATATTTAAAAATACTTTTTTAATGATAAAAAATAAAATAAAAATATTTTTGGGTCATAAAAATTAATAAAACCTTAAAGAAAAAGTTTCATAATTTTTATGAATTTTCTGCTATTTTAAATTAATTGTACAAATTAATTGAAAATAAATGAATTAAAATCAAATAAAAGGAAAAGTCAAATGAAGGAAGGGCCAGGATGCGTTCTGGGTTTAAAAAGGTTGACTGGCGCGCAATCTGGTGGCCAGGATTCAAACTGAATTAATCTTGATTAATTAATTTAATTAAACCTAATTAAAACTAATGAAATGATCTGAACCTCTCATTCACGCGCGGGAAACAGGATCCGAAGGCTCACATTTAAACCTTGCCCTAATTAAATGTACTTAACCCTAATTACTTTCAGGCTGCCGGAGAAGACTTCCGGTCGTCTTCTCCGGCCAGCTCTCACCTGAGAATCAACCAACTTCCTAAAAACGTAACATAAATGAAATCTAAGACCAGGAAAATGTTCCTCTCATCCTCACGAACCAAACCCCTAACCTAAAACAAATTTATGTTACCTAAACAAGCTGAATCGAAGAGGGAAAGTTCTAGGGTTCGTAAGCTTCACAGAGAAATTAAATGCTCAAATCATCACCATTTCAAAAACTAAAAGTACCAGAATGATCAGTGCATCATGAAGAACAAGTTTGTAACAAAAGAAAAGATTTCTGGAAAAATTATTTTCGAGCTACCTGAGATTTGCAGCTTTTGGTTTAGGAACTTTCAGGCCTCCTCCTTCAGTGCAAGCTGCTCCTCTTGGTCCCCCAAAGGTGCTGGGATGCCCAAATGGAGTTTGTGTTAGCTGGAGAGTGAGTTTCGAATGGAACTGCTTCAGTTCAGTCAACAATGGCCATGATGATCTTGGCACTTTCAGGCTGTGAAAAGGGGTTGTTTGTGATCTATGAAGTGTGTTGAGAAGGTTTGCAAGGTTTGTTTTGATGTTTGTGGGCTATGGTGATAGTTCCAAGTGAAACTGCAAACTGAGGTGAGAGATGGCAGTAGGAGTTTCTGGCTGTTTCAAGCTTGGGCTTTGGGTGCTTTGTGATCTATGAAGTGTGTTTAGTTGAGTGAAGAAGAAAGTTTTAGTGTTTGATGGCTGTGGAGAGAATTTCGAAGGGACTTGCAATGTGGAAGGCTTTTGTGTAAGTGATGAATCTAGTTGCCTCAGCCTTGGCTTGTGTTATGTTCAACTTGCAAATTGAAATCATAAACAATTCTGATTGGCTGGCTGATGTGACTTGTGCTTTATGGATTGGTAGATCACTTTTTGCTCAAAAACCACTTTTGTGTAAGATAGGGCATGGCTCCAAATCTAGGCAAGGACAAAGCATGGCTGGCGCAGCAAAAGGTGAGGGAGAGGCTAGCCAAAGTCAGCTTCCAATGTCATAAGTTGTAGGAAGTGAAATGAGTGGTTTTTGCAAGTTGGCTAGCTTTTGGTTCACATGTGAAAGATTCAAGTTACATGAACTAAACCATGGGCAAACTTGATCAAAAATCTGATTTTATGACTTAGGGAAATGTTTGTGTAATGGTTTGTAGTGAACTAGAGGTTGCATTTGACTTTGGTTCAAGACTTTGCAAAATTTCCATTTGGTGCATAACTTGAAAAACAATGATTTTAGCCAACTTTGCAATGCCATAACTTTTGATCCAAGAAGAGTTTGATCATGTTCTTGTACTTTTTGAAAAGGGAAAGATGAGATCTACAACTTTCATGACCAAAGTTTTTCCATTTGAAGCCTTTTTGGATCATGAATCAAGGCTTGAAAATTGACCTAAAATGGTGCATTCTTGAAAAGTCAACTATGCCCAAAAAGTCAACTTTTGCAAAAACCCTAAATTCTTGATTTTTATGAACTTCAAACTTCTTCCATGATCAAATAAAGATCATATACACTCAAAATGATGAAGATCACCCATTGGTTGGGTCATTGGGGGCCTCAGATGCCCTGATTTTGTACTGACTTGTCTGAAAAGTCAACCTTTGATCAGATGACTTCCCCATGGAATTTCTTCATGAAAATTGATATGCATACTCCCTATATCATATAAAGATCAATGGGAACAAGAATGACCAAAAAATTTGGGGTTATGGCCTCTGAAACCAAAACCCTAATTTTAGGTCAACTGTGCAGTTCAACTTGGCTCTGCATCCACTCAAACCCTAGTTCTTGTGATTCCTCTGCAATTTTGGCTCTGTGAGGATGTACTATGATGCTTGGGCACACATGGACCCCTTTGAGTTGATTGGTGGCCTTTGGAATGGCTCAAAATGCCTTGGGATTGCTCAGATCACAAACCCTAGGTGCAGATGCCTTGAAAGCTATGCAGTGACTCAAAAATGAGATGTGAGATGATATGATTGTGTATATGCATATGAGATGATCACAAGCCATGGTGTGAATTGGTGAGGGCAAATTTGGGGTGTTTACAGGAGTGAGTCAGTGTCACTTTGAAATCCTGCATTAATATTTCTATATTGGGATTATAAGATTCTTGTGACTCCTCAAAATGTTGGGATTGGTAGTTGTAGAGGTAATTTGGGTGAGAACGAGTTAGTGATGCATTGAAATTCTCCATTAGTATTTCGAGATTGGAATTATGTGATTCTTGAGGTTCCTCAAAATATTGGGAATGGTAATCATAGGGAACATTTGGGTGTGATTCCCTAAAATACTGGGAGTCTTACGGTTGGTAATTGTAGAGATAGTTTGGGTGCGACTCCTAAAAATTTAAGGATTGGTCATCGTAGAGGAAATTTAGGTGATACATAGTTGTAGAGGTAGAGTGCCTTAGTCTATACGGTGCACCAACAAAATAACAATATTGGTTGTCGGTTCACGATAACGACGCCAAAAACTTGATGCATTCACAAGTGCACGAAAATATCGAAGTAATATAAAAGATTGTCAAACCCATAGAGACCAATGTCAACCTACTATAATCTATTGTTGCTTTGTAAAGCTAAGGCTGATGAATATTTGATTAAGAGGAAACTAGAACTAAAACTAAAAATGAAATTATAAAATATGATACTAAAGAGAGGTTGAAATATGGATTCCGCGTTCCTAAAGGACTTTGTAGAATTTAGGTACTAATTACAACTATAACTTAGTTTTGTAGAATATACTGACTTAAAAACTTCACCTCACGCTCTCGCAGTATTAACAAAAGTCATGTTCCCTAATCCCAAGATTTTGCTCTCGCTTGCCCGGTAACTAGGAAATATATTTTGAAAGCCAATAATATCCTTAATGTATCTAAAGCGCTCTTGTTGTATTTATATATGTTGCCTAATTTCCACTATCTGGTTTGAGCCCCACGCTCTCATGGTGTCGGCTCTGATCTTTATTAATTTCTCACTCTTGTGACAAAATTGTGTTAAATAACCTCTCACTCTCGTGACAAATCTAATTAAATTAGACTTGTAAATTAAAAACAAAACAGAATTTTAATCATAAGTTCACACCTATTACTTTGTACCGAGTCCCATCGGTAACGACATACCACATACGCCTGACTCAAGATAATTTAGCAAGACATGGAATTAAACATTATAATTGCATTTTAAAACATCATGGTTATTAATTTAGGAAAATGATAAATAATACTAATAAGCAATGCGATAAAGAACCTATAAAGACTTGAAGTAAACTTCGGGAAATAAAGAAACTTGAATTAACTTTAACTTCAATAATTATGAGAATATTGTTGATCCAAGCAAGTTACATAGAACATATGCTTAATACTAATTGTGTGGTAGTTTTTGATGTGAGAAACTACCACTTTTACAATGATAATTTATGCCTAAAACTATGAAAGAATAAATTGCACAAAACTTTGATCCTCTATTAAAGCCAAGAAGAAGCCTATATATAGAGGGAAATTTTTTTTTGTAACTTCCATGGAGCATAAATGAGTTCCCCAGAAAGTGAGAGTAGTGGGAAGTTGGAGAAGTAGTGAGCATTTATTTTTCTACGCATTAAATTCTTTTCCAAGTAGTGCTCTTAGTGGACGATTGAGAATACATGTATTAAATTCTTTTACAAACACTGCATGATGGTCTCCATAGGTCATGTGACGAGGGTCACACCAACTGAGGGTGTGATTAGTGCCATAATAATGTTACAAGGGTCACACTAATTGAGGGTGTCACGGTCGTCACAGATGTGAGACGGTCGTCACACATGCTGATGTGCAGAATCCTGCTATTTGTTTTCTTTTCTTCAATTTCCTTCCTTTCTTTTTCTTTCCTTTCATTTTATTTCCTTTCTTTTTCTTCAATTTTTTTTTTTTGAATTAATCTGATTTAATCCAAGTTACCTGAAAACATAATAAATATCGGCATAATAAAACGTAAATCAAGGAAAATAAATAAAATTAAACTAAAATCCATGTGAATCGAGTCTAAAAATACGATACATTTTCGTGTTATCAGTATGACACCTATAAACACAAAGATCCATATTCTCCCATTTTTATGTTGACAACACATCTCTCATGGATAAAGAAGAAATAGAGAAACATGGGTAAAACAATGGAGTGGTTAAGCTTTTCCTCTCAAATAAAAAGTGTATACTCTACTCCTTCTGAGAATATACTTCACCCTCTTTATCATGAATAAAAAGTCGAAAAAATACATGTAAGCACATAGATCATGTAAAACACGTAGAGAAATGGAAGAAAAAAAGGGATTAGAAGCATCTATCAATGAAATCCTTATTCTAACACATAAAACCCTTGATGGAGAGACCACCCAAAATTTTCCGATAAAAATGACTCTCCGCAACAAACAACTACGCCCTCCAGATTTCGTAGGACAAATGGGTGCTAACTCTCCCGGAAAGTCCAACCTCAAATCATAATGGGAAATTTTATCATGGCCCAAACCAAATAAAATGACAAATATAAGAAAATCAGAATTTACACATGAATGAAATTCTTAGAAAACTAGCATCTAAGGTATACTCAATAGCCACTCACAACAAAATGATTGAGACCAAAATCTCTCAAGTGGTACAATAACCAGTTTCATCCTAAAAACCTCTCTTAATTTTTCCAGGAAATCTACGAAAAACTTAAAAGGACAAATGTTGTCACCTCGAGAAATAAAAACCTATTTCCTCTATCCATACAAACCACCCATTTCATTCCCGCAAAGACTTGCAAAAGCCAAGATAGATAAGTTGTTTAAAATTTTTGTTGAAATATTGAAGAAATTATGCATCAATGTTCTTTTCATGAAAGCTCGTTCTCAAATGTCATCATATGAAAAAACTTTAAAATAAATTTTATCAAATAGGAGAAGTTGGATGATAATATGAGAATATAACATTAGTTGAGGAGTGTAGTGCAATAATTAAAAAAATGTCTCCCAAACTGAATGATATGGGGAGTTTCTCAGTTCTCTATGAACTCAGGAATATAGGTTTTAAGCATGCTCTGTGAGATCTTGGGTGTTAGTGTGAGTCTTACGCCTCAATCAATTTGAAAAAAAGATAGGTATCAGTGAGTAGAGGTTTACAAAATATTTGTAGTAATATTAGAGGATGTCCCAATAAGGATAGTTGCATATCCATAAATTTTGTAGTAATGGAAATAAAAGATGACTCTCAAGTTCTGATTATCTTTGAGACACCATTCCTTGATATTGATGGGGTCATTATAAATGTTAAACATGATAGGAGAATGAAAATATAAAATTGAAAAGTCAACATATAGAAAAATCTCTCTTTTCAGAGAGGATGCATGTAATGATAAAGAATTAATTTTTTATTGGTGTAAAGTTATAAACATTATATTATATTTGAATTTTAAAATTAAGACATTTAATTAGTTATGGTCTGAGAGCTAAGACAACATTTAAACTTTAAACTTATATATATGTGGTTCATTGTCTGATCTGATTTTGATTATTTTGGTATGTATTATTTTTGTATGCCAATAGAAAACATTTTTAACTCTCAAGGTATGTGGTTCATTGTAAACTTATTTGCATATTTCATTCATCGAAGAAATTATAATATTGATGATATTTAAGGGTGAGTAATCAAATTTTACCTCGATTAAAAAAGATGAAAGTTATGGATATATAAGAGATTTGTCTGATATATCTAATATTTTAATATTTTGGAATAATATTTGTTATTGATGACTCTTACGCATTCAAGACGTTTAGTTTATTGTTGGGTTTCAACATTCCTCTAAATCTCCAACAAATGTCATCGAAATCCAGGTTTGGATCATCGAGGGAGCGATAATAAGATCTTAGTGTGGATCAAGTTTACAGATATTGTGACTCGCACTTGGTTGAAGATTGTGAGAACAAGTGGTGGTAGAGATTGTTGAAACAAGCATGAGTGAAGACTATTGGAGCATGTGTGAGTGATTAAATGTCATATTTATTAAAAATAAATAAAATATTAGATATAAAAGAGATGTGATTCATATATTTAATGTTTTTAGATTTTGGATGAACTTCTGGTGTCAAAGTTTATTATAAATCATGGATGTTTAGTCCATTACCCCATTACCGCTTTGAATATTTCTTGGGCTTTCCAAAAAATATCAATAAAAATGAAATAATTTGATATTATCATGTATCATTAAAGGAAGACAACACATAAAAATAATTGGATGTTATAATAATATAGGTTAATTGTTGCAAGATAGACAATTCTAGCGTTTTGTAAACAAAATATTGAACCTGACTTTACTTAAATTTATATGTAATTAATAAATAAAATGGAAATGAGTATGTACTTTTGTTTTTAAAACCTCCACGTGCAGGGGCCGCCCTGAGGTGGGTGTAAGAAGCACAACATTGTTTGGTTTGTTGTCTTGGTGAGATATTACTTTGATTTTCGATATTGTTGTAGTGTTCGTTCGATTTAGATTAAAAATTAGCTTCGATAAAGTGTATATCAAATCAATTACATATAAATTTGTAAAGAAACAATTATTATCATATCATTTAGCAAACAATGCATCCACTACATACTCACCATGTAACACCAAGTTGTTTAATAACAAACAAATTTATGACAACGAAAATCTATAGGTATAAATGCTTCCACTCAGTCCTTAATTGCACCACACACTGCAATTTAAACATTACAACCACTACAAGATACTCGTATCTGTTCTTCTAGAACATATCGCATTAGCGCATCCACCATAATAATGCAAATTAGAGGAGAAATTTGCAATAAAATTCTTCATATAACAGATACAACCCAACCCCCTGTGAGACTCCAACAAAATCTGCGTCAAACTGTTATAAAACAATTTAGAAAAAATGCATCAATCCTCCTTACAGAATCAGACTCACACTCAAACGAAAAAGAATTTCACACTAGCATCTGTGGTGACAATAATTTAAAATAAGATAAATTAACATAATAGGTTAATTATTGAAGAAATACTTACTTTCAACCTGTCGTAACCAAGCTTTCGAAATAATTTGGAGAAAACATCCACAATACATTGTTGGTAATTCTAGTTTTTTGTACTCTATTATCTCTCCAATTATAGAGAAATGCTTGCTCTTCATGATTGTTTGCTAATACAATAGTTTCATCTTCCTCAGAAAGGCACAGGGGGTACATCATATAGTCGTAATTATTAGGTCGAGAATCATAATCAATTTGAAGATCATCATAACTTATTTTCAGGAATTGAGTCCAAGAATTTTGGTCTCCAAATTCCATCATCGTCCATATAACAAAAAGGGTGCTCTCAATATGATATGAAAAACAAAGACAATCCCTCAACACAGTAATAGTTGGCAAAATAGATGGGACTTCAACTAAACCTTAAGGTGGAAGTAATTGGAGGTATGTCTCTGTAGCCAGATTCAATGAGACAATCATAAATTGATTTATTCTCGGAATATCTTCATATTTCCTCCAAAAATATTCAGAATTTGGAATGGTCAACCAATTAATATGGCCATTCAAATACACGCCTTCATTTATACGCTGGTTTGAATTACGAACGAGAGCCACATGATAGAAAGGAACTACTGGAAAACACTGAATATTTTTCCAAACATCATCACCAAAAGTGAACATTTTCACCTGATTAGGACAAAATGCCACTACTTTATAAGTATTTGTTGATTTATCATAACCAAAGGCAAACCTGAGATAGTTAGATCGGTCTTCATCGGGGTAATAAGCATGGCTATCAGGATGAGTAATTTCTCCTAAAAAATCAGATATTTCCTTGGTTGCAGGGTTCCAGAGACGAAATGAGCTGTTTCGCTCACGTGGACCATATGGAGTAGAAGTAGTTTTATAAGAATTGAACAAACAAAGCAATCCATTGATGGAACCGATAACTCGGAAGCATCCTTTGGTGTTTAATTTATCAAGATGGATTTTGGTGATGCTTATGGATGGATTATGAAGTAATTTGTTGAGGGGGAAGGGTACCACGGAACAATCCCTATCGTAATAACAAGAGGTAGTACTCGAATTCCTACACAAGATCAGCGCGAGATGCATGTTTCTTTTTTGTGATTGTTGAAGTTGTTTTTCGATGAAGAAAGGATCGGTGACGAGGAATTCCCATGGTTTGCATACACATTTGAATCTCAAAATAGATTTCACCGGAAGGATTGAAAGGACTTCTGAGATGAGTTCGTCAGGAAGGACCGCACGAGACATTTGAGAGAAGATACACAAAGCCAACAAAGAAGATGGGGAAGGAGAATTCAAGCACGATATGGATTTTAATTTGAATAGGTTAATTGAATTTGGTCTTTGTATATTATGCCAAAACCATTTCCATTCTTCTTTTTTTATAGCATTTTCATTCTTTTCTTAAGGATTAAGTTTAGTTTTTTTTTTATTTAGTTATTAATGTTTTATTACTTTATTTTTATTTTAAATTAATAATTAAAAATTGACAGTGTAAAAGAATTTTACATCGTCAATTAATTATAGCCATTGGATATTGAGAAGCGTTTGACTTTTATTTTAACAATTTATAAATTAAAATAAACGAATGATAATGATGAATTGACGGTGTAAAACTTTTTACACTGACAATGTTTAATAATTAATCTCTTAAAATAAGCGGACAAGGTCGGGAGATAAATCCCTTTTCGAGAATAGTTGAGATCCGTGGGAACGGGGTAGATGACCTAATCCCTCATGACAAGGATCAATGATAGAGAATAGATTCAAGGGCATGAATCGGAATAGGGATTTATCTCCCGACCATGTCCGCTTAATTGACATCCCTAAAATAAATATGAAACATCTACGGCCCCGTCATTATAATTGACGTCCATAAAATAAATATAAAATTTGAGATATTTTGCTTTTCAAAAAAGATGAAGCGATATGACAAATTATTTTAGTTAGAATTATAAATTTATTTAATGTTTGTTTTAAGTGTAAAAGAAGTGAGTTTTCTTTGTATTTATAATCATAACTTTTATGTAGAAAGAAAAAAAATAGTAAAAAGTCATTTAATTTTTTAAAAAACTTAAATATTTGTTTTGATATACAATAACATAAATATATTATTAAAAATATTATTAATATCACATAATTATTGAAAATATATATTACAAAATAATATTTATATAGTTATATTCTTAATAACTTTAAAATTAAATAATTTTTATAATTTTAACATCCAATAGCAAAATGATAAAATTTTATGAAAAACTATATAAACAAATTTTTATTTGAAATGTCTTTAACAAAAATTATTTATAAATTTTTTAAAACAAAATATATAATATTATAAAAATTATTCTTAAAAAAACTAAAGCAAACATGATATATATAACATTTTAAAATTTTGTGCTGCTCATTTCATCCTTACTATTTTCTCTCAGACTAGTGAAAATCTAAAAGTATCTCATTCACACTTTTCAGAGTATGAAATTTGAACGCACCACAACACAACAAATTCCTTCATCAGAACTACCCCAAATGCAACTAAAAATATGTTTGAATTACAAAATTTGGATACATCATACGAACATTGGAATTCGTACACACTACATATTAAAAGAGTGGTAAAGTTCACTCAAAATACACCAAATACAAAATTAGTCTTTTCTAGATTTCAAAATCGAAGTATTTAGCTTAGGTTTTCTTTTATCAATTTGCGGGGATTGTTTATGTACTTCCTCAAGTTGATTTGTAACAATTTATTTTATTTAATATCTCATTAATATTATATTATTTAAATTTTAATCCTGATATTTATAAGTCGAACTTTATATATATATATATATATATATATATATATATATATATATATATATATATATATATATATATATATATATACTACTACTACTACTACTACTACAAGAAAAAGCTTGTTTAGTCTGAGGATAAACCCATCACTAGTGCATAAAAATCCTCACAAAACAAAAATTTGTGAGAGGATAAGTCACTGAGCTAAACAAGTCATTGCAAATTATAGCGAAGGGCTTGCCATATTGCTAATTTTCTTGGGGTTAAACCCCTCAAAATACCTGATCCCTATTTTTTCTACTACAAACATGCATGTGTATGTGCATACTAACTGGTGCAATGTGTTCATATTTTTCTAGGGGTTAAGTCTCTGGCAAAGGAATCTACATTTTTTTATTTAAGAGGGTTTAACCCTTCACAAAATGGTTGAATATTTTTTTGACAGTTTACCCATGGCTAATGTTTACAATATTGTATAAAAATTATATTATAATTATATTATGATAAATATAATAATATAAATATAATATATATATATATATATATATATATATATATATATATATAATAAATTAACATTAATATAATAATTAAATATATTATTCTGAACTAGACAAGCAGGTGCCTTACCGCTGGGCAAGGCCATATCTAGTCCAGCTATGGGCAAAAGCATAATAAGAAATCTAGGATAATGTAGTCGTTGGGAAGAATATAGTCGTTAGGGATCTTCCCTCACGCGCTTGGCAGTTCACGCGACCAATTGCCCATCCAAAACTCACGGGTATAGTTGTACCAGGTCGTGGACCACACACCCACATATTTCGGCCATATAGTCTTATAAATACCCTCCCCCTTTGAAGGGTCAGGTATTTAATTCTATTCACTCATTCTTACCCAAACGCTTTCAATTGTTCTCACTCTCCCCCTAAAACTTACTTGAGCGTCGGAGTACCTTACAGGTACACCACCATCTCTCCCATAATTGTTATTATTGCCCTCATGCTGAAGGCCATGGGGACCTGTTCAGACTGATCAGAGCAATGTCGCCGACCGTGGGAAACAAGCTCCCCCATATTTCTTGAATCAAGATCCACCATCCTTTCTACCAAATATCAAAGCTTCCTTCAATCTTTTTCATATTCATGGCTACTCAGCACAATGACGTCATCAACAACCCTTCTATCACCATCCTCATCAGGGACAATGACAACCCCGACCATCATGGAACTACCGTTCATGAAACCAATCTTCCTGACGGGTGCAACACCTCCCCATCTTCCAATAACATGAAACCCAATGTCATTCCTAATGGGGACCATACTTTTTAGCCTATCCTCGTCCCTCAGGATGTAAATTCCAACATTGTAACCCTCATCGCTGCTCTCAACAAATCTAACTTGGCCCTTTCCAAACAGAATGCGCGTTTGTAAATGCTGGAGAACAAGCGTTTGTCTCATTCTCCCCCATGGAGACATCGACAAAGTGAGTCATGTAGTCCTTCCCCCCAATCGTGTTCCCTTCCTAAAAAATGCAAGCGGGATGCTACCTAAAACCTTTATCCCCTGAAGGGTCAACCAGAGCTAGAAAGGCCTCGCCCAGAAAAGACGAGAAAACATAACCGCACCCCTTCTCGGATGGCACGTCGCTCCCTAGACAAGAAAAGGGGAAAGGATACCTAAAATCTTAACAAGCACGACGATCGTCCAACACACTCTCCTCGATGTATCAAGAGCCCCTTTCGTGGTCATTCCCTTTATGTTTCATCGGGCAGCAGCGACAACAAATACACTCGTGTCTCTTTATGGCAGGAGATCATGGATACCCGCATTCCCCACGGACTGGAAACACTACCACAAAAATGAATTTTAATAGCGCATCTTAGAAAGCGCTTTATTAAGAAAGCGCTGCTATAAGTAAAAAATAAAATAAAACACGGAAAATGTTCAAGAAAAATAGTGAAAGCGCTGCTAAAAGTCATACCTTAGACAACGCTTTTCCAAAAGCGTTGTCTAAGGTAGACCTTAGACAACGCTTTTTGTAAGCGCTTTTAAAGGAGTATCTTAGACATCAATTTCCTCAAAAGCGTCGTCTAAGGTCTTATAATTTTAAGAAAAAATAAAATAAAAGTTGCTGTCTAAGGTCAACCTTAGACAACGCTTTTCAAAAGCGCTTTTAAAGGGCTCCCTTAGACAACGCCTTTGAGGAAAGCGTTGTCTAAGGTCTAATTAAATGAAAATATTAGAATTCTCAGTTTTCTATTTTCATATATTTTGTCTTCCCTCTCTGCGAACTACTGTGCGAAAATACTGTGACGAACTAACGAAGCTTCTAACGCCACTGTCATCCACCGTGCTCCTCCGTGATGTTTAAGGTTGTCATCTTTCTCCTTCCTCCACCATACATTGTCTCATTTTTGGTAAGTTTCTTATTTTTCACCGTTAGGGAAACAAAAATAGTTTATCTCTGTTAGTTAGGGAAAACACGAAAATAGCTTATTAAGATGAAAGAAGTAGCTTATAGAGATGAAAGAAGTAGCTTGTTACATTATTATATTTGATTTGTTAGTACATATTTAGTTTGAGATTGATTAAGTGCTTACTATTTTGATCTCTTTTTGTATATAGTTGATCATGGTTGAAAAGTGCTTATTATTTTAATCTCTTTTTGAAATTGAGGAAGTGCTTATTATTTTAATATCTTTTTGTATATAGTTGATATTGGTTGAAGAAGTGCTTATTAATTTAATCTCTTTTTGAGATTGAGGAATGTCGCTCCCCGGATTTCCATCCTGGTACAAACGTGAAAGTGGCGCGGAAAGAGGTAGAGTCGCCAGCCAGACATTTTTTATCCCGAAGGAACGGAAATGGTAATGCTACACAAACCAGAAGAAAGAAGCGGAAGGACACGGGTCCTGCGAACCAAAGAGACTGATTTCGGGAGTCGGTTACGACCTGGGAAGGTATTAGCACCCAGATCGTCCGCCGTACCCGACGAGATCCACGCTTGCAAAGAAACTGTTTCAAAGGGTGAAGAAATGAAAGCTGCTGCAAGGAAAAAGAAACTGAACTGGAAAAGAAAACTGAGAAAGGAAATGAATGAGAAATGAAAAGGAAAAAAATGTAGGGAAAATAAAGATTGTGCTCGAACGGGCCCTACCCCGCTGCCTACGTACCTCATCAGGAAAATGAGGATCAGAGACGCCGTAGTTCCCCTAACTAGGGGTAGAAAAGCAATTGCTTGTGAATTAAAGCTTGAACTGCCTATGCCATTGCTCAGGTGTTGCAGACTTGGACGACGAGTGCGTAACCGTCTTGCAAAGTGACAAGTAGGAGCAAGTTCACGTACGGAGCGAAGGAGATGAGAGAAGAATTCCCGAAGGAAAGACACTTATTGTTTGTTTGGTGTTTTTTAGAAGCTTTTTATGAGTGAAATTTGCATAGGTAAGTGTACCGAATTCTTACTCACTGGGATGTGTATGTCTCACATCATCCCGAAATGGAATGCGCAAGAGGCATACCTATCTATGGAGGAAATCCCCAAAGCTGGTCCCACAAGTGAAGGCTTAGACACACTGACATATTAACATTTATTAAGTGTTTTTGTGATTTTTTTTGTGTTAAGAAGTGTTTTTTAGCTTTTATTTGTGAGGTAATCTCATGCTAAGGCCTATCCACCACGAGGGATAACTTACACCTCGCCCTGAAACGGAACGCGTGCAAGTATCTCATAGCAAAGTCTCATGTCACATGAAAGTACTCAACATTTATTAAATGAATTAGAATTAAGTTTGAAGATGAGAAGAGAAAGAGCACCCAAAAGGATCTCAAAGGTAAAAGTCTAAGGGGAGACTAAAGAATTCTAAGTGTTGTCATGCATGGATATCCTAAGGTTAGTGTGGTTTTCTATCCTAAAGAAGAAAGAAAGAAGAAGAGAAGAAGAAGAAGAAAGAAGAAGGATGGGAGTAAGGCCTAAGCCTAACAATTAAAGGGTTAGCACAAGTAAGAATAAGAAGAGAAGAGATGAGATTTGGAGATGTGGGAATCACTTCCACACTTCTTACTTACCATAGCCCTTGAAAAGGTTAGCCACACAAGCATAAAGCAAAACAAAATGAAAAAAATGACATGCCAACATCATACAAACAGAAGTGAAGTTATACATACATAAACTCAATGCGAATGCAATCCACAAGAATGAGAGAAGAAGCATACAAGTCAAATATGAAGCAACATGAAACACATGGCAAGACAAAGTACACTTAAGAAGGATGCAAAGCAAAATGCACAAAACATGAACTCAAGGCACACAACCAGAACCAAATCAAGTTAAAGAAATGCTTAAGAAGCAAGAAAGATGAAGAGAAGAGAGGTACAAGACCAAACAATCACATTATGGGAAGAAAAGAAGTAAAGAAGTGAGGTGGATGCACATAAGGAAGAAAGAATTCAAAAAGTAAACAAATTACAAAGTTTCCAAGACACAAACCCTAAACCAAGATCATAATGATATCCATACCCCAAAGAGACCCCAAATGAGAAGAAGAAGTTGGCACAAGTGCCCTTCTAAGCTAATAAGAGAGCTTATGATCAAAAGGAAGCAAAATGGGACAAGTTATAAGACAAAATTCAAATCAAATCAACAATGCACCCAAATATTCCACAACTTAGGAAAAATGATCTTCAAACATGATATAACAAGATGCCAAAAGGGTTGGAAGAAATTCAGAAGCTATGCAAGTCAAATGAGGGCTTAAACATGAACTATGGTTAAGAAACTTCTCTCACAAGTCAAGGACCAAAACCCAATGAGCAAATTTCTAAAAATCAGGGAAAAAATCACACATGAACTACATCCTCTTATGAATCCAGAGAAAAAAGAAACAACAAGAAACTCAAAATGATGATCACTAGGGAAATTGGACAAGGCAGGATGCTTGAAAAGGAATTAAAAAGAATTAATTAAATGGAAGAATTAATTGACATGTGGATATTGAAAATAAATGGAAAAGAAAAATATAGAAAATTAGAGAAAACTCAATTGATCATCCATGAATTAATTTGGATTTTATTGAAGCTTAGAAGTATTTTTAATAATTGAAAAGCAAAACGGATTAAAAGAAATAAAAGAAGAAAAAGAAATAAAATGAAGAAAGGCTGGGGGTGTGGAAAACAGGGAAGTATAGTTGAAATGGTTTGGGCTTATGAGTCAGGGGGGTGCGAATATTAGGAAAGGCCCATTGGTCTGCACAAGTGTATGAAAATAAGGTGGAAATTCAGGAAAAAATGATGGGAAAAACAATGACCATCAGATGGAATGGACGCATCTTGTGCTTCAACTCATTAAATGACGTGTCACATTAATTGGATGAGAGGCTGAGGAGCACGCAAGTTGTCATGGGGTGAGACACATAATGATTATTTAGAAACAAAATATAAGAAGCCAAGGCACGTGAGAGAGAGGTCGTTTCATTAAAGGACGTGGCAGCTTCCTGGGCATTGAGATGAAGATCCAAGGGTGGAAAGGTTGTCTTCAACCTTAGAAACCCTAACATAAATATTTCCAGATTCCGGTGACCGGAGCCAGGGCTCCGGCACCGGAAATAACAACACATGACCAAAACCTAACAGAAATGAACACAACACTCCAAATTGACTAAACCAACTGCCCTGAGTTCAAATATGGCACTGAAAAGTTCAATAGATCAAAGAATCTCCTGGATCGAGCACAAACAGTTTGAACCATAAAAATTCAAATTCAAATATCCAGCTCATTAGTGCACCGATTTTGAAACTAAGACTAGCAGAATGATCAGTGAAGCAAGAGGATTATAATGCACACAATCAATTTCATTTTCAAATCTGAAGATTTGGAAATTACCTGAACTTGCAGATCTTGAGAAAGCTTGCTAGAAGTCCAGATGATGAAGCCAAACCACTCCAAATGCACTCTAGTTGCAAAATAAATGCAACTAGAGTCATGAATCTTGCTGGATCTGAGGATTTGCAACCAACTGCCCTGAAATGGCAAGGTGATGAAACTTGAGAATTAGCTTGCACAAGGGTGAGATTTGTGATCCTGAGCTCTCAAGGATGAAGGATCTGTGATTTTTTTTTGGAGAGAGCAAGTGTATGAAGAGATTTTAGAGAAAATTCAAGTTGTGCAAGAACTTGGAAACTGAGCAATGAGAGAGAACTGAGCCACTCTAAAACCCTAATTCTCTTTTATATGGTGTCATGAAGAAATGCTGAAGGAATGGGATGATTTGCACGTGAGAATGAAAAGTTTGAGTGATTTTGCAATTTTGGCAAGTTTGGTGTGATATCATGTAATCCTCATGCATTCCCTTGCCTTCAGCCCATGTGCACTCTAAATTTGGCCCTTAATCACAATCCAAACAAATCTTGGCCATTAAATTAGAATGTCACACTCTTTTCATGTTCATGCATAAATTGCACTTTTTGAATAACATTCTCACTTGGCACGAATTTGGTGCATTTCCTTGAGCAAAGTAAGCCAAATGCATTGCATTTTAACATTGTGAACTTATTTGATCCATACCAACACTTAAAATCAAGTTTCATGACATTTGGCTTTGGTGCATAAGTGAAAACTTAATTTTTGCCCTAAATTGGATGAAATTTTCGAGGGCCATAACTTCTCAACCATGAAGGCTATGAAAAAGTACTTGTACTTTTTGAAAATGGGAGGTCTTAATCTCCAACTTTCATGTTTGACTTTGGTCCATTTGAAGAATTTTTCATCAAGTTATGATCATTTGAATTTTAGGGCAAAACTTGCCAAAAATGGCATTTTCTCAAAACCAACTTTGCACCAATTTTGCAAAACCCCTCAAAACTTCATGATTCTTGATCTTTGAACTTGCCAAACCTCTTCTAACATTGTAACAACATCCCTTGGATAGAAAAAAAGTATTGGACCCCTTGAAATCACACAGTTGGCTTTTTTAAGGCACAGTTGACCAGTTTCTTCATCTGCAAGCAACTGAGGAAATACTTGACTTCCACAAGGAATTTTCTCACCAAATTTGGTACCTAGGATCCTCTTAACATATGAAAGACCTTGCCCAAATTAAATGGCCAAAGTCTTGAGGTTTTCAAGCTTGAATCTCAAACCCTAGTTTAGGACCAATGTGTAGGAGCTTTGCCCTAGCCTGGAATCCCTGATGATCTTCCAACCTTCTGAGCTTTTGTAAAGGAACTTGAACTTGTAAATGCAATGTAGACCCCTCATAGGACTTGTACAAAACCATTGGGCTCCTTGCCATGGCTTGTGATGCTTCAAAAACCTCCACAGATGATCATATGCCTAATGCCAGGTTATGAGAAATGTTATGCCTTATCTTTCCATTTTATGATGCTAAAAATATGATATGTTCATGATGAATATGATGTGATATGATGATTAAAATGAAGAGGGCAAATTTGGGGTGTTATAGCTGCCCCTATTAAAACAACTATTAATCTGAAAAGGACGGTAGCACGGGCTATCGACCGTTCAAGATAAACTGTGGTTGAATACCAAGAAGACCTGAAATTTGCACTCTGACGAAGAATGCAGAAACTGGGAAATAAACCCAACCAAATGACGCTTTGGTGATCTGAAGTGGAGAGAAAGCAGACGAGTTTCCTCCAAGTTGAAATTGTTATCTGGAATCAAAATACTTTGACAGACGAGTCTTCTTTGAACAATCATGTTACGCCAGGAGTTGGACATACGAGTCTTCATATACTCAGCAAGACATGTGACCTGAGACAGACGAATCTCCTTCGGATATACCTATTACACCAGGACCGATGATGCACTTAAGTCTGTGGGATAGACATGCATAATCAAGGTAGACGAACCCTCTTCATATATTATCCGTGGATATATGGTATAAGACAGACGAGTCTTCTTTGAGCAAACCTGTTACGCCAGGTGCAACATCAATAAGTTGTGCTTGAGACAGACGAGCCTCCTTCGGATATACCTATTACGCCACGTAACCATTTTGACATTTATTCCCACAGTCAGGATTTTAAACCTCTTCAATACAGACGAGTATTGGGTGATCATCAAGATAACACAGACGAGTGCCAAAAGTCAATGATACAGACGAGTATCAGACAATGATCTGAGAAACACAGACGAGCGCTTCAGGCAATGATACAAACGAGTATCAGCCACTGGTATAGACAAATACCAGAAATTCAAACACAGACGAGTATTTGAAGTAGCAATACATACGAGTACCAGGATAATCAGCATACAGATATAAGCTATCACAGACGAGTGTTGGGGATGATACAAACGAGTATCCAAACAAATCAGACGAGCTTCAAACAGATAACACACAGACGAGTGCCAGAGAATGCAGATGAACAAACAAATATTAGATATCAAACACAGACGAGTGTTAGGAGAGTGCAGACGAGCATCAACAGATATCAAACACAGACGAGTGTTGAGAATTGCAGACGAGCAACAACAAATACTGGGCACCAAACACAGACGAGTGTTGGGAAGCGCAGACGAGCATCAACAGATATCAAACACAGACGAGTGTTGAGAATTGCAGACGAGCAACATCAAATACAATCGTGAGCAACTGCTGGGGAAAGCGAACGAACAATACCAAAATGATAACACAGACGAGTGTTGAAAGATGCAGACGCGCAGTAATAAAGTACGAACACAGACGAGTGCTGGAGAAGTGCAGACGAGCAACAAACAAATGCCTAATTGGCCACAAGAGTTACAACTCTGCAGGGGAAGAACAAGTCAAGAGGCCTTGACACCTAACTCTGAATGGGGTGATGAATACCTGCCTGTATCATCATATTGACCAAAAGAATGGTGACTTCGTTGGGGAATAGTTCACTGATGGGAGTAAAAATCAAATATGAACTCTGTGGGGAAGGATCATCTTCAGACTTGGCTGGGAAAGGTGCTTCAACAATGCTCTAGATGGGGAGAGAATTTTGCTAATTCTAAGCTCTGTGGGGAAATCAGACATTCAGCTTCCTGCTGGGCATACTCCACTGGGGAATAATAAACTGCTTGGGCTGCCTGCCAAGACTTAGCTGGGGAAACTTCTGCTTGGGAGAATGTGACACCATCCTGCAACCTGCAACAACAGAAAACACAAGTGTGCCCCGGGGACTTGCATGGTATGATCTGTTCATCCATTGTCACCCGACACTCAAAGAGGGTTTCAAATGTTTCCCTGCATGTCATTTTCTTTCAAATTATCACCATGTCTTAAATGCAATGCTATTTTTGCCAAAAATTCAGGACATTTTGCAAACAAAAATAAACACAACACAACTTTTTGACTGAATATTCTTTTTATTGAAAGTCCTTTGAATATGCAAAGATTTACATCAGGAAGAAACCACCTGGAAAGAGGTAGCCACCATAAAATTGAGAAAATAAACTATCCTAATGGAAATGGGCACGACATCCCAATGAGTTCCATTTCTGCTATGACCAGCATGTCTTCAAAACTCTCCATTCTTGCCTTTGCTTTCTGAGAAGATGAAGGGATTGTTTCCTATCCTTCTGATATTGTCAGGTTGTGTGAAATGATGATTTGGTTCAGATTACTCGGATCGCAGTTGTTCGCTTATTCCCTTGTTTAGCGTGGATCGCCCTTTCGGGTTTTTAATCCACCGGGATACCCTTTTTTGCCTGAGCTGTCTAATGTGGCTTTTCAACTCAGCGGGTGTACATTTTTTTATTTATTTTCCCTAACTTTTTCCCGAGCTTTTTATTCTGTTTTTAGCTCGCCGGGATGCCCTTTTCTTGCCTAGACTTTAATTCTGTTTTTTTGTCCAGCGGATCTCTTTATGCGAAGTATTTTTTAACTGCGTCTGAGTTAACAGGGGATTGGAAGTCATCTCCATCCATAGTGGTGAGCATCAGTGCTCCTACTGAGAAAAATTTCTTCACTATGAATGGTCCTTC
Organism: Lathyrus aphaca; assembly: GCA_963966055.1. Classification (NCBI taxonomy): domain Eukaryota; kingdom Viridiplantae; phylum Streptophyta; class Magnoliopsida; order Fabales; family Fabaceae; genus Lathyrus; species Lathyrus aphaca. The sequence continues at coordinate 296,548,295 of OZ014524.1, forward strand.
GTAATTTGGGGTCCACTTGCCCCTGTGGTCAGAACCTGGAGGAACAATCCTCTTGAGCACAAGCTCTCCTACTTGATACTCCCGAGTACGTACTCGTTGGTCAAATGCTCTCTTCATTCTCCTCTGATAAAGCTGACCATGATAGATAGCCGCTAATCTCTTTTACTCAATTAGACATAGCTGATTATAACGAGCACGCACCCATTCAGCCTCATCAAGCTTCACATCCATCATCACACGCAATGAAGGAATCTCTAGTTCAATAGGCAGGACTGCCTCCATACCATATACCAGAGAGAAGGGAGTTGCCCCAGTTGACGTCCTGACCGACGTTCGATACCCATGTAGCGCAAATGGTAACATCTCATGCCAATCTTTGTAAGTAACAACCATTTTTGCACAATCTTCTTGATATTCTTGTTTGCTGCCTCTACCGCACCATTCATCTTTGGTCGGTAAGGAGAAGAATTGTGATGCTGAATCTTGAAGTCCCGACACAACTCTGCCATCATCGTGTTGTTGAGATTAGAACCATTGTCAGTAATGATCCTTTCGGGCACTACGTATCTGCAAATGATATCCCTCTTCAAGAATCTTTCTACCACTTGACGAGTGACATTGGCGTAAGATGCTGCTTCAACCCACTTGGTGAAGTAATCGATCACAACCAGGATGAAGCGATGACCTTTTGAAGCAGTAGGCTCTATTTTTACGATCATGTCAATGCCCCACATAGTAAAGGGTGTCGCTCCCACCTGATGACACAGGGCCAAGAGGGGTACAGACGCGAACGGTCGGCGAAGGAGAGAGAACACACAAGGGTGAACTCAGAAAGGAAAGAGTCGCCAGCTAGGAATTTTTATCCCAAAGGAAAGGTAATGCTGCATAGACCTGAGAAAAGATATGGATAAGACGTTCGCGAACCAGAGAAACTGAGAAAGGGGGTTGGTTACAACCTGGGAAGGTATTAGCACCCAGATTGTCCACCATACTCGACGGGATCCACGCTTGAAAGATTTGTGTTTAAAAGGGGTAGTGTCAGTGCTATTTTGTGTGCAAAAGAGCTGGAAAAGAATGCAAGTGTCAGTGCAAAAGGAGATGTGAAGTGAAATATGTGAAGTGTCAGTGTAAAGAAGGAGTATGAAGCCCAAGACTATGAAGCTTAAAGAATAATGCTGGAAGGAGAGGGAATATACAGAGACTTTTGTTCGATAACCGTTAAGTTATGCCTACGTATCCTCTCGTGCAATGAGGAAGTCAGAACACCGTAGTTCGACTCAAAGAGACTGAAAAGATAAATTGACTTGATGAACTGCTTGCTTGTCTATGCTCAAGTGTATGACCTGTCTGGCTCAGGTGCAAACTGTCTTGCATTAGACGGAAGAAGCGAGTTCTCGTTTGTGAAGGAATGAGGTGAGAAAAGAATCCCGGAGGAGACGATTATTGTTTGTTTTTGTGTTTTCAGTCTTTTATTGCTTTTTGAAGTTTGTCATAAGAAAATGAGCTTAAGCCTAAACCAAGGGTTAGTAAACTCATCACATCCTCCCTCAGATTAGGGGTAATGAGAATACCTTAAATGTGAAGTAAGCACCTCACACTTAATCACCATGATGTAGGATTAAGATCGTTAACCTACTTGTATTTATTTAGATGTTTTTGTTGTTTTTGTTTAGTGTTACGTAATGAGTTTAAGCCATAATCAAGGATATAACGGACTCATTACACCATCCTAATAGAAGGATAATAGATGAGAATATTTAAGCTGAGGAAGGCTCCTCAACTTAATCCATGATTAGGGATTAACCTCATGACAAAACAAAGCCTTTATTAAAGTGGATTTTAGTTAATGATAAGATTAAGAAGTGAGTTTTATGGTTGGTAAGACAACTTGAGGGGGACTTGTCCATTAACACTAGGGTTAGTCCTTCTTAACCAATTAAGGAAGAATTAGAACCCTAATGCAAGGCCCAAGTTACAAGCTTGATGTCTTGATGATTATTAAGTGAATTGATTAAAGGATTTAAACACATTAAGGGTATAACACTTAGGATTAAATTTATACACTCCATCCTAATAGAAGGATGCAGGCATAAGCTTAATCACAAAGCCTTAAAACCTTTAGGGTTTAGTCCTTGATTATGAGGTGAGAAGAGAAGACTCAAAGAAAACTCAAAGGAAAGAGTCTAAGGGGGACTAAACAATCCTAAAATGTTATCATGCTTGGAAGTCCTAGGGTTTGTGAGGCTTAAGAGGAGAAATCTTCAAGGAAGCCACCAAGGAGAAGCAAGATAGAAAAAGGGTGAGATGAGAAGAGAAAAGAGGGAAGAGAGGCACAAGTGAGCAAGCTCAATCAAAGACAAGTAAAAATGCAGCAAGGATGTAAAATGATAAGGTGAGAAGAGGTAGGAGGTGAAGGCAAATTCACCTCCCAAACAAACTTACCATTAATCCTGAAAAGTTAGTACAAGATGCATAAGGGGAGAAATGAGATGAAACAATGCATATGGATGGGCAAATGCCAAAGTCAGAAACATACATATGATGCAAATGATGTCAAGAGATGGTGCAAAGTCATACAAGATGCACATATGTGAGCATACAAGAGGATGGATGTATATGGAACATGCCTTGAACCATGAAAGTTCATGAAAACTTATGAAATGCAATGAAGGTATGACATGTCAAATGAATGATGCAATGATCAAACATGATTCAAATATGTCCTAAGATGTCTTAGAAGTCATGTGGATGCACAAAATGTCATGGTAAGTTCTTGAATGTAAGCATATGAGAGATGAATGCAAAGGAAAGCAAGAATTAGGGTTTATGCATAACATACAACACAAAATTCAAAATCAGAAGCAAATGACAAGATAAAAAATTGAAAATGGGATCAAAGGAACCCTAACCTTACATAAATTCACTGCCCAAAGGAGGGGACCTAACTCTTAACCTAATGGGAGTTATGATTCTCTCAAGTCAACTAGGGTTTCAAGGTACCTCAAAAGGAAAAATGCTCATTAAATTGAAAATGAAAGATAAATTCAAACCAATTTTACCCTAAAAACTACATGCTATGAAGGATGCAATGCAAGAAGAACCATTATCAAACTCTTCATAGTTAGGCAGAATGAATTTTTTCAAGTTAGGATCAAAATATTGCCTTTAAACAACTTTAATTCCAATGCAAATTGTCAACATAGGTCAAGAACCAAAAAGAAATTTGTTTTGAGAGTTTGATAATGTTTCTAAATGTTTTAAAATGCAATGTGAATTTTTTGTGATTTTTAAATACCTAAATGCATTTTTAATTAATTAATTTCCATTAACTAATTAAAAATAAGCATTTAAATGATTTAAAAATAATTTTTAATGCAAAAAATAAAAATAAAAATATTTTTGGGTTCTGAAAATTAATAAAAGGTTTGACAAAAAATTTCAGAATTTTTTAATATGTTTTGCTATTTTTAAAAATTCGTGGAAGTTAAATACAAATAAAAAGAAATAAAATGAAATTAAAGAGAAAGTATGCAGATCCTAGGGCTGGTATTCAAACTTGGGGGTCAATGGTTGACTATGCACGCAAACTGAGGGTCAGGATTGACTCTGGTCAAATTATTTTATTAATCCTAAATTAACCTAATTAAAATTAATTAAGAGTTAATTGTGAAATCTGAGCCATCCATCCACTAATTAAAACACGCATCCAAGGGTTCACATCTAATCTGGCACTTAAACCCTAATTAGGGTTAATGACTTTCAGGTGACCGGAGGGAAACTCCGGTCATCTTCTCCGGCGAAGCAAAAACCCTAAAACATGCTACAGGCCACCATTCATCAAATTGAACACAGGGAAATGATCCTCTACCCAAACCCCATTCAAATCACCCCTCAAACAACATTTATAACCCAAGAACAGAGGGAATCGAAGCAAACAAAATTCACTGGTGAAATTTTAGAGAGCAACCAAATAGTCATTTCTTCACCATTTTTAATTCTGAAGATATCAACATGATCAGCATAACATATACTTTCATTTTGTAACAAAAAATACAAGCTCTGAAAAGTTTGATGTTTGAAGCTACCTGAGGTGATGAACTGTGAATGTGGACTTTCAAAGCTCCTCCTTCGTGCAAAGAGCCTCCTCTGATCCTCCTGAATCTAGTGGGATGCTTCAAAACTCTTGATGTTGGTTAGTTTGCAAGTTCCAGTTCTGGTGTAGCAGAAATGGAGGGTTAAGCATATGATGTTTCAGGCTGTTTCAATGGTGGATTCTTGTTCAGTGGATGATTTGTGACTTGTTGGTGGAAGAAAAATGGAAGTTTGATGGCTATGTGAAGATTTTCGAAGAGGAGAAGTTTTTGACAGTTTTTGTGCAAGCTGGATTGTGTCTTGTTTTAATGCTGAATGAGTTGCTATATCACTCCCATAATGTTTGAGTAGGCTATGGAGCAGGTTAGTAGAGGCTGCTGATCACTATTCCAAGAGCATGGGAAAAATTGCAAAAAGTCAAGGTTTGGTGTACTTGAGGTATGGCAAGGTGCAGAGATGGTTTCCTGGCTTGTACTGCATCAGCTGAGTTCAAGGATGACTCTTGGATCAATTGTGGTGAGCTGTATGGCTTGGATCACAAGTTTGAAGTGATTTTGCATTTTGGCAACTTGTTACATTTTGTGACTTTTGGTCATAGACATGTGACACTCTTTGCTGAATTTTTGTTATGATAGGTTACATGATGTTATGGTGATGTCTTGAAATCAGTTAGAGACCATACAAAACCTTGGGGATCAATTTTGCAAGAGTTCCTCTTTTTGGACTTTATGGAAAATGGCTTATGATAGCTTGGAATTCAAAGCATGAAAGTGAGAAACTTCTTGGGAAAATCTGAATTTTGGGCCATACATGATGTTTGTGTATTGGTTAGAAGCTGATTTGAAGTTACATAGATGCTTGGCATGAGAATTTGCAAGTTTTCCCTTTTGTGCAAAAGTGAAAATTTAGTGATTTTATCCAACTTTGCCAAGCCATAACTTTTGATCTAAAATGAATTAGGATGAGTTCTTGTACTTTTTGAAAATGGGAGGATACAATCTACAACTTTCATGACCAAAGATTTTTCATTTGAAGCCTTTTTGAATCAAAAAGAGGAGGTTGAAAATCTTTCCCAAAATGGCAAGTTTTCATTACAAGTCACTTTCCCAAAAAGGCAACTTTGCAAATGGCTTGAAATTCCTCAATTCTGTGAACTTCTAACATCTTCTATGATCAAATAAAGATCATACATATTCAAAATGATGGAGAAACCTCCTTGGTTGGGTCATTGGGGGCCTCAGATGCCCTGGTTTTGCACTGACTTGCTCAAGAAGTCACCTTGTGATCAGATGCCTTCCCCTTTGAATTTCTTCATGAAAATTGATATGCATGATCCTCATAACATATAGAGACCAATAGAAACAAGAATGACCAAAAAAATTGGAGTTATGGCCTCTGAAACAAAAACCCTAATTTTAGGTCATCTATGGAGTTAAGCTTGGCTCTGCTTCCATGTCTTTCCAAGTTCTTGTGATTTTTTGACTTCCTTGATCTTTGAGGGATATAAGATGATGATAGAACATACATGAACCCTCTTGGAATGATTGAAAACCTTTGGACTGGCTCAGATGGCTCATGGATGGCTCAGATCACAAACCCTAGATGCAGATGACTTTGAAACAATGCAGTGAAGCAAAAGATGCAATATGAGATGCTATGGTTGAACTTATGCACATGAAAAGATCACAAGCCATGGTGAAATGAGTGAGGGAAAATTTGGGGTGTTTACAGCTGCCCCTATTCAAGCATGAGTTAGCTGTGCAGGATGTAAGCAACGACTTAACAGGCAAACAAGATAACTTGTGGTTGAATACCAAAGACAGTCCAAAATTTGCACTCATTGAATGAAGAAGAAAAGGGATATAGATTGTAAAAGAAAAATAAAGTATGATTATAAAGTGCGGGCGACGGATGACGACCGTCGAGCAGAGGACGACTGTTGGGGAAAAGTGACGACGGGGACGACCGACATGCTGGGGAGACAAAGGTATCATGATGGGGACGACCATCATGTAAAGAAACAAGACTCTCTGGGGATTAAAGGTAAATGATGGGGACGACCATCGGGTCAAAGAAATAAATGATGAGGAACGGTCATCAAAGGTGAAGGACGATCATCTGGCAGGGGACGGCTGCTTTGTTAGGGATATGATGAGGGACGGTCATCTAAGGTGAAGGACAATCACCTGGCAAGGTACGGTTGCCAAAAAGTATCGCGACATAGGACGAATGCCGGATATAAAAGGTCGACGATGGGGACGGCCATCGGATAAGCATGATGAAGGACGATCATCAAGAGGTGAAGGACGAGCACCTAGCAGGGGACGGCTGCTCTCGGGTTTTATCATGACATAGGACGAATGTCAGATAACAAAATCAACGACATGGACGGCCATCAGATAAAATGATGAAGGACGATCATCAAGAGGTGAAGTACGAGCCCCTAGCAGGGGACGGCTGCTAAAAATATCACGACATAGGACGAATGTCCGATAGGAAGGGGTTTTAGTGAATAGAGACTCCGCAGGGGATGATAAAGGACGATCATCAAAAAGGTGAAGGACGATCACCTGGCAGGGGACGGCTGCCGAAAGGTATCATGACATAGGACGAATGTCAGATAGAAAGGAAATAATTCATCAGGATTTGCTGGGGACTCTTCTGGGGAATAGTAGACACAGACGAGTGTCTAAATTCAAGAAAACATAAGTGCTTGACACGGTGTATAGATTAAAGATGCGGACGAGCATCCTTAAGACTATTATACAGATGAGTATCAGTGGAAGCAAACGCTTGACGCATGTTCAGAGATGATGATACGGACTAGTACCAACTGGTTAACATAGAACACAGACGAGTGTTGATTTTAAGGGGATTTAAGTGGTATACACGAGATACGGACGAGTATCTGAAATAAGTAAACATGGGTGAGACACATACGAGTGTTCAACTTGCTGGGGAGAGCATGACACGGACGGATGTCGGAAGAAGCGTATTATAAACAAGTATTTGGTTTACAAAGTGTTTAGGTAACTATGTTAGGGGAGGTGACACGGACGGGTGTCAGAGATGTGTATAGATATATGTAAACATGTGTTCGTGAGTGCAAAAGGGGACGCTTTGGCTTTCTACTGGGAATATGACACAGACGAGTGTCAAGAAGCATCCGTAATGTATAAGTATCTGTTTGTAGAGAACGCCCGGGCTACTTTACCGAGGAATGATGACACGGACGAGTGCCAAAAGGAGTATGTATATGTATTTATGAGTGTAAAGGAAATGCTTTAGTATTCTGCCGGGGAGTTTGAGAAGCATTTTACATATTGTTGATGAAACGTCGGTATTTACAGGTGTTTGGTTCGACACATGGCTTATGATTATGCAATATGTTTGATTTTTGCCGTAATGCTCCGTATTAGACGGAATGCTACGCTCTGGGGGAGAATGTGATGCGAATGCTATGATTATGCAAAGATATCGGTCCGGGATTCGGATCCCGTTGTTGTGGAGATCTCTGGATGATCTGCTTGAAACGGATGAGATCATTGGTAGACCTGATACACACGACTCTGCTTGGTGGAGTAGGTCGCTGCTGAACTTATCCTTGGTAATGAGGGACTCAGCTGGGGTTCGTGGGAGCTTTCGTCACTTTGTTGTTAGATCTTCAAGCGTTGCTCTTCTGGATATAAGTTGAAACTTTGCGGGGCTGGTTCCCTATCTAACACTCGTCTGGGAAAAAAGAAAGATCACTGAAAGATCCTCCTAGAGATTTTTGTGGGGATCCTGCTAAGGATGATACTTGATAACTCAGCTGGGGATATGAGCACTTTCTGGTACTGCTCTGAAGGAAATGTTGGAGAAGTGATGCCAGGCAACTCTGGGGAGAAAGCATCTCTGGTGTTGTTTGGAAGGTGTGCTAAGGAAATAACGATTTGGCAGCCTACTGGGGAGAAGCTATCATGCCCCATGTTGTGCCTTGAACACCTGCAATCCTGTATGACAAAGAAACGTACAAGTTCTCCGAGGTATCCCTTACTGGATTCCGTCATAGGAGTTTAGACACTCCCGGGAGCAAATATATTTCCTGTAAGCACGTAGTTTTAGAAGGAAAACATCTGTATTTATGCAGTCAATATCTTAAGGACATCGGACATTTTGCAAATGAAAAATAAAATGTACGAGACAAGATATGACTGAAAATCTGATTTTATTAATTTATGCGCCCTGAACCGGCAAGATACAGTCGAAGAAACGGATCCCCTGAAATGAGGAAATCGTTACAAATTGAGAAACAAAAAGGTGTTGGCAATGTTGATGACGCTTCGAGGAGCTTCCCTTTTGCTATAACTTGTATGACATTGATGTTCTTCTCATCTTGCTTTTTGAAGAAGGCTGATTTTAGCCGATGCTTTAACCTTTCGAAGCTTGCCATGTTGTAAGTGATACAGACGAATTCAGAATGCAGTTGTTCGCTTATTCCCTTATTTTGCGTGGATCGCCCTTTCGGGTTTTCAATCCACCAGGATACCCATTTTTGCCTGAGCTGTCCAATGTGGCTTTTCAACTCAGCGGGTGTACATTTTATTTATTTATTTTCCCTTATTTTTGCCCGAGTCTTTTATTCTGTTTTTTGACTCACCGGGATGCCCTATTTTTGCCTGGACTTACATTCTGTTTTTATGTCCAGCGAGTCATTTTATGCGAAGTATTTTTTAACTGCATCTGAATTCACAGGGGACAGGAAGTCTTCACCATCCATAGTACTGAGCATCAGTGCTCCACCCGAGAAAAATTTCTTTACTATGAACGGACCATCATAATTCGGAGTCCACTTGCCCCTGTGGTCTGTATGAGGAGGGAGGAGTCTTTTCAGCACAAGATCTCCTACTTGGTACTCCCGAAGCATGATTTTTTGATCGAAGGCTTTCTTCATCCTTTTCTGATACAGCTGCCCATGACAAATTGCAGCCAATCTCTTTTCTTCAATCAGACTTAGTTGTTTGTATCGGGATCGGACCCATTCTGCTTCATTCAATTTGACATCCATCAGTACCCGCAGGGAGGGTAGTTCAACCTCAACAGGTAGGACTGCCTCCATACCATACACAAGCTGATACGGTGTTGCCCCAGTGGATGTTCTGATTGACATTCGGTACCCATGCAAGGCAAACGGTAGCATTTCATGCCAGTCTTTGTATGTAACCACCATCTTCTGCACAATCTTCTTGATGTTCTTGTTAGCTGCTTCTACAGCGCCGTTCATCTTTAGCATGTAAGGAGAAGAATTGTGGTGTTGGATCTTGAAGTCCCGACACAGTTCTGCCATCATTTTGTTGTTCAAGTCTGAACCATTATCAGTAATGATTCGCTCGGGCACTCCATACCGACAGATGATATCTCTCTTCAGAAATCGGGCTACCACTTGCCTTGTAACATTTGCATAAGAAGCCGCTTCAACCCACTTGGTAAAATAGTCAATAGCAACCAAGATGAATTTGTGGCCATTTGAAGCAGTTGGTTCAATCTTGCCAATCATATCAATGCCCCACATGGCAAAGGGCCAGGGTGAAGACATCACATTCAGAGGATTTGGAGGCACATGCACTTTATCTGCATAAATCTGGCATTTATGGCATTTTCTGGCATAGGCACAATAGTCTGCGTCCATTGTGATCCAGTAGTACCCTGATCTTAACAACTTTTTAGCCATTGCATGCCCTCCTGCATGGGTACCAAAAGATCCTTCGTGCACCTCGTGCATTAACAAGTCAGCTTCTGTCCTATCAACGCACTTGAGGAGTACCATATCAAAGTTCCTCTTGTACAAGGAACCGTCAGTATTCAGGAAGAAACTACCAGCTAGCCTTCTTAATGTCTTCTTATCATTGGATGATGCCCCAGGCGGGTATGTTTGATCCTACAAGAAGCACTTAATGTCATGGAACCAAGGCTTGTCATCTTTGACAACATCTGCGGAGAATACATATGCCGGTCTGTCAAGTCTGGACACTGAAATTCGAGGCACAAAGTTGGCAGCTTGAACTTTGATCATGGATGAAATGGTAGCCAAAGCGTCTGCAAACTGATTCTCGTCTCGAGGGATATACTCAAGCTTGACTTTTGTGAAGAAAGTCAACAACCTCCTTGTATAATCCCGATAAGGTATCAGATGATCCTGGTGAGTGTACCATTTGCCGTTGGTTTGATTAATTACCAGAGCTGAATCTCCGAACACAGTCAAAGTCTTGATCCTGAGGTCAATGGCTTCCTCAAGACCCATTTCAGCTTCGTTGTTAGTGCAGTTAAAGGTGAGTTTTGCCGAGAAAGGCATGTGAACCCCCTTAGGTGTAATGAGCACTGCACCAACACCACGACCATTCATATTAACAGCCCCATCAAACATCATAGTCCATTCTTCTTCCGGGTCAGGCCCTTCATTGTGAACAGGCTCTTCATGATCTTTTTCTTTTATGAACATGATGTCTTCATCAGGGAAGTCAAATCTCATAGGCTGGTAATCATCGATGGGTTGCACAGCAAGGTAATCAGACAACACACTGCCCTTGATGGCTTTTTGAGATATGTATTGAATATCATATTCCGTGAGGATCATTTTCCATCTTGCAACCCGTCCAGTAAGTGCTGGCTTCTCAAAAATGTACTTAACTGGGTCCATCTTCGAGATCAATAAATTAGTGTTGGTCAACATATACTGCCTTAGTCGGCGAGCAGCCCACGCTAAAGCACAACAAGTTTTCTCGAGCAGTGAATAACGTTGTTCACAGTCGGTAAACTTTTTGCTTAGGTAGTATATTGCATACTCTTTTCAACCAGACTCGTCATGCTGGCCTAGCACACACCCCATTGACTCTTCTAATACTGTCAAGTACATGATTAGAGGTCTTCCTTCAACTGGAGGCATAAGGATTGGAGGCTCCTGTAAGTATTCCTTGATTTTGTCAAAAGCCCTTTGGCAGTCTTCGTTCCACCTGACCGTTTGTTCTTTTCTTAACAGATTGAACAAAGGCTCACAGGTTGCTGTAAGGTGAGATATGAACCGTGAAATGTAGTTCAATCTGCCTAAGAACCCTCGAACTTCTTTTTCAGTCTTAGGTGCAGGCATTTCTTGAATGGCTTTGACTTTGTCAGGGTCAACTTCAATCCCTTTTTCACTTACAATAAATCCCAGCAACTTACCGGATCGTACCCCGAATGTGCATTTGTTGGGGTTTAACTTCAACTGGTACTTCCTCAGACGCTTGAATAACTTCAGCAGATTCACCAGGTGGTCTTCTTCTGTGAGGGACTTGGCAATCATGTCATCCACATAACATTCAATTTCTTTATGGATCATGTCATGGAATAATGTTACCATAGCCCGTTGATAGGTTGCACCAGCATTCTTCAGTCCGAATGGCATCACCTTATAACAGAATGTGCCCCAGGGTGTGATAAAAGTTGTCTTCTCCATGTCTTCAGGTGACATCTTAATCTGATTGTATCCTGAAAATCCGTCCATGAAGGAGAACACCGAGAACTGAGCCGTATTGTCGACCAATACATCATTGTGAGGTAAAAGGAAGTCATCTTTCGGGCTGGCTCTGTTCATATCCCGGTAGTCCACACACATCCTCACCTTGCCGTCTTTCTTAGGCACACGTACAATATTAGCAACCCATGGCGGGTAGCTGGTCACAACAAGGAAACCGGCATCCCACTGCTTTTGTACCTCTTCTTTTATCTTCATTGCCATATCCGGGCGAGTACGGCGCAACTTCTGTTTTACTGGCGGGCAGTCTTCTTTCAGCGGCAGTTTGTGCATGACAATGTCGGTGTCCAACCCTGGCATATCCTGATAAGACCAAGCAAAAACATCCACATATTCTCGAAGCATGGCAATCAGTTTCTCTTTCACTGAATCTTGTAAGCAGGCCCCGATCTTGACTTCTTTCACTTCTTCTTCTGTACCAAGATTAACCGTTTCGACCTCCTCCTGATGAGGAGTGATAACCTTCTCCTCTTGTCTCAACAACCTAGCTAGCTCTTCAGGTAGCTCATAATCTTCTTCAACCCCTTCATCAGCTTGATTGATTGGATTGTCAAAGTCATACGAAGTCATAGCAGTGTTGTTGTTGGTGCAGTCTGGAGGGCACTTTCTGTAAGGGTTTAGATTTGTTCATTTTAGTGATCGGTTTTATCTTATTTAGAAAAAGTGAAAATGAAGTTATTTATTTTGAAAAACATTGCCATTTTATTAAATGAAAAATAGTGAGCGAAAAAGAAAAGACTCATTTGCAAAAGATGTCCTGATATTCATTAATTGATCTTTGCACAAAATACAAGATGGCCCGATTACAAAATGAGTCTTGACATCTTGGGCAAGATGCAAGACTTGATGCATGCTTTAAAATACAGGAAATAATAATTACTCTGCAGGAGTAACCCTTATAATTTCCTGGGAAGACCAGTTTGAGACATGGCTCCCCGGGATCCTTGGACGTATCCAGCTTTCCAGGTTGCGCTCATCTTCCGACTCATCTTCCAAATTGTTCACAGCATCCGGGGTGAGCATTCCCCCGCTGACAAACCTGGGCTCCTTTGCAGCCTCTGATTGATCTTGTTGAGTTGATCTGTAACCCAACCCAAATCGGTCTTCTTTCTTTTCCACGGGCAGCAGCTTGCCCCAGCCTTGGGCGGTACCTTCCTCAACAACCTTCCGGGCTTGCTGGTATGATGTTATGGAAGTTCCCAGTACAGCAGATGCTTCATTAATGTTCAAGGCCTCAAACCCTTGGCTCATGGTTTCATGGATCTCTCCGTCCATCTCAATGTACTTATACATAGCCAGTTGGCTAACAAAGATGTCCTCCTCCCCACAGATGGTGATGATATGTCCTTCCTACTCGAATTTCCACTTCTGGTGAAGGGTAGACGTAACAGCGCCAGCGGCATGGATCCAAGGTCTACCCAACAGACAGCTGTAGGCCGGCTGTATGTCCATCACAAAGAAGGTAGTTTTAAAAGTCTGCGGGCCAATCAACACCGGCAGATCAATCTCTCCAAGCACTGATCTCTTAGAGCCATCAAATGCTCTCACCACCAAATTACTCGGACGCAATGCCAAGCCATCATACTCCAGCTTCACCAAGGCTTTCTTTGGTAGAACATTGAGCGATAACCCAGTGTCCACTAGTACATGAGATAGAACATCACCCTTGCATTCCAAGGTAATATGTAAAGCCTTGTTGTGGTTGCGTCCCTCTGTTGTTAAGTCAGCATTGGTAAAGCCCAGTCCATGACTGGTGTTGACGTTTACCACCACAGTTTCTAGCTGATTAACAGTAATCTCCTCTGGCATGTATGCTGCGTGCAGGACCTTTAACAATGCGTTCCTGTGAGCTTCAGAACACATCAACAACGATAATATGGAGATTTTTGATGGAGTTTGGTGAAGCTGATCCACTACCTTGTAATCACTTCTTTTTATGATTCTCATAAACTCGTCTACATCTTGTTCAAAAGATGTCTTCTGAGTTTCCTTGGCAATTGGCTCTTCAGATACCACACTCTTTCCTTTTGCTTTGGAAGCAGCTTCTGCTTCAACATTAGGCTTTTGTGTTTGTGAGGCAAAAAGGCGTCCACTTCTGGTGAAGCCTCCGCCTCCCCCAACATTATCAATTTGTGGAGAAGAGGTTGATGAATCCAGAGTGATCTTCTCCCCGTTGCAGTAAAGATCAGAGCCGTAATGCCAAGGTATGGCATTACTGCTTTCATAAGGAACGGGTCCAGGCACCGTAATAGTAAGTGGACTGACTGCTTCAGAGGAGGGTATTGTAACGGTGTGCGGATCAAAGTAAATTGTGACTGGTGATCTGGCAGGAGGTGCCATGGTTTGTTGTTGGAATTTGCTGCTGGGAGGAACCTCTGATGGGTCATAGTAGATTGTCACTGCTGAGACATCTTCATTAATTTTTGCTGGCGTTGTAGAAGATTCTGCTAACAAAGCGAACGCTGATGTTGTAGAAGAAATGGTTGTTGAATTTTGACTTGTTGAGGTGATGGACGGAGCCATTGTTGATGATATTGATGAATCAGTAGGAATGATTGTTGCTGCTGTTGTAGAAGAATCAGGAATTGTTGTTAAAGGAATTACTGGATTTGTAGGCGCCGTTGTTGAAATCTGAAGGATACCATCCTTAATAAGACCATCAATGCCGCTTCTCAACTTTTCACACCCCTTGACTGCAATGTTGCAATACCCACAACCGAGCTCACACCCGGGGAACACTTGGCACTCTAGAAGCTGAGCTTTAATTTCGACCAAAGGTGTTCGAATTTGTGCAACACTGGTGATCAAGGTAGATGGTTTGTCTTCCTCAATGGCATTAATCCTCGGCCTGCCATGATTAGGCATGGGATTTTTGTTGACATTCAGAGGAGGTGAAAAGTTGAGGGCTTTAGAATCCACCAGATCTTGTACTTTCATTTGTAAGGCCCTGCATTTTTCTGTATTGTGACCAGGTGCATTGGAGTGGAAAGCACACCTGGCGTTGATATCATAATTCCTGGGGAGATTGAGGGGATCTGGTGGTGCCAACGTCCTTAACTCAACCAAGTTAAGCTTCAAGAGTTGTGGCAATAAGGCAGAATAAGGCATATGGATAGGGTCAATCACCCTGTTTTCCTGTGATGGCCTTTGTTGGAAGGGTCGCTGTTGTTGATTGTTATTGCTGTTGTTGTAGGTTCTCTATTGTGGATGTTGAACTTGCTGTTGATAATGTGGTTGTTCCTGATGATATACTGATTGTTGAGGAATCGGAGCTGGAATGGTGACAGCTGCTATTGATCTGTGGACATACTGAGGTCTGCTTCTGCTTGTATGGATGGAATTGGTTTCACCGGCTCTTCGGGGTCCCACAAAAGGTTTCCTGGGATTACTGGATGAACTTGCACCGCTATCAGAAATCTTGCCCATTTTCAATAGACTTTCAATCCTTTCACCAGCTATGACGACATCAGCAAAGCTGGTAGAGGAAAAGGCAGCCAGTCTATCAATATATGTTCCTTGCAGAGTATTCATGAACATGTCGGCCATTTCTCTTTCCGACATGGGTGGTTGGACAGCAGCAGCAAGCTGTCTCCACCTTTGGGCGTATTCCCTGAAGTTTTCTCTGGAAGACTGGGACATTCCCATCAGAAGGGTCCTGTTAGGAGCCATGTCCAGATTGTATTGATATTGCCTGATGAAGGCTTCTGCTAAGTCCTTCCAGCATCTAATGGTAGCCCCGGTCAAGTGTGAATACCACTCCCTTGAAGCCCCAGTCAGACTGTCTTCAAAGTAGAACATCCACAGTTTCTCATCCATAGTATAAGCTTTAAGTCTTCCCAGGAAAGACTGCAGGTGAGTTCGTGGACAAGAGGTTCCATTGTATTTCTCAAAGCACGGGGGTTTGAATTTGTGGGGGATTCTCACCCCATCCACTAGCCCCATGTCCATTACATCGAAGCCCAAGGAATTCTGGGACTCCAGAGATCTTAATTTCTCAACAATTTCATCTAACCTCCGGTCATAGACTTCATCTCCTGCTCCCATAACAGTAAACTGCTCTTCTTAGGGATCCTCTTGCAAGATTCTCCCCCCAGCAGTATTTCCTTGCACATTTCTCGGGATGTTGACTTCCGGATCTAGATGAGGCCCAAATACTGGTGGATTAACATGAGGCTGACCCCTTTCATTGTTACTAGTTCCTCCAGTTCCAAGGTGAGGTTCCTTGGGGGTTTATCTTTCCACTAGTTCCCTTAACCTTTCTTGACTCTGGGCCAAGCCAGTCATTATAGCCATGAATTGAGCCATTTGGTTCCTCATCTCCACTCTTTCATTAGCCATCTGTGTTCTGACCTCAGTCAGATCCTGCTGTACTTGATCCATTTGGATACCAGGAAGGTTGTTGCGAGTAGGGTACCGGTGCGTGCGGTTGATAGGGAACACTCAGTGACGAGCAATGTTTCCTGAGATCACAACAGAGTTAGAAACAAATAATAACAAAACCTACAAAACAAAACAAAGGTTAGTATGCAATGCAGTATGCTTATTTGTTTTTCCAAGGTATCCGGCTTGGTTCTTGGTTTTGACCTTTCTAGACCTCGAGGAAGATGCTTGATGTTGCTTGAGAAAAGAAACCCAATGAAAGCAAACTAATATATTACAAATGATGAACAAATACATAGTTTGTTTTACAACACATGCCCTTGGAGGGTCAAAATACAAAAATAAAAAAGTACATCAAATGAAAATGAACAACAAGCAAAGAAGTCAAACATCCAGTCCAAACTCGTCCTCTTTGACTTCCTTCAGGAGTGCCTCAGTCACTGGACCAGCTGGGTGCTCTGTAATGGTCCTAATGAGGAGGTTCCTGGTGGCAATGGCAGTGGTCAGCTTCTTGTGCCTGTCCTGGTCCTTTGATCTCTTCAATCCAGCCCTAAGCTTCAACTCTGAAATCTCCTTCTGGGATGCCAACAAAGCTTCCTGCTGCTTCTTCTCATTGGCCTCTAGCTGTTCAATCCTGGCTTGAATTCTCTGATCTTCTTGTGTCTGGGCTTCAGTGATCCTGACCCACCTAGCCTGACTCTCTTGTAGATAAAGCTCAGTCCTGGCCTTCTAAAGCTTGGCTTCTTTACAAGCATTTTTCAATATTTTCTCCCCAGCCCTTGCTTTCCTGATATAGTCCTCTGTCTTCTCAATTTTGGCAAGATGCTCCACCCTAAGCTTTTCCAACCTCTCAATGTCCAGACGACCGTCACTCCTTTCCCAAAGAGTCTTCTTCAAAGCTTGAGACAAATTCTCATTTCTTTCCTTCAGCTTCTCAAATTCTTCCAGGTTGACAGTCGCTGCCGGCTGTACTGTAGAGGGTCCAGGTATATCCTCAATGGTGAAAGGCATTCCCGTAATCTGAGCTTTTATACGGGACCAGTCATAGTATTGGGCTGAAGCAAAATTATTACACCTTCCAAGAATAGCCATCCCTTTTGTCTGGATGTTGTCCCAAGCCCAGGATGCTTGTCTGACAGCAGCTAGATTAGGTTTTATTTCACAATACAGGGTCTCAGCTAAATCTTGCACTCTGGGAGGGTGAACCAAAGCATAGCCCAGTTGTCTCTTAAACAGCAAAGGATTGTAGTTGATGCAACCCTTTACTCCTATCAGAGGCACATTTGGGTATTGCCCACAGTTGGTGATAATGTCTTTGCCTTTGGTGCTCTGGGTGCACCACCTAATATCATCTAAAGTCAAAGCAATGAGCCTCTTAGCCCAATTCTTCTGCTGGTGCGGGTTCAGGAAGGCATCTGACTTGGGTAGGTGTCTGAGTAGCCAGGTGTGAAACAAAGGAGCACAACATCTCACTAACTTCCCCCTTTGCTTTTCATTCCTCTGATGGATGGAGTAATAGAAATCTCCCAGCAATGTGGGTACTGGGTTCCTTAGAAGAAACAGATGAATGGCATTCTTGCTGATAAATTTGGGCTCATCTGCAAACAGTATAACCCCATATATGCTGAGGGCTAACAGTGCACAGACTGCCCTCCACTCTCCCAATGAAGCCTTCAGAATGGCCTGAGAAATCAAGAAGTCCAAGTGAAGACCAGGGATTCCAGCTTTTGCTGTCATGCTTTGCTCAATCAAGGCAAGCTCCAGGTATAGTGCTTTTGCTACTTTTCCATTGCTGGGAAAAATCATTTCTGGGTTAAAAGGAGGTCTACCCCTGATAGGTACTCCAATCAATGAGGAAAATTCTTCCAGCAAAGGCCCTAGCTGAAAGTCTGGGAAGGTGAAGCATCTCAAAGGTGGGTCATAAAACTGTAAGTAGGTATGGATCATGCTCCTCTGAGAAGGGTCAAGGTCCATAACCATATCTATGATACCTCCATAGTGTTCCCTGAACAATGGGATATGGTCAGGAGTGATAAGTGACTGGACCTGCCTGATGCCAGTCAGCGCAGGCTCAAAGAAATGGTAGGATATGTTGCTCTTCCTGGGAGTAGCCATAAATGCTGAAGAGGAGGAAGATAGGTGTTGATGAAGATCAAGACTGATTTTGGAGATGAGCCACTGATAGGCTGATGCTGGTGATGGTGAAGATAGCTGAAGTAGATAACTGATGAAGCAGAGGTCTATGCAGAAGAAGGGGTCAAAACCAAACCAGATATAATGCGGATACCCTGAAAAACAAATAAACAAATGTTAAATGATGCAAACGATGATGTATGCAAATGATATGCAAGGATTTGTGATCAAGCTGGATCTGATTATCTGTCTTGATATAATCCCATGTATGTTCAAAGAAGGTCCAGATGAAGGTCTAGAAATCCAGTAATCAGGGTGGGGGACTCAAATAAAGAGTCACATGTCCAGGGTTAATCACAAGAACTGTCCAAAATGAGGTACTCTTATACCAAATAGTAACAGGGTATGATGTGGCCAAGGGTACCTGCATACCTGTAAACAGCCCAACCCCCTCACAGGTAATGTTCTAAAACAAGGATCCTCAGACTTGGATCAGTTATGAGAAGTTTAAACACTTCTAACCCGGAGGCACAGTGTTTACAATAACCATAAAAGACCCTCCTCTAATTCACCTCAGCTTCTGAAGGTCATAATAAAGGTCATCCAGACTTAGCAGGCTTCCCAGATAGCCCTAGCACTACAGGAAATCTGTAGCACAGAGTTCTCAAGAAGAAACCCACATCTGAACCGTGTTTCATATTCCCGCACAAGACCGAAATGGAATGGGAAAGAACATGAACCACTCTAGCCTAGGTGTCACTCAGGTCCCAGGTATAGGACCTTAAACTCTCAATGAAACCCCCACCCACCTAAACAACAAACCAGATCCAGCAATGACAGTATGACAGTATGAAATATGAAAAAACTGTAAAGGAAAGCAATAAACAAGACTGTACATAAAGCAATAAAATAAATACATAAACACATATAGCACATAACACCCCAGTAAACACAAATCAAACAAGCGCTAGGAGGAACCCACAAAAAGAACCAGAAGCCCTGGTTACAGTATAAGGGTCCCCAGCAGAGTCGCCAAGCTGTCGCTCCCACCTGATGACACAGGGCCAAGAGGGGTACAGACGCGAACGGTCGGTGAAGGAGAGAGAACACACAAGGGTGAACTCAGAAAGGAAAAAGTCGCCAGCTAGGCATTTTTATCCCGAAGGAAAGGTAATGCTGCATAGACCTGAGAAAAGATATGGATAAGACGGTCGCGAACCAGAGAAACTGAGAAAGGGGGTTGGTTACAACCTGGGAAGATATTAGCACCCAGATTGTCCTCCGTACTCGACGGGATCCACGCTTGAAAGATTTGTGTTTAAAAGGGGCAGTGTCAGTGCTATTTTGTGTGCAAAAGAGCTGGAAAAGAATGCAAGTGTCAGTGCAAAAGGAGATGTGAAGTGAAATATGTGAAGTGTCAGTGTAAAGAAGGAGTATGAAGCCCAAGACTATGAAGCTTAAAGAATAATGCTAGAAGGAGAGGGAATATACAGAGACTTTTGTTCGATAACCGTTAAGTTATGCCTACGTATCCTCTCGTGCAATGAGGAAGTCAGAACACCGTAGTTCGACTCAAAGAGACTGAAAAGATAAATTGACTTGATGAACTGCTTGCTTGTCTATGCTCAAGTGTATGACCTGTCTGGCTCAGGTGCAAACTGTCTTGCATTAGACGGAAGAAGCGAGTTCTCGTTTGTGAATGAATGAGGTGAGAAAAGAATCCCGGAGGAGACAATTATTGTTTGTTTTTGTGTTTTCAGTCTTTTATTGCTTTTTGAAGTTTGTCATAAGAAAATGAGCTTAAGCCTAAACCAAGGGTTAGTAAACTCATCACATCCTCCCTCAGATTAGGGGTATTGAGAATACCTTAAATGTGAAGTAAGCACCTCACAGTTAATCACCATGATGTAGGATTAAGATCGTTAACCTACTTGTATTTATTTAGATGTTTTTGTTGTTTTTGTTTAGTGTTAAGTAATGAGTTTAAGCCATAATCAAGGATTTAACGGACTCATTACACCATCCTAATAGAAGGATAATAGATGAGAATATTTAAGCTGAGGAAGGCTCCTCAACTTAATCCATGATTAGGGATTAACCTCATGACAAAACAAAGCCTTTATTAAAGTGGATTTTAGTTAATGATAAGATTAAGAAGTGAGTTTTATGGTTGGTAAGATAACTTGAGGGGGACTTGTCCATTAACACTAGGGTTAGTCCTTCTTAACCAATTAAGGAAGAATTAGAACCCTAATGCAAGGCCCAAGTTACAAGCTTGATGTCTTGATGATTATTAAGTGAATTGATTAAAGGATTTAAACACATTAAGGGTTTAACACTTAGGATTAAAGTTATACACTCCATCCTAATAGAAGGATGCAGGCATAAGCTTAATCACAAAGCCTTAAAACCTTTAGGGTTTAGTCCTTGATTATGAGGTGAGAAGAGAAGACTCAAAGAAAACTCAAAGGAAAGAGTCTAAGGGGGACTAAACAATCCTAAAATGTTATCATGCTTGGAAGTCCTAGGGTTTGTGAGGCTTAAGAGGAGAAATCTTCAAGGAAGCCACCAAGGAGAAGCAAGATAGAAAAGGGGTGAGATGAGAAGAGAAAAGAGGGAAGAGAGGCACAAGTGAGCAAGCTCACTCAAAGCCAAGTAAAAATGCAGCAAGGATGTAAAATTATAAGGTGAGAAGAGGTAGGAGGTGAAGGCAAATTCACCTCCCAAACAAACTTACCATTAATCCTGAAAAGTTAGTACAAGATGCATAAGGGGAGAAATGAGATGAAACAATGCATATGGATGGGAAAATGCCAAAGTCAGAAACATACATATGATGTAAATGATGTCAAGAGATGGTGCAAAGTCATACAAGATGCACATATGTGAGCATACAAGAGGATGGATGTATATGGAGCATGGCTTGAACCATGAAAGTTCATGAAAACTTATGAAATGCAATGAAGGTATGACATGTCAAATGAATGATGCAATGATCAAACATGATTCTAATATGTCCTAAGATGTCTTAGAAGTCATGTGGATGCACAAAATGTCATGGCAAGTTCTTGAATGTAAGCATATGAGAGATGAATGCAAAGGAAAGCAAGAATTAGGGTTTATGCATAACATACAACACAAAATTCAAACTCAGAAGCAAATGACAAGATAAAAAATTGAAAATGGGATCAAAGGAACCCTAACCCTACATAAATTCACTACCCAAAGGAGGGGACCTAACTTTTAACCTAATGGGAGTTATGATTCTCTCAAGTCAACTAGGGTTTCAAGGTACCTCAAAAGGAAAAATGCTCATTAAATTTAAAATGAAAGATAAATTCAAACCAATTTTACCCTAAAAACTACATGCTATGAAGGATGCAATGCAAGAAGAACCATTATCAAACTCTTCACTGTTAGGAAGAATGAAGTTTTTCAAGTTAGGATCAAAATATTGCCTTTAAACAACTTTAATTCCAATGAAAATTGTCAAAATAGGTCAAGAACCAAAAAGAAATTTGTTTTGAGAGTTTGATAATGTTTCTAAATGTTTTAAAATGCAATGTGAATTTTTTTGTGATTTTTAAATACCCAAATGCATTTTTAATTAATTAATTAATTTCCATTAACTAATTAAAAATAAGCATTTAAATGATTTAAAAATAATTTTTAATGCAAAAAATAAAAATAAAAATATTTTTGGGTTCTGAAAATTAATAAAAGGTTTGACAAAAAATTTCAGAATTTTTTAATATGTTTTGCTATTTTTAAAAATTCGTGGAAGTTAAATACAAATAAAAAGAAATAAAATGAAATTAAAGAGAAAGTATGCAGATCCTAGAGTTGGTATTCAAACTTGGGGGTCAATGGTTGACTGTGCGCGCAAACTGAGGGTCAGGATTGACTCTGGTCAAATTATTTTATTAATCCTAAATTAACCTAATTAAAATGAATTAAGAGTTAATTGTGAAATCTGAGCCATCCATCCACTAATTAAAACACGCATCCAAGGGTTCACATCTAATCTGGCACTTAAACCCTAATTAGGGTTAATGACTTTCAGGTGACCGGAGGGAAACTCCGATGATCTTCTCCGGCGAAGCAAAAACCCTAAAACATGCTACAGGCCACCATTCATCAAATTGAACACAGGGAAATGATCCTCTACCCAAACCCCATTCAAATCACCCCTCAAACAACATTTATAACCCAAGAACAGAGGGAATCGAAGCAAACAAAATTCACGGGTGAAATTTCAGAGAGCAACCAAATAGTCATTTCTTCACCATTTTTAATTATGAAGATATCAGCATGATCAGCATAACATATACTTTCATTTTGTAACAAAAAATACAAGCTCTGAAAAGTTTGATGTTTGAAGCTACCTGAGGTGATGAATTGTGAATGTGGACTTTCAAAGCTCCTCCTTCGTGCAAAGAGCCTCCTCTGATCCTCCTAAAGCTAGTGGGATGCTTCAAAACTCTTGATGTTGGCTAGTTTGCAAGTTCCAGTTCTGGTGTAGCAGAAATGGAGGGTTAAGCGTATGATGTTTCAGGATGTTTCAATGGTGGATTCTTGTTCAGTGGATGATTTGTGACTTGTTGGTGGAATAAAAATGGAAGTTTGATGGCTATGTGAAGATTTTCGAAGAGGAGAAGTTTTTGACAGTTTTTGTGCAAGCTGGATTGTGTCTTGTTTTAATGCTGAATGAGTTGCTATATCACTCCCATAATGTTTGAGTAGGCTATGGAGCAGGTTAGTAGAGGCTGCTGATCAATATTCCAAGAGCATGGGAGAAATTTCAAAAAGTCAAGGTTTGGTGTACTTGAGGTATGGCAAGGTGCAGAGATGGTTTCCTGGCTTGTACTGCATCAGCTGAGTTCAAGGATGACTCTTGGATCAATTGTGGTGAGCTGTATGGCTTGGATCACAAGTTTGAAGTGATTTTGCATTTTGGCAACTTGTTACATTTTGTAACTTTTGGTCATAGACATGTGACACTCTTTGCTGAATTTTTGTTATGATAGGTTACATGATGTTATGGTGATGTCTTGAAATCAGTTAGAGACCATACAAAACCTTGGGGATCAATTTTGCAAGAGTTCCTCTTTTTGGACTTTATGGAAAATGGCTTATGATAGCTTGGAATTCAAAGCATGAAAGTGAGAAACTTCTTGGGAAAATCTGAATTTTGGGCCATACATGATGTTTGTGTATTGGTTAGAAGCTGATTTGAAGTCACATAGATGCTTGGCATGAGAATTTGCAAGTTTTCCCTTTTGTGCAAAAGTGAAAATATAGTGATTTTATCCAACTTTGCCAAGCCATATCTTTTGATCTAAAATGAATTAGGATGAGTTCTTGTACTTTTTGAAAATGGGAGGATCCAATCTACAACTTTCATGACCAAAGATTTTTCATTTGAAGCCTTTTTGAATCAAAAAGAGGAGGTTGAAAATCTTTCCCAAAATGGCAAGTTTTCATTACAAGTCACTTTCCCAAAAAGGCAACTTTGCAAATGGCTTGAAATTCCTCAATTCTGTGAACTTCTAACATATTCTATGATCAAATAAAGATCATACATATTCAAAATGATGGCGAAACCTCCTTGGTTGGGTCATTGGGGGCCTCAGATGCCCTGGTTTTGCACTGACTTGCTCAAGAAGTCACCCTGTGATCAGATGCCTTCCCCTTTGAATTTCTTCATGAAAATTGATATGCATGATCCTCATAACATATAGAGACCAATAGAAATAAGAATGACCAAAAAAATTGGAGTTATGGCCTCTGAAACCAAAACCCTAATTTTAGGTCATCTGTGGAGTTAAGCTTGGCTCTGCTTCCATGTCTTTCCAAGTTCTTATGATTTTTTGACTTCCTTGATCTTTGAGGGATATAAGATGATGATAGAACATACATGAACCCTCTTGGAATGATTTAAAACCTTTGGAGTGGCTCAGATGGCTCAGGGATAGCTCAGATCACAAACCCTAGATGCAGATAACTTTGAAACAATGCAGTGAAGCAAAAGATGCAATATGAGATGCTATGGTTGAACTTATGCATATGAAAAGATCACAAGCCATGGTGAAATGAGTGAGGGAAAATTTGGGGTGTTTACAAAGGGCCAAGGAGATGACATGACGTTTAGCGGGCTAGGAGGAACATGCACTTTGTCTGCATAAATCTGGCACTTGTGGCACTTACAAGCGAATGAACAACAGTCTGCATCCATTGTCATCCAGTAATACCCTAATCTCAGCAATTTCTTAGCCATAGCATGCCCTCCTGCATGGGTACCGAAAGATCCCTCGTGGACTTCCTGCATTAACAGGCTTGCTTCGTGTCTATCCACGCATCTGAGCAAGACCATGTCAAAGTTTCTCTTGTACAAAACCCCATCTGTGTTCAAGAAGAAGCTAGCAGCAAGTCGCCTTAAGGTCTTCTTGTCATTGGAAGATGCCCCAGCTGGGTATTCTTGCTCTTCCAGGAATAACTTGATATCAAAATACCAAGGTTTCTCGTCAGACACTACGTCTACAGAGAAAGCGTGAGCTGGTGCGTCAAGCCTGGAAATGTCAATTCTGGGCACATAATTCCAACACAAGACTTTGATTGACAAAGAAAGAGTGGCCAATGCGTGGGCAAATTGATTTTCATCACGTGGTATGTACTGAAGCTTAACTGTCCTGAAGAATGTCAACAATTTTCTAGCATAATCCCGGTAAGGAATTAGATGCTCTTGATGCGTATACCACTTGCCGGTAACCTGGTTAATGACGAGGGCTGAATCTCCGAATATATCGAGGTTCTTAATCCGAAGATTAATAGCCTCCTCTATTCCCATTATGCATGCCTCGTATTCCGCTTCATTATTGGTGCAGCCAAAAGTAATTCTGGCAACGAAGGGAAAATGAACACCTTCGGGAGTGATAAGAACGACACCAACTCCACGTCCATTGATATTGACTGCCCCATCAAACATCAACTTCCATTTGGATTCAGGGTCTGGCCCCTCCTCCGGAAGTGGTTCCTCGCAATAGTTTGCTTTGAGGTACATGATGTCCTCATCAGGGAAATCAAACTTCATTGGCTGATAATCATCTTCAAGAGGTTGCTGTGCAAGGTAATCCGAAAATACACTTCCTTTGATGGCTTTCTGAGAAGTATACTAGATGTCATATTCTGTTAAAATCATCTGCCACCTAGCAACCCTTCCGGTTAACGTTGCTTTCTCAAAGATGTACTTGACAGGATCCATTTTGGAAATTAGCAGTGTGGTATGAGTCAACATGTACTGTCTCAGTCAGCGAGCAGCCCATACCAAAGCGCAACAAGTTTTCTCGAGCAGTAAGTAACGGGATTCACAGTCGTTAAACCTTTTGCTAAGGTAATAAATAGCGTACTCTTTTCGACCAGACTCGTCATGTTGGCCTAGAACACACCCCATTGACCCTTCTAGCACAGTCAAGTACATGATTAAAGGTCTTCCTTCAACTGGAGGCATTAGAATTGGAGGCTCCTGCAAATATTCTTTTATCTTGTCGAAAGCTCTTTGACAATCTTCGTTCCACCTGACTGTTTGCTCTTTTCTTAGCAATTTGAATATTGGTTCGCACGTGGCAGTTAGATGAGATATGAACCGAGAAATGTAGTTCAACCTCCCTAAGAACCCACGCACTTCTTTTTCTGTTCTCGGTGCAGGCATATCTTGAATTGCTTTTACTTTTGCAGGATCTACCTCAATTCCTTTCTGACTCAATGAAACCCAGCAGTTTCCCGGAACGCACTCCGAAAGTGCACTTGTTTGGATTCAATCTCAGCTTGTATTTTATTGGTCTATCAAACAGCTTCTTGAGATTGACCAGATTCTCTTCTTCGTCTCGGGACTTAGCAATCATATCGTCCACATAACACTCAATCTCCTTGTGTATCATGTCGTGGAACAATGTGACCATGGCCCGTTGATAAGTTGCCCAGGCGTTCTTCAAACCAAAGGGCATGACCTTATAGCAGAATGTACCCCACGGGGTAATGAACGTTGTTTTATCCATGTCTTCCGGCGCCATCTTAATCTGATTATACCCGAAGAAGCCATCCATGAAGGAAAGTACCGAGAATTGAGCAGTATTGTCTACCAACACATCAATGTGAGGCAACGAAAAATCATCTTTTGGGCTTGCTCTGTTCAAATCCCGGTAGTCAACGCACACCCGGACCTTGCCGTCCTTCTTTGGTACAGGTACAATGTTAGCTACCCAAGGTGGGTAACTAGTTACGACAAGGAATCCGGCATCCCATTGCTTCTGAACCTCCTCTTTGATCTTCATCGCCATGTCAGGACGAGTTCTTCTCAACTTCTGTTTCACAGGAGGACAGTCTTCTCTCAATGGTAGCTTATGCACGACGATGTCGGTATCCAGCCCTAGCATATCTTGATATGACCAAGCAAAGATATCCACGTACTCTGGCATCATACTGATCAACACTTTCTTTACTTCGGCCTGCAGACTGGCCCCAATCTTGATCTCTTTCTTCACATCTTCAGTGCCGATGTTGATGATCTCAACTTCTTCCTGATGAGGCTGAATAACTCGTTCCTCTTGTTTCAACAATCTGACTAATTCTTCAGGGAGTTCATAGTCTTCCTCAACCCCTTCATCAGCTTGGTAGACAGGATTGTCAAAGTCATGCGTGGTCATAGCAAGAATGTTATCAATGGAATCCGGATGATCAACACTGCACAGATGATGTGCTTATTTCAGAATCTGCTTATTTTACAAAGAGACGCAAACACAAAAACAAAAAGGAAAAACACATTGCCATTTTTATATTTTTTTTGTGAAAAGTTTAAAACAAAAGAAAGAGAACACAATTTGTCTGAAAATGTCCTTTATTTCATGGTAAAATAAATGCATACAAAACATGGTGGCCCAATACAATGGATCCTAGCATCTTGGGAAGAATGCTGGATTTGACAATGCAGTATGATAAGAAAAAAGGAAACAAATAAATTACTCTGAGTGCCAGGTAACTTGGACAATGTCTTCAGCAGACCAGTTCTTCAGCTCCTCTCCGGGCGCACACGGATGAATTCAGTTGTCCCAGTCACCATCACTGTCTCCCTCTTGGCTTGTCACACATATTTGGTTGCAGTCAAGCATCCCAACACTTGTAAAAGTAATGGCTTTACCACTTGGAGTAGATCCACCAGGCTGATAACCCAAACCAAACTTGTTGTCTTTCTTCTCTAGCTCCAGCAATTTTCCCCAGCCTTGGGCGCTTCCTGAGTGAACCACCTCATTTTCCTGCTTGTAGGAATGAATAGAGGTACCTTCTTTCTCACTGCTCTTCCCTGCTGGAGTCAAGATGTTGACATTAACTGCTTCGAAGGCCTGACATAGAGTCTCATGGATTTCTCCGTCCATCTCTACATATTTGAACGTTGATAAGTGGCTTACAAAGATGTCTTCCTCTCCGCACACTGTGATTACCCGGCCATCAACCACATATTTGAGCTTTTGATGCAGAGTGGAGGTAACAGCTCCGGCAACATGAATCCATGGGCGTCCCAACAAGCAGCTGTACGCGGGCTGAATGTCCATGACGTAGAAGATGCTTTTGAATACTTGAGAACCGATTTTCACGGGTAACTCAACTTCTCCAAACACTGACCTTCTGGACCCATCAAAAACTTTGACGATCAAATCACTTGGTCTCAGGACTATACCATCAACATTGAGCTTCATTAATGCTTTCTTCAGAAGTACATTAAGAGAAGAGCCCGTGTCAACAAGGACATGTGACAACACAACACCCTTACACTCCATAGTGATATGTAGTGCTTTGTTATGGTTACGGCCCAATGACGTGAGGTCTCTGTCTGTAAAGCCCAGCCCGTGGCTCGCATTCACACTGCCCACTACAGCCTCTAGTTGATTAACAGTTATTTCTTGAGGAACATAGGCCATCTGCAGCACTTTCAACAAGGCTTCTCTATGTGAAGGAGAACACATCAGCAAAGACAAAATTGATATTTTGGAAGGTGTCTGGTTCAACTGTTCGACCACCTTATAATCACTCTTTTTAATTATGCGCATAAATTCCTCGACCTCCTTCTCAAAGGTACCCTGTCCAGCAGCAGGAGTTGTTGCTTCTTCAATCACAGTTTGCTTCCCTTTAGCCTTTGCCGAAGCCTCAGCCTCAGGATCCCATCTCAGAACTGGGGGAGCAAATAGACGACCACTTCTCGTAAAACCTCCAATCCCTCCGACGTTCACTACAGTCGGGTCAACAACAACTGACTTACTCTCAACTTTATGTCCAGCTACGTACACATCTAAGCCGTAATGCCAAGGAATGGCTTTATCATCTGTATAAGGAACAGGCCCAGGCATGGTGATAGTCACAAGACTAACTTCTGGAGCATAAATGGTCACAGGCTCTCTTCTGGCAGGCATCTCAGCTGCATCATAGAATATGGTTATAGTGGACACATCATCAGCTTCATTACCAACTTTGTTAAACTGCAAAGATCCCCCATCAATCAAAATCTGCAACCCCATCTTCAGTTCTTCACAACTGTTCACTGAATTCCCACACTTCTCACAATCAGAACTGCAACCCGGAAACACTTGTCCTTTCAGCAGTCTCTCTTTCACCACCAACAGCGGAGTCTTCACTTCCTCTATGCTCAGAATCAGACTTAACTTCTCACCACTATCAACATCATGTATCCTAGCCCCTCCATGATTCGGAATAGGGTTCGAAGTAACATTTAGCGGTGGTGCGAAGTTAATCGCCTTGGAGTCTATCATGTCTTGAACTTTGTGCTGTAGCGCCCTGCACTTCTCAATTGAGTGCCCGGGTGCCCCTGAATGGAAAGCGCATCTAGCATTGACATCGTACCCCACTGGAAGCTCTCCAGGAGGTGGTGGTGCCAAAGTCCTCAGTTGTATCAAATTCAGGTCCAACAATCTTGGTAGCAGAGCAGCATATGTCATGGGAATTGCCTCAAGCACCCTATTAGCCAGGCGAGTCTGCCTTGGCTGATAAGGTCTTTGTTGATAGTTGTTACGTTGTGGCTGCTGTTGTTGCTGTTGTTGTTGAGGTTGCACCTGCTGCACAGGACTGGAAGGAATTGTGACTACTGCCACTTGCTCGTATGACCTTCTATACCCTCAGCCCCGTCCTCTGCCAAACACAACATTAGTCTCCCCTTCCCTTCTTCTCGGGGGTCCGCTGAAAGCTTTTCTTGCTCCATTTGAGTTGCTCGCACTTGTATCCTGAATTTTTCCCATCTTTAACAAAGTCTCAACCCTCTCTCCAGCAATTACTATATCGTTGAACTTGGTAGCCGAACAAGACGCCAATCTTTCGATAAACACACCTTGCAATGTCCCCATAAACATATCAGCCATCTCATTCTCCAGCAGTGGTGGTTGCACTCTAGCAGCGAACTGACGCCATCTCTGAGCATATTCTTTGAAACCCTCCTTAGCAGTTTGAGACATGTGTTGCAATTGAGTGCGATTTGGAGCCATGTCCAAATTATACTGGTATTGTCTCACGAAAGCCTCTGCCAGGTCCTTCCAGCTCTTAATGTTGACTCTGCTTAGCTTCATATACCATTCCAAGGAGGCCCCAACCAGGCTGTCCTGGAAATAGTACATCTACAGCTTTTAATCATCAGTGTGGGCATCAATCCTTCCTACAAAGGATTGAAGATGAGTCTTTGGGCATGCTGTTCCATGGTATTTCTCAAAAGTTGGGACCTTGAACTTGTAAGGGATTCTAACCCTTGGAACCAAGCCCAAGTCAGTAATGTCAAATCCCAAAGAATTCTGAGATTGAATAGCCTTGATCTGTTCTGCCATTTCCTCAAACTTCTTGTTCATCTCAGCCCCCTGGCCTTCAGTTTCGTCTAGCAATGTGAACTGTTCGTCCTTACCATCCATTTGCACATTGTTCAGTCCATCATTGATTATAGTAACCCCTGGCTGTGTTACAGGGATTTCAACTTGACGGGCGCCCGCACCGTTACGATTACCTCCCTCAGCAGTACCGTTGTTCCTGGCTTGACTATTTTCAACCAACTCACGCAGACGTTCTTGATTCTGACCCATGCCTACCATCAAGGTCATGAAATTGTCCATCCTCAACCTCAGGTCAGCTAAGTCAGCTTGCATTTGATCCATGACTCTCTCTCTCTGTTGATCTTTGTTGGATATCTGTGTGTGACTGGCTGTTCTCGAACTTTCCAGGGAGCTATAGTGCCTGAAACAGAAAAGACGTTAGGAACTGGTGGCCATACCTGCAAAACAAGAAAATAGGTGATATGTATGCAATGCAGTTGTTTATGTTTCCAATCCCAGGTCATTCATGCCCCGGTTCTGGCATTTAGCAAAGAAAACCAGATGGATATTGATCCTCGACTTTCAGAAACCTTCGCATAGAAACCACATTCAAACCATAATAGCAGGCACAGAAAAACATGGTGAACTGAAAAACTGCATAACATCAATCAGCCTTTTAGGCAAAAATAACAGAATTCCCCATTACAAGTTTCTAAGGAGAAAAGCAAACAACCAGGTTTCCTACAACATGTCTGTAGGTGATCCAAATACAAGGAAAACAAACTAAGAAGCAAAACCACTGCCTGAGCACCCTGAACCTCCCTCACTAAGCCCCAACTCAGACCTACACTTCTTGACTCCAGCCATCAACTTGAGGTCTTCAATCTCTTTAAGTGATGCTTCTAAGGCTTGCTGACTATCTGCTAACTGCTGAGTCTTCTCCCTTCGAATCTGGTGGGCTTGTTCCACTTCTTCCTTCTTGAAAGTCATTTTCACTTTGAAAAACTCTTCTTTTTCTTTATATCTCTTCAGCTCTTGCTCTCTTTGTCCCTGCAACCATACAATAGACTGACGAGCTTCCTTGAGAGTCTTCGAATTCTTCTTTCGTTCAGCTTCTCTTTTTGCTTCCATCATACCCAACCTGTGAAAGTGAGCTTCCCTTCCAGCAAAGTCTTTCTCTTTAGCCTCTAAGGTGGTCTACATCTTCAGCAATTTCTCTTCAGCTTCATTCTTGGCCCGGTTGGCAAGATGGTACAGATTAACCATTTCAGTGTTCTCCACTCTGACTTCATGCAGCTGGGCTTCCAACTTCTTGAACTCTTCCAAAGACACAGTATCAGTAGACTCAGCAGCTGGAGGAACTGGAGATGAGAATGGAAGCAATACCTTTCTGGCTCTGTCTTCAACCAAGCCTCATACTCCAGGAAGGTCTGATTGTTGCACTTTCCAAAACTAGCTATCCCTTCTCCCTTGATACACTTCCAAGCTCCAACAACTTTCCTCACTAAAGGCATATTGTCCTTTACAGGGAAGTATAAAATAGGGGTCAACTTCAATTCTTCTGGTACCTCTCTCAAGGAATATCCCAATTGTCTTCTCAACAATATTGGATTGTAGTTGATCCCTCCAGTTACTCCCAATAAAGGTACACTAAGATAGCTCCCACAGCTAGTGATGAAACGTGCACCTTGAAGCCTTTGAGTAATCCACCTGACATCCTTGGCAAGCAACTTTTCCAGCTTCTGAGCCCATACCAAGGTATGATCACTAAACACTCCAGTACTAGGCAGATGCCTCATGAACCACATATGAAATAAAGGAGTGCAGCAACGAACTAAACCCCCCTCTTCTTCTCAGTCTTGTAGTGCACCGAGTAATACAAATCTCCGAGCAACGTAGGCACATGATTCTTCAGCAAGAAGAGATGTATGGAATTCATGTCTATAAACTTCTCCATATCTGCAAACAAAATAATGCCATAGATAGAAAGAGCCAAGATAGCACAGACAACATCCCATTCTTCCTCAACAACCAACTCTTCCACCTTATTTACTAAAGCCTCTAAAGAAAACCCAGGTACACCTCCCTTAATGATCGTCATAGAATTCACAGTAGAAGTGCTCAAATAAAGAGCCTTGGCAATAGCCTCAGGTGCAGGTCTACTCATCTCAGCATTGAACAGAATCTGGTCTCGAACAGGAACTCCCAAGATCAAAGCATACTCCTCCAGCAAAGGACCTAACTGAAAATCAGGAAAAGTGAAACAACGGAGCTGAGGATCATAATACTGAAGCAGGGTATGAATGGAACTTCTCTCAGAAGGATCTAACTCTACCACCACATCCAGAATACTCCCATAAGCCTTCCTGAACCTCTCTACATGATTGGGTGTGATCAGCTTCACCATCTTCTTTAACAGGCCAACCTTAGTGTCAAAAAACTTGAAATGAATATTCTGCTTGCGAGGATCTTCCATCTCTGAAGAGGATACCGGAACCGGAAGCAAAGATATGAACCTGTGAATGAAAACAAAACATGATTAATGATGAAATGATGCAATGCAAATGCAAATGCAAAGACTTATGATCCATCTGGGACTGTCTGGAATCTGGATGCCAAGGCCAAGTGATCAGAAACCCAAATCCTCTGGATAACAACCCATAAGCACTCAGATAATCTCAGATACACCCAATCAAGAACCAGATAAACTCAAGAACTCCGGAACCAAAGTAATTGTATCAGAACATGAAACTGCACTGGTAACAAAGGTATGATGAGGTCAAGGGTTCCTGAAAACCTGTAAATCCCTCCCAATCTCACAGGTGTGCTCCGGATCAAACATCACGGACTCTCAAAGCCGAATAGCAATAATACTTTCACCATTTCCGAGAAATGGCCCATGACCAAATCAGGGAATCAGTTAGGCATTATGTACTACGCAGGGAGGCCTCAGCTGAGTCCGGGAAAACAAGCATCCCTTATAAGTCCCCAGCTTCGAGCGCTGAAATCGAGAAACAATAGTACATTCAGCCTATAGGATACAGTACTAATGTCATACGACCAGATGCTTTGACTGAGTTCCTATAAGAGAACCAGGCCATCCTATGCGAGTCCCCAGTGGACCCTCGGGTGCGAATGGGTTTGCCACAAAATGTGGTCTGCCACTGCCACCACTGGAGAGGGTTGTTTCCACAAAGGTTCTCAATGATCGATCCCCAGATGCACATAACTATCAAGGTCCTATCCCGAAGTGGAGGAAATCCCCACACAAGATATTTCCAAGACGGTCGCAATCTGGGCGTGAAACACATCGCCACTCATCATGTCACATGTGAGTACAATATGTCCACTCTAATCCTATAGTGCACTCAAGCTGGGTACTTGGCTTATCTATCAGAAACAGTATCACCCGAGCCCACCAAATAGAAAACCAGTCCAGACAGTCCAGTATGATAGATATGATACGGAAAATAAATACTGAAAACTGTAAATAAAGCTGTAAATAAACAACAGTAAAATACAACACACAACAACAAACAATCAACACCCAAAGAAACAGAAGCACACAAGCGCTAGGATTGACTCTCAAGGGAACCAGAGATACTCTGGTTAGAATGTCCCCAGCAGAGTCGCCAGCTGTCGCTCCCCGGATTTCCATCCTGGTACAAACGCGAAAGTGGTGCGGAAAGAGGTAGAGTCGCCAGCCAGGCATTTTTTATCCCGAAGGAACGGGAATGGTAATGCTGCACAAACCAGAAGAAAGAAGAGGAAGGACACGGGTCCTGCGAACCAAAGAGACTGAGTTTGGGAGTCGGTTACAACCTGGGATGGTATTAGCACCCAGAACGTCCGCCGTACTCGACGGGATCCACGCTTGCAAAGAAACTGTTTCAAAGGGTGAAGAAATGAAAGCTGCTGCAAGGAAAAAGAAACTGAACTGGAAAAGAAAACTGAGAAAGGAAATGAATGAGAAATGAAAAGGAAAAAAATGTAGGGAAAATAAAGATTGTGCTCGAACGGGTCCTACCCCGCTGCCTCCGTACCTCATCAGGAAAATGAGGATCATAGACGCCGTAGTTCCCCTAACTAGGGGTAGAAAAGAAATTGCTTGTGAATTAAAGCTTGAACTGCCTATGCCATTGCTCAGGTGTTGCAGACTCGGACGACGAGTGCGTAACCGTCTTGCAAAGTGACAAGTAGGAGCAAGTCCGCGTACGGAGCGAAGGAGATGAGAGAAGAATTCCCGAAGGAAAGACGCTTATTGTTTGTTTGGTGTTTTTTAGAAGCTTTTTATGAGTGAAATTTGCATAGGTAAGTGTACCTAATTCTTACTCACTGGGATGTGTAAATCTCACATCATCCCGAAATGGAATGTGCAAGAGGCACACCTATCTATGGAGGAAATCCCCAAAGCTAGTCCCACAAGTGAAGGCTAAGACACACTGACCTATTAACATTTATTAAGTGTTTTTGTGATTTTTTTTATGTTAAGAAGTGTTTTTTAGCTTTTCTTTGTGAGGTAATCTCATTCTAAGACTTATCCACCACGAGGGATAACTTACACCTCGCCCCGAAACGGAACGCGTGCAAGTATCTCATAGCAAAGTCCCATGTCACATGAAAGTACTCAACATTTATTAAGTGAATTAGAATTAAGTTTGAAGATGAGAAGAGAAAGAGCACCCAAAAGGATCTCAAAGGTAAAAGTCTAAGGGGAGACTAAATAATTCTAAGTGTTGTCATGCATGGATATCCTAAGGTTAGTGTGGTTTTCTATCCTAAAGAAGAAAGAAAGAAGAAAAGAAGAAGAAGAAGAAATAAGAAGGAGGGGAGTAAGGCCTAAGCCCAACAATCAAAGGGTTAGTACAAGTAAGAATAAGAAGTGAAGAGATGAGATTTGGAGATGTGGGAATCACTTCCACACTTCTCACTTACCATAGCCCCTGAAAAGGTTAGCCACACAAGCATAAAGCAAAACAAAATGAACAAAATGACATGCCAACATCATACAAACAGAAGTGAAGTCATACATACATAAACTCAATGCAAATGCAATCCACAAGAATGAGAGAAGAAGCATACAAGTCAAATATGAAGCAACATGAAACACATGGCAATACAAAGTACACTTAAGAAGGATGCAAAGCAAAATGCACAAAACATGAACTCAAGGCACACAACCAGGACCAAATCAAGTTAAAGAAATGCTTAAGAAGCAAGAAAGATGAAGAGAAGAGAGGCACAAGACCAAACAATCACATTATGGGAAGAAAAGAAGCAAAGAAGTGAGGTGGATGCACATAAGGAAGAAAGAATTCAAAAAATAAATAAATTACAAAGTTTCCAAGACACAAACCCTAAACCAAGATCAGAATGATACCCATACCCCAAAGAGACCCAAAATGAGAAGAAGAAGTTGGCACAAGTGCCCTTCTAAGCTAATAAGAGAGCTTATGATCAAAAGGAAGCAAAATGGGACAAGTTACAAGAAAAAATTCAAATCAAATCAACAATGCACCCAAATATTCCACAACTTATGACAAATGATCTTCAAACATGATATAACAAGATGCCAAAAGGGTTGGAAGAAATTCAGAAGCTATGCAAGTCAAATGAGGGCTTAAACATGAACTATGGTTAAGAAACTTCTCTCACAAGTTAAGGACCAAAACCCAATGAGCAAATTTCTAAAAATCAGGGGAAAAATCACACATGAACTACATCCTCTTATGAATCCAGAGCAAAAAGAAACAACAAGAAACTCAAAATGATGATCACTAGGGAAATTTGACAAGGCAGGATGCTTGAAAAGGAATTAAAAAGAATTAATTAAATGGAAGAATTAATTGACACGTGGATATTGAAAATAAATGGAAAAGAAAAATATAGAAAATTAGAGAAAACTCAAATGATCATCCATGAATTAATTTGGAATTTATTGAAGCTTGGAAGTATTTTTAATAATTGAAAAGCAAAACGGATTAAACGAAATAAAAGAAGAAAAAGAAATAAAATGAAGAAAGGCTGGGGGTGTGGAAAGCAGGGAAGTATAGTTGAAATGGTTTGGGCTTATGAGTCAGGGGGTGCGAATATCAGGCAAGGCCCATTGGTCTGCGCAAGTGTATGAAAATAAGGTGGAAATTCAGGAAAAAATGCTGGGAAAAACAATGACCATCAGATGGAATGGACGCATCTTGTGCTTCAACTCATTAAATGATGTGTCACATTAATTGGATGAGAGGCTGGGGAGCACGCAAGTTGTCATGGGGTGAGACACATAATGATTATTCAGAAACAAAATATAAGAAGCCAAGGCACGTGAGAGAAAGGCCGTTTCATTAAAGGACGTGGCAGCTTCCTGGGCATTGAGATGAAGATCCAAGGGTGGAAAGGTTGTCTTCAACCTTAGAAACCCTAACATAAATATTTCCAGATTCCGGTGACCGGAGCTAGGGCTCCGACACCGGAAATAACAACACATGAACAAAACCTAACAGAAATGAACACAACACTCCAGATTGACTAAACCAACTGCCCTGAGTTCAACTATGGCACTGAAAAGTTCAATAGATCAAAGAATCTCCTGGATCGAGCACAAACAGTTTGAACCATAAAAATTCAAATTCAAATATCCAACTCATTAGTGCACCAATTTTGAAACTAAGACTAGCAGAATGATCAGTGAAGCAAGAGGATTATAATGCACACAATCAATTTCATTTTCAGATCTGAAGATTTGGAAATTACCTGAACTTGCAGATCTTGAGAAAGCTTGCTAGAAGTCCAAATGATGAAGCCAAACCACTCCAAATGCACTCTAGTTGCAAAATAAATGCAACTAGAGTCTTGAATCTTGCTGGGTCTGAGGATTTGCAACCAACTGCCCTGAAATGGCAAGGTGATGAAACTTGAGAATTAGCTTGCACAAGGGTGAGATTTGTGATCCTGAGCTCTCAAGGATGAAGGATCTGTGATTTGTTTTTGGAGAGAGAAAGTGTATGAAGAAATTTTAGAGAAAATTCAAGTTGTGCAAGAACTTGGAAACTGAGCAATGAGAGAGAACAGAGCCACTCTAAAACCCTAATTCTCTTTTATATGGTGTCATGAAGAAATGCTGAAGGAATGGGATGATTTGCACGTGAGAATGAAAAGTTTGAGTGATTTTGCAATTTTGGAAAGTTTTGTGTGATATCATGTAATCCTCATGCATTCCCTTGCCTTCAGCCCATGTGCACTCTAAATCTGGCCCTTAATCACAATCCAAACAAATCTTGGCCATTAAATTAGAATGTCACACTCTTTTCATGTTCATGCATAAATTGCACTTTTTGAATAACATTCTCACTTGGCACGAATTTGGTGCATTTTCTTGAGAAAAGTAAGCCAAATGCATTGTATTTTAACATTGTGAACTTATTTGATCCATACCAACACTTAAAATCAAGTTTCATGACATTTGGCTTTGGTGCATAAGTGAAAACTTAATTTTTGCCCTAAATTGGATGAAATTTTCGAGGGCCATAACTTCTCAACCATGAAGGCTATGAAAAAGTACTTGTACTTTTTGAAAATGGGAGGTCTTAATATCCAACTTTCATGTTTGACTTTGGTCCATTTGAAGAATTTTTCATCAAGTTATGATCAGTTGAATTTTAGGGCAAAACTTGCCAAAAATGGCATTTTCTCAAAACCAACTTTGCACCAATTTTGCAAAACCCCTCAAAACTTCATGATTCTTGATCTTTGAACTTGAAAAACCTCTTCTAACATTGTAAGAACATCTCTTGGCTAGAAAAAAAGGATTGGACCCCTTGAAATCACACAATTGACTTTTTTAAGGCACAGTTGACCAGTTTCTTCATCTGCAAGCAACTGAGGAAATACTTGACTTCCACAAGGAATTTTCTCACCAAATTTGGTACCTAGGATCCTATTAACATATGAAAGACTTTGCCCAAATGAAATGGCCAAAGTCTTGAGGTTTTCAAGCTTGAATCTCAAACCCTAGTTTAGGACCAATGTGTAGGAGCTTTGCCCTAGCCTGAAATCCCTGATGATCTTCCATCCTTCTGAGCTTTTGTAAAGGAACTTGAACTTGTAAATGCAATGTAGACCCCTCATAGGACTTTTAAAAAACCATTGGGCTCCTTGCCATGGCTTGTGATGCTTCAAGAACCTCCACAGATGATCATATGCCTAATGTTAGGTTATGAGAAATGTTATGCCTCATCTTTCCATGTTATGATGCTAAAAATATGATATGTTCATGATGAATATGATGTGATATGATGCTTAAAATGAAGATGGAAAATTTGGGGTGTTACAAGGAAGTGCTTATTATTTTAATGGGAATAAATTATTTTAATCTCTTTTTGATATTTAGGAGTGCTTATTATTTTAATATCGTTTAGTTTGATTTGTTAGTACACGTTTAGTTTGAGATTAAAGAAGTGTTGATTAATAGTTATAGCTTGGATAGTTCGTGTTTATAAATATTGTGTGGCTTGTAACACCCTGATTTGATTTTCCCATTTGTTTTGTTGAGTCTTTAATTGATTTAATTGAGAATTGATTTGTTTGTATAATTAACATGATTATGTGCTATATTAATGTGATAAAATGTGAATATGTGTTGTGTTGGTGTGTTGGTGCGATTTTACCGTTTCGAGAGTTTCCGGGTAAAATTGATTAAGAGGGTATTTTAGACCTTTACTTTTAGTAATAAGTTAGAATTGTTTAGAATTGGTATTTTGAGAGAAAATAATATTTTGGTTGGAAAAGAGATAAAAAGAGTTAAGTGTAGAAAATAGAATTAGTTAGTAGTAGAAATAGAAATAGAATTGAGAGAGAGTTATAATAGAAAGTTGGTAAGAGAGAAAGAGAAAAGAAAGAAAAGAAGAGAAAGAAAGAGGAGAGAAAAGAAAGAGAAGGAAAAGAGGAAAAGAGAGAATTTCTTCAAGATTGGTCTATGGAGAAGAATCGAACGGGTAAGGGTGATAAACTTTGTTATTCTAAGATTGTATATGATTATGTATGCTTGGGTTTTTGGTTTGAGTTGATTTTGGAGAGTTTTAAAGAGATGAAAATGTTAGGGTTTTGGTAGAAATTGTTAGAAATGGTGGATTAATCGGTCAGAACTTGATACAATCGAAGTATGATGTTAGATACATGCTATTGATCATGTTTGTATGAGTTTAGAGAAGTTTTGGGGTGATTAGGTTGGACTGTTCGCAGCTGGTGTATTGCTGAAATCGCAGTGGTCGCTCAACGAGCTACCCCTCGCTCAGCGAAAGTTCCAGGGTGATTTTCGGTCAGTGAGCTAGAGGGAGCTCAGCGAGCCTATAGGTTTTTGAGGGATTATGTGTTTTAATCCGTAGCTTGAGTTTTGGGTATTTGTTTTTAGTGATCCTTATATCGATTCGAAGCTAAAAACATGTAGAATCCATTGATGCTAAGAAGAGTAATTTTTAGCCGACTTTTACCTGACTTTTCCGATAAAATGTAATTATGTTAATTATGGAATTATAAACATGATTGTTGTGTTGTGGCCGTTTGGCCAATAGATACATTGCTTGAATTAAATGCGAATGTATGCCAAATTGTATGAGATGAATGCATAACTATATTGTGAAATATGTATGCATTTGCAAGAATGTTGTGTGTCATTTTGCATGTAAGCATAATGTATGCATTCTTGTGCTATGGGATTCTTTGTGAATCAGTTATAGCATCGTGTGCTCATGTGGAGTGTGAGTGATGACTACAACAAGATCGTGTTCCCGTGTGGGGTGTGAGCGATCGGATTGTGTGCCCATGTGGGGTGTGAGCAATCCAGAAACATCGTGTGCCTGTATGGGGTGTGAGCGATGGGTGATTTATTCACATTGATTGTATGCCTGTGTGGGGTGTGAGCAATCGGATTGTGTGCCCGTGTGGGGTGTGAGCAATCCTAAAACATTGTGTGCCCGTGTGGGGTTTGAGCAATAGTGGACATCGTATGCCCGACAGGGAGTTACTTTAGGTAACGAGCGATGATTCTATTTGGTTCCTGAGTGAACTTGCTGAATGTTGAGTCGGTACCGCATTGCATCTGCATAGAGTCGTATGTCGGTCTCTATGAGTTGCATTTTATACATTGTATGTATATGCTGAAACAAACATGATTGTGCATATATTTATTTGGAATGATGTGAAAAGATTGGTATGTGTGAAGGACATACTTGCGGATATATATATGCATGTTGATATGTATATATGTATGTGATTTATACATGGAATGTATATGTGTGATTTAAATATAGCTTGTCGTATGTTTATGCTGAA
Source organism: Lathyrus aphaca (assembly GCA_963966055.1). Classification (NCBI taxonomy): domain Eukaryota; kingdom Viridiplantae; phylum Streptophyta; class Magnoliopsida; order Fabales; family Fabaceae; genus Lathyrus; species Lathyrus aphaca. The sequence goes on from OZ014524.1 coordinate 296,588,627, forward strand.
TGAATGTAAATGAAGAATAGACATAAATAATATAAGATTTATGTGTATTGGTAAATGAAGATACATTGCGATGTATGTGGGTTATGTGAACATGGTTGAATATGATTTGTGTTATGTGAAAGAAATGGTGATAAGTATGCGTATAAGTATGCTTTATGTTGTGTATGAATGATATGTCGTGGTGAGAATATGTTGATGAATATGTTATATATTGAGATATATAATTATATGCAATATTATTACGATAATGTTTCTCACCCTTCTGCTGTTTTATGATGCTCTATGAGGCATTGTAGATTAGGTGTGCTGGAGTCGTTTTTGTGAAGCTTGTCTTCATATCTTTTGGTCGGTCGGCTCTGATATGTAGCACCGGGTAGTTAGGCGGCCTTGTGCCTTTTTGGGGATACATTTGTATATGTATTCGTTGTGGACATGTTTTGTATAACATGATATATTTCTACACTTCTAACTTGTAGATATATTTTGATAAATATATAAGTTGAAGTTGTTGATGATTTAAGCTTTCCGCTGTGCAATTAATAATTGAGATATGGGTGTAAGGATTGAAACTCCTTTGTGGATAGCTACCCCATTGTTGCATATCTGTTTGAGCAGGTGTTGTATGTTTTAATTTCACGTAATGTGGCATGCTCCTTTTTATGCTTGATTTAAATTATACTCTGATGAAATTTTATCTATGCCTAAATGATTTAATGTATTATTTGGGGGTATAGAAAGGGGATGTTACATTAAGTGGTATCAGAGCCAATGTTCGAGTCAGTTGTGTTTGTCTTGATGTTGTTGTGATTGAACTTTTGTTTAATCTTGTTGTAGTCTTGGGAATAATCAGAATATGGCTGGTAGAAATGACAATGCGATGGTTGCTGCTTTGGAGGCAATGGCTAGAGCGGTGCAGGGAGCGCCGAATGTGAATGTGAATGATGAGTTCAGGAAGAATCAACCGCCGGTTTTCAAGGGGAGGTTTGATCCTGATGGTGCTCAGAACTGGTTGAAGGAAGCTGAGAGAATCTTCCGAGTGATGGATTGTGCTGAGGGAAGTAAGGTGAGGCTTGGTTCTCACATGTTGAAGGAAGAAGTCGATGACTGGTGGGTCGGTAGAAGTCTTGCTTTAGAGGAAGAAGGTGAAAAGATTACATGGGAAGTTTTTCGCACTGAGTTCTTAAGGAAGTATTATCCTGAGAGGGTTAAAGGAAAGAAGGAGATGGAATTCCTTGAGCTGAAGCAAGGTAGTATGTCAGTGGTTGACTATACTGCTAAATTTGTGGAATTGGTTCAGTTTCATCCTTATTATGCTGCTGCTACTGCTGAGTTTTCTAAGTGCATTAAGTATGAGAATGGTTTGCGTCCTGAGATTAAGCAAGCTGTGGGATATCAGAGGATCAGAAGGTTTTCAGATTTGACTGAATGTTGTAGGATCTTTGAAGAGGATAGTAAAGCTCGTTCTACGCACTATAAGAGTGTGAGTGAGAAGAGAGGGAAGCAACAGGTTCGAAGTGGACCTTATGTGACACCCGCTGATAAGGGAAATCATAGAGGAAACTTTGACAAGAGATCTAGTGGAGGGAGTTGTGGTCCCGTGAAGTGTTATAAGTGTGGCACCTTGGGCCACAAGTCTTTTGAGTGTGGAAAGAATTTGGTGAAGTGTGCTAATTGTGGTGGTCTTGGATATGCTACGACCGAGTGTAGAAGAAGTGTGGTTAAGTGCTTTAATTATGGTGAAGTTGGCCACATTAGTATTAAGTGTACTAAGTTGAAGCAAGCTCAGGCGGGTGGAAAGGTGTTTGCATTAGCAGGGAAGGATACTACTAGTGCAGACCCTTTGATAAAAGGTACATGCTTTATTAATAGTACGCCTTTAGTTACTAATATTGATACGAGAGCGACTCATTTGTTTATTTCTCTTGAGTGTGCTAAGCATTTGAATTTGTTTATGTCTTCTTGGGGTGGTGAGATGGTTATTGAGACTCCTGCTTCAGGGTCGGTAATTGCTTGTTTAGTGTGTGTAAGTTGTTCTTTGACCATGTTTGGTAAAGACTTTGTTTTGGATTTGGTTTGTTTGTCGTTGGAAGGTTTGGATGTAATCTTGGGTATGAACTGGTTGCAGTTTAATCGAGTTCATATAGATTGCTATCATAAGTTAGTAAGGTTTCCTTCTTTGGATGATGAAGAAGAGAGTTGCTTATCCACGAAAGAGTTGAAGAAACTTTTAATGGACAAAGCTCAGTTGTTTGGTTTGTTTGCGTCATTGTCTGTGGAGAATGAAGTGGAGATAAGTAGGTTTCCAGTGGTGCATGACTTTCTAGAAGTATTTCCGGATGATATTATGGATGTACCGTCGGAAAGAGAGGTTGAGTTTTCTATTGATCTAGTTCCGGGTACTAGACCGATTTCGATGGCATTGTATCGTATGTTAGCTTCAGAGTGTAGGATCAGAATGCGCCTAAGAGGGGGGGTGAATTAGGTCTTTATAATTTTTCTCGATTCTTTTTCTTTGATGGATAGAATTTTTCTTGTAAGTTTGTATGGAAGGAAAGCAATAAGATAGAAAATAAAAGTGACACAGAGAATTATCCTGGTTCCCTTCATAGTCCGAAGGTACATCCAGTCCCCTTTCAATTTGAAAGAGATATCCACTAGTTTTTAGAAAAAGTACAACCTATCACACCTTCAATGGTGAGGCCTACTTTCTAACAAACTATACAAACAAGTGTGCAAGAACAATCCTCTTGCCACACTTACCCTTATGTCCAAACAATCCTTGGAACACAAGTCACAAATAGAAATACCTTTCTATACCTTTTGTAGATGTTAAGAATTGGCAGAATTTTTGACAAACAAAAAGTGTTGAACTTAGTTCAGGATGTCACACCAGATGTTGTGACATTGACAAACAGAGTAAAAGTTAATGAACTTAAGTCAAGACATCAGGATGTCACACCAGATGTTGTGACATCGTAAACCTGCTACCAGACTTAAATGATGCATAACAGAAGTGAGTAAATTCAGGAGAATTTATCTGGAATTAAATGTAAAGAGATAAGCACTCCAAGGCGCATCTTTAGGAGGCTTAGTTATCTGGTTTCAGTGTAACAGAATAACTAACTCACCTTGATTCAAGGAGATAACAAACTAACAAACCCTAATTCAAGGTGATGACTGTGGGATTTATTTAGGTCTGGATAATTTGCAAAAAGCCCAAAAACCAAGCATCTATTTAAGGAACTGAAACACTCAAGAAGAATCACGAATTTAAGAAGACTGTAAAGAGTGTTTTGTAGAGCTGGTTGTTTTTAAGCAGGTTTTAATTGTGTGTCACTTTATGAGCTTTTAAGCAAAAAGTGTATTGTGTCTTGATTGAAACTTTTAAGTAAGATCAAGCTGTTGTGTTTGAAGTGTGACTTCAATTTTATTAATCATTGTAAAATATCACTGTGTGATTGAGGGGGAGTGAGTAGGTACTCATATCTAAGTTGAGTCTTAGGTAGAAATTGCCTTGGGTAGATATTAAGTGAAGGATTAAATTGGTTGGTTTAACTCCAGAATTAATATTACTTATATTAGATTTCCTTCCTGGCTTGGTAGCCCACAGATGTAAGTGTGGAGATACACTGAACTGGGTTAACAATTTCCTGTGTTATTTAATTTACCAGCACATTAAGTTTTGTTTAAGATTTCAAGTGTTTAAACATCTGGTTCGACATCACGTACCTGATCCCAGAATTTCACCTTTTGTAATTTTGAGTGAGTAATACAAAGATTTAATATCAATAATGATCTTCTCCTATGTACACAATTCACTTTTCAAATATCAATACAAGTGTTCAAACATGAAGTATGAAAGATGAATATCTTATGAACACTTTTGAAAATATGAAAATATTTGAATGTTGATGAATTTGATTTAAGTGATTTTCATAAAAGATTGTAGGAGGTGTTTTTGAATTTGAAAAAAAATCGGATTTTATATTATACAAGACACCCTTTTGAAAAGGCATGAAAATTATGAAACAAAATAATTTATGAAGAGATATAATCAAAAGGTGTAATTTGAAATTCAAAGAAAATATTTTTCAAAAATATTACAGTGTTAACCGGTTAACCAAATGGTTAACCGGTTAACGCCTATAAACGTTAACTGGATTACTGAAAATTTGAACCCGTTAACCGGTTAACCAAATGGTTAACTGGTTAACACTGTTAAAAACAGAAACAGAAAGTTTTTAAAGAGTGTTAAACGGTTTTGAAAAAATATCAAAGTATTTTATGCAATATGCTAACATATGTTTGAATGCGTGAACACTTGTACATCAATTTAAAAGATGGATTGATATACCTAAACAAAAGCGTCCAAGCATGAAGTAGAACGATGATGCATACGAAGCTTGATCGCAAAGCCGGTTGCTTGAAGCTTGATCAGTTGGAGCTCTTGACTTTTTGCATATCTGAAAAACATGCGCCGTGTTGTCTTCATCAAAATCTTCGAGGTTTAAGGCGTGCTTCTACATTCTCCCCCTTTTTGATGATGACAACCGAAAATTCTGCGAGAGCTTTGATCAATGTTTCTCTAAGCGAATCCTCCCCCTATGGACAACAACTCCTCCTAAATGATAGCAGCAGTAGCACAAAAATTCTGCATCGAGAGGCATTAGAGAAACAAGGTCTTCTCCCCCTTTGGCATTAGCAAAAAAGAAGGGACCAACAAGCAAGCATGGACATGAAAAGTATAGCATCACACAAGCAAACATACAAGCAAACACATATAGAACTAAAACATAATGCAAGTAAACCAAAAATGCCTAAAAACTTAGGACTTGAGTTTGAGAGTACAAAACATAACATGATTAAAAGATAAAGCAACATAATAAAAACAGCATGGAGACATGGTCCTCATTCCTCATCCGACACATCCTCATCATCTTCTTCCTCTTCTTCGGTACCGTCCACATCCTCATCAACATGCTCAGTGGTGGTTCGGGAGCTTAGGACAAGGTTCCGAAGGCTTTTGATGGCACGCATAGCTTCATGGTGGTGTGACATCATGGTTGAGTAGAGGTAGTCATTGGTAACGCCGGTTTCCGGAATAGGTGGGATGGAGATGGAGGATCCGTCATCATACTTATAAGTTCCATCATTGGCTTGAACAATGCTGGTGTTCTTGATGATTGTGACTCCGTTGATTTCATTTCCCGTAGTAGTCATAGCAATAAACGGTTCTCGACCGATTTCCATATCGGTAAGTTCCAAAATCCTTGAGAGGAGGCGGCCATACGGTAAACGAGTCTTCAAAGAGAGTTGTTGCTTCAAATGATATAGCATGGTAGGAAGCCAATTAATCTTAATCTTGTTATTGATGACAAAGAGCACTTGCATTTCCAAATCATTGATTTGGGATTGATTGGAGTCCTTGGGCAGCAAGACATGGCAAATGACATAATGAAGCATCCGGTCATCCACAGAGAGATTCTTCGCATAGCAAAGTACCCGAGAGGTACGCTGGCCGGATATCACGGCTGCCTTTGGAAACCTACAGATGTGATAGTAGTATTCCATCTTATCATAGTTGGCCCATTTGCCCTCATCATGGTTGACACCCTTTCGGAGAAACACTCCCGAGTATGGTAAAGACAAAGAGGTAGCAAGAGTACCTAGGTCAACCTCAATCTCACAATCTCTAATAGAAGCAAAAAGTTGATTCTTATCCTTATCATCACAATTGAGAACCATGTTGTTCATGAAAGACTTCACCAAATCCGGATATACCTTTCCATTATCGGTAATAAAATCTAACATTCCTTGATATTCTAGTAATGCCGGAAACTTAAACGATTCAAAAGATTTCAGGTTCACATACTTACCCTTGAGGAGATGTCGAACCCGAACACGGAAATCCAATCGTCTCTTCTTGGTAGATTCCATAGGCATGTCTTCTTCACTGCTAGACCTTGATGCTGACACTGGAGCTTTTCCCTTTCTTGAAGCCATGAAGATGAAGCTTAGGTTTGAGGGTGAGGGAGAGTATTTTCGGATTAGGGTTTGGTGTAGTGGAGAGTGAAGTGAAGGAGATGGAGTTTTTGTGAGAGTTACAATGTAGTGGGTTTTAATGGAGGAGATGGAAAGTTTGGAAGAATGAGTAAGTGGAGTTTAATGGTAGGTCAAAGGAAGAGGAATAGATTTATGAGGTGTTGGAAAGAGATACCATGCATCAATTAAACATAAAAAAACACAAGACAACATAAAAGAAAAAAAAAGAAAAACAAATTTTTTAAAGAGTAACAGAACCTGTCACGCGGGCAGGGACTGCTATTTTGAAGGTGTTAACCGGTTAACCGATCCGTTAACCAGTTAACGGACAAAAAATTTCAAAAAATTTAAAAGTCCAGCAGCTTTGGGGGGAAAAATGGGAGGAAATTTTCAAAAAAAATTTTATAAAGTGTTAGCACTTGTCATTCCGCAACTTTCGATCAAAAAATATTTTGAAACCGATTGATTTCGGGTATACGAAAGTGAGAAAAACCGAAAACGGTGAAATGTGAGTGCTAGCATTTTATGACATTAACGTGAGCAAAAACACATATAAACACACATAATGCAATAAAAACATATAACAATCAATTTTTAGGTTAAGATTAGATGTCACCTTCATTGAGAATACCAAGTTCTCGTCGAATCTTGAAAAATTGCTCCTTAGCCAATGGTTTTGTGAATATGTCGGCGAGTTGATTGTGTGTATCCACGAACGTAACATCTACATCTCCGTTTAAAACATGATCTCGAAGGAAATGATGTCGGATATCTATGTGTTTTGTTCTTGAATGCATGACCGGGTTCTTTGTGATATTGATGGCACTTGTGTTGTCACACCGGAGAGGGATACAACCGAGATCTATATCGAAATCGAGAAGTTGTTGTTTAAGCCACAAGATTTGAGCACAACAACTTCCTGCTGCAATGTACTCCGCTTCGGCCGTGCTAAGTGCAACGCATGCTTGCTTCTTGCATGCCCACGACACTAGTGCATTCCCGAGAATGTGACAATTACCACTTGTACTCTTTCTATCGGTCTTACATCCTGCATAATCAGCGTCAGAATAACCAATTAAAGAACATGTACTACCTTTAGGATACCATAGTCCTACGTGCGTCGTTCCTTTGAGATACTTCATGATCCTCTTCACGGCAGTGAGATGTGATTCCTTCGGATTAGCTTGAAAGAGGGCACACAAACAAACACTAAACATAATGTCAGGACGGCTCGCCGTCAAATATAAGAGTGAACCGATCATACCTCGATACTTTGTAATAGCTATTGAAGTGCCGGAAAGATCTTGATCGACATACGTTCCGGATCCCATTGGAGTAGACATCTCTTTGCAATTGTCCATATCAAATCTTTTCAATAACTCCTTGCAATACTTGGATTGGTTGATGAAGATGCCATCCTTTGTTTGCTTGATTTGTAAACCAAGGAAGTAGTTCATCTTTCCCATCATGGACATCTCGAATTCGCCTTGCATCATACGAGAGAATTCTTTGCAAAGATCTTTGTTTGTTGAACCGAAGATGATGTCGTCGACATAGACTTGAACAAGTAAGGTGTTACCCTTAAGATTCTTGATGAACAAAGTCTTGTCAACCTTTCCTTTAGTAAAACCTTTCTCACATAGGATGTTGCTAAGGCGATCATACCAAGCCCTTGGGGCTTGCTTTAAGCCATAAAGAGCCTTCTTCAACTTGTAGACATGAGACGGGTTCTTGAAGTCTTCAAAACCGGGAGGTTGTTTGACGTAGACTTCTTCATTTATGTAACCGTTTAGGAAATCGCTTTTGACATCCATCTAGTACAACTGAAAATTCATAGAACAAGCGTAAGCAAGTAATAATCTAATTGCTTCTAACCTTGCTACCGGAGCGAATGTTTCATCAAAGTCGATTCCTTCTTCTTGGTTGTAGCCTTGTGCGACCAATCTTGATTTGTTACGAACTATGATCCCATTCTCGTCAAGTTTGTTCTTGAACACCCATCTTGTGCCTATGATATGTTTGTTGTCCGGTCTTGGTACAAGAGTCCAAACTTGGTTCCTTTCGAATTGGTTGAGTTCTTCTTGCATAGCTATTATCCATTGATCGTCGCCTAAGGCTTCATCGATTTTTGTTGGTTCAATTTGAGACACGAACGCCGTGTTGAGGCAAGCATCCTTGAGATTGAGTCGAGTTGCAACGCCTTGGCTAATATCACCAATCACTTTATCTATCGGGTGATCTCTATGAGTTCTCCATTCTTTTGGAAGATCTTGATGTTCTTCAATGGTTGGTGACTTATCTTCTTGTGATATTGCTTGTTCTTTTGATATCTCCTTTTGTTGTTGTGATAGATCTACTACATCATCATCATCATCCACAATAATATTATCCTCTTTCGAGGGGTTAGTCTCATCAAACGAAACATGTATGGATTCTTCAATGGTAAGAGTACGTTTATTGAAAATTCTAAAAGCTTTACTTGATAGAGAATATCCAAGAAAAATACCTTCATCGGATTTCTCATCAAACTTACCAAGGTTGTCCTTACCGTTGTTGAGGACGAAACATTTGCATCCGAATATGTGGAAGAAGGATATGTTGGGTTTCCTTCCCTTGAACAACTCATAAGGGGTCTTCTTGAGAATAGGTCGAATATTGACACGGTTACTTACAAAACAAGCCGTGCTAACCGCATCTGCCCAAAAATATTTAGGAAGATTTAAGTTGCTAAGCATTGTCCTTGCAAGTTCCACTAGTGCCCTATTCTTCCTTTCTACAACACCGTTTTGTTGAGGTGTCCTAGGCGCGGAAATGTTGTGAGAGATTCCATGCTCTTCACAAAAATCTTCAAATGATGAATTTTGAAATTCGCCACCGTGGTCGCTTCTTATGGAAACAATTGAGAGTGACTTCTCATTTTGAATTTGCTTGGCATACTTCTTGAATGCTTTAAAGACATCACTTTTCTGCACTAAAAACAAAGTCCAAGTATATCTAGAGAAATCATCAACAATAACTAGTGCAAAAACGTTACCTCCGAAGCTTTTTGTTCTTGATGGACCGAAAAGATCCATATGTAAAAATTGTAGTGGTCTTGTAGTAGATATCACTTTCTTGGTCTTGAAGGATGTTTTGGTTTGCTTCCCCTTTTGACATGCGTCACAAAGCTTATCCTTGATAAACTTCATCTTTGGAAGACCAACAACTAGATCATGCTTTAATAATTTATTCAAATGCTCCATGTTAATGTGAGCAATCCTCTTATGCCAAAGCCATGCATCGTTATTGTTTTCCATTAAGCACTTCACCTTCAAGAGAGAGTCATCAAAAGAAATCATAAAAATGTTATTAGATCGTTTACCTTTTAGCAAGAGTTCATGAGTGACTTCGTGTTCTATCAAACATTCCTCCTTTGTGAAGTTGATTCGGAACCCTTTGTCACATAATTGACTTATGCTAAGAAGATTGTGTTTAAGGCCTTCCACATAAAGGACGTCTTCGATGATTGTATGAGGAGATGCACCAATGGTTCCAACTCCAAGAATTCTTCCTTTATTATCATCACTGTAAGTAACGTATCCTTTGGCCTTAAGTGTTAGACTTGAAAATTTGTTGATATCGCCCGTCATATGCTTTGAACAACTGCTATCGAGATACCATTGCATAGAAGTTGTTTTCAAGCATACCTACAAAACAAAGTTAGGTTTTGTTAGGTACCCAAATTGCTTTGGGTCCTTGATAGTTAGTAGCCTTTTCAACCCACACATAATGCCCTTTAGCAACACCAATGTTGCGCACATAGCAAGCATTAGGTGTATGGCCTTTGATTCCACAATAAAAGCAAATAGGTTGAAATTGACTTTTAAATTTAGGAACATATTTTTGTTTCTTAATAATCCTTTTCATTTTATGACTTTGATGCATATTTTTCGCATTGTTAGTCTTTTCCTTAACAATTTGTTCACTAGCTTTTACGAAAACGGTTTCACTTGTGCTTGGTTTGGAAAACTTAGAATATCCTAGGCCACTTTTATCATTTGGATATCTTTGGTGCCTAAGAATTTCCTCCAAGCCAATTTGACCTTTTTCATATCTTTCTAAGACTCTTTTGAGTTGAACAATTTGAAAGGACAATGACTCACAATTTTTACATGTAAGGCTTTGTTTTTCATCCTTCATCTTTTGTTTTTCATTTTCAATGTATTTTTCAAAAACTGCACTTTGTTCTTCTAAAGATAATATATTCTTCTTTTGGGATGAAATATTTTTGTACAAAGTCTTACATTCCTTTAGAAGTTCATCTATGACTTCTTGTGCATCATTTTCATAAATTGAAAAGTTACTACTAACCTTGTCATTTTCTTCATCGGAGTGATGTGACGCCATTAATGCCATATTTGCACATTCGTCGCTTTCCGATTCCGATGAGGAACTAATTTCATTGTCATCCCATGCGACATAAGCCTTTTTATTTTTGAAGTCCTTCTTGCCTTTGAATCCTCCTTTCTTCGCAAGTCTTGGACAATCCGGTTTTATGTGACCTTGCTTTCCACATTCATAGCATGTAACTTCTTGATTTGATGTGGATGCATCCTTCTTCCTGAAATGTTTATTCTTTTTAGGAAAAGAAGAATTATTATTTTTGTTAAAAAACTTACCAAGCTTCTTAACAAGAAGCATGAAGTTCTCATCTTCGGAGATCTCATCATCTTTGTCATCCTTCGTGTCAATCTTCAAAGCAATTCCTTTGGACTTTTTCTCTTGACTTTCATGCTTCTCGAGCCTTCCAAGTTCCAACTTGTGCTCTTGAAGTTTGCCGAATAGAGATGCGGATGTCATTGTTGAGAGTCTCTTCTTCTCCGAGATTGCGGTCACTTTCGGTTGCCATTCCCTTGTCAAAGACCTTAGAACTTTCAAATTAAGATCATCGTTGGTGAAGGTCTTTCCGAGTGCAATCAAATGGTTGGTTAGATGAACAAATCTTTTTTGTAAAGCCACAATAGATTCTCCGGGCTGCATGCGGAACATTTCATATTCTTGACTCAACGTGTTAAGCCTTGATCTTTTAAATTCTGTTGTTCCTTCATGTGTTTCTACCAAAGTATCCCAGATCTCCTTCGCCGATTTGCATTGTGATACACGAAAGAATTCGTCCATGCTAAGAGCGCTTTGAAGTATGTTGATTGCTTTCTTCTCATTTAGGATCTTCCTTTTATCATCTTCATCATACATATTCTTCAACTTCGCGGTTCTAACACTGTTGATCACATTGACGGGATTATGCGGACCTTCTTCGATTGCTTCCCATATGCCTTCTCCTTGGGCTTCAAGATGTGCCCTCATTCTGATTTTCCAGAAATCGAAGTATTCGCTGGAGAAGAGAGGAGGCTTGTTTCTACTTCCACCATCATTGAAAACAGGATTTGAGTTTGCGGAAGCCATAAGGATCTTATAGGAACAGGTTACCTAAACCTGCTCTGATGCCAATTGTAGGATCAGAATGCGCCTAAGAAGGGGGATGAATTAGGTGTTTATAATTTTTCTCGATTCTTTTTCTTTGATGGATAGAATTTTTCTTGTAAGTTTGTATGGAAGGAAAGCAATAAGACAGAAAATAAAAGTGACACAGAGAATTATCCTGGTTCCCTTCACAGTCCGAAGGTACATTCAGTCCCCTTTCAATTTGAAAGAGATTTCCACTAGTTTTTAGTAAACGTACAACCTATCACACCTTCAATGGTGAGGCCTACTTTCTAACAAACTATACAAACAAGTGTGCAAGAACAATCCTCTTGCCACACTTACCCTTATGTCCAAACAATCCTTGGAACACAAGTCACAAATAGAAATACCTTTCTATACCTTTTGTAATTTTGAGTGAGTAATACAAATATTTAATATCAATAATGATCTTCTCCTATGTACACAATTCACTTTTCAAATATTAATACAAGTGTTCAAACATGAAGTATGAAAGATGAATATCTTATGAACACTTTTGAAAATATGAAAATATTTGAATGTTGATGAATTTGATTTAAGTGATTTTCATAAAAGATTGTAGGAGGTGTTTTTGAATTTGAAAAAAATTCAGATTTTATATTATACAAGACACCCTTTTGAAAAGATATGAAAATTATGAAACACAATAATTTATGAGGAGATATAATCAAAAGGTGTAATTTGAAATTCAAAGAAAATATTTTTCAAAAATATTACAGTGTTAACCGGTTAACCAAATGGTTAACCGGTTAACGCCTATAAACGTTAACTGGATTACTGAAAATTTGAACCCTTTAACCGGTTAACCAAATGGTTAACCGGTTAACACTGTTAAAAACAGAAACAGAAAGTTTGTAAAGAGTGTTAAACGGTTTTGAAAAAATATCAAAGTATTTTATGCAATATGCTAACATATGTTTGAATGCGTGAACACTTGTACATCAATTTAAAAGAGGGATTGATATACCTAAACAAAAGCGTCCAAGCATGAAGTAGAACGATGATGCATATGAGGTTTGATAGCAAAGCTGGTTGCTTGAAGCTTGATCAGTTGGAGCTCTTGACTTTTTGTAGATCTGAAAAACATGCGTCGTGTTGTCTTCATCAAAATCTTCGAGGTTGAAGGCGTGCTTCTACACAGAGTTGGTAGAATTGAAAAAGCAATTGAATGACTTGTTGGACAAGAGGTTTGTTAGGCCGAGTGTTTCTCCTTGGGGTGCACCAGTATTGTTAGTAAAGAAGAAGGACGGAAGCATGCGGTTATGTATTGATTATCGACAGTTGAATAAGGTGACAATTAAGAACAAGTATCCACTTCCGAGGATTGATGATTTGATGGATCAGTTGGTTGGTGCGCGTGTGTTTAGTAAGATTGATTTGAGATCAGGATATCACCAGATTCATGTAAAAGAAGAGGATATTGAAAAGACGGCTTTAGGACACGGTATGGTCATTACGAGTATTCCGTGATGCCATTCAGAGTTTCTAATGCACCGGGTGTGTTTATGGAATACATGAATCGTATTTTTCATGAACAGTTGGATCATTTTGTGGTTGTGTTCATCGACGACATTTTGATTAATTCTAAGTCTCAAGAAGAGCATGAGGAACATTTAAGGATTGTGTTGCAGATTTTGAGAGAGAAGCAATTGAATGCTAAGTTATCCAAGTGTGAGTTTTGGTTGACGAAGGTGAGTTTTCTTGGGCATGTTATTTCTGATGGTGGTATTAGTATGGATCCATCCAAGATTGATGTTGTGATGCAGTGGGAAGTTCCTAGATCAGTTACGGAGATTCGAAGCTTTTTAGGCTTGGCGGGTTATTATCGGAGGTTTATTGAAGGATTTTCAAAGTTGACACTTCCGTTAACGCAGTTGACGTGTAAAGGAAAGGCTTTCATTTGGGATATTCATTGTGAAGAAAGTTTAATGGAACTTAAGAGAAGGTTAACTACGGCTTGCCGAATCCTATGAAACCATTTGTGGTGTTTGTGATGCTTCTTTGTTTATACTAGGTGGTGTTTTAATGCAAGATGGAAAAGTTGTGGCTTATGCTTCGAGAAAATTGAGAGTGCATGAAAAGAATTATCCTACGCACGATTTGGAATTAGTGGTTGTGGTTTTTGCTCTAAAGATTTGGAGGCATTATTTGTTTGGTGCGAGATTTGAAGTTTTTAGTGATCACAAGAGTTTGAGGTATTTGTTTGATCAGAAAGAGTTGAATATGAGGCAACGAAGATGGTTAGAACTTTTGAAGGATTATGACTTTGGTTTGAATTACCATCCGGGTAAGGCGAATGTGGTGGCCGATGCATTAAGTCGTAAGTTGTTACATATGTCCGCTTTTATGGTGAAAGAATGAGAGCTTTTGGAAGATTTTAGAGATTTGAGTTTGGTTTGCAAGATGACGCCGAGGAGTGTGTGACTTGGTATGCTTCATGTTACGAATGATTTTCTTGCAAACGTTTGTGAAAAGAAAAAGTTGGATTTGAAATTTGTTGATTTGATGATGAATGAGAACGAGGATTTAAAGGTTGATAATTTTGGAGTTTTGAGATTCCGTGGTCGTATTTGTATTCCTGATGATGTAGAGTTGAAAAAGATGATTTTAGAGGAAGGGCACCGGAGTAATTTGAGTATTCATCCGAGAGCGAATAAGATGTATCAAGATTTGAAGAAGATCTTTTGGTGGTTTGGATTGAAGAGACTTACTTGCGGATATATATATATATATATATATATATATATATATATATATATATATATATATATATATATATATATATATATATATATATATATATATATATATATATATGCATGTTGATATGTGTATATGTATGTGATTTGTACATTGAATGTATATGTGTGATTTAAACATAGCTTGTCGTATGTTTATGCTGAATGAATGTAAATGAAGAATAAACATAAATAATATAAGATTTATGTGTATTGGTAAATTAAGATACATTGCGATGTATGTGGGTTATGTGAACATGGTTGAATATGATTTGTGTTATGTGAAAGAAATGGTGATAAGTATGCGTATAAGTATGCTTTATATTGTGTATGAATGATATGTCGTGGTGAGAATATGTTGATGAATATGTTATATGTTGAGATATATAATTATATACAATATTATTATGATAATGTTTCTCACCCTTCTGCTATTTTATGATGCTCTATGAGGCACTGCAGATTAGGTGTGCTGGAGTCGTTTTTGTGAAGCTTGTCTTCATATCTTTTGGTTGGTCGGCTCTGATATGTAGCATCGGGTAGTTAGGCGGCCTTGTGCCTTTTTGGGGATACATTTGTATATGTATTCGTTGTGGACATGTTTTGTATAGCATGATATATTTGTACACTTCTAACTTGTAGATATATTTGGATAAATATATAAGTTGAAGTTGTTGATGATTTAAGTTTTCCGTTGTGCAATTTATAATTGAGATATGGGTGTAAGGATTGAAACTCCTTTGTGGATAGCTACCCCATTGTTGCATATCTGTTTGAGCAGGTGTTGTATGTTTTAATTTCACGTAATGTGGCATGCTCCTTTTTATGCTTGATTTAAATTATACTCTGATGAAATTTTATCCATGCCTAAATGATTTAATGTATTATTTGGGGGGTATAGAGAGGGGGTGTTACATGGCTTATTTTTGAATAGCGTGCTATAGTAGAATAACATATCGGTGGTATGGTTCGTTAACGACATTCTAAGGTATTTTATTATTTTTTACCTTAATAAGTAGGAAAACCATGGATAAAAAATGGATGGCATCCGATCGATTAACAAAGAGTATGAGAATGGGGTTGCGGAATTCGTTAATTTTGTTGTTCAACACGTTGAAGACCCTAGTCGAATGAAATGTCCTTGCTTAAGTTGTTGTTATATTGGTAAGGTTTACGCAGATGAATTGAAAATGCATTTACTGAGGCATGGAATTGATCGAAGTTATAAATGCTGGATATTTCATGGTGAGAAAATTAACGAGAATGTTGAACCGAGGGGGAAAAGTAATACGACCTATGCTTCAGATGACAAAGACACAAAAACATACAATTGTGATCGAGACGAAGATATTGCAGAAGCACTTGAAGAAGATCTTCATGATTGTTCCGAAATGTTTGAGAGGTTGGTAAGAGATGCAGAGAAACCGTTGTATAAAGTTTGCACTAAATTCACAAGACTCTCTGCGGTATTAAAGTTGTACAACTTAAAGGCGGGAAATGGATGGTCGGATAAAAATTTCACAGAGTTGTTGGCTCTTATGAGAGAAATGCTACCGGAGGATAATGTTCTTCCTAATCGAACCTATGAGGCAAAAAAATGTTGTGCTCTATTGGCATGAGCTATGATAAGATACATGCTTGTCCAAACGATTGTGTTTTGTTTCGAAACAAATATGCATCATTAACTGAGTGCCCTACTTTGTTATATTAATTGAACAACTTATTTACTTTATGTTTCAAATGAATAGTCTAATGTTAATGATGTTTTTATTTAAGGTTTTTGTATGACAAAGCGATGTGCCCAAGTGGATTGGATGAAAGATTTGCATTCCTAAGCCCCGCGGCCATCAACTTAACTTTAATCTTAAGTAAACCAGATGAGGTCATGGTGTACGTACGCAACCTCTTCATGGCCAACAAAGATACGGAAAAGTTGTTCTTTTTACCGTTTAATACCGGGTTAGATTTTCATTCTAAATTCATATATTATAAAAAAAATTGTATTTTGACGTCGTGTAGAAAATTTCCATCTAACATTTTTTTAATCTTACAGTGGAAATTTGTTATGGTCGCAATTAATCTTATTAGAGAATTTTTTTATTATCTTGACTCGTTAGGAAATGATTGGACAACAAACCCGGATATGAAGAACATGATTGACACATAAGTGAGATTGTTCTAAATATTCATGTGTATATTTATTTATTTATTTATGTGAGCCAACACCATTATAGAAGCTTTTCAAGCCCAACGAGATATCCAAGTATCAAAGAGGAGAGCCAACAACATTACATGGATAAAAGTGGCGGTATATTAATTATCACATTTTTTATTATATTAGTGATGATACTTGATAAAACTTAGGATTTATCCATATTTTCTTTTCATGTGTAGTGTCATCGGCAACATAATGGTATAGATTGCGGATATTTCATGTTGAGGTTTATGAAAGAAACTCTTTTTTGGACCGATTAGATATTCCAATCGATGTATGTATTTCTAACTTATGAATTATTTTAATATTTAACACATATTTCTCATATAATTAAATAGTTGAAACTAAATAAAAACAATGTTATATTATTATGTAGTACTTTGATGAATTCAAGTGTGCATATTATTCAAGAGATCATTTGGAATAAATTAAAGAGGATTGGTGTCAATTCATTATGGAGCTCAGAGTGTTAAGGTATATTGTACTCTTACTTTAATTGATGAAAATTTTGATTATGACTTGTTTTAATTGTTCAATTACAATATTTTTGTGTTGTTTTAGGTTATAGTATAGTTGGATGAAAATGTATAGCTCGGAGTGTTATCACATTTTTGTTTATGTAGATTTCATTTGAAGCAAAATGTATAGTTGGATGAAATGATTTGTAAAAACTATGTTGTATATTTAAATTGGTGCGTAAATTGGTACGTTTGTATAAATTGTTTCGTAGATATTGGTTTGAAAATCTAATTGTTTTGTATATATAAACCGGTGCCTAAATTGGTACGTTTAAATAGGAAAATTTGGTGCAAATTCTGGTTGGAGTGAACAGGTAAAAATTCTGGTTTAAAAACCAGGTGAAAAATTTGGATACAAAACAGGTGCCTATAATTTGGCAAATCCAGACAACGCTTTTTAAAGGAAATTATTTTAAAATATTTGTATATCTTAGACAACACTTTCAACCAAAAGTGTTGTCTAAGGTGGGGTTTAGAAAGCGCTTTCACTAAAAGCGATGTCTAAGGTGGGGTTTAGAAAGCGCTTTTAGTGAGAGCGCTGTCTAAGGTATACCATAAAAATAAAAATAAAAACGCTGTCAAAGGTAATATACAAAAAAGGCAAAAAGCGTTGTCTAAAGTGTGGTTTAGAAAGCGTTTTTGACGATAAAAGCGTTGTATAAAGCACCTTTAGACATCGCTTTTGACATTAACCAAAGCGTTGTCTAAACCTTTAGCAGCGCAGGTTTAGAAAGCGCTTTAAAGTGCTGTCTAAGGATAAAAAAAGCGTTGTCTAAGGTTTGTTTGGCATAGTGAAAAGCCACCTCCTTTGACTTTGTATGATGGAACCACTGACCATGATGATCATAAACCATGCTACATTACCACAACGTAGGGGGAGCTATCAAGTGAAAACTCTTCCCCATCACACTAAGGAAAAGGGCCATGACATGGTATGAACACCTCCCCCTGGTTATATCACGATAAAGAGGAACCTGAAGAACCAATTCACAAGACATTTCACTATATCAAGACGACATCCCAAATTCGAGGCCACACTCGAGGGGATCGTACGGGGAAAACATGAGCCCCTGCACGACTATATTGATAGGTTCAACAAAGAGACAATGGAGATTCATATTGTTCATTCCTAAATATTTCCATGGAGGGCTCTATATTCAGGGATGAGTAAGACCATAACTCGGGCAGTAAGTCGTACCCGAACACCTCATCATACCAAGTTTGCCTCTCATGAGGTCGAACATTCAACCATTCTAAGACCGACTTACTGACATTCATTCACTTGTAATCCTAAGAGGTTTAATGGTTCTAGCACATCAATGTCAACCGTTACTAATACTTCAAGACAGACATTGATGAAAGATGGTGACGAATTTAAGGATCAGTAATGGTGGACGGTTGGGAGTCTTCTCTTAATGACCTCACCTAATGAAGAAAAACTATATAATGGGACTCCCTCTATAGGGATAATAAAGACACAATTAACTTGAGAATTGCTACCTTAGCATTGCTTTCTAATCCCCAAAGTGTTACACAACACAGACGATGTAGCCCTCCCTGACCAGAAAGGGGAGGGCTAACACCTTTAGTGTTCTAACCAAATTTGGCTAGAACATTTGGCGCCCACCATGGGCTTGGTAAAACTTTTCCCAGGCCACAATAGCAATTATCAACATGTCAGAAGATGGTAGTGATCTTCCACCTAAGATGGAGGAAATGCGTCAACAGAATAAATCACTACAGGACAATGCACACACATTACAACAAAAGACTCAAGTTGAAGAAGAGAAATCAGGAGGCAATTCCTAGAAAGAGGTAATTGTACAAAAGGAAAAATAAACTATCCTAATGGCAATGTGAAATTGGATCCTATCAAGTTCCAATTCGGCTATGACTCGTATGTCCTTGAGACTTTCTGAATACTTCACTTTCTGAGGAAAACGATTGGATTGATTCAAAACCCTCAGATTAACCATTTTTATAGATGACAAATCACATATCACGCCAATCGTAGTTGTTCATTTTAAATTCTTTTTTGCGTGGACCGCCCTTTACGGATTTTAAATCCACCGGGATACCCAATTTTTCCTAAGTCTCCCTTATGGGTTTTCCACTTACCGGGTGCACGTTTATTTTTATTGTATATCCCTAATTCTTACACGAACCTTTTATTATTTTTTATGGTTTGCTGTGATGTCCCTTTTTTTCCTAGACTTTTTTTTTGTCCAGCGGGTCTCTTTATACGAAGTATTTTTTAACTGTCTCTGTTGACAAAGGATGAAAAGTCTTCACCCTCCATGGTCATCAACATTAAGGCTCCGCTCGAGAAGACCTTTTTAACCACGAATAGACCTTCATAATTGGGAGACCATTTTCCCTTGTGATCTGTTAGAGGATGAAGGATCCTTTTCAGTACTAAATCACCGACAGGATAACATTGAGGTCGTACTTTCTGATCGAATGTTTGTTTCATCCTCCACTGATACAACTGAATATGGCATATAGTTGCTAAACGCTCCTCTCTGATGAGGCTCAACTGGTTGAATCTAGCCCAAACCCATTCGACTTCATCAAGCTTGACATCCATCTTAATCCTCAAGGAAGGAATCTCGACTTCCACTGGTAGGAGTGCCTCCATACCATACACTAGCGAGAACGGGGTTTCCCCAATTAATATGCATACCGATGTTCGATACTCATGCAAGGAAAATGGCAACATCTCATGCCAATCTTGGTAAGTCACCACTATATTCTGTACAATCTTCTTGATGTTATTGTTGGCCACCTCGACAACGTCATTCATCTTCGGGCGATACAGAGAAGAATTGTGATGCTTAATTTTGAAGTCCCGACATAATTCAACCATCATCTTTGTTGCCGACGACTTAAAAATTAAGAGTCACCATCACAGTTTTAGGTAAAAATAGTGATAAACATAAATTCCAAGGATAGAGACCATCGGTTCAGAAGTCAGTTAAATGAAGATGTTAGACACCCCCATTTCTATTGTATCAAATAGGATCCTTGCTAAGATTTTAAGGGTTGTTTGTTTGTATGAAATAAATTAAATAAATACAATAATATAAAAAAAACAAATAAAACCCTAATTGCACTCGCTAGGGTTTGTACCTCTATGCCTACGTACCTTCGATTTAAGGGATCAAAGCGTCGTAGTTCGATTCCCCTACCCCTAACCCTAATCCTATTGTTTCTAACTACCCCTTTACTAAATTATTAAAAACCCATATTTTAAAACCCCATTTTAATTATTTTACAAAACCCTGATTTTTATTTTTAAGAAGAAACTCATATATTGGAACCCCTAATTACCCCTTCAGTAGAACCCCAACACATTCATAAAATCCCAAAGTATTTGTGAAAAAAAAAACTAATTTAAAACTCATTAATTCAATCCCTCAAAAATAGTTTTTTAAAACCCCAAAACATGATTTAAACCTCAATCTAATTTAAATAAAAAAACCAAATAATTTATCCCAAATAAAATAATAAGAAAAAACTTTATTATTTTTTTAACAAAAATTCATATATATCTCATTCCTTTTTTATATCAAGTTAAAATCCAGTCATAATATGAATTCCAAAATAGTTAAATTTTGAAAAATCCAATAATTTTGAAAAAACCAAAATATCCCCAAAAACATCGTTTAAATATTGATTCCTAATTCCCCCATAACCCTTAAGTAAAAAAACCTAAACCTTAATTAATCAATTAATTGATTAATTAATATAATAAAAAAACATACAAAATGAAGAGATAATAATAAAAATAACAATTATTAATATTTTATAAACTTAAAAGTTATTCCAGAAATTCATCTCTAATCATGTTATTAATTCCTTAAAAAAAATATAAACCTGATTAAATAATTAATTAATTGAATTAACCTAACAACCCTCAAGAGGGTGTATTTTGTGTAGTTTGAATTGGTTTTCTAGGTGGAGAATTGAAGCGGGTTGTGTATATTTTTTATATTTAAAATATTAATATTATCACTTGTAGCTTTGAAATTTTTTTTTATTTTGTTATGGTTTCAAAATATATAAGTGACCATATTTACGATTCTAATTAAAAAGGATTAATTTAAATTTTTAAATTGTTTTATACATTTTTCATTAAAAAAACCCTTATTTAGAATTAAAACCCCTTAGTATACACATAAAACTCCTGATCCAACAAACATCAACATATATATTTTTTACTATAAAAAGAGTTTAAGGATAAATATATATATATATATATATATATATATATATATATATATATATATATATATATATATATATATATATATATATATACACATACAAGAAATGAACGATAATTTTGGCTGGCGATACTAACCTGGAGTGCCATGACCCACTTAAGTTGCTTCCTCCCTTCTTTTCTTTGCGCTCCTCGTGATCCTCTTCTTTTCTTTGCATTCCTCGCAATCTCCCTTTTCTCCTTTTGATTTTTTTCTTGATGGAGTCTTTTTAGGGTTTATTTGTCGTTGTTCTTCAATGTGAAGAACAACAATTTTAGGGTAAAAATATATGAATAGTGGGTGAGGAAAATATGAGAGGCAGAGAGTCTATTTATAGGGTAAAATTAGGTTAAAATAATTGAATGAGACTATCTTAATTAGGAATGATTCAATTTAACATGATTCTCCATATTTCTGACTGATTTGCTTGATAAAACCTCGATAGAACCCTTTGACGTTAATCCTAGACTAAATACAACCCCGATGGAAGCCCTTATCAATGCTTGATAGAACCCCTTATCCCTTTAAACCCCTATGGGTGAATATTTCCTATGATTCCTATGATCCTCCACTAATGTTGCTGAAATAGGATAAGTCTTTAGTGATACCTTGATCATTCTGGATACCAAATCCCTGGATAGAACCCCTTAACTACCGATTAGAACCCCATATACAACCCCTTAACAAAACATCTTATAGAACCCCTTTTGAAAAAATCCCTTGATAAAATCTCTTTGATATAAATCCGATAGAACCCCTTTGACAAAATTCCGATAGAACCCCTTTTAGTTAAACATCCCTTGGTAAAACCCCTTGGACAAAAATAGGGTAGAACCCTCTTTGAGAAAATTCCGATAGACCCCATTAGATGGAAATCCCTTTTATAAAATTCTTTGAGAACTCGTGATGGACCTTTGGTAAAACCCCTAATGAAACCCCTTTGTTAAATCCCTTGGTAAAACCCCTTTGGTAAATCCCTGATGAAATCATGTTTTGATAAGTCCTGAATCGAACCCTTAAAAAAATCTTGATGTAATACTTTAGATAAATCCCTTAATGAAATCCCTTTTGATTGAACCCCATTGATAATTCCCCTTTGATAAAATTCCTCTATAAAATCCCTTGATGGAGTTTCTGATGAAAATCCCTTAATAAATTTTGGTAGAACCCTTTGAGGGAACCTCTTGGATAAGACTTCAGATAAAATTCCTTTCGACAAAATCCCTTGATAGAAAACCCCTTGATAAGACTCTGGTGAGACCTTTTAATAAAACCCTTTGATAAAACCCTGATGAATCCCCATGATAATACATTGATGAAGCCCTTTAATTACATTCTAGCAGAACCCCAGAGAGAAATAGTCTGGTAGAACCTCCTTAAAAATTCTGATTAAAACCCCTTGATAATTCCCTTGGATAAGAATCCGGTAGAAACCCTTCATACAATTTTGATGAAATCCCATTGGTGAGAATCCCTCAATAGAACCCCATGATTCCCCTTTGTATAACCCCTTTGGATGAACATCTGGTAAATCCCCATATAACCTCTCGGGTAATAAATCCGATAAAAAATTTTAAACTCTTGATACAACCCCTGATATAACCCCTGACAAGAAATCATATAGTATAAACCCCTTAGTAAACTTCTTTTGATATATCCTTTTGATAAATTCTATTGATGGAACACAGTGCAATCCCTTGAGGAAATTTCAATAGAACCCTTGTTGATGAAATACCTTAAAAAATCTTTGACAAAACTTGACAAACCCTGAATAAGTCCTTGATAAAAAAAACCTGATGAAATTCCTTTTGGTAAGTACTTTGTTGAATACCTTATAGAATCCTTTTGAAAGATTTCGTTGGTGGAATCTGGTGTAACCCCTAAATGATACCCTTATATGATGATCCTTTGATATAATTCCAAATAGAAATCTCTCAGATAACATCCTATGTACATTTGATAAAATCCTTGTGAATAGAACCCTGGCTAAACCCACTTGAACTTCCTTTAGGTAATTTTTTTTATAAAACCCTGTGATAGAATTCCTAGTGACATCCTGATGGTTGATAACAACCTTTGTAACCCTGTATTGACATGATTTTCAAACTCTTATGCCTGCATGCATATTCGTGTTTATGAATGCATGTATGCGTGTGTTGCATTTTTATGTATGCTGCATTGTTTGGGTTTACACCTCTTTTATGCTTATGTAATGTATATCCGAATTTTTATAATTTTTTTTTGGCAACATCCTAACTCCCTAGACTTAACTCTTTGATAATGATCCCTGATATCCTTAATCATTGTGATGTGATAATTAATAATTCCTTAATCCCCGAGAATGTGACAACCCATAATTCCTCAATCCCTGATTCACAATAATCCTTGATTCCTAAGAATATTTAAAGAAACTCCCGTGTTGGTCATTATCGTTGTAACACCTCAAAAATTTCCCTCTCATTTTCATAACATTTGGCATACCATTCTCATACATTGCATATAAATCAAGAGAAGAGAAAGCATACATTAATTGGTTGAGGCCTGAGGTGTGTGATCAATTGATTTGCAAAGTTATGGTCATTCAAAGTCAAAGAATAAGATCCAAGTGCCTCCCAACAACCTCAAGGGTCTCTTATGGTTCACACAATCTCAATTGCATCCTCAAGTCATTGGAAGGTGTGGATTGATCAAGAAGTTTAAGCAGTGCAACATCTCCTAACAAACAAGGCCAAAATTAGGGTTTTTGATTCAAATGGCTTCCTGATGAAATTTTGGTTCAAACTTAATTTCAATGTTTTCCACATGATGTCAAGTGTCTAAGGATGGAATCTGGTCCATTGAATCATTTCATAAGGTCTTTAATTGGTCAGTTACTTGAAAATCAAGAAATTGGGGGAAAGTCAATTGTGCAGAGGAAAAAGTCAACTCATGGCTTTTTGAGGTCAAAATCATGTTCCACAGGTTGAATATGTTCAATGATTAAAATTTTATCAAGAAAAATCGAGAATCATGGAAAAATGAGGAAATCATAAAACTGCCTAAAATAGAAACTTAGGGTTTCTATAAATGGCAAGTTTTAAGTCACTTTGCACCTCACTTGCAAGCCCTCTTTATTCAAGATAAAGGCTTCAAACTTCAGGCCTAAGTTGAGCCAATTAAAGAGCACGTCTTGAGCTTCAAATCTATAGTAAGAACATCTCCATTGGATCCAAAATTGAGTGAGATATGTCAAGTTGTTTTTCTCCATCAAGTAAGCTTCAAATGAAATTTTTTTGAACATCAAAGTTGTTCATTGGCATGTCCTCTTCAACTTTGATGCTGGAAAAATTTTCATTTTATCAACATACAAAGGGTTAAAAAGGCTCCAACATGGTGACTCCACACTGAATTATCATAGGTTAGGGTGCCAAGCACGCCCACCTTTGCCTTGCCCCAAAAGTTAGCTTTGTCCAAGAGTTTCCCATGACATTTTTTAGCACATTAGAGGTCTCCATTGTGCTTAAGATGAACATCAACATTGTTCTTCTATGTATCCTCAATCCATAGACATCAAAACCACTTCATTTCATTCATCACACATGGATAAATCCTCCATTAAAGTTCATCATTCTCATTGTGCCTTGGCTGACATAAATAGAAGGGATTTTTGTCTTGCACTTCTTGTCGTTTATCTCAGCCACGCATACATGTGCATTTTCACACAACCTACTTTATTTGGCCCAAGAAACATGCTTACATACACATACATACATCACACCATGCAATAATATGAAAAAAGATTCAAAAAGAAACTTGTCTCATAAGCTTCATGATGCAGCATACATAACATACATATCAACATCATCCATCATCAACAATTTATCATCACATGATCAATAACAACAATTCACGAGACATTCACCTATCTCCTTCATTTGTGAATTTGCTTCAAACACCTTCATTGCTTCAGCCACCACAGTTAACTTAACCATGCTTCTAACTACCAACTGACGTAGTTAGAGCCTAACCAAGGGTTTATAAGGATCACATAAGAAAATTTGAGCTAGCTTGGATCATTATCTCATTTTTCACATTTTTGCATCAAAAAAACTTCATCTTCATTCTCTCTGAATTGTGCAAAAACTCCATGTTGTTCATCATCATCTTCACCAATTGATCATCTTCTACATCTTCTGATAAAAAAAACAAGGAAACAAGAGAGTTCATCATTGTAACCTCAGAGCTAGTATGAAGTTTTCTCTCAGTTTCCTCCAAGATTCAAAGTTATGGAGCATTTATTTTGCTCCATAGAAGCTCAAGAATAAGCTTACATCTCTGGATTTCTTCTGTAGCAAGTTGAATCACAAGTCCAGGTTTGAGATCCTCTGACTTTTTTTGCTTCGTTTTACTTTTTTCTTGTTGAATTTATGATGTACGAAGCTTGCTAGAAGCACTGATGAACCTATCTAGTTGATAGGCTCACTAAGAGCATAGTTGATTTTTTTACGAAAAATTAATCCGTTCGATTCTCTATGTATGTATTTTGTTTGCATGAATTAAGGTTAGATTTGAAATGTGTATGAGTTGAGGATTCAAATGGTACCATTGTGATGAATTTCTAGAGAATTAGATTAGTTACAGTCACCAGATTTGGCCGGAGAAGATGACCGGAGGTCCTCCTCCGGCCGGTGATATCATTTAGGGTTTATAGATTCAGTTTAAAACGCAATTGTCTGATGGCCTTTGATCATACGCCATGTATCTTGCCAGCACATTAATGACCACCCTCCCTTGCATGTGGCCTTGAATTCAAAAGTTAACCATTGACTTTGTTCATTGTGTGCGTACGTGTACAATTATGTATCCTGATCATTGCATGATATGCGTTGGATGTGATTACTTTGTTTGACCATTGGTTCTAGATTGATCCCAAGGCTCAGGTTAGGTCAACATTTTAACTAAGGTCCACATTAAGCCCATAGACCACATGCTGATTATGGACCAGGCTTTTCTTGATATCCACACCCCCAATCTGAGCCCAAATACACTTTTAAACGTGATAATTAATATATCTGAACTCCCGACCTTTTCTCATCCTTTTTATTTTCTTTTTCGCATAGTTTTCATTTTATTTTTTCCAAAATCATTTTTAAGCATCTAAAAATCATAGAAAAAATCATGAGACTCATTTACACATTAAACTAATTTTGTGAAATTTTTGTTTTTGATTTTTAGCATTTTTCATATTATTTTCATAATTTCCTTTTATTTTCTTTCCAAATTGTTTTCTTTTTAACATCTCAACTTCAAATGTTTCTTTTACATAACATAAAATACATCTTTCAGCCATTATTTTTGCATTCATTCATTAACATACTAAACTTCACAAAAATATATTTTGCATATTTTTTAAATTGCATTTTTGTCCCTTCCTTTTGCATCTTTTCCATTTGATCCTTATGCAACTTTAAACCATTAATTGAACTAGTTTTCTTTTGAATTTTTGTATGCACTTTTAACAAAGGATTAACCTCTGAGTTGGGAAACTTGAGTTGTAATTTAAATTTTTTTTAATATTGTTTAGTATGTGTTTGATTACTTGTGATTGAAGTTACTTTTGGTGGACTTTTCTCATCACTTCCTTAACTATAATTTTTTGATCATTTATAGGTACATTTTACTTGTGTTTGTCTTTTGGTTTGTATGATGCGTCATTTGCTCAACTTTGATCTAATTCTCTTATGTCTTCATTTCTTATGCTTATCTTGTTACTTGTATGCATCTAACATGCTCATCTTGACATCTCATTTTCATTTCATTACAAGTATGCTACTGACTTTATGCATAAGCATCCATATTTGTATGTCATGATGTATATTTTGTCATTCATCTCAAGTATGAAACATATTTGCCTTATGTGTGCTCCTTTTGCATGTTTGGTGAATTGTTTGAACTTGTTTCCTATATCTTCAAGATAACGAAACTTCGCTTATGAAGATGAAAGTTGGAATGATCACTCCCTTATGAATTCTTGTTACGGGTGACTTGAGTGTTTTCAGTCATATGCCTTTTGGATATCCCTATTTTTTTCCTGGAGCGCTCTTTTAGATTATTAGTCCACCGGGATGATATACCTTTTTTGGCATAAGCCGCCCTTTCAGGTTTTTCGACTTATTGGGTTTTATTTTTTCATAAGTCCCTAATTTTTGTCTGGATTACTCTTTAGAGTTTTCAATCCACCGAGACGCCCTAATTTTTGCCTAAGTCGCCCTTTAGGGTTTTCTAATTAGCGGGCTTTTATCCTTTTTTCTAAGCATAATAATTTTTGACTAAATCAGAGTTCACCGGTCGTGGTAAATATGCTCCATCCATGGTTGTTAATATTAATGTCCGCCAGAGAAGACACTCTTCACGACATATGACCCTTCATAGTTTGGGGTTCATTTTTTTGGTGGATCTTTATGGATGGGTAATATTTTTTTAACACCAAGTCTCCCTCTTCGAATAGGTGTGGACAAACTTTCTTATCAAATACCCTCTTGATACTCCTTTGATATAGTTGACCGTGACATATAACAGCCATGCGTTTCTCTTCTATGAGTTTCAACTGGTCGTATCATGTTTGAAACCACTCTGCTTCATCCATATTTGCTTCCATTATAGCCCTTAGTGATGAAATTTCCACTTCGGTTAGGAGTACTGCTTCCATGCCATATACCAACGAGAAACGTGTGACTCTAGTGGATGTGCAAACTGAGGTTTTATAACCATGTAATATGAACGGGAGCATCTCGTTACAATCCTTGTACATATTTACCATTTTCTTGATGATCTTCTTAATATCAACAAAGTTTTATGGCACACCGTGCATTGTCTTAATCGTCGGGTGACCCATACAAGTGCACAACATGTCTTCTCTAATAGTGAGTATCTTGATTCGCAATCTGTGAACTTCCTACTCAAATAACAAATTGCATGTTATTTTCTCCCTGTTTCATCATGTTTCCATAGTATACATCCCATATTGTTGATATTTAAGTGTGAGTAATCAAATTTTACATCGATTGAAAGTGATGAAAGTTATGGATATATAAGAGATGTGTCTCATATATCTAATATTTTAATATTTTGGAATAATATGTGCTATCGGTGACTCTTATGCATTCAAGACGTTTAGCTTATTGTTGGGTTACAACATTCGTCTAACTCTCCAAATATTGTCATTGAAATCTAGGTTTGGCTCATTGAGGGAGCGAAAATAAGATCTTAGCGTGGATCAAGTTTACATATATTGTGACTCGCACTTGGACGAAGATTGTGAGAACAAGTGGTGGTAGAGAATGTTGAAACAAGAGTGAATGAATACTACTGGAGCATGTGTGAGTGATTAAATGTCATATTTATTAAAAATAAATAAAATATTAGATAAAAAAGAGATGTGAGTCATATATTTAATGTTTTTAGATTTTGGATGAACTTCTGGTGTCAAAGTTTATTATAGATCATGGATGTTTAGTCCATTACCCCATTACTGCTTTGAATATTTCTTGGGTTTTCCAACAAATATCAATAAAAATGAAATAATTTGATATTAACATGCATCATTAAAGGAAGACAACGCATAACAATAATCGGATGTTATATCAGAGATGTTATAATAATATAGGTGAATTGTTGCAAGATAGACAATTCTAGAGTTTCGTAAACAAAATATTGAACCTGACTTTACTTAAATTTATATGTAATTAATAAATAAAATGGAAATGAGTATGTACTTTTGTTCTTAAAACCTCCGCATGCAGGGGCTTCCTGAGGTGTGTGTAAGAAGCACGACATTGTTTGGTTTGTTGTCTTGGTGAGATATTGGTTTGATTTTCGGCCTTGTTGTAGTGTTCGTTCGATTTAGATTAAAAACTAGCTTCGATCGAGTGTATATCAAATCAATTACATATAAATTTGTAAAGAAACAATTATTACCATATCATTTAGCAAACTATGCATGCACTACATACTCACCATGTAACACCAAGTTGTCTAATAACAAACAAATTTTATGACAACGAAAATCTATAGTTGTAAATGCTTCCACTCAGTCCCTAATTGCACCACACACTACAATTTAAACATTACAACCACTACAAGATACTCGTATCAGTTCTTCAAGAACATATCACATCAGCACATCCACCACAATAATGCAAACTAGAGGAGAAATTTGCAATACAATTCTTCATAGAACAGATACAACCCAAACCCTTGTGAGACTCCGACAAAATCTGCGTCAAACAATTTAAAATAATTTAGAAAAAATGCATCAATCCTGTTTACAAAATCAGGCTCACACTCAAACGAAAAAGAATTTCACACTGGCAACCGTGGTGACAATAATTTAAAATAACATAAATTAACATAATATGTTAATTATTGAAGAAGGACTTACTTTCAACCCGTCATAACCAAGCTTTCAAAATAATTTGGGGAACACATCCACAATACATTGTTGGTAATTCAAGTTTTTTGTACTCTATTATCTCTCCAATTATAGAGAAATGCTTGCTCTTCATGACTGTTTGCTAATACAATAGTTTAATCTTCCTCAGAAAGGCACAGGGGGTACACCATATAGTCATAATTATTACGTTGATAATCATAATCAATTTGAAGATCATCACAACTTATTTTAAGGAATTGAGTCCAAGAATTTTGGTTTCAAAATTCCATCATCGTCCATATAACAAAAAGGGTGCTCTCAATATGATATGAAAAACAAAGGCAGTCCCTCAACACAGTAATAGTTGGCAAAATAGATGGGACTTCAACTAAACCTGAAGGTGGAAGTAATTGGAGGTATGTCTCTGTAGCCAGATCCAATGAGACAATCACAAATTGATTTATTCTCGGAATATCTTCATATTTCTTCCAAAGATATTCAAAATTTGGAATGGTCAACCAATTAATATGGCCCTTTAAATACACGCCTTCATTTATACGTTGGTTTGAATTACAAACGAGAGCCACATGATAGAAAGGAACTACTAGAAAACATTGAATATTTTTCCAAACATTATCACCAAAAGTGAACATTTTCACCTGATTAGGACAAAATGCCACTACTTTATAAGTATCTGTTGATTTATCATAACCAAAGGCGAACCTGGGATAGTTAGATCCGTCTTCATCGGGGTAATAAGCATGACGATCAGGATGAGTAATTTCGCCTAAAAATTCAGATATTTTTTTGGTTGCAGGCTCTAGAGACGAAAGGAGCTGTTTCGCTCACTTGGACCATATGGAGTAGAAGTAGTTTTATAAGAATTGAACAAACAAAGCAATCCATTGATAGAACCGATAACTCGGAAGCATCTTTTGGTGTTTAATTTTTCAAGATGGATTTTGGTGATGCTTATGGATGGATTATGAAGTAATATGTTGAGGGGGAAGGGTATCACGGAACAGTCCCTATCGTAATAACAGGAGGTAATACTCGAATTCCTACACAAGACCAGTGCGATATACATGTTTCTTTTTTGTGATTGTTGAAGTTGTTTTTCGATGAAGAAAGGATCGGTGACGAGGAATTCCCATGGTTTGCAGACACATTTGAATCGCAAAATAGATTTCACCGGAAGGATTGAAAGAACTTCTGAGATGAGTTCGTCGGGAAGGACCATGTGAGATATTTGAGAAAAGATACACAAAGCCAACAAAGAAGACGGGGAAGGAGAAATCAAGCACGATATGGATTTTAATTTGAATAGGTTAATTGAATTTGGTTTTTGTATTTTATGCCAAAACCATTTCCATTCTTCTTTTTTTCTAGCATTTTCATTATTTTCTTAAGGATTAAGTTTAGTTTTTTTATTTAGTTATTAATGTTTTATTACTTCATTTTTATTTTAAATTAATAATAAAAAATTGACAGTGTAAAAGAATTTTACATCGTCAATTAATTATAGTCGTTGGATATTGAGAAGAGTTTGACTTTTATTTTAAGAATTCATAAATTAAAATAAACGAATGCTAATGATGAATTGACGTTGTAAAACGTTTTACACTGACAATGTTTAATAATTAATCTCTTAAAATAAGCGGACATGGTCGGGAGATAAATCCCTTTTCGAGAATAGTTGAGATCCGTGGGAACGGGGTAGAGGACCTAATCCCTCATGACAAGGATCAATGATAGAGAATAGATTCAAGGGCATGAATCAGAATAGGGATTTATCTCTCACCCATGTCCGCTTAATTGACATCCCTAAAATAAATATGAAACATCTCACGGCCCCGTCGTTATAATTGACGTCCCTAAAATAAATATAAAATTTGAGATATTTTGCTTTTAAAAAAAGATGAAGCGATATGACAAATTACTTTAATTAGAATTATAAATTTATTTAATGTTTGTTTTAAGTGTAAAAGAAATGAGTTTTCTTTGTATTTATAATCATAAATTTTATGAAGAAAGAAAAAAAATAGTAAAAAGTCATTTAATTTTTTTAAAAACTTAAATATTTGTTTTGATAAACAATAACATAAATATATTATTAAAATTATTATTAATATCACATAATTATTGAAAATATATATTACAAAATAATATTTATAAAGTTATATTCTTAATAACTTTAAAATTAAATAATTTTTATAATTTTAACATCCAATAGCAAAATGATAAAATTTTATGAAAAACTATATAAACAAATTTTTATTTGAAATGTCTTTAACAAAAAATTTTTATAAATTTTTTAAAACAAAATATATCATATTATAAAAATTATTTTTAACAAAACTAAAGCAAACATGATATATATAACATCTTAAAAGCTTGTGTGCTCATTTCATCCTTACTATTTTCTCTCAGCATAGTGAAAATCCAAAAGTATCTCATTCACACTTTTCAGAGTATGGAATTTGAACGCACCACATCACAACAAATTCCTTCATCAGAACTACCCCAAATGCAAGTAAAAAATATGTTTGAATTACAAAATTTGGATACATCATACGAACATTGGAATCCGTACACACTACATATTAAAAGAGAGGTAAAGTTCATTCAAAATACACCAAATACAAAATTAGTCTTTTCTAGATTTCAAAATCGAAGTATTTAGCTTAGGTTTTCTTTTATCGATTTGCGGGGGTTGTTTATGTACTTCCTCAAATTGATTTGTAACAATTTATTTTATTTAATATCTCATTAATATTGTATTATTTAAATTTTAATCTTTATATTTATAAGTTGAACTTTATATATATATATATATATATATATATATATATATATATATATATATATATATATATACTACAAGAAAAAGCTTGTTTAGTCTGAGGATAAACCCATCACTAGTGCATAAAAACCCTCACAAAAAAATATTATGAGAGGATAAGTCACCGAGCTAAACAGGTCATCGCAAATTATTAACGAGGGGCTTGCCATATTGCTAATTTTCTTGGGGTTAAACCCCTCACAATTCCTGATCCCTATTTTTTCTACTGCAAACTTGCAGGCGTATGTGCATACTAACTGGTGCAGTGTGTTCGTATTTTTCTAGGGGTTAAGTCTCTAGTAAAGGAATCTATATTTTATTATTTAAGAGGGTTTAACCCTTCACAAAATGGTTGATTTTTTTTTACAGTTTACCCATGGCTAATACTTACAATATTGTATAAAAAATATATTATAATTATATTAGTATAAATATAATAATATATATAATAAATTATCATTAATATAATAATTAAATATATTATTCTGAATTAGACAAACAGGTGCCCTACCGCTGGGCAAGGCCCAATCTAGTCTAGCTATGGGCAAAAACATGATAATAAATCTAGGATAATGTAGTCGTTAGGAAGAATATAGTCGTTAGGGATCCCCACTCACGCGCTTGGCAGTTCACACGACCAACTGCCCATCCAAAACTCACAGATATAGTTGTATCAGGTCGTGGACCACACACCCACGTATTTCGGCCATATAGTCTTATAAATAGCCTCCCCCTTTGAAGGGTCAGGTATTCAATTCTATTCACTCAATCTTACCCAAACACTTTCAATTGTTCTCACTCTCCCTCTGAAACCTACTTGAGCGTCAGAGTACCTTGCCCTCACGCTGAAGGCCACGAAGACATGTTCGGACATCTTCGGACTGATCAGAACAATGTCGCATAATTGTTATTATTGCCCTCACGTTGAAGGCCACGGGGACATGTTCGGACTGATCAGAACAATGTCGCCGACCGTGGGAAACAAGCTCCCCCATATTTCTTGAATCAAGTTCCACCATCATTTCTTCCAAAGATCAAAGCTTCCTTCAATCTTTTTCATATTCATGGCTACTCAGCACAACGACGTCATCAACAACCCTTCTATCACCATCCTCCTCAGTGACAATGACAACCCCAACCATCATGGAACTACCGTTCATGAAACCAATCTTCCTAACGGGTGCAACACCTTCCCATCTTCCAATAACATGAAACCCAATGCCATCCCTCATGGGGACCATACTTTCGAGCCTATCCTCGTCCCTTAGGACGTAAATTCCAACGAAGTAACCTTCATCGCTACTCTCAACAAATCTAACTTGGACCTTTCCCAACAAAATGAGTGTCTGCAAATGCTGGAGAACAAGCGTTTGTTTCATTCTCCCCCAAGGAGACATCGACAGAGTGAGTCCCATAGTCCTTCCCCCAATCGTGTTCCCCACCTAAAAAATGTAAGCGGGATGCTGCCCAAAACCTTTATCACCTGAAGGATCAACCAGAGCTAGAAAGGCCTCGCCCAAAAAAGATGAGAAAACATAACCACACCCCTTCTCGGATGGCACGCCGCTCCCCAGACATGAAAAGGGGAAATGATACCTGAAATCCTAACAGGCACGGTGATCGTCCAACACGCTCTCCTCGATGTAGCATGAGCCCCCTTCGTGGTCATTCCCTTTATGGTTTGTCGGGCAACAACGACAACAAATACACTCGTGTCTCTTTATGGCAGGAGATCATGGATACCCGCATTCCTTGCGGACTGGAAAATCCACCTCCTTTGACTTTTTATGACGGAACCATTAACCCCGATGATCATATTGAGAATATAGAAACCATGCTCCATTACCACAACGTAAGGGGAGCTATCAAGTGCAAACTCTTCCCCATCACACTAAGGAAACACAACCATAACATGGTATGAACACCTCCCCTTGGTTCTATCATGTCAAAGAGGAACCTGAAGAACCATTTCAAAAGAAATTTCACTATATCAAGACGACATCCCAAATCCGAGGCCACACTCGAGGGGATCGTGTGGGGAAAACATGAGCCCCTGCGCGACTATATTGACAGGTTCAACAAAGAAACAATGGAGATTCATATTGCTCATGCCTAAATATTTCCATGGCGGGCTCTATAGTCGGGGATGAGTAAGACCATAACTCAGGCAGTATGTCATATTGTCGCTCCCCGGATTTCCATTCTTGTACAAACGCGAATGTGGCGCAGAAAAAAGAATAGAGTCGCCAGCCAGACATTTTTATCCCGAAGAAAGGGAATGGTAATGCTGCACAAACCAGAAGAAAAGAAAAGGAAGGACACAGGTCCTACGAACCAAAGGTATTAGCACCCAGATCGTCCGCCGTACCCGACGGGATCCACACTTGCAAAGAAAACTGTTTCAAAGGGTGAGGGTATGAAAGCTGCTGCAAAGAAATGAAAACGAAATGAAACTGGAACAGGAAAAGAACTGAATAAGAAAACAAAGGACAAAATTTAGGGAAAATAAAGATTGTGCTCGAACGGGCCCTACCCCGCTGCCTACGTACCTTATCAGGATAATGAGGATCAGAGACGCCGCAGTTCCCCTAACTAAGGGTAGAAAAGAAATTTCTTGTGAATTAAGGCTTGAACTGCCTATGCCATTGCTCAGGTGTTGCAGACTCGGACGACGAGTGCGTAACCGTCTTGCAAAATGACAAGTAGGAGCAAGTTCACGTACGGAGTGAATGAGATGAGAAAAGAATTCCCGAAGGAAAGACGCTTATTGTTTGTTTGTGTTTTTTATGAAGCTTTTATGAGTGTGTCACAAGGAAGTGAACTCAAGCTCTTTTCCATGGAATGTGCACTTGTCACTACATTCTAAGATGGATTAATAGAACAAGCACACTCAAGTAAGGAGAAGATCCCCAAAACTTGAATCCAAAGATTAGGGCCTAAGCTCACTAACTTGTTGAATTATTAAGTGTTTTTGGTATTTACAGATGAAGAAGTATATTTTTATGCTTTTCTTGGTGAAGAAGATACCTTGATCAGACTTTTGCATCACAAGGTAAACTTGTACTATCCCAAGATGGGAAGACTACAAGCATACCTCATGGGATAAGGCTATGGACCAAAGGTAACACTTCAAACTTATTAAGATGTTTTTTATGATTATGAGATGAGAAGAGAAGAAGAACCAAAAGGATTACAAAGGAAAAATTCTAAAAGGGGACTAAAGAATCCTAAGTGTTAACATGCATGGATGTCCTAAGGGTTAGTGTGGTTTCTATCTTAAGAAAGAAAGAAAGAAAAAGAGAAGAAGAAGATAGAAGAAGAGGTGAGCAAGGCCTAAGCCCAACAACAAAAGAGTTAGCACAATAAGCATAAGAGGAGAAGAGATGAGATTTGGAGATGTGGAACTCAACTTCCACACCTCACACTTACCATAGTCCCTGCAAGGTTAGTAGCATGCATATAAGTGAAGCAATATGAATAAGATGACATGTTAACATCATACAAACATAAGTGAAATGATATGAACGAATGTCCAATGCATATGCAACTCAAAAGAATGAGAGAAGAAACTTATAAGTCAAAATGATGCAACATGAACATATATGAAAACAAATGCACATTTAAGGAGGGTGCAAAGCAAATATGCACAAACATGGACTCAATGCACAAGATCAGAACCAAAACAAGATGAAGAAGGGCTTAAGAAGCCAACAAGATGAAGAGAATGGACACACAATACCAAACAAATACAAAATGGGAGTGAAAGAAGAAATGAGGAGGTGAAAGCACACTTAAGAAAGGAAGAACACATAAGGTAAGCAAACACAAAGGTTTCTAAGACTCAAACCCTAAGCTAGGACCAGGAAGGTACCCACACCCCAAAAGAACCCCAAATGAGAAACAGAAGTTGGCACAAGTGCCCTTCTAAGCTTACAAGAGACCTAATGGACCAAAAGAAGCAAAATGGGAAAAGGTTCAAGATAAAATTCACATTAAATCAACCAAGCATCTAAAAATTCCATAACTCAAGTCAAATGATTTTCAAACATGTTATATAAATGGTCCAAAAGGATTTGGAAAAATTCAGAAGCAAACTAAGTCAAATGGAGGCTTAAACACAAGCTAGGGTTACAAACTTCCATCACAAGTCACAGGACCAAGACCCAAGAAATAAATTTCTAAAAATCAGGGGAAACATTTCATGAGAAGTAAATTATCTTAGGAATCCAGAGCAAAAAGAATGGGATCAAAATTCAAAATAATGAAGTGTATGGAAATTGGACAAGGCAGTGTACTCAAAATGAACTTAAAAAAGAAGCTAATTGAAACAATGAATTAATTGTGACACGTGGAAATGGAAAAAAGGAAAATAAAAAATATGGAAAAATAAAGGACACTTCCAAGAAGGCTCATGAGTTTTTTGAGAATTTTTTACTAATGGGAAATATTTTAATAAAATAGAAACTAAACTGAAATAAAAGAAAATCAAAGAAAAAGAAATAAAAAAATGAAATGGAGATGAGGTGTAATTAGTAAGGATTATACATGTAAAAGAATTGGGCCAAGGGGATGTGTGGTGTGAATAGCACGGTCTGGGCCCAGAAGCTGCGCATGAACATAGGAATTAGGGTGGAATTTATGGAATTAAACTGGAAAAAACAAGGAACGCTGGATTAATCTGACGCGCACGGTGAGGGACTCATTAAATGACCTGGCAAGTTAATTGGATGTGAGGTGATTGTGCATGGTTCTTATTGTGAACTGAAAAACGTAATGCATTAAAATGAAATAAGAAAAAACAACATGAGACGAAAGTGGTGTGAGGGCTACGTGGACGCATCTGGGACGTACGTGGTAGGGATCTAACGACCATGGACTTGTCTTCCCCAATGAGCAAACCCTAACATTCAAATCCAGTTTCCGGTGACCGGAGCTAGGGCTCCGGCACCGGAATTCGTAACAGTAGCCTAAACAACCAAATTAATGAATAAAAACAGCCCAGATTCACTAAATCAACCTCACTGAATCCAAAAATGAGATCAAAATCTCCTAAAACCTAATGAATCAAAGAGATCGAACAAAATAAAGTTGCACCATGAAAATTGAAAATCAAATAACTCACTCAATGTTGCACTAAAATGGAAACCAAGACTTGCAGCATACTCAGTGGAGATCAAGGATTGCAAAATACATGTTCAATTTCATTTCCAGATCCAAAGATATCAGAGCATACCTGATTTGTAGATCCTTCAAAACCACCAAGAAAATGCTTCCAAAGCTGCAGATCTAGCTCTTGTGATATCCTCTTGCAAAATAAATGCAAGAGGAAGCTTGATGGTACCTGGATCAGAAGCTTCAAAGTAAGCTGCCTCTGAATGGCACCTTTCTATTCTTGCACCTTAAGCTCAAATGAATGGTAGAATCTTGATCTATATCACTCACTGATCAAGAATATGGAAGAGATTTCTGAAGAATGTGAGAGAATGAAGAGATTCGTGTGAAGATGAAAATTATGCAAAAAGTTGGAAATGAGAGAATGAGAGAATGGTTGTGCTTGCTGAAACCCTAGCTGCTTATGTATCCCCTCACAATTCCATGCTGAAAGAATTGGCTCAAATGCACGTATGGATCATGAGCTTTTTGTGATTTTGCAATTTGTGAGATAAGCATGTCTCCCTCATGCCTTTCTTGCATTCTCAGCCCATGTGCAATGCTTTTTCAACCCTTGATCAAAATCCAATCAATCCTGGCCTTTAGATCAAGCCCTCACACTTTTCTCATGAATTGGCCAATTTTGCAATTTTGGAGTGACTTTTTTATAGTGCACGAATTTGAGAGTTTCTTTGGAGAAAAATGATCAAAATGTGATGTATTTTATCATTGAAACAAGTTTGAACCAAAAACAAGTCTCACAAATAAGTTTTGAAGCTTCTTGCATTTGGTCATGCATGGAACTTTGGATTTTCCCCTAGAATGCAGCACTTTTTCGAAGAGGCTAGAGGAAAAACTATAAATCCCATGAAAAAGTACTTGTACTTTTTGAAAATGGGAGCCCTTAATCTCCAACTTTCATGTTTTACTTTGGTCCATTTGAAGAATTTTTTATCATGATAAGGCCATTTGAAAATTAGGGCAAAAGTTGCCAAATTTGGAAAATCTCAAAAACCAACTTTGTACCATTTTTGAAAAACCCTTCAAATCTCCATGATTCTTGAACTTTGATCATTCTAAACCTCTTATAACATTGTAAGGACCCCTATTGGCCAAAAAATTTGGGTTAGACCTCTTGAAATCAAACAGTTGACTTTTTAAGGGCATAGTTGACGTTTTACTTCATCTGCAAGCAACTGAGGCATTCTCTGACTTCCACATGTAATTTTCTCATGAAAATTGACACCTAGGATCCTCTTGACATATAGAAGACTTTTCCCAAATGAAATGGCCAAAGTTGTGAGATTTTGGTGCTTGAGTCTCAAACCCTAATTCAGGTGTCGTGTGTAGGAGCTTTACTTTGTCCTGGAATAACTGATGATCATGCAATCTTCTGAGCTTTTGCCAATGGAATTGATCTTGTAATTGCAGCGTAGACCCCTTATAGGACTTGTACAAAACCATTGGGACCCTTGTCATGGCTTGTGGTGCCTCAAAAACCTCCACAGATGACCATATGCTTGATGCTAGGACATGAAGAATGTTATGCCTCATCTTTCCATGCTAGGATGCTAAGAAAATGATATGTTCATGATGAATATGATGTGATATGATGCTTAAAATGAAGAGGGCAAATTTGGGGTGTTACAACTGCCCCTATTCAATCATCAGTTAATCTGAAAAGGACGGTAGCACGGGCTATCGACCGTTCAAGATAAATTGTGGTTGAATACCAAGAAGACCAGAAATTTGCACTCTGACGAAGAATACAACACTGGGAAATAAACCCAACCAAATGACGCTTTGGTAACTGCAGGGGAGAAAAAGCAGACGAGTTTCTTCCAGGTTGAAACTGATATCTGGAATAAGAGTACTAAGACAGGCGAGTCTTCTTCGAACAATCCTGTGACGCCAGGAGCTGGACATACGAGTCCTCAAACAATGCAAACATATGACTTGAGATAGACGAATCTCCTTCGGATATACCTGTTACGCCAGGACCGGGATGCATTAAAGTCTGTGGGATAGACATGCACAATTAAAGTCTGTGGGATAGACATGCACAATCAAGGTAGACGAACCTTCTTCATATATTATACGTGGATATATGGTATAAGACAGACGAGTCTTCTGAGCAAACCTATTACGCCAGGTGCAGCAACAATAATGTGCCTGAGACAGACGAGCCCCCTTCAGATTTACCTGTTATGCCAGGACCGGTAATCATTTTGACATTAATTCCCACAGTCAGGATTTTAAACCTCTTCAATACAGACGAGTATTGGATGATCATCAAGATAACACAGACGAGTGCCATAAGTCAATGATAGAGACGAATATCAGACGATGATCCAAGAAACACGGAAGAGCGCTCCGGGCAATGATACAGACGAGTATCAGCAACTGGTATAGACGAATACCAGAAATTCAAACACGGACGAGCATTTGGAGTAGCAAAATAGGCAAGTATGAGAACAATCAGCAAATCCACACATACAGATATAAGCCTAGCACAGACGAGTACTGGGGATGATACAGACGAGTATCCAGGCAAAGCAGACTAGCTTCGAACAAAGTAATCAAATACCAAACACAGACGAGCGCCGGAGATGATACAGACGAGTATCCAAACAAAGCAGACGAGCTTCAAACAGATAACAACACAGACGAGTGCTGGGGATGATACAGACGAGTATCCACGTATTACAAATATCAAACATCAAACACAGACGAGTGTTGGAAATTGCAGACGAGCAATAGAAAATACTGGGAAATCAAACACAGACGAGTGTTGAGAGTTGCAGACGAGCAATATCAAGGTAATCATGGACCACTGCTGGGGAAGGCAAACGAGCAATGCCAAAGTGATAATACAGATGAGTGTTGAGAGATGCAGACGAGCAGCAAAAAAGTACGAACACAGAAGAGTGTTGGAAAGTTGCAGACGAGCAACAAACAAATGCCTGATTGGCCACAAGAGTTACAACTCTGCAGGGGAAGACAAGTTGAAAAGCCTGGATACCTAACTCTGACTAAGGTGATGAATACCTGACTGTATCATCAAATTGGCCTAAAGAATGGCAACTTCGCTGTGGAATATTTCACTGACGAAAGTGAAAATCAAATATGAACTCTGTAGGGAAAGATCATCTTCAGACTTGGCTGGGAAAGATGCTTCAACAATACTTTGGCTGGGGAGAACATTTGTTGATGCTGAACTCTGGCTGTGACCCTTGCTGGGGATGTCAGGTTTTCAGATACCTGTTGGGCATGCTCCACTAGGGAAGAATAAATTGCTTGGGCTGCTTGCCAAGGCTTAGCTGGGGAAGGTTCTGCTGGGGATACTCTACTGGGAAAAGAGTACATTGCTTGGGAGAATGTGACGCCATCCTGCAACCTGCAACAACAGAAAACACAAATGTGCCCCGAGGACTTGCAATGGTATGATCTTTTCATCCATCGTCACCCAACACTCAAAGAGGGTTTACAGTTTCCCTGCATGTCATTTTCTTTTAAAATTATCACCATGTTTAAATGCAATGCTATTTTTGCCAAAAATTCAGGACATTTTGCAAACAAAAATAAACACACACAACTTTTTGACTGAATATGCTTTTTATTGAATGGCCTCTGAATAGGCAAAGATTTACATCAGGAAGCAACCACCTGGAAAGAGGTAGCCACTATAAAATTGAGAAAAGAAACTATCTTAATGGCAATGGGCACGACATTCCAAGGAGTTCCATTTCTGCTATGACCAGCATGTCTTCGAGACTCTCCATTATTGCTTTTTCTTTTTGAGAGGATGAGGGGACTGTTTCCTATCCTTCTGATATTGTCAAGCTGTACGAAACGACAATGTGGCTCAGATAACTCGGATCGCAGTTGTTCGCTTATTCCCTTGTTTTGCGTGGATCGCCCTTTCGGGTTTTCAATCCACCGGGATACCCTTTTTTGCCTGAGCTGTCCAATGTGGCTTTTCAACTCAGCGGGTGTACATTTTTTTATTTATTTCCCTAACTTTTGCCAGAGGTTTTTATTCTGTTTTTAGCTCGCCGAGATGCCCTTTTTTTTGCCTGGATTATAATTCTGTTTTTATGTCCAGCGGGTCTCTTTATGCGAAGTATTTTTTAACTGCGTCCGAGTTGACAGGGGACTGGAAGTCATCTCCATCCATAGTGGTGAGCATCAGTGCTCCTCCTGAAAAGACTTTCTTCACTATGAATGGTCCTTCGTAATTTGGGCTCCACTTGCCCCTGTGATCTGAACCTGGAGGAACGATCCTCTTAAACACAAGCTCTCCCACTTGATACTCCCGAGTACGTACTCATTGGTCGAATGCACGCTTCATTCTCCTCTGATAAAGCTGACCATGACAGATAGCCGCTAATCTTTTTTCCTCAATTAGACATAGTTGATTGCAACGAGCACGCACCCATTTAGTCTCATCCAGCTTTACATCCATCATCACACGCAATGAAGGAATCTCTACTTCAACAGGCAGAACTGCTTCCATACCATATACCAGAGAGAAGGGAGTTGCCCCTTTTGACGTCCTGACTGACGTTCAATACCCATGCAGCGCAAATGGTAACATCTCATGCCAATCTTTGTAGGTGACAACCATTTTCTGCACAATCTTCTTGATATTCTTGTTTGCTGCCTCGAGCGCACCATTCATCTTTGGTCGGTAAGGAGAAGAATTATGATGCTGTATCTTGAAGTCCCGGCACAACTCTGCCATCATCTTGTTGTTGAGATTAGAACCATTGTCAATAATGATCCTTTCGGGCACTCCGTATCTGTATATGATATCCCTTTTCAAAAATCTTGCCACCACTTGACGAGTGACGTTGGCATAAGATGCTGCTTCCACCCATTTGGTGAAGTAATTGATCGCGACCAAGATGAAGCGATGACCATTTGAAGCAGTAGGTTCGATCTTCCCGATCATGTCAATTCCCCACATAGAAACGGGCCAAGGAGATGACATGACGTTGAGCGGGCTTGGAGGAACATGCACTTTGTCTGCATATATCTGGCATTTGTGGCACTTACGAGCGAATGAACAACAGTCTGCATCCATTGTCATCCAGTAATACCCTAATCTCAGTAATTTCTTAGCCATAGCATGCCCTCCTGCATGGGTACCGAAAGATCCCTCGTGGACTTCCTGCATTAACAGGCTTGCTTCGTGTCTATCCACGCATCTGAGCAAGACCATGTCGAAGTTTCTCTTGTACAAAACCCCGTCTGTGTTCAAGAAGAAGCTAGCAGCAAGTCGCCTCAAGGTCTTCTTGTCATTGGAAGATGCCCCAGCTGGGTATTCTTGCTTTTTCCAGGAATAACTTGATATCAAAATACCAAGGTTTCTCATCAGACACGGCGTCTACAGAGAAGGCATGAGCTGGAGCGTCAAGCCTGGATATGTCAATTCTGGGCACATAATTCCAACACAAGACTTTGATTGACGAAGAAAGAGTGGCCAATGCGTCGGAAAACTGATTTTCATCACGTGGTATGTATTGAAGCTTAACTGTCGTGAAGAACGTCAACAGTTTTCTAGCATAATCTCGGTATGGAATTAGATGCTCTTGATGCGTATACCACTTGCCGGTAACTTGGTTAATGACGAGGGCTGAATCTCCGAATATATCGAGGTTCTTAATCCTAAGATTAATAGCCTCCTCTATTCCCATTATGCATGCCTCGTATTCCGCTTCATTGTTGGTGCAGCCAAAAGTAATTCTGGCAGCGAAGGGTAAGTGAACACCTTCAGGAGTGATAAGAACGACACCAACTCCACGTCCATTAATATTGACTGCCCCATCAAACATCAACTTCCATTTGGATTCAGGGTCTGGCCCCTCCTCCGGAAGTGGTTCCTCGCAATCGTTTACTTTGAGATACATGATGTCCTCATCAGGGAAATCGAACTTCATTGGCTGATAATCATCTTCAAGAGGTTGCTGTGCAAGGTAATCTGACAATACACTTCCCTTGATGGCTTTCTGAGAAGTATACTGGATGTCGTATTCCGTTAAAATCATTTTCCACCTAGAAACCCTTCCGGTCAACGCTGGTTTCTCAAAGATGTACTTGACAGGATCCATTTTGGAAATGAGCAGTGTGGTATGAGTCAACATGTACTGCCTCAGTCGGCGAGAAGCCCATACCAAAGCGCAACAAGTTTTCTCGAGCAGTGAGTAACGGGATTCACAGTCGGTAAACTTTTGCTAAGGTAATAATTAACGTACTCTTTTCGACCAGACTCGTCATGTTGGCCTAAGACACACCCCATTGACCCTTCTAGCACAGTCAAGTACATGATTAAAGGTCTTCCTTCCACGAGAGACATTAGAATTAGAGGCTCCTGCAAATATTCTTTTATTTTGTCGAAAGCTCTTTGGCAGTCATTGTTCCACCTAACCGTTTGCTCTTTTCTTAGCAATTTGAATATCGGTTCGCACGTGGTAGTTAGATGAGATATGAACCGAGAAATGTCGTTCAACCTCCCTAAAAAACCGCGCACTTCTTTTTCTGTCTTCGGTGCAGGCATATCTTGAATAGCTTTTACTTTAGTAGGATCTACCTCAATTCCTCTCTGACTAACAATGAAACCCAGCAGTTTCCCAGAACGCACTCCGAAAGTGCACTTGTTTGGATTCAACCTCAGCTTGTACTTGATCAGTCTATCAAACAGCTTCTTCAGGTTGACCAGATGCTCTTCTTCGTCTCGGGACTTAGCAATCATATCGTCCACATAACACTCAATCTCCTTGTGTATCATGTCATGGAACAATGTGACCATCGCCCGCTGATAGGTTGCCCCGGCGTTCTTCAAACCAAAGGGCACGACCTTATAGCAGAATGTACCCCACGGGGTAATAAACGTTGTCTTCTCCATGTCTTCCGGCGCCATCTTAATCTGATTATATCCGGAGAAGCCATCCA
Organism: Lathyrus aphaca; assembly: GCA_963966055.1. Lineage (NCBI taxonomy): Eukaryota > Viridiplantae > Streptophyta > Magnoliopsida > Fabales > Fabaceae > Lathyrus > Lathyrus aphaca. Next base: position 296,633,264 of record OZ014524.1, read on the forward strand.
TGAAGTAAAATACCGATAATTGAGCAGTATTGTCCACCAACACATCAATGTGTGGCAACAAAAAGTCATCTTTTGGGCTCGCTCTATTCAAATCCCGGTAGTCAACGCACATCCGGACCTTTCCGTCCTTCTTTGGTACAGGTACAATGTTAGCTACCCAAGGTGGGTAACTAGTTACAACAAGGAACCCGGCATCCCATTGCTTCTGAACCTCCTCTTTGATCTTCATCGCCATGTCAGGACGAGTTCTTCTCAATTTCTGTTTCACAGGAGGACAATCCTCTCTCAAAGGTAGCTTATGCACAACGATGTCGGTATCCAACCCTGGCATATCTTGATATGACCAAGCAAAGATATCCACATACTCTTTCAGCATACTGATCAGCTCTTTCTTGACGTCGGCCTGTAGACTGGCCCCAATCTTGATCTCTTTCTTCACATCTTCACTGCCAATGTTGATGATCTCAATTTCTTCTTGATGAGGCTGAATAACCCGTTCCTCCTGTTTCAACAATCTGACCAACTTTTCAGGGAGGTCACAGTCTTCCTCAACCCCTTCATCAGCTTGGTAGACAGGATTGTCAAAGTCATGCGTAATCATAGCAGGAATGTGATCAATGGAATCCGGATGACCAACACTGCACAGATGATGTGCTTATTCAGAATCTGCTTATTTTGAAAAAGAGACGCTAACACAAACACAAAAAGGAAAAACACATTGCCATTTTTATATTTTTTGTGAAAAGTTTAAAAACAAAAAAAAGGGAACACAATTTGTCTGAAAATGTCCTTTTATTTCATAGCAAAATAAGATGCATACAAAACATGGTTGCCCAATACAATGGATCCTAGCATCTTGGGCAGAATGCTGGATTTGACAATGAAGTATGATAATAAAAGGAAACAAAATAATTACTCTGAATTCCAGGTAACTTGAACAATGTCTTCATTAGACCAGTTCCTTAGCTCCTCGCCGGGTGCACACGGGTGAATCCAGTTGTCCCAGTCACCGTCACTGTCCCCATCTTGGCTTGCTGTACAGATCTGGTTGCGGTCGAGCAACCCAGCACTTGTAAACGTGATAGCCTTACCACTTGGAGTAGATCCACCAGGCTGATAACCCAAGCCAAACTTATCGTCTTTCTTTTTAGCTCCAGCAATTTTCCCCAGCCTTGGGCACTTCCTGATTGAACGACCTCATTTGCCTCTTTGTAGGAGTGGATGGATGTACCCTCTTTCTCGCTGCTCTTCTCCACAGGAGTCAAGATGCTGACGTTGACTGCTTCGAAAGCTTGGCATAAAGTCTCATGGATCTCTCCATCCATCTCCACATACTTGAATGTTGACAAGTGGCTTACGAAGATGTCTTCCTCTCCACAAACTGTAATGACCTGGCCGTCAACCACATATTTGAGCTTCTGATGCAAGGTTGAAGTAACAGCTCCAGCAGCATGTATCCATGGGCGACCCAACAAGCAGTTGTACGCAGGCTGGATGTCCATGACGTAGAAGATGCTTTTGAAGACTTGAGAACCTATCTTGACAGGCAACTCAACCTCTCCAAAAACTGATCTTCTCGAACCATCAAAAGCTTTGACAATCAGATCACTTGGTCTCAGGACTATACCATCAACGTTGAGCTTCATTAATGCCTTCTTTGGAAGCACATTAAGGGAAGAGCATGTGTCAACAAGAACATGTGACAACACAGCACCCTTGCACTTCATAGTAATATGTAGCGCTTTGTTGTGGTTTCAGCCTTCTGACGTGAGGTCTCTGTCTGTAAAGCCTAGGCCATGGCTTGCATTAACACTGCCTACAACAGCTTCAAGTTGGTTGACAGTGATTTCCTGAGGAACATAGGCCATCTGCAGTACTTTCAACAAGGCCTCTCTGTGTGCGGGAGAACACATCAACAGTGAGAGAATGGATATCTTGGAAGGTGTCTGGTTCAGTTGATCGACCACCTTATAATCACTCTTTTTGATAATGCGCATGAATTTTTCGACCTCTTTTTCAAATGTACCCTGCCTAGCCACAGGAGTAGTTGTATCATCAACCACAGCTTGCTTTCCTTTGGCTTTGGATGAAGCCTCAGACTCAGGATCCCCTCTCAGCACAGGGGGAGTAAATAAACGCCCACTTCTGGTAAAGCCTCCAACTCCTCCGACAATCTCTACAGTCGGGTCAACAACAACAGACTTACTCTCAATTTTCTGTCCAGCCACATATACATCTGAGCCGTAATGCCAAAGAATGGCTTTATCGTTTGTGTATGGAAAAGGCCCAGGAACGGTGATAGTCACAGGACTAATCTCGGGAGCATAGATTGTAATAGGCTCTCTTCTGACAGGCATGTTAGCTTCATCATAGAATATGGTTATTGTTGACACATCTTCTGCTTCACTATCAACCCTGTTGAACTGCAAGGATCCATCATCAATCAAACTCTGCAAACCTCTCTTCAGATTCTCACATCCATTCCCAGAATTCAGACATTCTGCACAATCAGCATTGCAACCAGTAAAAACTTGACCCTTCAGTAGTCTCTCTTTCACTACCATCAAAGGAGTCTTCACTTCTTCAATATTCAGCACAAGACTCAACTCTTCACCACCCTCAACAGCATTAATTCTTGCCCCTCCATGATTCGGGATAGGGTTCGAATTAACATTCGGAGGTGGTGCAAAGTTGATTGCTTTAGAGTCTATAAGGTCTTGGACTTTGTGGTGCAACGCCCTGCACTTCTCAGTCGAGTGCCCGGGTGCCCCAGAGTGGAAAGTGCATTGTGCATTGACATCATAACCCACTGGAAGCTCTCCAGGAGGTGGTGGTGCCAAAGTTCTCAATTGAATCAAATTCAAATCCAGCAGTCTTGCTGATAGTTGTTTCTGGGTTGTTGTTGTTGTTGTTGTTGCATCTGTTGAGGTTGCATCTGTTGCACTGGAGTAGAAGGAATTGTGATTGCTGCCACATGCTCATACGGTCTTCTATAACCACGGCCCCGGCCTCGGCCAAATACAGCATTTGTCTCACCCTCTCTTCTCCTTGGAGGTCCACTGAAAGCTTTCCTTGCTCCATTTGAGCTGCTAGCACTTGTATCTTGGATCTTCCCCATCTCCAGCAAGGTATCAACCCTCTCTCTAGCAATAACAATATCATTGAATTTGGTGGCAGAACTGGACGCCAATCTATCAAGAAACACACCCTGCAAAGTCCCCATATACATGTCAGCCATCTCTTTCTCTAGCAGCGGTGGTTGCACTCTGGCAGCGAGCTGACGCCACCTCTGAGCATATTCTTTGAAACCCTCCTTAGCAGTCTGAGCCATGTGCTACAATTGCGTGCGATTTGGAGCCATGTCCAAATTATATTGATATTGTCTCACAAAAGCTTCTTCTAGGTCTTTCCAGCTCTTAATATTGACTCTGCTAAGCTTCATATACCATTCCAAAGAAGCTCCAACCAAGCTGTCTTGAAAATAGTACATCCAGAGTTTTTCAACATCGGTATGAGCAGCGATCCTTCCCACAAAGGATTGAAGATGGGTCTTCGGGCATGCAGTGCCATTGCATTTCTCAAAGGTTGGAACTTTAAACTTGTATGGGATCCTGACCCCAGGAACCAAGCCTAAATCTGTTATGTCAAATCCCAAGGAGCTCTGGGATTGAATAGCTTTGATTTGTTCTGCCATTTCCTCAAACCTCTTGTTCATCTCAGCTCCCTGACCCTCAGCTTCGTCCAGCAGAGTGAACTGTTCATCCTGATTATCCATTTGAATATTATTCAACCCATCATTGATTATAGTCACCCCTGGCTGTGTTACAGGAGCTTCAACCTGACGTGCGCCCGCACCGTTACGATTATTAGCAGCAACAGTTTTATTCCTGGGTTGACCATTTTCTATCATCTCCCGCAAACGCTCTTGGTTCTGACCCATGCCTGCCATCAAGGTCATAAAGTTGTCCATTCTCAGCCTCAGGTCAGCTAAGTCCGCTTGCATCTGGTCCATGATTCTCTCTCTGTTGATCTTTGTTGGATATCTATGTGCGACTGGTTGTTCCCGAACTTTCCGGGGAGCTATAGTGCCTGAAACACAAAACACGTTAGCAACTGAGACACTACTTGCAAAACAAACAAACAGATTATATGCAATGCAATGTAACTATTCATGTTCCCAAGTTTTAAGCATTTGCATGCCCCAGTTCTGGCGTCTATTCTCAGACATTCACTTTCAGGATATTAACTTTCAAACTTTCTCTTTGATGAGTGTTCAGACATTAGCAGCATCAGACAAACGAGTCTTGCATATTCAGAAACGATAATTTGCACATTAACACTGCTTATAGACAAACCACTGCCGGCTAAAAGTCAGAATACAAACAGAAATATTCCCCGAAGGGTTACAAGCCAGTACATGAATAAAAGACAAAAAAAAACAAAATAAGCAAGACTCCTACAACAAGTCTGTAGGTAGTCTGAAAACAATAAAAACTAAGCTAACACCCAGGCTCTGCCACCTCTGCTCTGCTTTTCTTGACACCCGTTCTCAGCTTGAGCTCTTCAATCTCTTTTCTTGCTTCCTCCAAGGCTAACTGGCTTTGTGCTAGCTGTTGGGTCTTTTCCCTCCGGATGGTGTGGACTTGCTCCACCTCTTCCTTCTTGAAGGCCATCTGAACTTCAAAGAACTCTTTTTTCTCTCTGAACTTCTTCTGCTCTCCCTCTCTCTGGCCTTGCAACCAAACAATGGATTGACGAGCATCCTTGAGAGTCTTCAAAGTCTTTTTGCGTTCAGCTTCTCTTTTAGCCTCCATTAGACCCAACCTGTGGAAATGGGCTTCTCTACCAGCAAAGTCCTTCTCTTTAGCTTCCAGAGAGACTTGGAGCTTCTGCAGCTTGCTTTCTACTTCATTCTTGGCCTTGCTGGCATTATGGTATAGGCTTACCATTTCAGCATTTTCCACCCTAACTTCATGCAGCTGAGCTTCTAACTTCTTGTACTCTTCAAGGGAGACTGTACTACTTTGACTTGGAACTTCTCTGGGATAAAATGGAGCCTCAACTGAGAAAGGCATGAGATCTGCTTCTTCATGTCTTTGCAACCATGCAACAAATGGTGGATATGTCTTGGGATCAACTCTGCCGAAGTCTTTCTTACCCTTCCTCATCCTGTGAGCCCAGGCTTGGACTGCTTGTTGAACTAACTCCGTGTTTCCTTCCATAGGAAAGTACAAAGACTCAGCAAACTCTTCCATCTGTGGAGGATCTTTCAAAGGGTAGCCAAACTGCTTCCTGGCTAGTGTTGGATAGTAACTGATGACACCTTTCCTTCCTAGCAAAGGTACTCCAGCAAACCTTCCACAACTGACCAGCAACTCTTTACCTAGAAGATCTCTGTCATATCCCCAGGCAATATCTTCAGCAGTTAACCCCATTAGTCTTCTGGACCATCTCCACTCATCCCTCATCTCCTTGAAGGCACCTGATTTTGGCAATTGTCTGGAAAACCACTCAGCAAACAAAGGAGCACAACAGACTACTGGACCACCCCTACCCTTCTCATTCCTGTAATGAACACTATAGTAGAAATTACCCAAAAGAGTAGGCACTGGATTGCCTTTTGCAAATATTGAGATCACCTCTAAGCTGACAAACTCTTTCTCTCCAGGGAACAAGCTGGACCCATACACCATCAATGCAAGTATAGCACCAAAGCCATTCCACTTAGCCTCTGTAGCATATATCTCTGCCTCTGGGATGAGCACACTCCAAGGGAGTCCTTTGCCTTCACTCTCTTTCAAAGCCCTCTTGACTGTGGCAGCTGGCAGACGACAAACTTTGGCTATGTCTTCAACTTTAAGCACCACCTCAGACCCATAGAATGGCAAGGTTTCTTTGACTGGAACATTCAGCATGCTGGAGATCTCTTCCAATGTTGGAGCTAAGATGTAACCTGGAAAAACAAAGCAACGCAACAGAGGATCATAAAACTGCAACAAGGTATGCAAACTGTCCTTCTGGTCTGCAGTGGGCTTGTCCACAAATTTCAGTATCTGGCCATATCTTTTCTTGAAATTGCCCAAGACTTGGTCATTCATCAGACCTGCTAACTTCTGAACACTTCTAACTTCAGGCTGAAGAAAAGTATAGTGCACATTCTTTTTCCTTGGAACTCTTCTGATTTCTGCCATGGAGATAAGATTACCAGAACTGGGACTTGATTATGAACAATGACCTGAAAAATGGGAAACATAAACAGTTAATGCAAGAATGATGCAAATGCAATGCAGGCATATGATCAACTGGGACCATCTGAACTGGTCACTGACAAGGGCCCCTCTGATCACTGGCAAATCAAAACTCTGAGTCATAACCCTTTGACAATCACAACTCTCTGATAGAAGATCTCAGAACCACAGTACCAAGAAATCCAGAACCAAGAAAACCAGAACTCCAGAACCATAGGACCATAAGACTAAAGATCATATCATAAGACCATAGATCGTAACAAGGACCACTGAATAATGAGTGTATGTTGAGGCCATGGGTTCCTGCACACCTGTAACCCCCTCCCAATCTCACTGGTAGTAGGCTCCGGGTCAGACATCACGGACTCTCAAAGCCGAATAGCAATAATACTGTCACCATCTCTGAGAAATGGCTCATGACCAAATCAGGGAATCGGTTTGGCATTATATACTACGCAGGGAGGCCTCAGCTGAGTCCAGGACACAAGGTCATCCTATGTGATCCCCAGGTGGGCCCTCGGATGCGAATGGGTTTGCCACAAAATGTGGGCTGCCACTGTCATCACTAAAGAGGGATGTTTCCACAAGGTTCTCAATGATCGGTCCCCAGCTGCACATAACTGTCAAGGTTATGAAATGAGAGAGGAAGATCCCCAAATCAAGACATTTCCAAGATAATCGCAACCTGGGTGTGGAACTCACTACTACCCCCATGACAAGATCTTATGAGGCCAAAGTGGAACCACTCTAAGTCCTAAGGTGCACTCGAGCCCTGGTAATGAGCTCATCTCTCAAGAACAAGTAACACCCATCCCACCAAACAGAAAACCAGTCTAGACAGTCCAGTATATATACATGATGCAGAAAATAAATACTGAAAACTGTAAATAAAGCTGTAAATAAAGTTGTAAATAAACAACAATAAAATACAACAAGCCACAGCAAGCAAACATCACCCAATGAAACAGAAACAAACAAGCTCTAGGAGAGACTCACAGGGGAACCAGAGATCTCTGGTGTGCACTCCCCAGCAGAGTCGCCAGCTGTCGCTCCCGAGATTTCCATCCTGGTACAAACGCGAAAGTGGCACGGAAAAAATAATAGAGTCGCCAGCCAGGCATTTTTATCCCGAAGAAAGGGAATGGTAATGCTGCACAAACCAGAAGAAAAGAAAAGGAAGGACACAGGTCCTACAAACCAAAGAGACTGAGTTCGGGAGTCGGTTACAACCTGGGAAGGTATTAGCACCCAGATCGTCCGCCGTACCCGACGGGATCCACACTTGCAAAGAAAACTGTTTCAAAGGGTGAGGGTATGAAAGTTGCTGCAAAGAAATGAAAACAAAATGAAATTGGAACAGGAAAAGAACTGAATAAGAAAACAAAGGACAAAATTTAGGGAAAATAAAGATTGTGCTCGAACGGGCCCTACCCCGCTGCCTACGTACCTCATCAGGATAATGAGGATCAGAGACGCCGTAGTTCCCCTAACTAGGGGTAGAAAAGAAATTACTTGTGAATTAAGGCTTGAACTGCCTATGTCATTGCTCAGGTGTTGCAGATTCGGACGATGAGTGCGTAACCGTCTTGCAAAATGACAAGTAGGAGCAAGTTCACGTACGGAGTGAATGAGATGAGAAAATAATTCCCGAAGGAAAGACGCTTATTGTTTGTTTGTGTTTTTTATGAAGCTTTTATGAGTGTGTCACAAGGAAGTGAACTCAAGCTCTTTTCCATGGAATGTGCACTTGTCACTACATTCCAAGATGGAATAATAGAACAAGCACACTCAAGTAAGGAGAAGATCCCCAAAACTTGAATCCAAAGATTAGGGCCTAAGCTCACTAACTTGTTGAATTATTTAGTGTTTTTAGTATTTACAGATGAAGAAGTATTTGTTTATTCTTTTCTTGGTGAAGAAGATACCTTGATCAGACTTGTGCATCACAAGGTAAACTTGTACTATCCCGAGATGGGAAGACTACAAGCATACCTCATGGGATAAGGCTATGGACCAAGGTAACACTTCAAACTTATTAAGATGTTTTTTATGATTATGAGATGAGAAGAGAAGAAGAACCAAAAGGATCACAAAGGCAAAATTCTAAAAGGGGACTAAAGAATCCTAAGTGTTAACATGCATGGATGTCCTAAGGGTTAGTGTGGTTTCTATCTTAAGAAAGAAAGAAAGAAGAAGAGAAGAAGAAGATAGAAGAAGAGGTGAGCAAGGCCTAAGCCCAACAACAAAAGAGTTAGCACAATAAGCATAAGAGGTGAAGAGATGAGATTTGGAGATGTGGAACTCAACTTCCACACCTCACACTTACCATAGCCCCTGCAAGGTTAGTAGCATGCATATAAGTGAAGCAAGATGAACAAGATGACATGTTAACATCATACAAACAGAAGTGAAATGATATGAACAAATGTACAATGCATATGCAACTCAAAAGAATGAGAGAAGAAACTTATAAGTCAAAATGATGCCACATGAACACATATGAAAACAAATGCACACTTAAGGAGGATGCAAAGCAAATATGCACAAACATGGACTCAATGCACAAGATCAGAACCAAAAAAATATGAAGAAGGGCTTAAGAAGCCAACAAGATGAAGAGAATGGACACACAATACCAAACAAATACAAAATGGGAGTGAAAGAAGAAATGAGGAGGTGAAAGCACACTTAAGAAAGGAAGAACACATAAGGTAAGCAAACACAAAGGTTTCTAAGACTCAAACCCTAAGATAGGACCAGGAAGGTACCCACACCCCAAAAGAACCCCAAATGAGAGAGAGAAGTTGGCACAAGTGCCCTTCTAAGCTTACAAGAGACCTAATGGACCAAAAGAAGCAAAATGGGACAAGGTTCAAGATAAAATTCACATTAAATCAACCAAGCATCTAAAAATTCCACAACTCAAGTCAAATTATCTTCAAACATGTTATATAAATGGTCCAAAAGGATTTGGAAAAATTCAGAAGCAAACTAAGTCAAATGGAGGCTTAAACACAAGCTAGGGTTATAAACTTCCATCACAAGTCACAGGACCAAGACCCAAGAAATAAATTTCTAAAAATCAGGGGAAACATTTCATGAGAAGTACATTGTCTTAGGAATCCAGAGCAAAAAGAATGGGATCAAAATTCAAAATAATGAAGTGTATGGAAATTGGACAAGGCAGTGTACTCAAAATGAACTTAAAAAAGAAGCTAATTGAAACAATGAATTAATTATGACACGTGGAAATGGAAAAAGGAAAATAAAAAATATGTAAAAATAAAGGACACTTCAAAGAAGGCTCGTGAGTTTTTTGAGAATTTTTTACTAATGGGAAATATTTTAATAAAATAGAAACTAAACTGAAATAAAAGAAAATCAAAGAAAAAGAAATAAAAAAATGAAATGGAGATGGGGTGTAATTAGTAAGGATTATACGACTAAAAGAATTGGGCCAAGGGGATGTGTGGTATGAATAGCAGGGTCTGGGCCCAGAAGCTGCGCATGAACATAGGAATTAGGGTGGAATTTATGGAATTAAAATGGAAAAAACAAGGAACGCTGGATTAATCTGACGCGCACGGTGAAGGACTCATTAAATGACCTGGCAAGTTAATTGGATGTGAGGTGATGGTGCATGGTTCTTATTGTGAACTGAAAAACATAATTCATTAAAATGAAATAAGAAAAAACAACATGAGACGGAAGTGGTGTGAGGGCTACGTGGACGCATCTGGGACGTGAGTGGGAGGGATCTAACGGCCATGGACTTGTCTTCCCCAATGAGCAAACCCTAACATTCAAATCCAGTTTCCGGTGATCGAAGCTAGGGCTCCGGCACCAGAATTAGTAACAGCAGCCTAAACAACCAAATTAATGAATAAAAACAGCCCAGATTCACTAAATCAACCTCACTGAATCCAAAAATGAGATCAAAATCTCCTAAAACCTAATGAATCAAAGGGATCGAACAAAATAAAGTTGCACCATGAAAATTGAAAATCAAATAACTCACTCAATGTTGCACTAAAAATGGAAACCAAGACTTGCAGCATACTCAGTGGAGATCAAGGATTGCAAAACACATGTTCAATTTCATTTCCAGATCCAAAGATATCAGAGCATACCTGAGTTGTAGATCCTTCAAAACCACCAAGAAAATGCTTCCAAAGCTGCAGATCTAGCTCTTGTGATCTCCTCTTGCAAAATAAATGCAAGAGGAAGCTTGATGGGACCTGGATCAGAAGCTTCAAAGTAAGCTGCCTCTGAATGGCACCTTTCTATTCTTGCACCTTAAGCTCAAATGAATGGTAGAATCTTGATCTATATCACTCACTGGTCAAGATATGGAAGAGATTTGTGAAGAATGTGAGAGAATGAAGAGAATCGTGTGAAGATGCAAATTGTGCAAAAATTTGGAAATGAGAGAATGGTTGTGCTTGCTGAAACCCTAGCTGCTTATGTATCCCCTCACAATTCCATGCTGAAAGAATTGGCTCAAATGCACGTGTGGATCATGAGCTTTTTGTGATTTTGCAATTTGTGCAATTTGTGAGATAAGCATGCCTCCCTCATGCCTTGCTTGCATTCTCAGCCCATGTGCAAGGCTTTTTCAACCGTTGATCAAAATCCAATCAATCCTGGCCTTTAGATCAAGCCCTCACACTTTTCTCATGAATTGGCCAATTTTGCAATTTTGGAGTGACTTTCTTATAGTGCACGAATTTGAGAGTTTCTTTGGAGAAAAATGATCAAAATGTGATGAATTTTATCATTGAAACAAGTTTGAACCAAAAACAAGTCTCACAAATAAGTTTTGAAGCTTCTTGCATTTGGTCATGCATGGAACTTTGGATTTTGCCCTAGAATGCAGCACTTTTTCGAAGAGGCTAGAGGAAAAACTATAAATCCCATGAAAAATTACTTGTACTTTTTGAAAATGGGAGCCCTTAATCTCCAACTTTCATGTTTGAATTTGGTCCATTTGAAGAATTTTTGATCATGTTAAGGCCATTTGAAAATTAGGGCAAAAGTTGCCAAATTTGGAAAATCTCAAAAACCAACTTTGTAACATTTTTGCAAAACCCTTCAAATCTCCATGATTCTTGAACTTTGATCATTCTAAACCTCTTATAAAATTGTAAGGACCCCTCTTGGCTAAAAAATTTGGGTTAGACCCCTTGAAATCAAACAGTTGACTTTTTAAGGGCACAATTGACTTTTTACTTCATCTGCAAGTAACTGAGGCATTCTCTGACTTCCACATGGAATTTTCTCATGAAAATTGACACCTAGGATCCTCTTGACATATAGAAGACTTTTCCCAAATGAAATGGCCAAAGTTGTGATTTTTGGTGCTTGAATCTCAAACCCTAATTCAGGTGCCTTGTGTAGGAGCTTTGCTTTGTCCTGGAATAACTGATGTTCATGCAATCTTATGAGCTTTTTCCAATGGACTTGATCTTGTAATTGGAGTGTAGACCCCTTATAGGACTTGTACAAAACCATTGGGACCCTTGTCATGGCTTGTGGTTCCTCAAAAACCTCCACAGATGACCATATGCTTGATGCTAGGACATGAAGAATGTTATGCCTCATCTTTCCATGCTAGGATGCTAAGAAAATGATATGTTCATGATGAATATGATGTGATATGATTCTTAAAATGAAGAGGGAAAATTTGGGGTGTTATACATACCCAAACCACTCATCATACCAAGTCTGCCTTTCATGAGGCCGAACATTCAACCATTCTAAGACCGACTTATTGACATTCATTCACTTGTCATCCTAAGAGGTTTAATGGTTTCGGCGCATCAATGTCAACCGTTACTAATACTACAAGACAAATAATGATGAAAGAGGATGACGAACTTAAGGATCAGTAATGGTGGAAGGTTGGGAGTCTTCTCTTAATGACCTCACCTAATGAAGAAAAACTATATAATGGGCATCCCGCCAAAGAGATAAGTAAGACACAATTATCTTGAGAATTGCTACCTTAGTATATCTCTCGAATCCCCCAAAGTGTTGCACAACACAGACGATGTAGCTCTCCCTGACCAGAAAGGGGAGGGCTAACACCTTTAGTGTTCTAACAAAATTTGGCTAGAACATTTGGAGCCCACCATGGGCTTGGTAAACCTTTTCCCAGGCTACAACATCTATTATCAACATGTCAGAAGATGGTAGTGATATGCCACCTACTATGGCTCAATTCTTAGTCATGATGGAGGAAATGCACCAGCATAACAAATCACTACAGAACAGTGTACACACATTAGAATAAAAGACTCAAGTTGAAGAAGAGAAATCAGGAGGAAATTCTTGGAAAGAGGTAATTGCACAAAAGGAAAAATAAACTATCCTAATGGCAATGTGAAATTGGATCCCATCAAGTTCCAATTCGGCTATGACTCGTATGTCCTTGAGACTTTCCGAATACTTCACTTTCTGAGGAAAACGATTGGATTGATTCAAAACCCTCAGATTAACCATTTTTATAGATGACAAATCACATATCACGCCAATCGTAGTTGTTCATTTTAATCTCTTTTTTGCGTGGACCGCCCTTTACGGATTTTAAATCCACCGGGATACCCAAATTTTCCTAAGTCTCCCTTATGGGTTTTCCACTTACCGGGTGCACGTTTATTTTTATTTTATATCCCTAATTCTTACACGAAACTTTTATTATTTTTTATGGTTTGTTGTGATGTCCCTTTTTTTCCTAGACTTTTTTTTGTCCAGCGTGTCTCTTTATACGAAGTATTTTTTAATTGTCTCTGTTGACAAAGGATGAAAAGTCTTCACCATCCATGGTCATCAACATTAAGGCTCGGCTCGAGAAGACCTTTTTAACCACAAATAGACCTTCATAATTGGGAGTCCATTTTCCCTTGTGATCTGTTAGAGGATGAAGGATCCTTTTCAGTACTAAATCACCGACTTGATAACATTGAGGCCGTACTTTCTGATCGAATGTTTGTTTCATCCTCCGCTGATACAACTGAATATGGCATATAGCTGCTAAACGCTCCTCTCTGATGAGGCTCAACTGGTTGAATCTAGCCCAAACCCATTCGACTTCATCAAGCTTGACATCCATCTTAATCCCCAAGGAAGGAATCTCGACTTCCACTGGTAGGAGTACCTCCATACCATACACTAGCGAGAACGGGGTTTCTCCAATTGATATCCATACCGATGTTCGATACTCATGCAAGGAAAATGGCAACATATCATGCCAATCTTGGTAAGTCACCACTATATTATGTACAAACTTCTTGATGTTCTTGTTGGCCACCTCGACAACGTCATTCATCTTCGGGCGATACAGAGAAGAATTGTGATGCTTAATTTTGAAGTCCCGACATAATTCAACCATCATCTTTGTCGCCGACGACTTAAAAATTAAGAGTCGCCATCACAGTTTTAGGTAAAAATAGTGATAAACCTAAATTTCTAGGATAGAGACCATCGGTTCAGAAGTCAGTTAAATGAAAGGAAGGTGTTAGACACCCCCATTTCTATTGTATCATATAGGATCCTTGCTAAGATTTTAAGGGTTGTTTGTTTGTATGAAATAAATTAAATAAATACAATAATATAAAAAAAACAAATAAAACCCTAATTGCACTCGCTAGGGTTTGTACCCCTATGCCTACGTACCTTCGATTTAAAGGATCAAAGCGTCGTAGTTCGATTCCCCTACCCCTAACCCTAATCCTATTGTTTCTAACTACCCCTTTACTAAATTATTAAAAACCCATATTTTAAACCCCATTTTAATTATTTTACAAAACCCTGATTTTTATTTTTAAGAAGAAACTCATATATTGGAACCCCTAATTACCCCTTAAGTAGAACCCCAACACATTCATAAAATCCCAAAGTATTTGTGAAAAAAAAAACTAATTTAAAACTCATTATTTCAATCCCTCAAAAATAGTTTTTTAAAACCCCAAAACATGATTTAAACCTCAATCTAATTTAAATAAAAAAACCAAATAATTTATCCCAAATAAAATAATAAGAAAAAACTTTATTATTTTTTTTAAAAAAATTTATATATATATCTCATTCCTTTTTTATAACAAGTTAAAATCCAGTCATAATATAAATTAAAAAAATAAATTCCAAAAGAGTTAAATTTTGAAAAATCCAATAATTTTGAAAAAACCAAAATATCCCCAAAAACATCGTTTAAATATTGATTCCTAATTCCCCCATAACCCTTAAGTAAAAAAACCTAAACCTTAATTAATCAATTAATTGATTAATTAATATAATAAAAAAACCTACAAAATGAAGAGATAATAATAAAAATAACAATTATTAATATTTTATAAACTTAAAAGTTATTCCAGAAATTCATCTCTAATCATGTTATTAATACCTTAAAAAAATATAAACCTGATTAAATAATTAATTAATTGAATTAACCTAACAACCCTCAAAAGGGTGTATTTTGTGTAGTTTGAATTGGTTTTCTAGGTGGGGAATTGAAGCGGGTTGTGTATATTTTTTATATTTAAAATATTAATATTATCACTTGTATCTTTGAAATATTTTTTTTATTTTGTTATGGTTTCAAAATTTATAAGTGACCATATTTACGATTCTAATTAAAAAGGATTAATTTAAATTTTTAAATTGTTTTATACATTTTTTCATTAAAAAAAACCCTTATTTAGAATTAAAACCCCTTAGTATACACATAAAACTCCTGATCCAACAAACATCAACATATATATTTTTTACTATAAAAAGAGTTTAAGGATAAATATATATATATACAAGAAATGAACGATAATTTTGGCTGGCGATACTAACCTGGAGTGCCATGACCCACTTAAGTTGCTTCCTCCCTTCTTTTCTTTGCGCTCCTCGTGATCTTCTTCTTTTCTTTGCATTCCTCGCGATCTCCCTTTTCTCCTTTTGATTTTTTCTTGATGGAGTCTTTTTAGGGTTTATTTGTTGTTGTTCTTCAATGTGAAGAACAATAATTTTAGGGTAAAAATATATGAATAGTGGGTGAGGAAAATATGAGAGGAAGAGAGTCTATTTATAGGGTAAAATTAAGTTAAAATAATTGAATGAGACTATCTTAATTAGGAATGATTCAATTTAACATGATTCTCCATATTTCTGACTGATTTGCTTGATAAAACCTCGATAGAACCCTTTGACGTTAATCCTAGACTAAATACAACCCCGATGGAAGCCCTTATCAATGCTTGAAAGAACCCCTTATCCCTTTCAACCCCTATGGGTGATATTTCCTATGATTCCTATGATCCTCCACTAATGTTGCTGAAATAGGATAAGACTTTAGTGATACCTTGATCATTCTGGATACCAAATCCCTGGATAGAACCCCTTAACTACCGATTAGAACCCCATATACAACCCCTTAACAAAACATCTGATAGAACCCCTTTTGAAAAACTCCCTTGATAATATAAATCCGATAGAACCCCTTTGACAAAATTCCGATAGAACCCCTTTTGGTTAAACATCCCTTGGTAAAACCCCTTGGACAAAAATAGGGTAGAACCCTCTTTGAGAAAATTCCGATAGACCCCATTAGATGGAAATCCCTTTTATAAAATCCTTAAAATTCTTTGAGAACTCATGATGGACCTTTGGTAAAACCCCTAATGAAACCCCTTTGTTAAATCCCTTGGTAAAACCCCTTTGGTAAATCCCTGATGAAATCATGTTTTGATAAGTCCTGAATCGAACCCTTAAAAAAATCTTGATGTAATACTTTAGATAAATCCCTTGATGAAATCCCTTTTGATTGAACCCCATTGAGAATCCCCCTTTGATACAATTCCTCTATAAAATCCCTTGATGGAGTTTTTGATGAAAATCCCTTAATAAATTTTGGTAGAACCCTTTGATGGAACCTCTTGGATGAGACTTCAGATAAAAATCCTTTCGACAAAATCCCTTGATAGAAAACCCCTTGATAAGACTCTGGTGAGACCTTTTAATAAAACCCTTTGATAAAACCCTGATGAATCCCCATGATAATACATTGATGAAGCCCTTTAATTACATTCTAGTAGAACCCCTGAGAGAAATAGTCTGGTAGAACCCCCTTAAAATTATGATTAAAACCCCTTGATAATTCCCTTGGATAAGAATCCGGTAGAACCCCTTCATACAATTTTGATGAATTCCCATTGGTGAGAATCCCTCAATAGAACCCCATGATTCCCCTTTGTATAACCCCTTTGGATGAACATCTGGTAAATCCCCATATAACCTCTCGGGTAATAAATCCGATAAAAGATTCTTGAACTCTTGATACAACCCCTGATATAACCCCTGACAAGAAATCCTATAGTATAAACCCCTTAGTAAACTTCTTTTGATATATCCTTTTGATAAATTCTGTTGATGGAACACAGTGCAATCCCTTGAGGAAATTTCAATAGAACCCTTGTTGATGAAATACCTTAAAATTCTTTGACAAAACTTGACAAACCCTGAATAAGTCCTTGATAAAAAAAACCTGATGAAATTCCTTTTGGTAAGTACTTTGTGGAATACCTTATAGAATCCTTTTGAAAGATTTCGTTGGTGTAATCTGGTGTAACCCCGAAATGATATCCTTATATGATGATCCTTTGATATAATTCCAAATAGAAATCTCCCAGATAACATCCTATGTACATTTGATAAAATCCTTGTGACTAGAACCCTGGCTAAACCCACTTGAACTTCCTTTAGGTAATTTTTTTTATAAAACCCTGTGATAGAATTCCTAGTGACATCCTGATGGTTGATAACAACCTTTGTAACCCTGTATTGACATGATTTTCAAACTCTTATGCCTGCATGCATATTCGTGTTTATGAATGCATGTATGCGTGTGTTGCATTTTTATGTATGCTGCATTGTTTGGGTTTACACCTCTTTTATGCTTATGTAATGTATATCCCAATTTTTATAAGTTTTTTTTGGTAACATCCTAACTCCCTAAGACTTAAATCTTTGATAATGATCCCTGATATCCTTAATCATTGTGATGTGATAATCAATAATTCCTTAATCCCCGAGAATGTGACAACCCATAATTCCTCAATCCTTGATTCACAATAATCCTTGATTCCTAAGAATATTTAAAGAAACTTCCGTGTTGGTCATTATCGTTGTAACACCTCGAAAATTTCCCTCTCATTTTCATAACATTTGGCATAACATTCTCATACATTGCATATAAATCAAGAGAAGAGAAAGCATACATTAATTGGTTGAGGCCTGAGGTGTGTGATCAATTGATTTGCAAAGTTATGGTCATTCAAAGTCAAAGAATAAGATCCAAATGCCTCCCAACAAGCCTAAAGGGTCTCTTATGGTTCACACAATCTCAATTGCATCCTCAAGTCATTGGAAGGTGTGGATTGATCAAGAAGTTGAAGTAGTGCAACATCTCCTAACAAACAAGGCCAAAATTAGGGTTTTTGATTCAAATGGCTTCCTGATGATATTTTGGTTCAAACTTAATTTCAATGTTTTCCACATGATGTCAAGTGTCTAAGGATGGAATCTGGTCCATTGAATCATTTCATAAGGTCTCCAATTGGTCAGTTACTTGAAAATCAAGAAATTGGGGGAAAGTCAATTGTGCAGAGGAAAAAGTCAACTCATGGCTTTTTGAGGTCAAAATCATGTTCCACAAGTTGAATATGTTCAATGATTAAAATTTTATCAAGAAAAATCAAGAGAATCATGGAAAAATGAGGAAATCATAAAACTGCCTAAAATAGAAACTTAGGGTTTCTATAAATGGCAAGTTTTAAGTCACTTTGCACCTCACTTGCAAGCCCTCTTTATTCAAGATAAAGGCTTCAAACTTCAGGCCTAAGTTGAGCCAATTAAATAGCATATCTTGAGCTTCAAATCCATAGTAAGAACATCTCCATTGGATCCAAAATTGAGTGAGATATGTCAAGTTGTTTTTCTCCATCAAGTAAGCTTCAAATGAAATTTTTTTAAACATCAAAGTTTTTCATTGGTATGTCCTCTTCAACTTTGATGCTGGAAAAATTATCATTTGATCAACATACAAAGGGTTAAAAAGGCTCCAACATGGTGACTCCACACTGAATTATCATAGGTTAGGGTGCCAAGCACGCCCACCTTTGCCTTGCCCCAAAAGTTAGCTTTGTCCAAGAGTTTCCCATGACATATTTTAGCACATTAGAGGTCTCCATTGTGCTTAAGATGAACATCAACATTGTTCTTCTATCTATCCTCAATCCATAGACATCAAAACCACCTCATTTCATTCATCACACATGGATAAATCCTCCATTAAAGTTCATCATTCTCATTGTGCCTTGGCTGACATAAATAGAAGGGATTTTTGTCTTGCACTTCTTGTTGTTTATCTCAGCCACGCATACATGTGCATTTTCACACAACCTACTTTATTTTGCCCAAGAAACATGCTTACATGCACATACATACATCACACCATGCAATAATATGAAAAAAGATTCAAAAAGAAACTTGTCTCATAAGCTTCATGATTCAGCATACATAACATACACATCAACATCATCCATCATCAACAATTTATCATCACATGATCAATAACAACAATTCACGAGACATTCACATATCTCCTTCATTTTTGAATTTGCTTCAAACACCTTCATTGCTTCAGCCACCACAGTTAACTTAACCATGCTTCTAACTACCAACTGACGTAGTTAGAGCCTAACCAAGGGTTTATAAGGATCACATAAGAAAATTTGAGCTAGCTTGGATCATTATCTCATTTTTCACATTTTTGCATCAAAAAAACTTCATCTTCATTCTCTCTGAATTGTGCAAAAACTCCATGTTGTTCATCATCATCTTCACCAATTCATCATCTTCTACATCTTCTGATAAAAAAACAAGGAAACAAGAGAGTTCATCATTGTAACCTCAGAGCTAGTTTGAAGTTTTCTCTCAGTTTCCTCCAAGATTCAAAGTTATGGAGCATTTATTTTGCTCCATAGAAGCTCAAGAATAAGCTTACATCTCTGGATTTCTTTTGTAGCAAGTTGAATCACAAGTCCAGTTTTGAGATCCTCTGACTTTTTTTGCTTCGTTTTACTTTTTTCTTGTTGAATTTATGATGTACGAAGCTTGCTAGAAGCACTGATGAACCTATCTAGTTGATAGGCTCACTAAGAGCATAGTTGAATTTTTTACGAAAAATTAATCCGTTCGATTCTCTATGTATGTATTTTGTTTGCATGAATTGAGGTTAGATTTGAAATGTGTCTGAGTTGAGGATTCGAATGGTACCATTGTGATGAATTTCTAGAGAATTGGATTAGTTACAGTCACCAGATTTGGTCGGAGAAGATGACCGGAGGTCCTCCTCCGGCCGGTGAGATCATTTAGGGTTTATAGATTCAGTTTAAAATGCAATTGTCTAATGGCCTTTGATCATACGCCATGTATCTTGCATGCACATTAATGACCACCCTCCCTTGCACGTGGCCTTGAATTCAAAATTTAACCATTGACTTTGTTCATTGTGTGCGTACGTGTACAATTATGTATCCTGATCATTGCATGATATGCGTTGGATGTGATTACTTTGTTTGACCATTGGTTCTAGATTGATCCCAAGGCTCAGGTTAGGTCAACATTTTAACTAAGGTCCACATTAAGCCCATAGACCACACGCTGATTATGGACCAGGCTTTTCTTGTTATCCACACCCCCAATCTGAGCCCAAATACACTTTTAAACGTGATAATTGCTATATCTGAACCCCCGACCTTTTCTCATCCTTATTATTTTCTTTTTCGCATAGTTTTCATTTTATTTTTTCCAAAATCATTTTTAAGCATCTAAAAATCATAGAAAAAATCACGAGACTCATTTACACATTAAACTAATTTTCTGAAATTTTTGTTTTTGATTTTTAGCATTTTTCATATTATTTTCATAATTTCCTTTTATTTTCTTTCCAAATTGTTTTCTTTTTAACATCTCAACTTCAAATGTTTCTTTTACATAGCATAAAATACATCTTTCAGCCATTATTTTTGCATTCATTCATTAACATACTAAACTTCACAAAAATATATGCATCTAACATGCTCATCTTGACATCTCATTTTCATTTCATTACAAGTATGCTACTGACTTTATGCATAAGCATCCATATTTGTATGTCATGATGTATATTTTGTCATTCATCTCAATTATGAAACATATTTGCCTTATGTGTGCTCCTTTTGCATGTTTGGTGAATTGTTTGAACTTGTTTCCTATGTCTTCAAGATAACGAAACTTCGCTTATGAAGATGAAAGTTGGAATGATCACTCCCTTATGAATTCTTGTTACGGGTGACTTGAGTGTTTTCAGTCATATGCTTTTTGGATATCCCTATTTTTTTTCCTGGAGCGGTCTTTTAGATTATTAGTCCACCGGGATGATATACCTTTTTTGGCATAAGCCGCCCTTTCAGGTTTTTCAACTTATTGGATTTTATTTTTTCATAAGTCCCTAATTTTTGTCTGGATTTCTCTTTAGAGTTTTCAATCCACCGAGACGCCCTAATTTTTGCCTAAGTTGCCCTTTAGGGTTTTCTAATTAGCGGGCTTTTATCCTTTTTTCTAAGCATAATATTTTTTGACTAAATCGGAGTTCACCGGTCGTGGTAAATATGCTCCATCCATGGTTGTTAATATTAATGTCCGCCAGAGAAGACACTCTTCACGACATATGACCCTTCATAGTTTGGGGTTCATTTTTTTGGTGGATCTTTATGGATGGGTAATATTTTTTTAACACCAAGTCTCCCTCTTCGAATAGGTGTGGACAAACTTTCTTGTCAAATGCCCTCTTGATACTCCTTTGATATAGTTGACCGTGACATATAACAGCCATGTGTTTCTCTTCTATGAGTTTCAACTGGTCGTATCATGTTTGAAACCACTCTGCTTCATCCATCTTTGCTTCCATTATAGCCCTTAGTGATGAAATTTCCACTTCGGTTAGGAGTACTGCTTTCGTGCCATATACCAATGAGAAAGGTGTGACTCCAGTTGATGTGCAAACTGAGGTTCTATAACCATGTAATATGAACGGGAGCATCTCGTTACAATCCTTGTACATATTTACCATTTTCTCGATGATCTTCTTAATATCAACAAAGTTTTATGGCACACCGTGAATTGTCTTAATCGTCGGGTGACCCATACAAGTGTACAACATGTCTTCTCTAACAGTGAGTATCTTGATTCTCATTGTAACACCCTAATTTTTGCCCTAAGATTTCGTCGCATATCATCTGCATTTTGCATACAAACAAGATCGCACTGGCTTTCGAGTTTCTTCTCAGATGTGAGTCTATGCCTCGCAGAGGATCACCATTATTTTTACTTCTTTATATTTATTACTGATCACTAACCAAAATACAAAAAAATATGTTGCAGTGTCCTTCTTCTTCTCTGTGTTGCAGATGTTCAAAGACAGGGCAATGATTTTAATTCAGATGCGTTTGTTCAGTCACAATTTGATTTCAGATGGATGTTTGACCTAACATTGGTCAAACTATCAAAAGATTGTGTTGACTGCCAGTTGTGTGTGCCAGTAGTTTATTCCTCAGACGATGCGTTTTCGAAGATCAAGAGGTGTTGAGTGTGAAAGTCATCAGTTATCAGGTAGTGTTTTGTGCGAAGTTTGGTTTGAATCTTCAAGTGTTTATCAGTTCATCGGTTCTTCAGTTCATTAGCGATTCATCTGAGGATTTATTTTCCTCAATTTGGTTTCAAATCATCAGGGCATAATCAGACAATTTTCAGATGACAGTTATGGCTTGAGTTGCAATTTATTCAGCTGTTCAGTGGTTCTTTGGTTGGCTGTGTTCATTCTTTCATCAGAGGCTTGTGCGAAAATAATCCAGATCTGGTTATGGGCTTAAAGTCAAAACTTCATCCATTATCCATTTTCTTTCCGATTAAACCATTTTTATATCCATTTATTCATCCATATACCCTTTTCCATTATTCCAAATTTAGTCTATTAACCTTTTTTTTTCGATTTCCAATTATTTCAATTTTTCATTCCAATTGCCTCTATTTTTTTCTATCCATCTTTTCAAATCCTTTTTGCTCATTTTCGTCCAACTAAAATTCATATATCCATTTTTCTTCAGTATTATTCTTTTTTTTACATTTACCAAATATCCATAAATCATTTTCTTATATTTTGATTTTTCATCTTTTATAAAAACTTCAAAAAAAAAACAAATAAATAGATTTAAGCCCATAATATTCCTTTAGCCCATTTAAAATTCATCATTTTCTTTGATAAAATATTAGTCATTTGGTATCATAAAGTTCAAAAAAAAAAGAGGAAAAAGTTATGTGTGCAAGAAATCACATGGGCATTATATTTTTTTAGTCAACCAAAGAAGTGATGCTATAGCCCATCAACATCCTCACATCAAGGCAAAACAAGCCTTTGGCCCCAATCCGTACGCTTTCCATCAGCTCACAAGTCCAACACAATTTTCACCAAGGCCAAACAACTCCAAGCCTACACTAACAACACATTTCCCATCAGCTCACACGCCCATGTTTTGCAAGCCTAACATCAGTACTTCACAAGCCAATGCTATACAACTTCAAGCCTAGCCATCTCGCAAGCAACACCCCAAGTTGTACCGCACGCGCAAGCAACATGCCTTTCCCGTAAGCCAAAAAACACATCCAAGCTCAAGCCCTTGCCAAACCTTTTCCCGTACGCATGACGTCAAGCAAATTCCCAGCCTTGTTTAAATAGCATGCTTCTCCCAACCAAAGTCGTACGCTAGCCTTCAAATTACTTCAATCAAGTACTAGCCCAACAACAAAAGCCTTCACCGAAACAAGCAAACAACAACAACACAAGCTTCACGCCGTACCTACAAGCACAAACAGCTTCAAATAAAAACAATAAGCCAATACAGCAAGCCTCTTTAAGCCGTAGCCAAATATTTTCAAGCCTTCACCTCACGTTTCCCGCACGACTTCATTAACAAGAGCCAACGCGTAAACCATTCTCTTCACACGCATTCAGCCGCAAGCACAACACCTGAAATCAAATTCAAAACGCAATACGAAAGCATTCAAAACGCAACCCTCATTCTTCATCCTTCCCTTATAAAAACAACCTCTCCCTCTCTTAAATTTCAAGCTTGCAAAGCCTTTGAACCGCTGCCCAAATTCATTCCCGAAATCAATTCCCAAATCCTTCCCTGTTTTCAAACTCAACCTTATTCATTTCCCTCAATCAACTTCAAATCCCTAAACCCCTTTCTTTTCCTCTTTCCAATTTTCAAACAAAAAAATCAAAGAATCCGAATTGAGAAGAAGAAGGTTTGAATCAGAGAGAAAGAACGTGCAATTGAGAAGAAGAAATAGAGATTCTGTTGTTTGATTGTTGAAGGTGAGGGTGTGAGATTGATTCCGCCGTGATTTGTTTTGCTTCTCCCCTGTTTTTCTGCTGCACACCATAGAAGAAAAAGAAGATTATTTCATTGTTTTCTGATTTCTTTTTTTTTTTCTGTTTTTATTAATTAATTTATTTTGTTTTTATGTAAAAAAAATGTTGGTTTGGGCTTTAATGTGAATCCTGTTGCAGTTTGCTAACCCACCATCCCCTGCGCGGATGAGCCCCCTCATCCTTCCATTTTTTTTTCTATTTTTTTACTTTTTCTTTAATTGTCTTTGTATTCTTAAAATAATATTATTATAGTTTATTCTTTGATATAAAAATAATTTTATAAAGTAGATTTTTAGATTATTTTTTAGAAAAGTATTTAGAAAAAGAACTTTTAGAAAAGGATTTAAAAATATTTTAATTCTTTTTTTGGATCTACTTTTAGATCCATTGTTCTTCATCTTTTTCTCTTTTGGTCGATGACAATCTCCGATTCGTAGATTGTTGATTTCCGATAAGTTTAACCTTCATTATTTCAAATCTATGGATGAATGATCATTTGGATCATTCTCCATACTTTGAGATCGTGATAGGTTGCTTTTCGATGAAATTCAACGAAAATCTCGATTAAGATTAGACCTTCCTTTTTCTTTTAGTGTGGCATGTTTTCGGAGAACGATCCATTATATCGTTTCTCTAACATGTATTAACACGAATATTTTCCACTTTAATTAGTGGTGGCCGGCCTCATTTGTAGGGTAATTACTCTGTAAATTACTCAGCGATTGCTTAACATAGACTTAAAGTTGTCCCGATTCGAATTAAGATCCACTTGGATCCGGTTGCCTCGATTTTATTATTCCTTGTTGTGGTTGTGCTTGATTAAGTTCATCATACCACTTTATATTGTAAATATTATAATATTGTGAATATAATTTGTTTAAATTTAATCTCTCGCACCTTATCCTTTTAATTCAATTTCTTGCTCCTTTATCTCTTTATTATGCTTTATCATATTATATCATATATCATTTGTTTATGTTCATATTGTTGTTTGTTTTTTTATTTTGTCCATTTGGATATCAAAACACTAATAAAGGATTAAACACTTAAAAGACTTGTGACTTCTAATTTTGGACTAATGGTTACTATCCCAAACTTTTGGAGAATGGACTTAGAATTTAAGATCTCCCCCCTTGCTCAAGTTGAAATGGATTAGAAACCTCGGCCTCAAATTATCTCATTAGCCTTTGAAGATGGAAGTCCGAACTTTGAAGAATTGTGCATATTATGGTTTGGTAAACTCTTTTCTTAACTTTTAATTCAAGCATTAGGATTAGTCCCTTCATCTCCTTCCCCATTCTTAAATTTTCAAAACTTCTCCCTATTTCAAAAATCTTCTTGTTTTTTTAAACTTCAAACACTTTCATAAGCAAACCTTGACTTCGGTCAAGCGATTTTAATTTTTCACTTTGTTTTCTTAACCAAATATTAATTCATGTAAATATATCAAAACCATTTTTTCTTACATACTTTAAAAAACACAAAACTCATTCAATTGTTTTTGTGCCTTTGTGCACCTTTTCTTTTTTTACATGTTTAGATATGATTCATCTTTTCTAGCAGAATTATTCGCTAAAGGATGATGACTTATCTCTACATTTTAAAATCAATTCAACCCATTTGTTCTTTTCAAATTTTGTACCACGAACTACGAGGTTTTGATCTCGCATTGCACTTTGTGGGTACGTAGGCATAAGGCGTTAAAAACTTATCAAACACAAAATCATTAAAAAATATTCTTCTCCTCATCTCTTCAATCATTTTAAGCAAACCAATTTCAGACCAAAAAGCAATAAATATTTCAAAGGGCTCCCGTGGAGTACCACAGACGAGTCGGGTGCCTAAAACCTTCCCGGTTCGTAACCAATCCCCTTACCCAATCTCTGTTTGTTTCTTTTAGCTTTTGCTTTTAGACTCCTAGGTTATTATTCGTTCTTTTACCTTTTTCCTTTCGGAAATAAAGAAAAGCGCGGTGGCGACTCTGTGTACATCGAGTTAAGTTAATCAATAGCTTACACTCACGATTTTACCGCTACAGCAATCTGTGAACTTCCTGCTCAAATAACAAATTGCATGTTATTTTCTCCCTGTTTCATCATGTTTCCATAGTATACATCCCATATTGTTGATATTTAAGTGTGAGTAATCAAATTTTACATCGATTGAAAGTGATGAAAGTTATGGATATATAAGAGATGTGTCTCGTATATCTAATATTTTAATATTTTTGAATAATATGTGCTATCGGTGACTCTTATGCATTCAAGACATTTAGCTTATTGTTGGGTTACAACATTCGTCTAACTCTCTGAAAATTGTCATTGAAATCTAGGTTTGGCTCATTGAGGGAGCGAAAATAAGATCTTAGCATGGATCAAGTTTACATATATTGTGACTCGCACTTGGACGAAGATTGTGAGAACAAGTGTTGGTAGAGATTGTTGAAACAAGAGTGAATGAATACTACTGGAGCATGTGTGAGTGATTAAATGTCATATTTATTAAAAATAAATAAAATATTAGATAAAAAAGAGATGTGAGTCATATATTTAATTTTTTTAGATTTTGGATGAACTTCTGGTGTCAAAGTTTATTATAGATCATGGATGTTTAGTCCATTACCCCATTACCGCTTTGAATATTTCTTGGGTTTTCCAACAAATATCAATAAAAATGAAATAATTTGATATTAACATGCATCATTAAAGGAAGACAACATATAACAATAATCGGATGTTATATCAGAGATGTTATAATAATATAGGTGAATTGTTGCAAGATAGACAATTCTAGAGTTTCGTAAACAAAATATTGAACCTGACTTTACTTAAATTTATATGTAATTAATAAATAAAATGGAAATGAGTATGTACTTTTGTTCTTAAAACCTCCGCATGCAGGGGCTTCCTGAGGTGTGTGTAAGAAGCACGACATTGTTTGGTTTGTTGTCTTGGTGAGATATTGGTTTGATTTTCGGCCTTGTTGTAGTGTTCATTCGATTTAGATTAAAAATTAGCTTCGATCGAGTGTATATCAAATCAATTACATATAAATTTGCAAAGAAACAATTATTACCATATCATTTAGCAAACTATGCATGCACTACATACTCACCATGTAACACCAAGTTGTCTAATAACAAACAAATTTTATGACAACGAAAATATATAGTTGTAAAGTTTTCCACTCAGTCCCTAATTGCACCACACACTACAATTTAAACATTACAACCACTACAAGATACTCGTATCAGTTCTTCAAGAACATATCACATTAGCACATCCACCACAATAATGCAAACTAGAGGAGAAATTTGCAATACAATTCTTCATAGAACAGATACAACCCAACCCCTTGTGAGACTCCGACAAAATCTGCGTCAAACTATTTTAAAATAATTTAGAAAAAATGCATCAATCCTGTTTACAAAATCAGGCTCACACTCAAACGAAAAAGAATTTCACACTGGCAACCGTGGTGGCAATAATTTAAAATAACATAAATTAACATAATAGGTTAATTATTGAATAAGGACTTACTTTCAACCTGTCATAACCAAGCTTTCAAAATAATTTGGGGAAAACATCCACAATACATTGTTGGTAATTCAAGTTTTTTGTACTCTATTATCTCTCCAATTATAGAGAAATGCTTGCTCTTCATGACTGTTTGCTAATACAATAGTTTAATCTTCCTCAGAAAGGCACAGGGGGTACATCATATAGTCATAATTATTACGTTGATAATCATAATCAATTTGAAGATCATCACAACTTATTTTAAGGAATTGAGTCCAAGAATTTTGGTTTCCAAATTCCATCATCGTCCATATAACAAAAAGGGTGCTCTCAATATGATATGAGAAACAAAGGCAGTCCCTCAACACAGTAATAGTTGGCAAAATAGATGGGACTTCAACTAAACCTGAAGGTGGAAGTAATTGGAGGTATGTCTCTGTAGCCAGATCCAATGAGACAATCACAAATTGATTTATTCTCGGAATATCTTCATATTTTATCCAAAGATATTCAAAATTTTGAATGGTCAACCAATTAATATGGCCCTTTAAATACACGCCTTCATTTATACGTTGGTTTGAATTACAAACGAGAGCCACATGATAGAAAGGAACTACTAGAAAACATTGAATATTTTTCCAAACATTATCACCAAAAGTGAACATTTTCACCTGATTAGGACAAAATGCCACTACTTTATAAGTATCTGTTGATTTATCATAACCAAAGGCGAACCTGGGATAGTTAGATCCGTCTTCACCGGGGTAATAAGCATGGCGATCAGGATGAGTAATTTTGCCTAAAAAATCAGATATTTTTTTGGTTGCAGGCTCTAGAGACGAAAGGAGCTGTTTCGCTCACGTGGACAATATGGAGTAGAAGTAGTTTTATAAGAATTGAACAAACAAAGCAATCCATTGATAGAACCGATAACTCGGAAGCATCTTTTGGTGTTTAATTTTTCAAGATGGATTTTGGTGATGCTTATGGATGGATTATGAAGTAATATGTTGAGGGGGAAGGGTATCACGGAATAGTCCCTATCGTAATAACAGGAGGTAATACTAGAATTCCTACACAAGATCGATGCGATATACATGTTTCTTTTTTGTGATTGTTGAAGTTGTTTTTCGATGAAGAAAGGATCGGTGACGAGGAATTCCCATGGTTTGCAGACACATTTGAATCGCAAAATAGATTTCACCGGAAGGATTGAAAGAACTTCTGAGATGAGTTCGTCGGGAAGGACCATGCGAGACATTTGAGAAAAGATACACAAAGCCAACAAAGAAGACGGGGAAGGAGAAATCAAGCAAGATATGGATTTTAATTTGAATAGGTTAATTGAATTTGGTTTTTGTATTTTATGCCAAAACCATTTCCATTCTTCTTTTTTTCTAGCATTTTCATTATTTTCTTAAGGATTAAGTTTAGTTTTTTTATTTAGTTATTAATGTTTTATTACTTCATATTTATTTTAAATTAATAATAAAAAATTGACAGTGTAAAAGAATTTTACATCGTCAATTAATTATAGTCGTTGGATATTGAGAAGAGTTTGACTTTTATTTTAACAATTTATAAATTAAAATAAACGAATGCTAATGATGAATTGACGTTGTAAAACGTTTTACACTGACAATGTTTAATAATTAATCTCTTAAAATAAGCGGACATGGTCGGGAGATAAATCCCTTTTCGAGAATAGTTGAGATCCGTGGGAACGGGGTAGAGGACCTAATCCCTCATGACAAGGATCAATGATAGAGAATAGATTCAAGGGCATGAATCGGAATAGGGATTTATCTCTCACCCATGTCCGCTTAATTGACATCCCTAAAATAAATATGAAACATCTCACGGCCCCGTCGTTATAATTGATGTCCCTAAAATAAATATATAATTTGAGATATTTTGCTTTTAAAAAAAGATGAAGCGATATGACAAATTACTTTAATTAGAATTATAAATTTATTTAATGTTTGTTTTAAGTGTAAAAGAAATGAGTTTTCTTTGTATTTATAATCATAAATTTTATGAAGAAAGAAAAAAATAGTAAAAAGTCATTTAATTTTTTTAAAAACTTAAATATTTGTTTTGATATACAATAACATAAATATATTATTAAAATTAATAATAATATCACATAATTATTGAAAATATATATTACAAAATAATATTTATAAAGTTATATTCTTAATAACTTTAAAATTAAATAATTTTTATAATTTTAACATCCAATAGCAAAATGATAAAATTTTATGAAAAACTATATAAACAAATTTTTATTTGAAATGTCTTTAAAAAAAATTATTTATAAATTATTTAAAACAAAATATATCATATTATAAAAATTATTTTTAACAAAACTAAAGCAAACATGATATATATAACATCTTAAAAGCTTGTGTGCTCATTTCATCCTTACTATTTTCTCTCAGCCTAGTAAAAATCCAAAAGTATCTCATTCACACTTTTCAGAGTATAGAATTTGAACGCACCACATCACAACAAATTCCTTCATCAGAACTACCCCAAATGCAAGTAAAAAATATGTTTGAATTACAAAATTTGGATACATCATACGAACATTGGAATCCGTACACACTACATATTAAAAGAGAGGTAAAGTTCACTCAAAATACACCAAATACAAAATTAGTCTTTTCTAGATTTCAAAATCGAAGTATTTAGCTTAGGTTTTCTTTTATCGATTTGTGGGGGTTGTTTATATACTTCCTCAAATTGATTTGTAACAATTTATTTTATTTAATATCTCATTAATATTGTATTATTTAAATTTTAATCTTGATGTTTATAAGTTGAACTTTATATATATATATATACTACAAGAAAAAGCTTGTTTAGTCTGAGGATAAACCCATCACTAGTGCATAAAAACCCTCACAAAAAACAATTGTGAGAGGATAATTCACCGTGCTAAACAGGTCATCGCAAATTATTAACGAGGGGCTTGCCATATTGCTAATTTTCTTGGGGTTAAACCCCTCACAATTCCTGATCCCTATTTTTTCTACTGCAAACTTGCAGGCGTATGTGCATACTAACTGGTGCAGTGTGTTCGTATTTTTCTAGGAGTTAAGTCTCTAGTAAAGGAATCTATATTTTATTATTTAAGAGGGTTTAACCCTTCACAAAATGGTTGGTTTTTTTTTTTACAGTTTACCCATGGTGTCGCTCCCACTAAATGAAGCTAAGTCAGATAGGGTACAGACGCGAACGGTCGGCGAGAGGGACAATGAGAACACACAGCCGTGAACTCACTGGAGATGAATAGAGTCGCCAGCTAGGCATTTTTATCCCGGAGGAAAGGCAATGCTGCATAGGCCTAGAAAAAGAATGGATAAGACGGTTGCGAACCAGAGAGACTGAGAAAGGGGGTTGGTTACAACCTGGGAAGGTATTAGCACCCAGATTGTCCGCCGTACTCGACGGGATCCACGCTTGAAAGATTTGTGTTTTAAAGGGGTAGTGTCAGTGCAATTTGTGTGTAAAATAGCTGGAAAAGGATGTACAGGTGTCAGTGTAAAAGAAGTGTGAAGTGTGATATATACAGTGTCAGTGTGGGAGTATGAGTGAAATGCTCAAGATCATGAGGCTTAAAAGATAAGGCTGGAAGGAGGGGGGATATACAGAGACTTTTGTTCGATAACTGTTAAGTTATGCCTACGTATCCTCTCGTGCAATGAGGAAGTCAGAACACCGTAGTTCGACCCAAAAAGACTGAAAGATGAATTGACTTGTGAACTGCTTGCTTGTCTATGCTCAAGTGTATGACCTGTCTGGCTCAGGTGCAAACTGTCTTGCATTAGACGAAAGAAGCGAGCTCTCGTTTGTGAGTGAATGAGATGAGAAAAGAATCCCGGAGGAGACGATTATTGTTTGTTTTTGTGTTTTCAGTCTTTTATTGTTTTTGGATTTTGTCATAAGTTAATGAGCTTAAGTCTAAACCAATGGATTTAGTAAACTCATCACATCCTCCCTCTGATTAGGGGTAATGAGAATACCTTAAGTGTGAAGTCAGCTTCTCACACTTAAACACCTTTGGTGTAGGATTAAGATCATTAACCTACTTGTGATTAATTAGATGTTTTTGTTGTTTTTGTTTAGTGTTAAGTAATGAGGTTAAGCCATAATCAAGGATTAAACAGACTCATTACACCATCCTAATAGAAGGATAATAGATGAGAATGTTTAAGCTGAGGGAAGCCCCTCAACTTAATCCATGATTAGGGATTAAACTCATGACAAAACAAGTCTTTATTAGGTGGATTTTACTTAATGATATGATGATGAAGTGGATTTTATGATTTGTAAGACAACTTGAGGGGGACTTGTCCATTAACACTAGGGTTAGTCCTTCTTAACCAATTAAGGAAGAATTAGAACCCTAATGCAAGGCCCAAGTTACAAGTGTGATATCTTGATGATTATTAAGTAAATTGATTAAGAGATTTAAACACATTAAGGGTTTAACACTTGGGATTAAAGTTATACACTCCATCCTAAGAGAAGGATGCAGGCATAAGCCTAATCACAAAGCCTTAAAGCCTTTAGGGTTTAGTCCCTGATTATGAGATGAGAAGAGAAGACTCAAAAGAGACACAAAGGTAAAACTAAGATGGGAGACTAAACAAAACCCTAATCATTGTCATGCTTGGTTGTTCCTAAGGTTTGTGAGGTTTTTAAGAGAAGTCTTCAATGGAACCACCAGGAAGCAGATGAAAGGATCAAGAGAAGCAAAGCAACTTGCTTCATTCAAGAAGTCAAGTCACTTGAAGAAAGAAAGTGAGAAGAAGAAGAATGAGCAAGCTCAATCTCAAACACAAAGTAAAATGCAGCAAGGATGCATGAAAGAGATGAAAAGAAGTTGTGAGAAGTGAAGTCAAATTCACTTCTCAAAGTTGCTTACCACCTGAAAAGTTAGTGAAAGGAATGCAATGCAATGCAAAATGGAATGAAATGGCATGATGAAAACCAAAACCAGCAGCATATATGAGATGATAATGATGCTATGAAATGATGCAAACATGAATCAAGACATGGGGATGATCACATGAACCAATGGATGCAAATGGAGCAAGTTTAGAACCATGAACACACATGAACAGTTATGAGATGCAAATGACATACAATCATGGCAAATACATGATGCAATGATCAAACATGCTTCTAATATGTCTTAAGATGTCTAATGAACCAAATGGATGCATAAAATGTCATGGCAAGTCATGTTATGCAAACAAATGCAAGATGAATGCAAAAGGAAGCCCAAATTAGGGTTTATGATCAATGCACCAAACAAAAACCAAAATCAGAAGCAAACATCAAGATAAAAAATTGAAAATGCACTCAAAGGGACCCTAATCCTATACTAACTCACTGCCCAAAGGAGAGGTTCCAACTCTTAACCTAATTCAAGATATGATTTTCTTAAGATTTCTAGGGTTTTAGGGTTCCTAAACAAGAAAATTATCAAACAAATTGAAAATGAAAGATCAAATCATGGCCATTTAATCTCACAAACTACATGCTATACACAATGCAATGCAAAGAGAATCAAGGTCCAACTCTTTAGGGTTAGGCAGAAATGATTTTTGGAGATTTGGATCAAAATAATGCATAAAAATGATTTTAATTCAATGAAAAATTCTCAAAATGCATCAAGATCAAAAAAGAAATTTGGTTTGAAGGTTGGACAATGTTTCTAAATGTCTTAAAACATTTCATGAA
Source organism: Lathyrus aphaca (assembly GCA_963966055.1). Lineage (NCBI taxonomy): Eukaryota > Viridiplantae > Streptophyta > Magnoliopsida > Fabales > Fabaceae > Lathyrus > Lathyrus aphaca. The sequence continues at coordinate 296,666,305 of OZ014524.1, forward strand.
TTTTTTGGTGATTTTTAAATACCTAAAAGTATTTTTAATAAATTAATTTTCATTAATCAATTAAAAGTAAACTTTTAAATATTTAAAAATACTTTTTTAATGCTAAAAATGAAAATAAAAATATTTTTGTGTTTTAAAAATTAATGAAACTCTTGACAAAAAGTTTCATAATTTTTAAAACCTTTTTGCTATTTTTAATAAATTGCACAAGTTAAATGTAAAGAAAATGAAATAAAACAAAATAAAATGGAAAGTAATTCAATCTAAGGGCTGAGATTTGAATCTGGGAGGGGGAGTTTGACCACGCGCGCTGATGAAGGGTCTGGATTGATTCTGACCTTAATTAAGTTTTATAAAATAATTAAATGGATTAATTAAACTTAATGGTGATTAGGGCACAGTGGACCCATCTGAACCACTCATCCACGCGCGAAGTCAAGGCAGGTCAGATGATCCAACGCATGAGATTCAAATCTCACTTAATTACAGGATTAGGGCTAAGCATTTTCAGGTGACCGGAGGGAAGCTCCGGTCATCTTCTCCGGCAACATCAAAACCCTAGATCATGATTCAGGCTTCCATTCTTCAAATTAAAGGCAGGGAAATGTTCCTCTATTCAAACCTCACTCAAATCATCTCTCAAACTAAATTTCTCATGCTCAAATGAAGAGAATCGAAGCCATGAAGATTCACGGGCAAAGTTTCAGAGCCCTGGTAAATCCTCATTTCTCACTCATTTTTAATTCTAAGCCCATCCCCATGACCAACAAGACATACACAACCAATTTATAACTTAAAATGCAAGCTCTGAGAGAAAAAGTTCATGGCCATACCTGAGATGGAAGATCCTGTTTCTGGGCTTCTCCTTGATGCAGACTCACTCCAATGGTTCTCCTGATGCTAATGGTAGGCTTGGAATGAGCTTAAACAAGCTATTTTGAGAGGTCCAGTTCTGGTGTATCAGAAAATGGAGTTTGTGTGTGAGTGGTTTCAAGCTCTGTTAATGGCTGATTCTGGTTCCTTTTTATGTGTTTGATTTGTTGGTGAAGAGAGTTTGGATGTTTGGTGGCTGGAAGATGAGATTCGAAGAGAGGAAGCTTTGTGACAGTTTTGTGGTATGCTGTGTTCTAGCTTGCTTCAATGCCCAATGCCTTGCTATAACATCTCCAAGTTGTGTGGATAGCCTGTGGGGCAGGTCAGTAGGGGTGGCTGCTCACTGTGCCATGAGTATGGGAACTTTTGCCAAAAAGTCAAGTTGGCTTGTACTAGCAGCATGGGTCATGGCAGCAGCAGTTTGAAGTCATGTCTTGCTTCAGCTTGAGTTGAGGAGGGCCCTTGGATTGCTTGTAGCTGACTGCAACATATGGATGACAAGCTATGCTAGCTTTTGCAACTTGCCCACTTGATGTTTCCTCATGATTTTGTGCTATGTACATGAAAAAACTCTTGCTGAATTTTGTTGCATAATGTTACATTTAGTCATGGCAATGCATAGGAGTCATTTAGTGATCACATAACTCATGGGAAGATGATTTTGCCAAGAATCCCTCTTTGCACTCTTATGGAAAATGCCTTAGAAATCTTTGAAAATCAAAGCACACAATGTAAAATCCCTTGGGCTAATTCGGTTTTTGGGGTCATGTATGATCATATGATGAAGTTTTGAAGTCATTTTGAAGTCACTAGAATGCTTGGTACATGAATTTGCAAGTTTTCCATTTGGTGCATAACTTGAATTTTAATGATTTTTGCCAACTTTGACACACCATAACTTTTGATCCAAAATGAATTAGGTCATGTTCTTGTACTTTTTGAAAAGGGAAAGATCTAATCTACAACTTTCATGACCAAAGTTTTTCCATTTGAAGCATTTTTGGATCAAAAAGCAAGGGTTGAAAAAGTTGCATAAAATGACATTTCATTAAAAGTCAACCTTGCCCTAAAAAGTCAACTTTGCAAAAACTTCAAATTCTTGAATTTTGTGAACTTCAACCTTCTTCCATGATCAAATAAAGATCAAATACACTCAAAATGATGAAGATCACCCCTTGGTTGGGTCATTGGGGCCTCAGATGCCCTGATTTTGCACTGACTTGTCCAGAAAGTCAACCCTTGATCAGATGACTTCCCCATGGAATTTCTTCATGAAAATTGATATGCACACTCCCTATACCATATAGAGACCAATAGAAACAGGAATGACCAAAAAATTTGGAGTTATGGCCTCTGAAACCAAAACCCTAATTTCAGGTCATCTGTGTAGTCGAACCTGGCTCTGCCTCCACACCAATCCCAGTTCTTGTGATTCTTTGGCATTCTTGACTTTGGGAAGATATAATATGATGCTTGAACACGCATATAACCCTTTGAAGTGATTGATGACCTTTGGAGTGGCTCAAGAAGCTCTTGGATTGCTCAGATCACAAACCCTAGGTGCAGATGATTTAGAACCTATGCAGTGAATCAAAATTGTGATATGAGATGCTATGATTGAGTTTATGCATATGAAATGATCACAAGCCATGGTGTGAATGGGTGAGGGCAAATTTGGGGTGTTTACAGCTGCCCCTATTCAAACATGAGTTAGCTGTGCAGGTTGTAAGCGACGGCTTATCAGGCAAACAAGATAACTTGTGGTTGAATACCAAAGACAGTCCAAAATTTGCACTCACAGAATGGAGAAGAAAAGGGATATAGATTGTAAAGGAAAATAAAGTATATTGTAAAGTGTGGGCGACGGAGGACGACTGCTGGATAAAGAGCAATGACGGGGACGGCCGACATGCTGGGAAAAGTGCGGAAAATAAAGCAATGACGGGGACGACCGACATGCTGGGGATAAAAGAATTATGATGGGGACGGCCATCAAGATAAAGCTGTAAAATTCTCTGGGGATTAATGAAACATGACGGGGACGGCCATCAAGTTCATAAAGTAAAGTAACCAACGATGGGGATGGCCATCGGGCTAAAAGAAGAAAAGGGACCACGATGGGGACGGCCATCGGGTTAAAGAATAAATGAAATAAACAGATGATGAGGTACGGTCATCAAAGGTGAAGGACGATCACCTAGCAGGGGACGGCTGCTCTGTTGGGTTAAGATGAGGGACGGTCATCTAAGGTGGAGGACGACCACCTGGCAGGGTACGGCTGCCGAAAATATCGCGACATAGGACGAATGTCGGATAAAAGGTCGACGATGGGGACGGCCATCGGAGGAGCATGATGGAGGACGACCATCAAGAGGTGGAGGACGACCACCTAGCAGGGGACGGCTGCTCTCAAAGTTTGTCATGACATAGGACGAATGTCAGATAAACAAAATCAACAATGGGGACGGCCATTGGATAAAATGATGAAGGACGATCATCAAAAGGTGGAGGACAACCACCTAGCAGGGGACGGCTGCTAAAAATATCAACGATGGGGACGGCCATCGGATGAGCATGATGGAGGACGACCATCAAGAGGTGGAGGACGACCACCTAGCAGGGTACGGCTGCTCTCAGGGTTTATCATGACATAGGACGAATGTCAGATAAAAGAAATTTGCTTTGTTGGCGATCTACTGGGGAATAGTAAACACGGACGAGTGTTTACATCCAAGAAATAAAGGTATAAGTGTTTTGACGTTGTGTATAGATTAAAGATGCGGACGAGCATCCTTAAGACTACGATACGGACGAGTATCGGGTAGAAACAAATACTGACATGGACGAGTATCAACTGGTTAACAAGGAACACGGACGAGTGTTGAATCTGAAGGGACTCTTCTGGGGAATCGTAGACACGGACGAGTGTCTAAATTCAATAAGACAAAAGTTTTTGACACAGTGTATGGATTAAAGATGCGGATGAGCATCCTTAAGACTATGATACGAACGAGTATCATGTAGAAACAAACTCTCGACGCATGTTCTGAGATGATGGTACGGACGAGTACCAACGAGTTAACAAAGAACAAGGACTAGTGTTGAATTTGTGGGGATATAAGTGGTATATACAAGATGCGGACGGGTATCTGTATGAGGGTGATTGGTATGAGTATTTAACTGTTGGGGAGAATGACATGGACGAGTGTCAGAAGGGGAAGAATGCAATATAAACAAGTATCTGATATACAAAGTATAGATGACTGCGTTGGGGATGTGACACGGACGGGTGTCAAAGGATTATATATGTAAGTAAATGTGAGTGCAAAGAGGACGTCTTTGGCTTTCTGCTGGGTTATGACACAGATGGGCGTCAAAAAGGGTATCTGTAATACGGAGTGTTCAGGTGACTTTACTGGGGAGTATTGACACGGACGGGTGCCAGAGAAGGTACACATACTGGTGTTTGTGAATGTGAGGCAACTGCTTTTGCTGGGGAACTTCCGCTGGGGATATGGGGGAAGTATTCTGTATATTGACGGATTGTCATTATTCACAAGTGTTGATTCAAAACATGGCTTATGATTATGTTATATGCTTGATTTTTGCCGGAATGCTCCGTATTAAACGGAATGCTACGCTTTGTGGGTGATTATGATGTGAATGCCATGATTATGCAAAGATACCAAACCGGGACTCGGATCCCGCTGCCACGAGGATCTTTGATCGATCTGTTGAAATGGACATCCCAGCCGGGGATGAGATCATTGGTAGATCCGACGAGACGCTATCTGCTTGGGGATTCGGGTCACTGATAGACCTGTCCTGACAATGAGGGGACCCAGCTGGGGTTTGTAGAAGCTTTCGTCACTCTGTTGTGATTCCTTCATGCGTTGCTCTTCTGGATAGAGGCCGAAAATCTGTGGGGAGATGGTTCCCTGACTTTTCATTTGGCTGAGGATGAAATGGCAACTCGGCTGGGGAGAAAGAGAGATCACTGAAGGACCTCCCTAGAAATTCCGTTGAGGTGGATTTTTGACTCAGCCGGGGAAATGGGCGCCTTCTGTGATGCCTGGAAAATCTGATGGGGATAAGTAATAAGTGGCAACTCAGCTGAGGAGAAAACACTTTGAGTGCTGAGTGTCGATTTGTCAGCTTGCCGGAGTGAAGCTTCATGCCCCAAGTTGCATTCTGGATACCTGCAATCCTGCAAAGATAGATAAACGTACAAGTAATCCCGAGGTATCTTTTACTGGATTCCGTCATAGGAGTTCAGACACCTCTGAGAGTAAGTATATTTCCTGCAAGCACGCTTTTATTTAAAGATAAACATCTGTATTCTATGCAATCAGTATTTCTTTTAGACATCAGGCATTTTTTGCAAATAAATAAAAATGTACAAGACGAGACATGACTGAAAATCTGATTTTATTAGTTCATATGCCCTGAATTGGCGAGATACAGTCGAAGAAACATATCCCCTGGAATGAGGAGATTGTTACAAATTGAGAAACAAAATGTTGGCAATGTTGATGACGCTTTAAGGAGCTTCCTCTTTACTATGACCCGTATGACTTTTGACGCTCTTCTCGTCTTGCTTTTTGAAGAATGCTAATTCTGATTGAAGCTTGATCCTTTCGGAGCTTACCAAGTTGTAAGTGATACAGACGAATTCAGAATGCAGTTGTTCGCTTATTCCCTTATTTTGCATGGATCGCCCTTTCGGGTTTTCAATCCATCGGGATACCCATTTTTGCCTGAGCTGTCCAATGCGGCTTTTCAACTCAGCGGGTGTACATTTTTTGTTTATTTTCCCTTACTTTTGCCCGAGTCTTTTATTCTGTTTTTGACTCGCCGGGATGCCTTATTTTTGCCTGGACTTACATTCTGTTTTTATGTCCAGCGGGTCTTTTATGCGAAGTATTTTTTAACTGCATCTGAATTCACAGGGGACGGGAAATCTTCACCATCCATAGTGCTGAGCATCAGCGCTCCACCTGAGAAGACTTTCTTCACTACAAATGGCCCTTCATAGTTCAGAGTCCACTTGCCCCTGTGGTCTGTATGAGGAGGGAGGATTCTTTTCAGCACAAGATCTCCCACTTGGTACTCTCGGTGCCTGACTTTCTGATCGAAGGCTTTCTTCATTCTTTTCTGATATAACTGCCCATGACAGATTGCAGCCAATCTTTTCTCTTCGATCAGACTCAGTTGTTCGTATCGGGCCCGAACCCATTCGGCTTCGTTCAGCTTAACATCCATCAATACCTGTAGGGAGGGTAATTCAACTTCAACAGGTAGGACTGCCTCCATACCATACACAAGCTGATATGGTGTTGCCCCAGTGGATGTTCTGATTGACGTGCGGTACCCATGCAAGGCAAACGGTAGCATCTCATGCCAGTCTTTGTAGGTGACTACCATCTTCTGCACAATTTTCTTGATATTCTTATTTGCTGCCTCAACAGCGCCATTCATCTTTGGCCTGTAAGGAGAAGAATTGTGGTGTTGAATTTTGAAGTCTCGGCATAGTTCTTCCATCATTTTGTTATTCAAGTTGGAACCATTGTCAGTAATGATTCGCTCGGGAACTCCGTACCGACAGATGATATCTCTTTTCAGAAATCTGGCTACCACTTGTCTTGTAACGTTCGCATAGGAAGCTGCTTTGACCCACTTGGTGAAATAGTCAATGGCGACCAAGATGAATCTGTGGCCATTTGAAGCAGTTGGCTCAATCTTGCCAATCATGTCAATGCCCCACATAGCAAAGGGCCAGGGTGAAGACATCACATTCAGAGGATTGGGAGGTACATGCACCTTATCCGCGTAAATCTGGCATTTATGGCATTTTCTGGCGTAGGCACAGCAGTCGGCATCCATTGTGATCCAGTAATAGCCTGATCTTAGCAACTTTTTAGCCATGGCATGCCCTATAGCATGGGTACCAAAGGATCCTTCGTGCACTTCATGTATTAACAAATCTGCTTCCGTCTTGTCGACGCATCTGAGGAGTACCATATCAAAGTTTCTCTTATACAGGGAACCATCAGTGTTCAGAAAGAAACTACCAGCAAGCCTTATTAAAGTCTTCTTATCATTGGAAGATGCCCCAGGTGGGTATGTTTGGTCCTCCAAGAAGCACTTAATGTCATGGAACCAAGGCTTATCATCCTTAACAACATCCGCTGCGAAAACATATGCTGGCCTGTCAAATCTGGACACTGAGATCTGAGGTACAAAGTTGGCAGCTTGAACTTTGATCATGGACGAAATGGTAGCCAGAGCATCTGCAAACTGATTCTCATCCCGAGGGATATACTCAAGCTTGACTGTTGTAAAGAAAGTCAGTAACCTCCTTGTATAATCCCTGTAAGGTATCAGATGGTCCTGGTGGGTATACCATTTGCCATTGGTTTGATTGATTACCAGAGCTGAATCTCCGAATACGGTCAATGTCTTGATCCTGAGGTCAATGGCTTCCTCAAGACCCATAATGCAAGCTTCGTATTCAGCTTCGTTGTTAGTGCAGTTAAAAGTGAGTTTTGCCGAGAAAGGCATGTGAACTCCTTTAGGTGTAATGAGTACTGCACCAACACCACGACCATTCATGTTAACAGCCCCATCAAACATCATGGTCCATTCTTCTTCCGGGTCAAGCCCTTCAGTGTGAACAGGCTCTTCATGATCTTTTGCTTTTAGGAACATGATGTCTTCATCAGGGAAGTCAAATCTCATAGGCTGGTAATCATCAATAGGTTGCTCAGCAAGATATTCAGACAATACACTGCCCTTGATGGCTTTCTGAGAGGTGTATTGGATGTCATACTCTGTAAGGATCATTTGCCATCTTGCAACCCGTCCGGTAAGTGCTGGCTTCTCGAATATGTACTTGACTGGGTCCATCTTTGAGATCAACAAAGTAGTGTGGGTCAACATATACTGTCTCAGTCGGCGAGCAGCCCACGCTAAAGCACAGCAAGTTTTCTCGAGCAGTGAATAACGTTGTTCACAGTCGGTAAACTTTTTGCTTAGGTAGTATATTGCATACTCTTTTCGACCAGACTCGTCATGCTGGCCCAGCACACACCCCATTGACTCTTCTAATACTGTCAGGTACATTATCAGAGGTCTTCCTTCAATTGGAGGCATAAGGATTGGAGGTTCTTGTAAGTATTCCTTGATCTTGTCAAAAGCCTTCTGACAGTCTTCGTTCCACCTGACCGTTTGTTCTTTTCTCAACAATTTGAACAAGGGTTCACAGGTTGCTGTAAGGTGAGATATGAACCGTGAAATGTAGTTCAATCGACCTAAGAACCCTCGAACTTCTTTCTCTGTCTTCGGTGCAGGCATCTCTTGAATAGCTTTGACTTTATCAGGGTCAACTTCAATCCCTTTCTCACTTACAATAAATCCCAGCAGCTTACCAGATCGCACCCTGAATGTGCATTTGTTGGGGTTCAACTTCAGTTGGTACTTCCTCAGACGCTTGAACAGCTTTAGCAGATTTACCAGGTGATCTTCTTCAGTAAGGGACTTGGAGATCATGTCATCCACATAACATTCTATTTCTTTATGGATCATGTCGTGGAATAATGTAACCATAGCCCGTTGATACGTCGCACCGACATTCTTGAGCCCAAATGGCATTACCTTGTAGCAAAATGTGCCCCAGGGTGTGATGAAGGTCGTCTTCTCCATGTCTTCAGGTGACATCTTAATCTGATTGTATCCTGAAAATCCATCCATGAAGGAGAATACCGAGAACTGAGCCGTATTATCCACCAATACATCAATGTGAGGTAATGGGAAATCATCTTTCGGGCTGGCTCTGTTCAGATCCCGGTAGTCAACACACATTCTTACTTTGCCGTCTTTCTTAGGCACAGGTACTATGTTAGCGACCCACGGTGGATAGCTAGTTACGGCAAGGAACCCGGCGTCCCATTGTTTTTGTACCTCCTCCTTGATTTTCATTGCCATGTCTGGGCGGGTTTGGTGCAGTTTCTGTTTAACCGGTGGGCATTCTTCCCTTAAAGGCAGCTTATGCACAACAATGTCGGTGTCCAACCCTGGCATATCTTGATAAGACCAAGCAAACACGTCCACATACTCTTGAAGCAGGTCAATCAGTTGTCTCTTTACTGAGTCTTGTAAGCAGGCCCCGATTTTAACTTCTTTCACATCTTCATCTGTACCAAGATTGATCACTTCAACCTCCTCCTGGTGAGGGGTAATAACCTTTTCCTCTTGTCTCAACAACCTGGCTATCTCTTCAGGGAGCTCATATTCTTCTTCAACCCCTTCATCAGCTTGATTGATTGGATTGTCAAAGTCATACGAAGTCATAGCTGTGCTGTTGTCGGTGCTGTCTGGAAGGCACACTCTGCAAGGGTTCAGTTTGTTCATTTTAGTGATTTGATTTTAATCTTGTTTAAAAAAGTGAAATAAAGTTGTCATTTTGAAAACACTGCCATTTATTTTTTTGTACAAAAAGAAAAATGAAAAAACAGTGAGCGGAAAAGAAAAGACTCGTTTGCAAAAAGATGTCTGACATTTCATTGATTAATCTTGTTGCACAAAAAGTACAGATGGCCCGATTACAAAATGAGTCTTGTCATCTTGGGCAAGATGCAAGACTTTGATGCATGCTATAAAAATACAGGAAATAATAATTACTCTGCATGAGTAACTTTTATAATTTCCTGGGAAGACCAGTTCGAGATACTGCTCCCCGGGATCTTTGGACGAATCCAGCTTTCCAGGTTGTATTCTTCTTCCAGCTCGTCTTCCAAATTGTTGACAGCATCAGGGGTGAGCATCCCCCCACTAACAAAGTTGGGCTCTTTTGCAGCCTCTGCTTGATCTTGTTGAGTTGGTTTGTAACCCAACCCAAATCTATCCTCTTTCTTCTCCACTGGTAACAGCTTGCCCCAGCCTTGGGCATTTCCTTCCTCAACAACCTTCCGGGCTTGTTGGTATGATGTCATTGAAGTTCCAGGTACAGCAGATGTTTCATTTATGTTCAAGGCTTCGAAACCTTGGCTCATTGTTTCATGGATCTCCCCATCCATCTCAATGTATTTATAGGTAGCCAGGTGGCTGACAAAAATATCCTCCTCTCCACAGATTGTAACGATTTGACCCTCCCACTCGAATTTTAACTTCTGGTGAAGGGTTGAGGTCACGGCGCCAGCGGCGTGAATCCATGGCCTACCCAATAGACAGCTGTAGGCAGGCTGTATATCCATCACGTAGAAGGTCGTTTTGAAAGTTTGCGGGCCAATCGTTATGGGCAACTCAATCTCTCCCAGAACCGATCTCTTAGAACCATCAAAGGCTCTCACCACCAGGTTGCTGGGATGCAATGTCAATCCGTCATACTCTAGCTTCACAAGGGCTTTTTTAGGTAAGACGTTGAGGGATGACCCCGTGTCTACCAGCACATGGGAAAGGACTGCACCTTTACATTCCATAGTTATGTGCAAAGCCTTGTTATGGTTGCGGCCTTCCGTGGTCAAATCAGTGTTGGTGAACCCTAGTCCATGACTGGCATTAACATTTCCAACTACAGCTTCCAACTGATTGACTGTGATCTCTTCAGGCACATAAGCTGCGTGCAAGACTTTCAGTAGTGCATTCCGATGGGCCTCAGAGCACATAAGCAATGATAGGATTGAGATCTTGGAGGGCGTCTGATGAAGCTGATCCACTATTTTGTAATCACTTTTCTTGATGATTCTCATGAACTCATCAACCTCTTGGTCAAAGGGTGTTTTCAAAGCTTCTTTAACAATCTGCTCTTCCTGCACCAAGCTTTTCCCTTTTGCCTTGGCAGCAGCTTCTGCTTCGGCAGTGGGTCTTTGAATTTATGGAGCAAAGAGACGTCCGCTTCGAGTGAAGCCTCCGCCTCCTCCCACATTGTCTATTTGTGGTGCAGGGGTTGATGATTCAAAAGTGATTTTTTGTCCTTCGCAGTATAAATCGGAGCAATAATGCCAGGGGATGGCATTACTGCTTTCATAAGGTATTGGCCCAGGCATTGTGATAGTGACTGGACTGATTGCAGCTGCGGAAGGAATTGTGATAGTCTGTGGATCGTAGTATATCGTGACAGGCGCTCTGATGGGAGTAGCACTTTGTGAGTTGTAGGCTGAATTGTTTTCTGGATCGTAATAAATTGTAACGGTTGAGACATCTTCATTGTTTGTTGCTGATGTTGTAGGAGACATTGTTGGAAGAATGGGTGTTGTTGTTGTAGGAGATTCAAAGTGGAGTGGTGCTGAAGTTGTAGAAGGAAAATTCATTGATATCCGGTCAGTTGAAATGACAGATGAAACATCTGTTGATGAAGCTGAAGAGTTGTCGGGAACAATGGTTGTTGTAGTTGTAGAAGATACTGGAATGGTTGCTGATGAGATTGCTGGATTTGTAGGAAATGATGTGGTGATTTGAAGTTGGCCACTCTGAATGAGACCATCTATGCCATTCCTCAAGTTATCGCACCCATTTACCGAAATATTGCAGTAAGCACACCCTAACTCACACCCCGGGAACATTTGACATTCGAGGAGCTGAGCCTTAATCTCTACCAACGGTGTCCGAATCTGACCCACATTGGTTATTAAATAAGACGGCTTGTCTTCTTCAATAGCGTTGATTCTGGGACCTCCGTGATGTGGCATAGGGTTTTTGTTAACATTGGGTGGTGGTGCGAAATTCAGGGCCTTAGAGTCCACCAGGTCTTGTACCTTCATGTGCAAGGCTCTGCACTTTTCTGTACTGTGGCCAGGTGCATTTGAGTGAAAAGCACATCTGGCGTTGGAGTCATAATTCCTGGGTAGACTATTAGGATCTGGAGGTGCCAACGTCCTTAGCTCAACTAGGTTGAGTTTCAGGAGTTGTGGCAATAGTGTTGCATAGGGCATAGGGATCGGATCGATCACCCTATTGGCCTGAGAGGGTCTCTGTTGGAATGGCCTTTGCTGATTGTTGTTGTTGGTGTTGGTGTTGTTATAATTTCTCTGAGGATATTGAGTTTGCTGATGGTACTGAGGTTGCTGCTGATAGTTTTGCTGCGGAGGTTGATAAGCTGGTTGTGGATGAGCTGGAGCGGGAATGGTGACTGCTGCCACAGACCTATGAACATACTGGGATCTGCCCCTGTTGGTGTGGATAGCATTGGTCTCACCAGTTCTTCTTGGGCCTGCAAAAGGCTTCCTTGCATTGCTGGACGAGCTGGCACCATTGTCAGAAATCTTGCCCATCTTTAACAGGCTCTCAATTCTCTCTCCAGCTATGACAACATCTGCAAAGCTAGTGGAAGAGAAAGCAGCCAGCCTGTCAATGTATGTTCCTTGGAGGGTGTTCATAAACATATCTGCCATCTCCCTCTCTGACATAGGTGGCTGGACAGCAGCAGCCAATTGCCTCCATCTCTGGGCATACTCTCGGAAAATTTCTCTTGATGACTGTGACATTCCCATTAGGAGGGTCCTGTTGGGTGCCATATCTAAGTTGTACTGATACTGTCTGATAAAGGCCTCTGCCAGGTCCTTCTAACACCTGATAGTTGCTCTTGTCAGATGAGAGTACCATTCTCTCGACGCTCCAGTTAAGCTATCCTCAAAATAAAACATCCATAGCTTCTCGTCCATGGTATAGGCCTTCAACCTTCCCAGAAAGGATTGTAAGTGGGTCCGTGGGCAAGAAGTCCCGTTGTACTTTTCAAAACAAGGAGGCTTAAACTTATGGGGAATCCTGACCCCGTCTACCAAGCCCATGTCCATAACATCGAAACCCAAAGAGTTTTGAGACTCCAAGGATCTTAATTTCTCAGCTATCTCATCCAGCCTTCTGTCATAAGCTTCTTCCCCAACACCCATTACTGTGAACTGATCCTCCTGGGGGTCTTCTTGCAGTACCCTGCCTGCAGTGGCAGTCCCTTGAACATTAGCAGGAATATTGACCTCTGGATGAAGGTGGGGGCCAAATACAGGGGGATTGACATGAGGTTGGACCCTCTCATTGTTGCTTGTGCCAGCAGTCCCTATATGTGGATCTTCTTGATTCTGCCTTTCCACCATGGCTCTCAATCTTTCTTGGCTCTGAGCCATGTTGTTCATCACTGCGTCATCTGAGTTCTCATTTCCAATCTTTCGTTTGCCATTTGATTTCTGACCTCTGCAAGGTCCTGCTGTACCTGATCCATTTGTATGCCCGGAAGGTTGTTACGGGTTGGATATCGGTGTGGACGGTTGAGGGGAAATACCCGGCGTCGAGCAATAGTTCCTGAACATCACAACAGAGTTAGCAACAATAAAACAAAAACCTACAAAACAAACACAGGGTTAGCATGCAATGCAGGATGCTTATTTGTTTTCAAGGTATCCGGCTTGGCATTCAGTTTTGACCCTTCCAGACCCTTGAAGATGTTGTTGATGTTGCTTTCGAAGTGGAACAAACTAATACATATATTACAAATGGTACATAGTTTGATTACAAATACAAACCCTCTGAGGGGTCAAAATACATTACAAGAAAATAAAAGTACATGGAATGAAAGCAACGACAAGCAAATGGTCAAATACCAAGACCAAACTCATCCTCCCGAACTTCCTTGAGAAGTGCTTCGGTCACAGGATCAGCTGGACGCTCCGTGAGATTCCTGATGAGGAGATTCCGGGTAGTAACAGCTGCAGTTAGCTTCTTGTGCTGACTTTGGTCTTTGGACCTCTTCACTCCAGCTCTGATCTTCAGCTCTGATATCTCCCTCTGGGCTGCTGCCAGGGCTTCCTGCTGCTCTTTTGCACTAGCTTCCAGCTGCTCTATCTTGTCTTGGACCCTCTTGTCCTCCAGAGTACGAGCCTCGGTGATCCTGACCCACCTAGCCTGACTCTCCTTCAGATACAAGTCTGTCCTGGCTTTCTGGAACTGGGCTTCCTTGCAAGCATTCTTCAGAATTTGTTCTCCAGCCCTAGACTTCTTGATATAATCCTCAGACTTCTCAATTTTAGCCAGATGCTCTACTCTCAGCTTCTCCAACCTCTCAATGTCCATCCTACCATCACTCCTCTCCCGGAGGGTCTTCTGCAAAGCCTGAGTTAACTTCTCATTTCTCTCTTTCAAGCTCTCAAACTCCTCTATGCTGACAGTGGCAGGGGGTGGTGCTGAGGATGATCCAGGCATATCCTCCATGGTAAAGGGCATTCCAGAGAATTGAGCCCTGGCATGAGACCACTCATAATATTGTGCTGATGCCACATTGTTGCAATTCCCCAGAATGGTTACTCCCTTGGTTTGAACATTATCCCAGGCCCAGGCTGCCTGCCTAACAATAGCCAGATTAGGCTTGTTCTCACAATAGAGAGTCTCAACCAAGTCTTGTGCCTTAGGAGTGTGGACCAGTGCATAGCCCAATTGTCTTCTGAACAGCAGAGGGTTGTAATTAATACTACCCTTAACTCCTATTAGGGGCACATTGGGAAAATGCCCACAGCTGGTGATGATATCCCTGCCCTTGGTGCTTTGAGTGCACCACCTGATATCAGCTGAAGTTAGAGCAGTGAGTCTTCTAGCCCAGTTTCTCTGCTGATGAGGATTCAAAAATGCATCTGTTCTGGGCAAATGCCTGAGAAGCCAAGTATGGAACAAAGGAGCACATCACCTCACTAATCTTCCCCTCTGTTTTTCATTCCTCTGGTGCACTGAGTAGTAGAGATCCCCCAATAAAGTGGGCACTGGGTTCTTCAGGATGAAAAGGTGGAATGCATTCTTGCTAATGAATCGAGGCTCATCTGCAAATAATATGAGCCCATATATGCTCAGGGCCAATAAAGCACAGACAGCTTTCCACTCTCCTAAAGAAGCTTTTAGGGTAGCTTGAGAGATCAAGAAATCCAGATGCAAGCCAGGGATTCCAGCCTTAGAAGTCATATGCTGCCCTATCAGAAGTGATTCCAGATGCAAAGCCTTTGCTACCTCTTCATTACCAGGAAAGACCATCTCAGGGTTGAAAGGGACTCCACCCCTGATAGGTATACCAACCATAAAACTGAAGGCAAGTATGGATCAGGCTTCTCTGTGAAGGGTCCAAATCCATAACCACATCAAGTATATCTCCATAGTGTTCCCTGAACAGTGGTATATGGTCTGGAGTGATCAGGGTCTGAATCCTCCTGATGTCAGCTAGCTCTGGCTGGAAGAAGTGGTAGGTGATGTTGCTCTTTTTAGGTTCCATGATGTTGAGGATGAGTGGAGACAGGTGCTGATGATAACACTGAAGAATGGGCCACTGATTGGCTGGTGCAGGTGACTGAAGCAGATAGCTGATAGCTGAAGCAGATGTTGATGAAGATAGGTCAATACTGAAGATAGGGTCAAAACCAAACCAAAAATGAAGGTGGATACCCTGAAACACAAATAAGCAAATGTCAAAATGATGCAATGATTATGTATGCAAATGATATGCAAGGGTTTGTGACTGAGCTGGATCTGATCAAGTGCTCTGATATGAGTCCAGGTATATTCAAGAAATCCAGATGGGGGTCTATAGGTCCAGTAACCAAGGTGGGGGGCTCAAATAAAGAGCCACATGTCCAGGGTTTAGAATCACAAGAACTGTTCCAACATGGAGTATTCTTAATCAAATCAAAGTAACAGGGTATGTTGAGGCCAAGGGTACCTGCAAACCTGTAAACAGCCCAACCCCCTCACAGGTGGTGTTCTAAAACAAGGATCCTCAGACTTGGATCAGTTATGAGAAGTGTAAAACACTTCTAACCCGGAGGTACAGTGTTTACAATAACCATAACAATTCCTCCTCTAATTCACCTCAGTTTCTGAAGGTCAATACTAAAGGTCATCCAGACTTAGCAGGCTTCCCAGATAGCCCTAGCATTGCAGGAAATCTGCAACACAGAGTTCTCAAGAAGAAACCCATATCTGAACCGTGTTTCATATTCCCGCACCAGACCGAGATGGAATGGGAAAGAATATGAACCACTCTAGCCTAGGTGTCACTCAGGTCCCAGGTATAGGACCTTAACTCTCAATGGAACACCCACCCACCAAAGCAAACAACAGATCCAGCCAGCAGCACAGTATGACAATATGATATAATGCAAAGCTATAAAGAAAGCAGTAAACAACTGTACATAAAGCAAAAATAAATACAAATATATAAACACAAATAAGCACATAACACCCCAGTAAACACAAATCAATCAAGCGCTAGGAGGAACCCACAAAAAGAACCAGAAGCCCTGGTTGCAGCATAAGGTTCCCCAGCAGAGTCGCCAAGCTATCGCTCCCACTAAATGAAGCTAAGTCAGATAGGGTACAGACGCGAATGGTCGGCGAGAGGGACAATGAGAACACACAGCCGTGAACTCACTGGAGATGAATAGAGTCGCCAGCTAGGCATTTTTATCCCGGAGGAAAGGCAATGTTGCATAGGCCTAGAAAAAGAATGGATAAGACGGTTGTGAACCAGAGAGACTGAGAAAGGGGGTTGGTTACAACCTGGGAAGGTATTAGCACCCAGATTGTCCGCCGTACTCGACGGGATCCACGCTTGAAAGATTTGTGTTTTAAAGGGGTAGTGTCAGTGCAATTTGTGTGTAAAATAGCTGGAAAAGGATGTACAGGTGTAAGTGTAAAAGAAGTGTGAAGTGTGATATATACAGTGTCAGTGTGGGAGTAAGAGTGAAATGCTAAAGATCATGAGGCTTAAAAGATAAGGCTGGAAGGAGGGGGGATATACAGAGACTTTTGTTCGATAACTGTTAAGTTATGCCTACGTATCCTCTCGTGCAATGAGGAAGTCAGAACACCGTAGTTCGACCCAAAAAGACTGAAAGATGAATTGACTTGTGAACTGCTTGCTTGTCTATGCTCAAGTGTATGACCTGTCTGGCTCAGGTGCAAACTGTCTTGCATTAGACGGAAGAAGCGAGCTCTCGTTTGTGAGTGAATGAGATGAGAAAATAATCTCGGAGGAGACGATTATTGTTTGTTTTTGTGTTTTCAGTCTTTTGTTGTTTTTGGATTTTGTCATAAGTTAATGAGCTTAAGTCTAAACCAATGGATTTAGTAAACTCATCACATCTTCCCTCTGATTAGGGGTAATGAGAATACCTTAAGTGTGAAGTCAGCTTCTCACACTTAAACACCTTTGGTGTAGGATTAAGATCATTAACCTACTTGTGATTAATTAGATGTTTTTGTTGTTTTTGTTTAGTGTTAAGTAATGAGGTTAAGCCATAATCAAGGATTAAACAGACTCATTACACCATCCTAATAGAAGGATAATAGATGAGAATGTTTAAGCTGAGGGAAGCTCCTCAACTTAATCCATGATTAGGGATTAAACTCATGACAAAACAAGTCTTTATTAGGTGGATTTTACTTAATGATATGATGATGAAGTGGATTTTATGATTTGTAAGACAACTTGAGGGGGACTTGTCCATTAACACTAGGGTTAGTCCTTCTTAACCAATTAAGGAAGAATTAGAAACCTAATGCCAGGCCCAAGTTACAAGTGTGATGTCTTGATGATTATTAAGTAAATTGATTAAGAGATTTAAACACATTAAGGGTTTAACACTTGGGATTAAAGTTATACACTCCATCCTAAGAGAAGGATGCAGGCATAAGCCTAATCACAAAGCCTTAAAGCCTTTAGGGTTTAGTCCCTGATTATGAGATGAGAAGAGAAGACTCAAAAGAGACACAAAGGTAAAACTAATAGGGGAGACTAAACAAAACCCTAATCATTGTCATGCTTGGTTGTTCCTAAGGTTTGTGAGGTTTTCAAGAGAAGTCTTCAATGGAACCACCAGGAAGCAGATGAAAGGATCAAGAGAAGCAAAGCAACTTGCTTCATTCAAGAAGTCAAGTCACTTGAAGAAAGAAAGTGAGAAGAAGAAGAATGAGTAAGCTCAATCTCAAACACAAAGTAAAATGCAGCAAGGATGCATGAAAGAGATGAAAAGAAGTTGTGAGAAGTGAAGGCAAATTCACTTCTCAAAGTTGCTTACCACCTGAAAAGTTAGTGAAAGGAATGCAATGCAATGCAAAATGGAATGAAATGGCATGATGCAAACCAAAACCAGCAGCATATATGAGATGATAATGATGCTATGAAATGATGCAAACATGAATCAAGACATGGGGATGATCACATGAACCAATGGATGCAAATGGAGCAAGTTTAGAACCATGAACACACATGAACAGTTATGAGATGCAAATGACATACAATCATGGCAAATACATGATGCAATGATCAAACATGCTTCTAATATGTCTTAAGATGTCTAATGAACCAAATGGATGCATAAAATGTCATGGCAAGTCATGTTATGCAAACAAATGCAAGATGAATGCAAAAGGAAGCCCAAATTAGGGTTTATGATCAATGCACCAAACAAAAACCAAAATCAGAAGCAAACATCAAGATAAAAAATTGAAAATGCACTCAAAGGGACCCTAATCCTATACTAACTCACTGCCCAAAGGAGAGGTTCCAACTCTTAACCTAATTCAAGATATGATTTTCTTAAGATTTCTAGGGTTTTAGGGTTCCTAAACAAGAAAATTATCAAACAAATTGAAAATGAAAGATCAAATCATGGCCATTTAATCTCACAAACTACATGCTATACACAATGCAATGCAAAGAGAATCAAGGTCCAACTCTTTAGGGTTAGGCAGAAATGATTTTTGGAGGTTTGGATCAAAATAATGCATAAAAATGATTTTAATTCAATGAAAAATTCTCAAAATGCATCAAGATCAAAAAAGAAATTTGGTTTGAAGGTTGGACAATGTTTCTAAATGTCTTAAAACATTTCAGGAATTTTTTGGTGATTTTTAAATACCTAAAAGTATTTTTAATAAATTAATTTTCATTAATCAATTAAAAGTAAACTTTTAAATATTTAAAAATACTTTTTTAATGCTAAAAATGAAAATAAAAATATTTTTGTGTTTTAAAAATTAATGAAACTCTTGACAAAAAGTTTCATAATTTTTAAAACCTTTTTGCTATTTTTAATAAATTGCACAAGTTAAATGTAAAGAAAATGAAATAAAACAAAATAAAATGGAAAGTAATTCAATCTAAGGGCTGAGATTTGAATCTGGGAGGGGGAGTTTGACCACGCGCGCTGATGAAGGGTCTGGATTGATTCTGACCTTAATTAAGTTTTATAAAATAATTAAATGGATTAATTAAACTTAATGGTGATTAGGGCACAGTGGACCCATCTGAACCACTCATCCACGCGCGAAGTCAAGGCAGGTCAGATGATCCAACGCATGAGATTCAAATCTCACTTAATTACAGGATTAGGGCTAAGCATTTTCAGGTGACCGGAGGGAAGCTCCGGTCATCTTCTCCGGCAACATCAAAACCCTAGATCATGATTCAGGCTTCCATTCTTCAAATTAAAGGCAGGGAAATGTTCCTCTATTCAAACCTCACTCAAATCATCTCTCAAACTAAATTTCTCATGCTCAAATGAAGAGAATCGAAGCCATGAAGATTCACGGGCAAAGTTTCAGAGCCCTGGTAAATCCTCATTTCTCACTCATTTTTAATTCTAAGCCCATCCCCATGACCAGCAAGACATACACAACCAATTTATAACTTAAAATGCAAGCTCTGAGAGAAAAAGTTCATGGCCATACCTGAGATGGAAGATCCTGTTTCTGGGCTTTCTGGGCTTCTCCTTGATGCAGACTCACTCCAATGGTTCTCCTGATGCTAATGGTAGGCTTGGAATGAGCTTAAACAAGCTATTTTGAGAGGTCCAGTTCTGGTGTATCAGAAAATGGAGTTTGTGTGTGAGTGGTTTCAAGCTCTGTTAATGGCTGATTCTGGTTCCTTTTTATGTGTTTGATTTGTTGGTGAAGAGAGTTTGGATGTTTGGTGGCTGGAAGATGAGATTCGAAGAGAGGAAGCTTTGTGACAGTTTTGTGGTATGCTGTGTTCTAGCTTGCTTCAATGCCCAATGCCTTGCTATAACATCTCCAAGTTGTGTGGATAGCCTGTGGGGCAGGTCAGTAGGGGTGGCTGCTCACTGTGCCATGAGTATGGGAACTTTTGCCAAAAAGTCAAGTTGGCTTGTACTAGCAGCATGGGTCATGGCAGCAGCAGTTTGAAGTCATGTCTTGCTTCAGCTTGAGTTGAGGAGGGCCCTTGGATTGCTTGTAGCTGACTGCAACATATGGATGACAAGCTATGCTAGCTTTTGCAACTTGCCCACTTGATGTTTCCTCATGATTTTGTGCTATGTACATGAAAAAACTCTTGCTGAATTTTGTTGCATAATGTTACATTTAGTCATGGCAATGCATAGGAGTCATTTAGTGATCACATAACTCATGGGAAGATGATTTTGCCAAGAATCCCTCTTTGCACTCTTATGGAAAATGCCTTAGAAATCTTTGAAAATCAAAGCACACAATGTAAAATCCCTTGGGCCAATTCTGTTTTTGGGGTCATGTATGATCATATGATGAAGTTTTGAAGTCATTTTGAAGTCACTAGAATGCTTGGTACATGAATTTGCAAGTTTTCCATTGGGTGCATAACTTGAATTTTAATGATTTTTGCCAACTTTGACACACCATAACTTTTGATCCAAAATGAATTAGGTCATGTTCTTGTACTTTTTGAAAAGGGAAAGATCTAATCTACAACTTTCATGACCAAAGTTTTTCCATTTGAAGCATTTTTGGATCAAAAAGCAAGGGTTGAAAAAGTTGCATAAAATGACATTTCATTAAAAGTCAACCTTGCCCTAAAAAGTCAACTTTGCAAAAACTTCAAATTCTTGAATTTTGTGAACTTCAACCTTCTTCCATGATCAAATAAAGATCAAATACACTCAAAATGATGAAGATCACCCCTTGGTTGGGTCATTGGGGCCTCAGATGCCCTGATTTTGCACTGACTTGTCTAGAAAGTCAACCCTTGATCAGATGACTTCCCCATGGAATTTCTTCATGAAAATTGATATGCACACTCCCTATACCATATAGAGACTAATAGAAACAAGAATGACCAAAAAATTTGGAGTTATGGCCTCTGAAACCAAAACCCTAATTTCAGGTCATCTGTGCAGTCGAACCTGGCTCTGCCTCCACACCAATCCCAGTTCTTGTGATTCTTTGGCATTCTTGACTTTGGGAAGATATAATATGATGCTTGAACATACATAGACCCCTTTGAAGTGATTGATGACCTTTGGAGTGGCTCAAGAAGCTCTTGGATTGCTCAGATCACAAACCCTAGGTGCAGATGATTTAGAACCTATGCAGTGAATCAAAATTGTGATATGAGATGCTATGATTGAGTTTATGCATATGAAATGATCACAAGCCATGGTGTGAATGGGTGAGGGCAAATTTGGGGTGTTTACACATGGCTAATACTTACAATATTGTATAAAAAATATATTATAATTATATTATTATAAATATAATAATATATATAATAAATTATCATTAATATAATAATTAAATATATTATTCTGAACTAGACAAACAGGTGCCCTACCGCTGGGCAAGGCCCAATCTAGTCTAGCTATGGGCAAAAACATAATAATAAATCTAGGATAATGTAGTCGTTAGGAAGAATATAGTCGTTAGGGATCTCCACTCACGCGCTTGGCAGTTCACGCGACCAACTGCCCATCCAAAACTCATAGATATAGTTGTATCAGGTCGTGGACCACACACCCACGTATTTCAGCCATATAGTCTTATAAATAGCCTCCCCCTTTGAAGAGTCAGGTATTCAATTATATTCATTCATTCTTACCCAAACACTTTCAATTGTTCTCACTCTCCCTCGGAAACCTACTTGAGCGTCAGAGTACCTTGCCCTCACGCTGAAGGCCACGAAGACATGTTCGGACTGATCAGAACAATGTCGCATAATTGTTATTATTGCCCTCACGTTGAAGGCCACGGGGACATGTTTAGACAGATCAGAACAATGTTGCCGATCGTGGGAAACAAGCTCCCCCATATTTCTTGAATCAAGTTCCACCATCATTTCTTCCAAAGATCAAAGCTTCCTTCAATCTTTTTCATATTCATGGCTACTCAGCACAACGACGTCATCAACAACCCTTATATCACCATCCTCCTCAGTGACAATGACAACCCCGACCATCATGGAACTACCGTTCATGAAACCAATCTTCCTAACGGGTGCAACACCTTCCCATATTCCAATAACATGAAACCCAATGCCATCCCTCATGGGGACCATACTTTCGAGCTTATCCTCTTCCCTTAGGACGTAAATTCCGACGATGTAACCTTCATCGCTGCTCTCAACAAATCTAACTTGGACCTTTCCCAACAGAATGAGTGTCTACAAATGCTGGAGAACAAGCGTTTGTCTCATTCTCCCCCAAGGAGACATCGACAGAGTGAGTCCCATAGTCCTTCCCCCAATCGTGTTCCCCGCCTAAAAAATGCAAGCGGGATGCTGCCCAAAACCTTTATCACCTGAAGGATCAACCAGAGCTAGAAAGGCCTCGCCCAAAAAAGATGAGAAAACATAACCACACCCCTTCTCGGATGGCACGTCGCTCCCCAGACATGAAAAGGGGAAATGATACCTGAAATCCTAATAGGCACGATGATCTTCCAACACGCTCTCCTCGATGTAGCATGAGCCCCCTTCGTGGTCATTCCCTTTATTGTTTGTCGGGCAACAGCGACAACAAATACACTCGTGTCTCTTTATGGCAGGAGATCATGGATACCCGCATTCCCTGCGGACTGGAAAGTCCACCTCCTTTGACTTTTTATGATGGAACCATTAACCCCGATGATCATATTGAGAATATAGAAACCATGATCCATTACCACAACGTAAGGGGAGTTATCAATTGCAAACTCTTCCCCATCACACTAAGGAAAACAACCATAACATGGTATGAACACCTCCCCCTGGTTCTATCATGTCAAAGAGGAACCTGAAGAACCATTTCACAAGAAATTTCACTATATCAAGACGACATCCCAGATCCGAGGCCACGCTCGAGGGGATCGTGTGGGGAAAACATGAGCCCCTACGCGACTATATTGACAGGTTCAACAAAGAAACAATGGAGATTCATATTGTTCATGCCTAAATATTTCCATGGCGGGCTCTATAGTCGGGGATGAGTAAGACCATAACTCGGGCAGTATGTCATACCCAAACCACTCATCATACCAAGTCTGCCTTTCATGAGGCCGAACATTCAACCATTCTAAGACCGACTTATTGACATTCATTCACTTGTCATCCTAAGAGGTTTAATGGTTTCGGCGCATCAATGTCAACCGTTACTAAGACTACAAGACAGATAATGATGAAAGATGATGACGAACTTAAGGATCAGTAATGGTGGAAGGTTGGGAGTCTTCTCTTAATGACCTCACCTAATGAAGAAAAACTATATAATGGGCATCCCGCCAAAGAGATAAGCAAGACACAATTATCTGGAGAATTGCTACCGCCAAAGAGATAAGCAAGACACAATTATCTGGAGAATTGCTACCTTAGTATATCTCTTGAATCCCCCAAAGTGTTGCACAACACAGACGATGTAGCTCTCCCTGACCAGAAAGGGGAGGGCTAACACCTTTAGTGTTCTAACAAAATTTGGCTAGAACATTTGGAGCCCACCATGGGCTTGGTAAAACTTTTCCCAGGCTACAATATCTATTATCAACATGTCAGAAGATGGTAGTGATATGCCACCTACTATGGCTCAATTCTTAGTCATGATGGAGGAAATGCGCCAGCAGAACAAATCACTACAGAACAGTGTACGCACATTACAATAAAAGACTCAAGTTGAAGAAGAGAAATCAGGAGGAAATTCCTGGAAAGAGGTAATTGCACAAAAGGAAAAATAAACTATCCTAATGGCAATGTGAAATTGGATCCCATCAAGTTCCAATTCGGCTATGACTCTTATGTCCTTGAGACTTTTCGTATACTTCACTTTCTGAGGAAAACGATTGGACTGATTCTTAACCCTCAGATTGCCCATTGTTATAGATGACAAATCACATATCATGTCACTCGTAGTTGTTCGTTTTAATCCTTCTTTTGTGTGGACTGGCCTTTACGGGTTTTCAATCCATCGGGATACCCAATTTTTCCTAAGTGTCCCTTGTGGGTTTTCCACTTACCGGGTGTACGTTTCTTTTTATTATATATCCTTAATTCTTACACGAACCTTTTATCATTTTTTGTGGTTTGTCGGGATGCCTCTTTTTTGCCTAGACTTTTTTTTTGTCCAGTGGGTCTCTTTATACGAAATATTTTTTAACTGTGTCTGCATTGACAAAGGATGGAAAGTCTTCACCATCCATGGTTATTAACATTAAGACTCTGCCCGAGAAGAGCTTTTAACCACAAATGGACCTTCATAATTGGGAGTCCATTTGCCCCTGTGATCTGTTAGAGGATGAATGATCCTTTTCAGTAATAAGTCGTCGGCTTGATAACAAATAGGTTGTACTTTCTGATCGAATGTTTATTTCATCCTCTGCTGATACAACTGTATATGGCATACAACTTCTAAACGCTTATCTCCGATAAGGCTCAATTGGTTGAATCTGGACCGAACCCATTCGACTTCATCAAGCTTACATCCATCATAACCCTCAAGGAAGGAATCTTGACTTCCAGTAGTAGGACTGCCTCCATACCATACACTAACGAGAACAAGATTTCCCCAATTGATGTGCGTACTGATGTTCGATACCCATGCAAGGAAAATGGAAACATCTCATGCCAATCTTTGTAAGTCACCACCATATTCTGTACAATCTTATTGATGTTCTTGTTGGCCGCATCGACAACGTTATTCATCTTCGGGCAATACAAAGAAGAATTGTGATGCTCAATTTTGAAGTCCCGACATAATTCAACCATCATCTTTGTCGCGACCGGCTTAAAAATTAAGAGTCTCCATCACATTTTAAGGTAAGAATAATGATAAACCTAAATTCCTAAGGTAGAGAACTTCGGTTTGGAAGTCGGTTAAATGAGAGGAAGGTGTTAGACACCCCCACTTCTATTGTATCCAATATGATCCTTGCTAAGATTCTAAGGGTTGTTTGTTTGTATGAAATAAATTAAATAAATACAATAATAGAAAGAAAAAAATAAATAAAACCCTAATTAAACTCGCTAGGGTTTGTACAAACCCTATGCCTATGTACCTTCGATTTGAAGGATCAGAGCGTCGTAGTTCGATTCCCCTACCCCTAACCCTAATCCTATTGTTTCTAACTACCCCATTACTAAATTATTAAAAACTCATAATTTAAAACCCCATTTTAATTATTTTACAAAATCCTGATTTTTATTTTTAAGAAGAAACTCATATTTTGGAACCCCTAATTACCCCTTAAGTAGAACCCTAACACATTCATTAAATCCCAAAGTATTTGTGAAAAATAATAATTTAAAGCCCCTTATTTCAATCCCTCAAAAATATTTTTTTACAACCCCAAAACATGATTTAAACCTCAACCTAATTTAAATAAAAAAACCAATTAATTTATCCTAAATAAAATAATAAGAAAACAAATTATTATTTTTTAAACTAAAATTCATAAATATCCATCCCTTTTTTATATCAAGTGAAAACCCAGTTATAATATAAATTAAAAAATGATTTCCAAAAGAATTCGTCAACATTAGATCATAAGAGAACTCTTGCCATTTGTGGCTCCCCAGATCCCTACGCCAATTCTCCGAGCTTGATGAGCAAGAATAACGCCCTCGACATGCTGATTTCATAGATAATAATTATTCTCCTGCAATTTAATTGATATTTTCAAATCAAAGTGGTGTGAAGTGGAAGAATTAGGTGTAGAAACACAATGTGTTGGGAAGGTTGAGGTATGCCACCTCTTGGTGCAATCGATGCAACATTGGGGGATTTTTCACGGCGACTCAAAGAAGATGACGAAGATGAGAATGAAAAGTTAATCACGTAAGAAAATTCAATTAAGGAAGTTAGAGAGAGCGAAAGGAATCAATTTGGCGATTGATACCATGATAGAATATGTTTTTCTTATTACCCATTCAATCTCCATCTATTTACAAATAACCATAACCACATACTAGTATATATAGAATGTGATGCATGGTTGATGATTTAAACTTGGTTATAATTATGCATGCATAATCGTTTTCTCGTATTGACATACATCTATACACATATAATGTTATGTAACTTGCAGCCTAAACTATCTCATAATAGTCAATCATTCGACTATAATTTTTTAAGGAAGTCATTGACAAATTCAATGATTTAATTGATAGATTTAAAAAATATATATATATATATTGGATAGATACAAATTATAGCATATTATAATATTAAAGATTAATGGAAAATGATAAGAACGATGTACCTTTTAGGATTTAAAAGACGGTCATCGAAAAAGTGAGTATGGGAGAATTACTATCCTCATTGTCGTGTAGGGTTATCAGAATATATATTAATTGTCTAATGGGTAGACACTTAAATAGTTAAACGACTAAGGGCAGTGACCTTTCATTGGACTTAACTGAATGGTTCAACCCATCACAGCCCATTTAGGTACAAAACTCAACCAAACAATTCATCTATTTAGTGTTTAATAACAATAGACCATAGTATAATTAATTAATAATTACTAATGTCAATTCATATTTGATTAATTAAAATAATTAATCTAACAATCTCCCACTTAGATGACAATAATTAATTATTAAAAATATTGATTTTAATATCAGAATATCAATAATGGTCAAAACACTAATCAATAAAAAAGAACTAAACTTCAACATTGCATAAATTGTATCCGATAGGGAAGATAAATCATACATGTTAAAACTCACAATTTTATATATAGAATGATGAATTTAGAGTAACATATTTAAGTTAAAAGTAATATGTTATAAAGAATGGCTCAAACATATGAAATATGCTAATGCTAGACTCCCAATAACCCAAAACGTCATAAGACTTATATTCATGTGTATAAGTCTATGGTTAGTGATTATACTAATGAGTTTTAAATTATATGTCATAGAATATCCATATAGGTCTAAGAATAGTAATTACATATAGGTATACCCTATTACGAGAGTAATTACATTTAATCATAAGTACCTTCATAACACAATATCATACTCGATAGGAGTATTGATATTTACTTGTACTTTCATATTATGATCTAACAAATGTGGACTACTGAAGATAGAATAACACAATATTATTACATGCAAAAGAATTATTGTCTTTTCAATATCGACCTAAACATCAAATTATATTTTTTTTGAGATTAAGAGAATAATATATACCTCAGTATAATAGAATAAGACTTCTTAGAATTATTTTACATTTTGAAGTCTTCTTATAATATGTCATATTTATAATGTGCCCAAGAATATATGATAATATGAGAATTATAATTTGAAATTTTCAGATTATATTATTGTGTACACATGCACTCCTACTGATCCAATAAGATAAAGATCTATAAGAGTCCACCAATATTAAATACTCTAAGATACAATGAGATACTAATTTTATTTTTAGTGCAAAACTAGCATAGAAGTGGTTCTATAATATATTAGCATTAGAGTTTTACAAATTCAATCACATATTTTGCTCGTAAATACTAAATAGATTATGTCAGTATTTATATAATTTCAAATGAAATAGTATGATGGTCATATAAAAGATTTATCATCATTTAAGTGAGATTTAATCCCTATAATTTTAAATATAATATAGGATTATATAAAGCATTTTAATAAATCACTCAAAACTCAAATAATACAAATATAACTACATACATTTGAGAAACCTGCAATGTTATACGCAGCAGAAAAATATGAAACTTTAATTGAATTAATAGTGAAGATATAACACAACCAATCATAAATTTCTATCCATAAAATAAGACAATAATATCCTCAATATACATCTTCATAAATTATTTAAAAGTTTATTTAAAAGTGTGAAGTCTAATTACTAATTAATTAAGTGTTCATGAACTCAATTTAAATTTTAAAACCTGAATACTACAAATTATCGATAAGTTGGACGAAGTTTGATACAGTAAGTTTGATACTATGATGGTCAAATGTTGACTGTTCAGAGTTAGTCTGCGTCGTGGAGTGAGTAATATTAATGACACCCAATTATGACAAATGAAAACAATATGAAATAATAACGTAATATTTTATCTTATATTATAATACTACAAAGGAAATTAGTAATCTTAATTCTTAACCACTAATCAACGTTTGGCAGCGTGTATATGTCTCAAGGTCGGTTGATGAGCATGTGAGAATTGTCTGTTTCTTACTTCTTTTCAAAATAACATGCCATGTGAGATTTGTTGGATACTTAAACATTAAACAAAATAAGGTAAATTCCTTTCTCCAAAAAAATAGAATATTAAAGTGTCTACATGTTAAAAAATTTAAAATAAAAATTTTAATTTAAAAACTATTTAAATATGTTATATATTATCAACAAATCTAACATGTTACATGTGAGAATTTTAATTTAAAAATTTTAATTTAAAAACTATTTTAAACTCGTCGTACTCAATCCATGCAGTAGACGAGTATCCACCGTTAGATATTATCTAATGATTTTCGTGTTCCATGTCGGGAAGCATGTTGTATCTCTAATTATCCCTCATATAAAAGGCATCTCATGTGAGATCTGAGAGATCTGAGGTATGTTATAACTATAATTCATTTTACTCTTTTTTTTTACTCCCTCGCTGATTTAGACGTTGAAGTGTTAATCTTGCAAGTTCAACCATTCTCCATCATATCTAAAGCTTGTTTTGCCACACCAAAACCATATTCTATCACTTCACCATATATTTTTTGTTTCACGAAAGAACAATTACGTCATATGTGGGAATCGATTTCTCATTCATACGAATTTTACGATCAGATCTCTTTGATTCAAAAATTACAAATTGTTACAACGAGCTTACTTGAAGGAGATTATGGCGATCCATCCAATTGCCAAAGACACCATAGGTTTCCCAAACTCAAGATTTTTCTATTTCTTCTTTATTGATTCAGCCAACGACAAGTCATTTATTGATAAAGAACTTTCACTACAAAGCTCTCATAATTTACTGATGGCAAACAAGAGGCAGGAAGATGGAATGTTTATTTTATAGTTATGACACTAAGGAAAAGTGAATGGGATTCCTAATGCAACACTTTCACTTAATGTAACCGCCACCATAATGAACCATTCACTACCAGGAATCCCCATTAATAATAGGAGCTCCTGTTATCTGATGAACATTGGAATCTTCATGAGGTTAAGATTACACGATCGATATTGAAGTTGTATAAAGGCGACACTCTGTTAGAATTCAATGATTTCTCCATTATTCCATGTGAAGCTACCAAGTTGTTAGTCTCTTTTGGGCAAAGGAAGGACGAAAGAACCACAAACATGTATTTCATTGGGATTCCTTGTGAAAGCATCTACAACGACATCCTTGAGAGATTGTTATCCGCGACATTAGATGTGGTGCCCTATCTGGTATATTTAAATATGAAATATAATAATTACTCATAAAATTTGTGTTAGAACAATAATTCATTATACCCTCTCTAAAGAAGTTTTGATGATAACAAATATTTCTCTAAAGAACAAATATACTTCTTAAGATTATTTTTAATTTAATGTGCAGAATCTCTAATTTAAAATAAGAAGTTTTTAAGATGATAGAAGTTCTGACGCTGCAACAAGAAGTTCCTCACATTATAGAAGTTCTATTACACAAAATATTCTCAAAGTTTTTTTGGAAGATCTGAATGCGTAACGCACGCTCAGCCAGCTGCTCATTTGAACAAACTCTGATACTCACATACATGCAAACTCTGATTTCATACTCAACTTCATTAATTGAGGATCAAAGAATTAACGGCTCCAAACATGAATCTTTATTTTTGGAAACTCTTAAAAGACATTTATCTCCATCCAAAAATATGTTATGGTGTCTCCAACAGTTCAAATATCTACATCTATATAAAGGAGCCACTTGGAAGAAATTTGTACAACACTCCCGCGCGCATATTCATCCATTCAAATTTCTCTTTTCTCTCAATTTTGAAATAACCTTGTGTAATAATATTTCAGTGTGATAATTGTAATACCCGTTTATTTAATTAATTATTTAATTAAATATAATTGTGGTATGTTGTGGTAATTCAGGTTGATTTGAGTATTTGTGTTGATTTGTGTCGATGGCCGAATTTGTCGAAATATTATTTCGATGGTATAAGTTAATTTAAGTCGAGTTTAATTGTTTAAGTCGATATAAGTTGTGGAAAACGATATGGAGTATTTTTCGTTTGTTGTTGGATATGTTGATTGGAATGTTTGGACCATTTGGTTGATAATCAGAAGTTAATATATTAAGTCGGGAGTGAGTTGTTAGTCGCAAATTATTATTCAGTTGATTTTATGTTGCGAAGAATTAAGCCGTTAAGTCGGATCATTAGTCAGAAAGTCGAGGAAATAATATTAGAAGTGATATTATAAATTATTGGATCATATTGGTTAATGGGCTTGGATTGTGTCGGAATTAGCAATTAAGAGGGTGTATGACTTAGGCCCAATATAATAGATTTATATGATAAGAAAATTAGGTTAAATGGTAGCAAGAGAATAGGACATGGAAGTTACAGATGAAAAAGTCTTAGAGAAGAATAAGGGTTTTAGAGGAGAGAAAATAGATTGGGAGCAAAGAAGGAGAAAGAAGAACTCATGATCATATCTCCATTTTGCACTTACCGTACAGTCTCCACTAAATAGGTGATAACGTGTCAATAACTTCTGGAAAGCTTATGAAATCCCCTTCAATTTGATATATGATTTTGTGTCAATAAGTTCGGTATTGAAGGAGAAAAATGCATTTGAAGTTTGGAAGTTCGTGCTGAAAATTGGTCAAATAGTAGTTACGAGATTGATGATGATGGAGGCTGAATTTTGGTCAAGATAGGAACTCAATGGCAACATGTTCGTATTTCTAATCTCCATGGATGAAAGAGGAGAGAAAAAGAGTCATAGAGGCAAAGGGTTGGAATTTTGATCAGAGAACTTTGGAGACTAACCGGAAAATTATTAGAGCAACCGTTAATTTAAGGTAAGGGTGGAGTTCGATCCTTATAACCGGGTATGATAATCAGTATTAGGTTTGGATGGTTGTATGTGTTGTATTTTGTTTGATGTCGATGTTGATTTATGTTGATTCATATATTGTGTTGTTGATTTTGTTGATCGATTCCGTATAATTGTTGACTGGTTGATGATGAGTAGGTTGTGGTTAAGTTGAATTATTGTCTTGATTTTGTCGAATCTTAATTATTGATATGCTGTTATGATTTTGTGGATTTTTGGAGAAAAACCTATGTTGGGACGATGAACCTTGTATGGAAGTACAGGGTTGGCACATGCCACACAACATTCAAATAGGGGTGGCCCAGGCCACCCAAATGGAGAAACAATTATAGTGGAGGGAGCCACATTATGTTAGTGGCGGGAGCCACCTCCCCCATATATCTAAATGGCTCAAGCCATGGTGAGATCAAGGGAAGGGTGGCGCAAGCCACCCTATTATAGAGGGGTCCACCTAAATTTCGTAATCAAATATTAATCTTGTAGTTCTTAGTTGGTATTCTTATAGAATAAATTATTCTTAGTTTTCTTTTATATAAAGTACTACTAATCCAATATTACCATATTATACCATCCGTATAGAAATTTAGGGGTATGTAGTAAAAGTATGATAATCCGATAATACAGAGTGTTATAATAATGTAGCAGGTTTTAGCAGAAGAAGGAAAACTATTTTTGACAGAAACAAAACTTTGAGAAACTTATAACAGAGAACTAAAATTGTATCAGAGGATTTAATTTAGTAAGAAGAAAATTTACATGATATTGTGATAAATCAGTATTAATAGTAGGAGATGGAATAATGTTAGTTTAGTCGGTTTAGCCAAATTAGGCGAAAAAACTTAGTTGCCCAGAATTTAACAAAAATCGTCGGGGTAAGTTGGGTAGTTTAATAGTTAATTTTTGTTGCGTTGTATGGTTGAAAATATGTTGTAAAGTCGAGTTGCAGGTACAGTTGTGTTAGTAAATGATTTCGGTTTACGGAAAATCTCTAAGTTGTTATGTTGAAGGCCTTATAAGCCAAATTTGATTTTTAAGTTGCCTATGTCGTATATGTTGTTCTGCGTTGTCGAAGTTGTTATGGTGTTCAAGTTGGAAGCTTAATAGCCAATGTTGATTTAAGTTGCTCAAGTTGTATAAGTTGGTTGTGCTGTTTGAGGTTGTATGTTGTTATGTTGTAAAGTCATGCATGTTATGTAGATCATTTGTATTTTTATGTCGGAGCCGTCACTAACACCATGTTGGCCTGGATTGGCACCAAGTTGAAAGTTGAAGGCGTTATCCCTTGATTGCCTCGATAACCTAACAATAATTTTAAGTTGGGAGTTTTACTCCGAATGGTACCACATGCATTTGCATAGTCGAGTCGTATCAGAGTTGCACTATTTATGTTGATTACATTATATAATTTGCTCAAGTTGATATGTTGTTTTATGCTGTGATAAGTTGTCTAAGTTGTTGTCATGGGAGTGATGTATTGATACTTGTATAAACCTCTATATGTGTATTGTCTATCTTATATCAGTTATAATTATTGATATATCACCCCTTCTATTTGAATGTTGTCCTCTATTGGTAACATGCAAGTAGCTTACAGGAAGATGGTTATCTTCATTAGTTCGAGTCGATGTTGGTGCTTTGATACATAACACTTGGGGAATGGACACTTAGTTGTTTTGTGTTGTTTTCAAGTTGTTTTAGTTTAAATATTTTGTTACTAGGTTGTTTTAAGTTGAATAACATTGTTGTACCCCAAAATTTACCCTCCCACAATAGAGGAAATGTCTCTCAATATTTCTCAATGATCATAAGGTTCTCAAGGTCCCCAATTGGTCAGAAAATTAAAAACGTTTCCTCAGACAAAGTCTCCTCCTAAGCAATGAATCCACAACTAGGGTTTGGAGTTTTTCTAAGATAAATGGACTTCCAAGGCCTCAAGTGAGCTTCATAACATCTCACATGTATCAAGAATCCCCATGTCAAGTTTCAGGGCTTTCCCAATAAGTTTGACCAGTCAAATGACCAGATGTTCAAAAATCAGTCAAGTTGATTAAAACGTCAAACTGAGGTCAATTGTGGTCAAATTAAAGTCAAACTTCAATATTGTTTTGCCAACATCAAGGTTATGAAGTAAAATTAATCATTTGATCAAGGGTTGATCATGATTCATCAAGGAAGTCTCAGATCATCAAGAATCACGAGTTTCTAAATTAGGGTTTTCATAGATAAAGTCAACTGAACTTTGACCAGCCATAACTTTCACATGCTTCATCAAATATTTCCCATTCAAAGCTCATTTTGAAGGAAATTTAATTCTCTACAACTTTGTGTCTCAAAAGCCAATCCTAAAAAGGCTTCATTTGGAAGGTATGAGCCAAGACATTATAGGTCATTTCAAAAGTCAACAAAACGTCAACTTTTTCCAAAGAGCATAATTTGACAATGGTAAAAGATATGGACATGAGACTAAATAGGTTTGTTAGAAGACTTTTTAAGCTTTCCAAAAAGTCCAAGATCACTCTTATAGCCTTAAAATTTAGGGATTTATGCCTTGGCAAAGTTGAGAGATTTTCAAGCGTTGCATTGAGCAAAAAGGGTCTAAAATCCAAATTTTTCCAAAGGGGCTTATGAAATTGCAATCCGATCTTCATAATAAGATCAAGCACGACCCAATTCCAATTATTTCTGATTTTTATAATTTATTTGGATTTTATTTATTGAAATTCAATTTAAATCAAAATAAAATATAAAACTCAATATTTGGATGTGATTCTTGTTCTAGAAGCTCTTAAAAAACATTTAAGACTGATTGAGACTCTCCAAAATCGTGCACAACCAAAATAACAAGGATATATTTGATTTTTTGAATATTTTTTGGTTGATTCTTCCTTCACCATCAAGTCATCCAAAAGCCCAATAATCCACCACTTTCTTGACCTAAATTCATTCACCTATAAGTATATGACTTAACCAATACAAGAGGCACGATTTTTAGCAGCCAAAAGACATCATTCAAACCTAAAAAATTCATACAAAACTCAATTTAGGTTTTGCACTTACAAGCATTTTTCAAGCCACTTGAAGGTTGATATAGATTCTTTGAAGCATTTAGAACGTATTTGGATCATCACATTCATCAAACACCTCATAGATCATGGAAACCGAATTCATATTTCTTTTCTTTTTTTCTTTCAATTTCGTTTATTTATACATAATAAATTGATTTTGATTGCATAACATTGTTTGTTTGAATGTGTAGAATGATTCTGGGTGTATCAATTTGAGTTTCGATGCCGATTCAACAAAACACCATGTTTAGGGTTCGTGAGCTTCGAATTGGGAACGGTGATCAAAACGTGATTTTGTTTGAAATTGAGTGGATAATTGGACTTAGAAAACTTTATTTAATTGATTGAAGTCATTAGAAACAATTTATTTGGTGTATTTCGCATGTTTGATTTTGTAGGTTTTGTAGTGACAGTGAAAATCCGTCACTAAAACCTTTAGTGACGAGCGTCTGTAGGTAAAAGTCTAAAACGACGGCTGGAGGAAGAAGATGGAGGATGGCGCGTTTTCTGATTTTTTAAATTTCAATTTGTTTTATAATAATTGATTATTGTTTGTATATCACAGGTATGCCATTGGCCTGGTGGTGAAGGGCGCGCGTGTGGAGCCAGAGGGGCTGGGTTCGATTCCCAGCTCCCTATCTTTTTGAGGCAAATTCTTTTTTAATTATTATTAACTTATTAATCTTTATTTTAAACTAGTTATATAACTAATTAATTGATTAACTTCATATTTTTTTCTTAACCATTTTTTCCTCAAAATAATAATAATAATAATAATCTCACTAATTCTTTTTTTCATTTGAATTTTCTTTTCAATAAAAAAAAATTTCTTATGTAAATTAATTAGTAAATAGGTTCATATTTTTAAATAAATTCTAATTGTTCCTAAAAATTTCATTTTGTTTATGATAAAAAATGATTTTTATTAATCATTCTTTTTTCTAATATATGAGAAGATTAATCAATTTATAAAATAACTAGTAATTAGTTTAAAATTTTCTTAATAAACTTTAACTTTCTTAAAAAAGTCTTAATTTTCTCAATAAACCCTAATTTGCCTCTAACCCTAATTCATTTATTTATTTATTTTTCTTTATGTTAATTATTAGAAAAAGTGTATAGGTCATTATTATTCGATGTAATTTATTTTCTCGCTCACATAATTATGTAACTTCCCCGAAGCGTTGTAATAACATATGATTTTTTTTTATGCCATTTATTTTATTGTGGTTAGTAATAATAGGGAGTGCAAAACCTAATTGAATTAATTGGACTTAGATAATTAATTAAAAAGATAAAATATCTGAATATAAACACTCACACATGTGAGTCGATCTAAGATCGCCGTCTGCACTTCCTAGGTTATCCCTATAAGTTGCCTTATATGGTAAAGTCCCTCGAAAGTATGTTGTCTTAAGCAAAGTCCCTACAAAATAAAATCATCATAGTCCCTTCAGATTAAAAGATCAAGTCCCTACGAGGTTGCCTACGATAAATGATCTTGTCCCTTCGGTTTAAAAGATGATAGTCCCTCCCAATTGCTAAAGACATCCTACATTTTCCTTCATTGACCGTACGATGACCCTATGCCCGTCCCTTAAACAAATCCAAGGTAATGACTACGTATTCCTTAATAATAGGGATAATATTACCCTTGAAAGAACATATAAGAACATGAATGACTTAGTTTAGGGTAGGTACCTCATGGTTACTTGCTCACACCTTTAAAAATACTTTTCACACCTCATAATATTTTCAAACATTTTCAAAACAATGCTTGGTATGCATCCATTTTTCAAAAGCATTTAAGTGAGCTAAGTTACTAAGAGCCCATGGATAACCATGGATATAAAGGGTGCTAACACCTTCCCTTTATATAACCTACCCCCCGAACTCAAGTCTTTTAAAATAGGTCTTTCATGTTTTTTTTATGTCCTTTCCACTTGGATAAAATAAAAGTCGGTGGCGACACTTACTATCCGCAACATAAATAGAAAGTCAGTTCTTCCACCATATTACAAACATGTTATACCATATTTAGTTGAATAATTTGAAAATCTGCTGCATAGTTGTAAAAGTTGAATTTGGTTTCATAAACGAAATGAAAGTAGTTGTTTTGAGTTTTTCTGAACCGAAGGTGTTATGTATCAAGTCTCATGAAATTAAATGAATTTTTTATAAGTGTATAAATGTAGCATCCTGTTTTGTGTACTTGTTGATGGAATTTTAATACTCTGATTTTTATTATAATCGTCGGGTAGAAATGGGGTGTTACATTAGTGGTATCAGAGCAGGTCGGTATGTCTGACCAATGTTGTTAATGTTGTTAACTCCTTAGTGCGTGCCATGTGTGTGAAAACACTGTCAGCACTTGTTTGTTGGTTTCTAGTCACTGTCTGCAGGTGTTGGTTTGGAATTAAGTGGGGGAGAGGTTACTCCCGGACTGTTGTTGGAATGTTGAAGTTGGTTCAAAGTTGATATTGATTGCGAGAGTGCAAGGTTGTTGAAGCGATGTTGTTGCGGACCCGCGAGAGTATGGACTCATGAATTCGTATCGGTCGAGTTTGAGATACGCATCGAATATGGAAGGTGAAATGATTGATATTAGGGAATTATTCCATTTTAAACGATAAGTTGATGGATCAAGTCGATAGATTAATTTCCTTGAGTATAGTTGGATTAAAATCGAGAAATTTTAAAGTTGAATAAAGAGCAAGGATGTTGGTGAATTTTGGAATCTTAGAAGTAAGAGGGAGAGAGGTGGAACTTATATTCATCAATATCAAAATTCTGGTTTTTGCAATCTTGGAGCAGTTGCCACGAGAAGAGGCATAACGTTTTACTCGTGATTCTGATGGAGGTGATTCTGGACTTTTTGGAAAGCTTACGAAATTCCTTACAGATTGTGTATAAGGTTTGTATTTAGGAGGTTTGTGAAGAGGGAGATAAGTGTGTTTTAATAGTTGGGTCTGCTGTTGATTTTTGGAAAATTTTGCATACGGGAATTGTTGACCAGTCCCATTGCAAGGAGGATAACTTTTTATTCGTGAGTCGGATTCAAACTATTTTTGAAGTTCTGGAATCTGCATAAAATTCTCTTCATGTTGGAATATAATTTTGTGATTTGGAGGTCTTTAATGGAAGAGATAATTGTGTTCGAAGTTGAGCGTTTATTGCTGAAATTTTTGGAAAGATGAAGACAAGTGTGAAATGTTGATAAGGAATAAAATGTTGGAATTATAAGGAATACGAAAGTATCGGAAAATGCATAGAGATGTGATTTATGTTGAATGAGGATGGTTAAATTGTCAATGTTAGATGATGGTAATGTTGAGAGGAAGACGGATGTTTGATTTGTGTTGCTAAGAATTATAAATTGGATTGTACTCGGTGTTGTAGCAACTCCGGTGTTAGAAGAATATTTAAAGTTGTATTATGCTCTGAGCGTGTATAAGAGATGGTGTATTGGATGTTAGAGGATTTGGTATAATTGATAAAGTAGGAACTAAGGAAATTAAGAAGACGTTGGTAAGCCTTAGAGAGTTGGTGGATCTTTATGCTTACGGACTTTAGGCACAAGTTAAAGTACATTATTGTGTGGGTAATGATGATTTATGCCACTATTATGATTGTCGGATGTCTATTGACAAATTGAGGAACTGATCACCCTTAATCTATTGTTGATAGTAGACAGAATCATAATTGATGGATAGATGTGTCATGCCAACTAGTATAGTATGTACGTCAAATTGGTTGAAGTCAAGCCAAGCGCTTGAGGATTGTTTGATTTGTCGATGGTGATTCGTATATAAGAAAATTAGTTGGATTTAATGATGATAGTATGAAGTTGCGTTTGGATTAAATAGTAATAAAGAAACTCATAGTTTGACTCTAGATAATTGGAATGTTGTTTAGTGATGAATTAAGTAGCTTGAGACTTGAAGCTTTCTTGAGATGATTAGAAAGGAAAGTAGGTGGAAATGTAAAACCACATGATTGACAAGAAGGTCGGATAGAGTTGAGTTGCAAGTATTAGACGAAGTGAAATTATAAGTTAGTTTATTAAAAGTGTGGTTTTTGATTGGAATAAGAAGAGTCGTTTGGTTTTCTCGATTCTGATAAGAATTTATGAAGAGTTGTGCCGGTATGAGTAGGAATCGAGGTTTCGGTATGATGAATTAGTTGGAAGTGAAGAATATGAGTTATCTTGTGGGAATTCGTTGGATCCATGTACCATATGTTGTTATAATGATATTGTGTGTTTAAGATGATTTTCGAAGGACGTGTTGTTAAAAGATAGTAAAGTTGTAGTTATGTTGAGGATAATTGGGAAGTATAAGTATATTTTATCCAAGGATTGGGAAGTAGTTGTCGTTGTAATTACATCAAACGGTCAAAGTTGTTGTCTTATAGATCTAAGTTGGAAGTATTCGGTAACTACAAGAGTTAGAATACCTGTTGGAACGAAATTCCAAAGGATTAAGTTGGAGGCTTTATTGATAAGTCAATTTTGATGATTGGAAGTTGGAGTTAAACTCAGTAAACTTGGTAGTATGTAAGTAATCAGAGTGCATCACAAACGCGTGGTGTAGTGCAGTTGTTCGTAGGTGAATGACAACAATGTTGGTAGCTTGGTTGTATTAACGTTGTGTTTAAGTTGTGTGTTTCTATATTGTTTTCAAGTCCTTAAATCGGTGAATTTGTAAGTTGGTTACTCGTCGTGTTGTGTTGATAGTTATCAAGTGCATCGCTTGAGGGTTATCTGTGTTGTTGTTACCATTAAAGTTGTGAAATTATTGTTTGTAGTATGCGTAGGTTTCCTTCGGAGATGAGAGTTGATTAGTCAGATGAAATAAGCAGTTGGAGTAGTTGAATCAGATGAATTTTTGAGGAAGAAAATATTCTAAGTGGGGGAGAGTTGTAACGCCCGTTTATTTAATTAATTATTTAATTAAATATAATTGTCATATGTTGTGGTAATTCGGGTTGATTTGAGTATTTGTGTCGATTTGTATTGATGGCCTAATTTATCGGAATATTATGTATATGGTATAATTTAGTTTAAGTAGAATTTAATTAGTTAAGTCGATATAAGTTGTGGAAAATGATATGGAGTATTCTCTGTTTGTTGTTGGATATGTTGATTGGAATGTTTGGACCATTTGGTTGATAATCAGAAGTTAATCTATTAAGTCGGGAGTAAGTAGTTAGTTGCAAATTATTATTCGGTTGATTTTATGCTGCAAAGAATTAAGCTGTTAAGTCTGATTATTAGTTGGAAAAACGAGGAAATGATATTATAAGTGATATTATCGATTATTGGAGCATGTTGGTTAATGGATTTGGATTGCGTCAGAATTAGAAATTAAGAGGGTGTATGACTTAGGCCCAATATAATAGCATTATATGATAAGCAAATTAGGTTAATTGGTAGCAAGAGAATAAGACATGGAAGTTACAGAGGAAAAAGTCTTAGAGAAGAATAAGGGTTTTAGATAAGAGAAAATAACTTGGGAGCAAAGAAGGAGAAAGAAGATCTCATGATCATATCTCCATTTTTGCACTTACGGTTCAGTCTCCACTAAACAGATGATAACTTTTTACTCGTAATTCCAATTAAAGCGATTCTTAAATTTCTGGAAAGCTTATGAAATCCCCTTCAATTTGATATATGATTTTGTGTCAATAAGTTTGGTATAGAAGGAGAAAAATGCTTTTGAAGTTTGGAAGTTCGTGCTGAAACTTGGTCAAATAGTAGTTACGAGATTGATGATGATGGAGGTTGTATTTGTTTTTTGACAAGATAGGAACTCAATGGCAGCATGTTTGTATTTCTAATCTCTGTGGATGAAATAGTAGAGGAAAAAAGTCATAGAGGCAAAGGGTTGGAAATTCGATTGCAGAACTTTGGAGACTAACCGAAAAATTATTAGAGAAACCGTTAATCTAAGGTAAGGGTAGGGTTCATTCCTTATAAGCGGGTATGATAATCAATACTAGATTTTGGTGGTTGTATATGTTGTATTTTTTTATGTCGATGTTGATTTATGTTGATTCATATATTGTATTGTTGATTTTTTTGATCGATTTCGTATAATTGTTGACTGGTTGATGATGAGTAGGTTGTGGCTAAGTTGAATTGTTGTCTTGATTTTTTCAAATCTTGATTATTGATATATTGTTGTGATTTTGTGGAATTCTGGAAAAAACCTTAGTTGGGACGATGAACCTTGTGCGGAAGTACATGGGTAGCGCAGGCCACCCACCGTTCACATAGGGGTGGCGTAGGCCACCCAAGTGGAGAAACAATTAAAGTGACAGGAGCCATATTATGTTAGTGGTGGGAGACACCTCCCCCATATATCCAAATGGCGTAAGGCATGGTGAGAGCAAGGGAAGGGTGGCGCATGCCACCCTATTAGAGAGGGGTCCACCTAAATTTCATATTAATCCCTTAGTTCTTAGTTGTCATTCTTACAAAATAAATTAATATAAGTTTTCTTTTATATAAAGTACTACTAATCCAATATTACCATATTATACCTTATGTATAGAAATTTAGGGGTATATAAAACTATGATAATTCAATAATAAGGGGTGTTATAATAATATAGCATGTTTTAGCAGATGAAGGAAAAATGTTTTTGACAGAAACAGAACTTTGAAAAACTTATGGCAGAGAACTAAAATTGTATCAGAGGCCTTAATTTAGTAAGCATAAAAGTTACAGGATATTGTGATAAATCAGTATTAATAGTAGGAGCTGGAATAGTGTCAGTTTAGTCGGTTTAGCCGAATTAGACGAAAAAACTTAGTTGCCTGGAATTTAACAAAAATCGTCAGGGTAAGTTGGGTAGTTAATAGTTGATATTTGTCGCGTTGTATGGTTGAAAAGATGTTGTAAAGTCGAGTTGTAGGTACAGTTGAGTTGGTAAATGATTCTGGTTTATGAAAAATATCTAAATTATTATGTTGAAGGCCTTATAAGCCAAATTTGATTTTTAAGTTGCCTATGTCATATATGTTGTTCTGCATTGTCGAAGTTGTTATGTTGTTCAAGTTGGAGGCTTAATAGCCAATATTGATTTAAGTTGCTCAAATTGTATAAGCTGGTTGTGCTGTTTGAGGTTGTATGTTGTTATGTTGTAAAGTCATGCATGTTATGGAGATCATTTTCATTTTTATGTCGGAGCCGTCGCTCACACCACATTTGCCTAAATTGGCACTAAGTTGAAAGTTCAAGGCTTATACCTTGATTGCCTCGATAACCTGGCAATAATTTTAAGTTGGGATTTTACTCTGAATGGTACCACATGCATTTTCATAGTCGAGTCATATCTGATTTGTGCTATTTATGTCGATTACGTTGTATATGTTTTTGAAGTTGATAAGTTATTTTATGTTGTGATAAGTTGTCTAAGTTGTTGTTATGGGAGTGATGTAGTGATACTTGTATAAACCTCTATATGTATATTGTCTATCTTATATCATTTATAATTATTGATATCTCACTCCTTCTATTTGAATGTTGCTCTCTGTTGGTAACATGCAGGTAGCTTGCAGGAAGATGGTTATCTTCATTAGTATGAGTCGGTGTCGGTGCTCTGATATGTAACACTCGGGGAATGGATGCTTAGTTGTTTTGTGTTCTTTTCAAGTTTATTTAGTTTAAATATGTTATTACTAGGTTGTTTTAAGTTGAATAACATGTTATACCATATTTAGTTGAATAATCTGAAAATCCGCTACATAGTTGTAAAAGTTGAATTTGGTTTCAAACACGAAATGAAAGTAGTTGTTTTGAGTTTTCTGAAGCGAATGTATTATGTATCAATTCTCATGAAATTAAATGAAGTTTTTATAAGTGTATAAATGTAGCATCCTGTTTTGTGTACTTGTTGATGGAATTTTAATACTCTATTTTTATTATAATCGTGGGGTAGAAACAGGGTGTTACAATAATAGTTTTTTAGAAGAAATTCATTTTACACACTTGTAATAAAAAATTTGATAATCCTTGAGTGACTAAAGTGTTAGTCAGTAGACTCATGAAGACTTTGACAGTAGGTCATTGTGAGTTGTAATCTTTATTGATTAATGGATTAAGA
Source organism: Lathyrus aphaca (assembly GCA_963966055.1). Classification (NCBI taxonomy): domain Eukaryota; kingdom Viridiplantae; phylum Streptophyta; class Magnoliopsida; order Fabales; family Fabaceae; genus Lathyrus; species Lathyrus aphaca. Next base: position 296,708,611 of record OZ014524.1, read on the forward strand.
CCTCATTGAGAGAGGCGAAATCACCTTGGCGGGTGGACTAGATGTAGTTTGAGTTCAAATGAACCAGGTTAAAATGATTGTGTTCACTGCCTTATATTTTCAAAAACCTCAATTCAACCCCCCCCTTTCTTGTGTTTTTCGTCCCTTCAATTGGAATTAGAGCGCCTGGTTTTGGGTGCTAACACTTAACCATGTCAGAAAAAGATCCTTAAGAAAAACACTATGGCAGAACAATTCCAAAACAACAGTGACAATCAGAATGACAAGATCAATGGCAAACCTCCAATGTTCATTGGTGAGAACTTTGACTACTAGAAGGATGTCCATGAATGATTCTTTCTAGCTCTTGATGGAGACATCTGGGATATGGTAACTGATGGTTACACTCATCCAGTTGGAGACAATGGTCATAAGATTGAAAGAAAATATATGACAGTCCAACAGAAGAATGAGTTCAAAAATCATCACAAGGCCAGAATAATTCTTCTGAGTGCCATCTCATACATATAGTATGAGATAATCACAAATAGAGAATATTCCAAACATATGTTTGACTCTCTGAGAATAACACATGAAGGCAACACTCAAGTTAAGGAGACCAAAGCTCTGGCACTCATTCAGAAGTATGGAGCGTTCAAAATGGAAGAAGATGAAACAATTGAGAAAATGTTCTCAAGGTTTCAAATTATGGTTGCTAGATTTAAAGTTATGGATAAAGGATACTCAACAGTAGATCATGTGAAAAAGATAGTCAGAAGCTTGCCAAAGGCATGAAGACCCATGGTCACTTCTCTAAAGCTATCAAAGAATTTGAATGAAATGTCTCTTGAAGAATTGATCAGCTCTTTGAGGAGTCACAAGATAGAACTTGAAGAAGATGAACCTTAGAAGAAAGGTAAGTTTGTTGCTCTTAAATCTAACAAGTTTGAATCTAAAGCTTTTCAGGCAGAAGAAGAAAGCTCTGGAGATTCGTCAAAAGAAGACGAATTATCACTCATTTCCAGAAGGGTTCAATAACTTTGGAAGCACAGACAAAAGAAATTTAGAAACCCCAGAAGATCAAGCAATGACTCTGAATCATCCTCTGGTTACAAGAAGTCCAGAAATAAAGAAGTAGTGTGTTATGAATGCAAGGAACCTGGACATTACAAAAGTGAATGTCCTAAACTGCAAAAAGAAAAGCCTAAGAAGAAATTCAACAGAGATAAGAAGAAAAGTCTTATGGCTACCTGGGATGACTAAGAATCTTCTGAAGCTGAATCGGAATCAGAAGATAAACATGCCAACATCACTTTAATGGCTAATGTATCAGATGATACCAAATCATTAGAATCTGGATTAGACTCAGAAACAGAAGAGATATCTTTAACATCAAAATTAAAACACCAATCTTGGTACCTGGACTCTGGATGCTAGTGACACATGATGGGAAGAAAGCATAAGTTCCAAAGTCTTGAGCTTAAAGTTGGAGGCTATGTAGGTTTTGGAGGCAATCAGAAAGGAAAAATCATTGGCTCTGGAACCATTGGTAACGATACTCTTCCCTCTATATCTAATGTTCTGTTAGTTGATGGATTGATGCATAACTTGCTGTCAATAAGTCAATTAAGTGATAACGGTTATGATATAATCTTTACTCAAAAGTTCTACAAAGTTGTTAGTTATAAAGATGGAACTATCATTTTAAATGGGAAGAGAAAGAACAACATTTACAAAATAAAACTTTATGAACTAAAAATTCAGAATGTAAAATGCCTTATGTCTATTAACGACGAACAACGGGTCTGGCACAGAAGATTGGGGCATGTTAGTATGAGAAGATTATCTTAGATTAACAAACTCAATCTAGTAAGAGGACTTCCTAATTTTAAGTTCAACTCAGAAGCTCTGTATGAAGCATGTCAGAAAGGCAAGTTTGCTAAACCTATTTTCAAATCAAAAAATGTTGTTTCTTCCTCTAGACCATTAGAACTTTTGCACATTGATTTGTTTGGATAAGTGAAAACTGCCTCAATCAGTGGTAAGAAGTATGGATTAGTGATCATAAATGACTATAATAGATGGACATGGGTAAAGTTCCTTAGACATAAGGACGAGTCAATTTCTATATTCTCTACCTTCTGTAAACAAGTTCAAAATGAAAAAGAGTTTAGAATTATATAAGTAAGAAGTGATCATGGTGGAGAATTTGAAAACAAAAAATTGGAATTATTTCTTAATGAAAATGGCATCTCTCATGATTTTTCTATTCCAAGAACTCCGCAATAAAATAGAGTTGTAGAACGAAACAACATAACTTTACAAGAGATAGCCAGAACCTAGATCAATGAGACAAACATGGCTAAACACTTTTGGGTAGAAGCAATAAATACATCGTGCTATATTCAGAATAGAATCTCTATAAGACCTATTATGGAGAAGACTCCATATGAATTGTGGAAGGACAAAAAGCCCGACATTTATTATTTCCATCCTTTTGGGTGTACTTGTTTTATTCTGAACAATAATGATCCTCTGAACAAGTTTGATTATAAGTCACAAAAATGTTTCATGTTAGGATACTCTGAACATTCAAAAGGATACAGAGTATACAATTCAGAAACACGTATTGTGATGGAAGATATTTGTGTCAGATTTGATGATAAGCTTGGCCTTCAAAAGTCAAAGCAGAATGAATCTCCTGCAGAAATAGAAGTTCAAATTACAGAAACCAGAACATCTGAAGAACAACCATCTACAAAAAAAGACAACACAAATTCCACAACAAGTTCTAAAGAACCCATTCAGAAGAGACAATCCAGAAGCATGCCGAATCATCCAAAAGATAAAATTATGGGAAAGAAAGATGATCCAATCAGAACAAGATCTTCATTTAGAAACTCTAAATAATCTCTAATGGGATTAGTCTCTCTGATTGAACCCATTTCCATTGACGAATCTCTCTCAGAAAATGATTGGAAACTTGCAATACAGGAAGAACTAACTCAATTCACCAGAAATGACGTATGGGATTTAATTCCTAAACCCAAAGGATTCAACAACATTGGAACCAAATGAGTCTTCAGAAATAAGCTGAATGAACAAGGAGAAGTTGTCAGAAACAAAGCATGATTGGTTGCACAAGGTTATAGTTAGCAAGAGGTAATAGTCTATACAAAAACCTTTGCACCAATCACAAGGTTAGAATCAATTAGACTTTTAATTTCTTTTGTTGTAAATAATGACATCACTCTCTATCAGATGGATGTCAAGAGTGCATTTTTAAATGGTTACATTGATGAAGAAGTTTATGTGCATCAATCCTCTGGTTTTGAAAACACAAAACATCCAGAATATGTATATAAACATAAGAAATCGTTATATGGTCTAAAACAAGCTCCAAGAGCTTGGTATGAAAGATTAAGTAACTTTCTCTTAGAAAATAATTTTACCAGAGGGAAGGTGGACACAAATCTTTTCTGTAAAACATTTAAAAAAGATATTCTGATTTGTCAAATTTATGTAGATGATATAATATTTGGATCTACTAAAAGCTCTATGGTGTAACACCCCAAATTTGCCCTCTTCTGTTTTAGCAAAAATCATATCATATTCATCATAAGCATGTCATATCCTTAGCATGTTGCATAGAAAAATGAAGCATAACACTCACATGTTCTAGCACAAGGAATATGATCAGTCATCCGGGAATTTTGAAGCACTGCAAGTCAAAATCAAGAGCATGGTGACCTGGTAAGAATCTCACAGGATCATTTTGCACAAGCTCTGTATCATGTTCAAACCCCTAAAAAAGGGAAGAAGATTAAAAATCAGCTTGAACGGTTGGCATCGGGATATTCCTGAGGGTTCCCACCGGGAGGAGGGAAATTCAAATTTTTCCTGCGTTAACCGGTTAACGTATATGGTTAACCGGTTAACGGCTGCGAAATTTGAATTTTTCCAGCAAGTTCAGCATGTGTGTTTTTGGCTCCATTTTCCAATTTTCTGATTTTTATTCATTTGAATTGATTTGAATTATGGAGAAGGATCTAGAGCATTTGTCCAAGCCTAATTCCAATGCTCAATCCTAATCACTTTCTAAGCCAATGCCAAGCCATATTTTTGGATCCCAAACCAAAATTTTGGGCCTCAAACCTAAACCATATTTATTCCATTTCCCTCCAAACCAAGGGACCTCACCCTCATTTTTCATTCTCATTTTTCTGAATTTGCATTCTTCTCACTCACAATTCTCTCACTTTTCTCTCCCAATTTTCCCAAATCACTCAAAGTTCCTCTTTGAAGATCACATAACTTTGAATCAAAGTGTGTGGATCTTGGAACTAGACCTCCCTCCATAGCTTCTTTGCATCATTTTGCTGGTTTATTACTTGGTTCAGATCTGGTTTGGCAATTAGAAGTGCTTGTGGAGTCAAAATTCTGCATCAAGAGCTTGTTCTTGCATTTATTTTGCATGGAGTGTGAAGCTTAGCACCAGATCTTCAAAGTTTTCCGCGAAATCTCTCATTTCCAGCTCAATCAACAACTACCAAAGCATACCTCAACTTTGTAGGTTGGTTAAATTCAGATCTAGCCTTGTTTTAGCTTATTTGCATGCTTGTGCTTTAGATCCACCATGTGTTTGCATATTTGTTTGTGTTTCTTGATTTGATTGGTTGATTTGTAACCGGATCCGAAAGGAAAAAGTTCATGAGCTTAATGATATGAATTAATGTGAATTGATCTAATTTTTCCATGTATAATTGATTGTTGGTCTGGTGCAAGATTACTTGAATAAGCTGGTTTGAGCTGTTGTTTTCTGCAGGATCTGTTGTTGTTTTAACAGTGTTAACTGGTTAACACATATGGTTAATCGGTTAACGCACTTGTTTTATGCGTATTTTGTGCAGGTTTGAGCTGGTTAACCGGTTAACACATTTGGTTAACCGGTTAACACTGAAGCATAATGACTTTTTGGGGCTGTTTTGAGCTTGTTTGATCCCCTTACTTGTTTTAATTGCCATGGATCATTTTATGATCATTGAATATGTTATTTTAGGGTGATTTGCTTGCTGATTGATGTATGCTTTCTTGTTTTTGACACGTAAGTCGTATATTTGCAATGCTTGGCATGTTGTTTGATCCTTGTTGATTAGAACCTTTGAGCATGTTAATTCCATGATTATGTTGACCAAGTTGCTGGATTTTTGCTAACATTTCAAGGGCTCATGGTAAGAGAAGTGTGGATGTTTATCCACATTTCAACCTTTCATCTTTCCTCTTTTACTTTTCTTTTGCTTTTTGAGTTTTGGGGTGCTTTGTGCCATCATGTGGTTCTCTTTCCTCTCTCAAGCTTTCTTCTCCTTCCTTATCGCTTCTCTTCTGATCATCCTTTCTCTTAGGATAGAATTCAAACCTCACTAACCTAGGATTTTCCCATTCATGATAACATTAGGAGTAGTCTACCCCATTATATTTTACCTTTGAGATCCTTTTGATGCTTTCTCTTCTCATCTTCAAATTTAACTTTAAGTCACTTTAATAAATGACGAGTCTTCTCATGTGACACGAGACTTTGCTATGAGATACTTGCACGCGTTCCATTTCGGGGCGAGGTGTAGGATATCCCTCGTGGTGGATAGGTCATAACATGAGATTACTTCACAAAGAAAAACCTAAAAAACACTTCTTAATCAAAAAAACCTAAAAAACACTTAATAAATGTCAGTAGGTCAGTGTGTCTAAGCCTTCACTTGTGGGAATAGATTTGGGGATTTCCTCCATAGCTAGGTGTGCCTCTTGCGCATTCCATTTCGGGATGATGTAAGGAGTACACATCCCATTGAGTAAGACTTAGGTACACTTACCTATGCAAACTTCAAAGCAGAAAACTCATAAAAAACACTGGACAAACAATAAGCGTCTCTCCTTCGGGACTTCTTTTCTCATCCCACTCACTCCTTACGTATGAACTTGCTACTACTTGTCATTTTGCAAGACGGTAACGCACTCGTCGTTCGAGCCTGCAACACCTGAGCATTGACATAGGCAGTTCAAGCCATAAGACACAAGATTTTTTTCACCCCTAGTTAGGGGAACTACGGCGACTTTGATCCTCATTGTCCAGATGAGGTACGTAGGAAGCGGGGTAGGGCCCGTTCGAGCACAATCTTTATTTTCCCTACATTTTTCCTTTTCATTTCTTTTTTAATTCCCTTTTCTTTTCTTTTATCCAGTTCAGTTCATTTTCTTTGCAGCAGCTTTCATTTCTTCACCCTTTGAAACAGTTTCTTTGCAAGCGTGGATCCCGTCGGGTACGACGGACGATCTGGGGTGCTAATACCTTCCCAGGTCGTAAACGACTCCCGAACTCATTCTCTTTGGTTCGCAGGACCCGTGTCCTTCCTTTTATTTTCCTCTGGTTTGTGCAGCATTACCATTCCCGTTCCTTCGGGATAAAAATGCCTGGTTGGCGATTCTATTCTTTCCGCGCCACTTTCGCGTTTGTACCAGGATGGAAATCCAGGGAGCGATAGCTGGAGACTTTGCTGGGGACAACCCATAATCTCTGGTCCCTTGAGAGTCTCTCCTAGCGCTTGCATGTTTCTGTTTCTTTGGGTGTTGATTGTTTGTTGTTGCGTGTTTACTTTATTGTTGTTTGTTTACAGTTTTATTTACAGCTTCATTTACAGTTTTCAGTATTTATTTTCATGCATCATATATTATTACTGGACTGTCTGGACTGGATTTCTTCTGTTTGGTGGGACTCGGGTGATACTATTATTGAGAGATAAGCCAAATACCCGACTTGAGTGCACCCTAGGATTAGCGTGAACACGTTGTACTCGCATGTGGCATGATGAGTGGCGATGTGTTTCACACCCAGACTACGACCGTCTTGGAAATATCTTGTGTGGGGATTTCCTCCACTTCGGGATAGGACCTTGATAGTTATGTGCATCTGGGGACCGATCATTGAGAACCTTTGTGGAAACAACCCTCTCCAGTGGTGACAGTGGCAGACCACATTTTATGGCAAACCCATTCGCACCCGAGGGTCCACTGGGGACTCGCATAGGATGGCCTGGTTCTCTTATAGGAACTCAGTCAAAGCATCTGGTCGTATGATAATAGTATTGTACCCTTCGGGATGAATGTACTATTGTTTCTCGATTTCAGCGCTCGAAGCTGGGGACTTATATGGGATGCTTGTTTTTCCTGGACTCAACTAAGGCCTCCATGCGTAGTATATAATGCCAAACTGATTCCCTGATTTAGTCATGAGCCATTTCTCGGAAATGGTGAAAGTATTATTGCTATTCGGCTTTGAGAGTCCGTGATGTTTGACCCGGAGCACAATCGTGAGATTAGGAGGGGTTTACAGGTTTGCAGGAACCCTTGACCTCATCATACCTTCGTTACCAGTACAGTCTTATGTTCTGATACAATTACTTTAATTCCGAAGTTCTTGAGTTTATCTGGTTCTTGACTGGGTTTATCTGAGATTATCTGAGTGCTTATGGGTTATTATTCGGAGGATTCGGGTTTCTAGTCACTTGGCTCTGACATCCAGTATCCAAACAGTTCCGGATTGATCATGTGTCTTTGCATTTGCATTTCATCATTTCATCATTAATCATGTTTTGCTTTCATTCACAGGTTCATATCATTGTTTCCGGTTCCGGTATCCTGTTCAGAGATGGAAGATTCTCGCAAGCAGAACATTCATTTCAAGTTTTTCGACACTAAGGTTGGCCTGTTAAAGAAGATGGTGAATTTGATCACGCCCAATCATGTGGAGAGGTTCAGGAAGGCTTATGGGAGCATTCTGGATGTGGTGGTAGAGTTAGATCCCTCTGAAAGAAGCACCATTCATACTCTACTTCAGTACTATGATCCTCAGCTTCGATGTTTCACTTTTCCTGATTTTCAGTTAGGTCCTTTGCTGGAGGAGTATGCTTTGATCTTGGGAGTTCCTATTCGAGACCAAATTCCGTTCAATGCTGAGATGGTTAGACCTACACCTTAAGCGATTGCCAAGGCTCTTTATTTGAGCCCTTCTGTTGTGGAGTCTCTGACTATTATTAAAGGGGGTGTATCTGGTTTCTCTCTGGAGGCTTTAGTGAAGAAGGTTGAAGAGCTGGCTGTTAAATAAGAGTGGGATTTTGTGTGTGCCATTCTGGCCCTCTCTATTTATGGCATCATTTTGTTTGCAGACATGGAGAAATTCATAGACATGAATGCCATCCATCTATTCTTGCTGAAGAATCCTATGCATACGTTGTTGGGAGATCTGTATTACTCGGTGCATTATAAGACTGAAAAGAAACGGGGGGTTTAGTGCGCTGCTGTGCTCCTTTGTTCCATATGTGGTTTATGAGGCACTTGCCTGGTACCAGTGTGTTTAGTGATCATACTTTGGTGTGGGCTCAGAAGCTAGAGAAGTTTTTTGCTAAAGATGTTAGGTGGATTACTCAGAGGCTTCAGGGTGCACGTTTCATCACCAGTTGTGGGAGTTACCTTAGTGTACCTCTATTAGGAGTGACTGGGGGAATCAATTACAACCCGATCTTGCTGAGGAGACAATTAGGGTATGCTTTGAGAGAGGTCCCAGAAGAGTTGAAATTGTCTCCCACTTTCTATTTCCCGATGAAGGACAATATGCCTTTGGTAAGAAAAGCTGCTGGAGCTTGGAAGTGCATCAAAAGAGAAGGAGTGGCTAGCTTTGGAAAGTGTAACAATCAAGCTTTTCCGGAGTACGAAGATTGGATGAGGAATAGGGCCAAGATGGTCTTGCTGCCATTTCCCCTCTAGTTCCTCCAACGACTGAGCCTAATACCACTGTTCCCTTAGAAGAATACAAGAAGTTGGAAACTCAGTTGCATGAGGTCCAAGTAGAGAATGCTGAAATGGTTAACTTGTACCACCTTGCCAATCATGCTAAGAATGAAGCAGAGCAAAAGCTACAGAAGATGCAGATCACCTTGGAAACTAAGGAAAAGGAGTTTGCTGGGAGAGAAGCTCACTTTCAGAGCCTGGGTCTAATGGAATCAAAAAGAGAAGTGGAACGTAAGAAGACTTTGAAGACTCTTAAAGAAGCTCTCCAGTCCATTGTTTGGTTACAGGGCCAAAGGGAATAGGAGCAGAAGCAGTACATAGAAAAGGAAGAGTTTTTCGAGGTACAGATGGCCTTCAAAAAGGAAAAAGTAGAACAAGCCCACAAGATCCGAAGAGAGAAGACTCAACAGTTGGTAAAGAGTCAGCAAGCCTTAGAAGAAGCACTTAAGGAGATTGAAGATCTCAAGTTGATGGCTGGAATCAAGAAGGCTAGGTCTGAGCTGGGACTTAGTGAGGAAGGATCAGAGTCTTCAAGTAGCAGTCTTGCTTTCTAGTTTGTTTTCTCAGTACCGGATTACCTACAGACATATTATAGGAATCTTGATTTTGTATGTTTTTCTCATTTCTTTTAGAAGACTTGTACCCTACAGGGGATTATGTGATCCTTGCCTTGGGATGGATTTATGTTATGCAGTTTTTATTTAGTTCTCTATTTTCTGTACATGCTGACACTTGGGCCGTTACGGTTATCTGAATTTGATTTCTATGCAAGGGTCTTCTTAAGGTCGGGGGTCAAAAGCCATTTGGATTCCTTTAATAAAAACCAAAACCGAGGCATGAATGACATGGAGTTTGAAAGCATAAACAATTGCATTGCATACATATCACCATTCTTTTTGTTTTGCAGGTATGACCGCAGGTTCCTAATGTCTTTTCTGTTTCAGGCACTATAGCTCCCAAGAAGATTCAGAGACAGCCAACTATACACAGATACCCTACTAAGGTGAACAGAGAAAGAGCAATGGAACAGATGCAAGCAGATCTGGCTGACTTGAGAACAAGAATGGACAACTTCATGACCCTCATGGCTGGGATGGGTCAAACACAGGAGTGCTTGCGCGAGATGATGGAAAAAAATCAGGCAAGGAACAATGGGACCGCAGATGGAGGTAATCACAATGGGGCTGGCGCCCGACAAGTTGAAATCCCTGTGGCGCAACCAGGGATTACTATTGTCAATGATGGACTGAATAATGTGCAGATGGATGGGCAAGATGAACAATTCACTTTGCTGGATGAGGCAGAAGGACAAGGAATTGACATGAACAGAAAGTTTGAAGAGATGGCTGAGCAGATCCCTGCCATTCAATCTCAGAGCTCTCTGGGGTTTGATATCATCGACTTGGGCTTGGTGTCAGGGGTTAGAATTCCATACAAGTTCAAGGTTCCTACTTTTGACAAGTACAACGGCACGGCGTGCCCGAAGACTCACCTCCAGTCTTTTATCGGAAGAATCGCTGCACATACTGATGACGAGAAGCTGTGGATGTATTACTTCCAGGATAGCCTTGTGGGGGCCTCCTTGGAGTGGTACATGAAGCTAAGCAGGGTTAATATTCGAAGCTGGAAGGATCTAGCAGAGGCATTTGTGAAACAATATCAGTACAATTTGGATATGGCTCCAAATCGTACTCAGTTGCAGACCATGTCTTAGAATGCTAAAGAAGGGTTCAAGGAATATGCTCAGAGGTGGCGTCAGTTTGCTGCTAGAGTGCAACCTCCCTTGTTGGAAAATGAGATGGCTGACATGTTCATGGGAACACTACACGGGGTGTTTATTGAGAGGTTGGTGTCTTGTTCAGCAACAAAGTTCAATGACATTGTGATAACAGGAGAGAGGGTTGAAACTCTTTTGAAGATGTGGAAGATTCAGGACACCGGTGCAGGTAGCTCAAGCGGTGTAAGGAAAGCTTTTAATGGACCTCCGAGAATAAGAGAGGGGGAAACTAATGTTGTGTACGGCCGAGGTCGGGGCCGGGAATACAAAAGTTTCTATGAGCAAGTGGCAACTGTCACCATTCCATCAAGTCATGTGCAACAAACTCAACCACAACAGCAACAACAACAGCTGTAACGCAATAATTATCAGCAAAGACCCTATCAACAGAGACAAGCTCGCCCAGCTAATAGGGTACTGGAAGCCATTCCAATGATGTACACGGTATTGCTGCAAAGGTTGTTAGACTTGAACTTGGTTCAATTGAGGACTTTAGCACCACCTCCACCTGGAGAGCTTCCAGTGGGGTATGATGCTAACACAAGATGCACATTTCATTCAGGAGCTCCCGGGAACTCAACAGAGAAGTGTAGGGCACTACAACATAAAGTTCAAGACTTGATTGATTCAAAGGCGATTAACTTTGCACAGCCTCCTAATGTTACATCAAATCCCATTCCAAACCATAGAGGGGCAAGGATAAATGTTGTGGACAATGGTGAGAGGTTAAGCTTGATTATGAATGTGGAGGAAGTGAAGACTCCAATGCTGGTGGTGAAAGACAGATTGTTGAAAGGTCAAGTGTTCCCAGGGTGTGGTTATGACTGTGAAGGGTGCTTGAGTTCAGATAATGGCTGTGAAGACTTGAAGGTCGGACTGCAATATCTGATTGATGAGGGGTCGCTACAGTTTGATAGGGTTGACAATAGAAGTGATGGTGTGTCTACCATAACAATTTACTTTGATCCTGCTGAAGCTCCTGTCCGGAGAGAGCCTGTGACTATCTATGTTTCACAGGTTAGTCCTGTTACTATTACTGTTCCAGGACCAGTTCCTTATGCTGATGACAAAGCCATTCCGTGGCACTATGGCTCGGATGTGTATGTGGAAGGTCAGAAGGTGGAAAGTAAAGCAGTAACAATTGACCCGGCTGTGGTGAATGTCGGAGGAGTTGGTGGATTTACAAGAAGCGGGCATCTTTTTGCTCCTCAAGCTCTCAGAGGAGATCCTGAAGCTGAAGTTGCTACAAAGGCTAAGGGCAAACAAATAGCAATCGAAGAAGTGACCACTGCTGTTGTTGGGCAAGGTACTTTTGAAAAAGAAGTCGAGGAGTTTATGAGAATAATAAAGAAGAGTGACTATAAAGTAGTTGAACAGCTGAATCAGACTCCATCCAAGATATCAATCATGTCCTTGTTGATGTGTTCTCCAGCTCATAGGGAAGCTCTATTGAAAGTTTTACAGATGGCATATGTACCACAGGAGATAACTGTTAACTAATTGGAGGCTGTGGTTGGCAACGTAAATGCCAGCCATAGGTTGGGCTTCACGGATAGAGATCTTACTTCTGAAGGCCGCAATCACAACAAAGCCCTGCACATCACCATGGAGTGTAAGGGTGCTGTTCTGTCACATGTCTTAGTTGATACCGACTCTTCTCTCAATGTGCTCCCTAAGAAGGCCTTGATGAAGTTGAATGTTGATGGCATTGTGTTAAGACCCAGTGATTTAATCGTGAAAGCCTTTGATGCGTCCCAGAGGTCTGTGTTCGGGGAGGTTGAGCTACCTGTGAAGATTGGGTCCCAAGTGTTCAAGAGCACATTCTATGTCATGGATATTCAACCTGCTTACAGTTGCTTGCTAGGACGTCCCTGGATCCATGCTGCAGGCGCAGTGACATCCCAATTGCATCAGAAGCTGAAGTATGTGATAGATGGTCAGGTGATCACTGTGTGTGGAGAAGAATATATCTTTGTGAGTCATCTGTCTACTTTCAAGTACGTGGAAATGGACAGAGAAATTCATGAAACATTGTGTCAAGCTTTTGAAGCAGTCAATGTTTCTATTTTGGCTCCGACAGAGAGGAACAACGAGAAAGAAGGGACCTCTATCTACTCCTACAAGCAAGCTAAAGAAGTGGTCCAATCCGGAAGTGCCCAGGGCTGGGGCAAGTTGCTAGAGTTGGAAAAGAAGGATGACAAGTTTGGTCTTGGTTATCAGCCTGGTGGATCCAACTGGCCTCAGGGTAATAAAGCCATAACTTTCACAAGCGCTGGAATGCTCGACCGTAACAACATCTGTGCAACAAGTGAAGAAGGGGACAATGACTGCGACTGGGATAGTTGGATTCACCCATGTGCACCTGGGGAGGAGCTCCGGAATTGGTATGCCGAGGATTTCGTTCAAGTTACTTGGCAATCAAAGTAATTTACTTGTTTCCTTTTTATCATGCTGCATGTCAATCATGCACTCTGCCCAAGGTGCATGGATCCATTTGTAGGGCCACCATGCTTTTAATGCATTTATTTTTTCTATGAAATAAAGGACATTTTTCAAGTAAAATTTTGTTCTCTTTCTTTTGTTTTAAAATTTTTCACAAAAAATAAAATGGCAATGTTTTTTATTTTCTTGTGTTTGTGTGTTTGCGTCTCTTTTGAAAAAGAACAAATTCTGAAATAAGCACATCATCTGTGCAGTGTTGATCATCCAGATTCTAGTGATAACGTTCCTGCTATTACCACACATGACTTCGACAATTCTATCTACCAAGCTGATGAAGGGGTTGAGGAAGACTGTGAACTCCCCGAAGAATTGGTCAGGTTGTTGAAACAAGAGGAAAGGGTCATTCAGTCTCATCAGGAAGAGATAGAGATCATCAACACCGAGACTGAATAGGTAAAGAAAGAGATAAAGATTGGGGCCAGCCTGCAGGCCGAGGTAAAGAAGGAGTTGATTGGTATGCTACGTGAATATGTGGATATCTTTGTCTGGTCGTATCAAGATATGCCAGGGCTAGATACTGACATTGTTGTGCATAAGCTGACACTAAGAGAAGACTGTCCTCCGGTAAAACAAAAGTTGAGAAGAACTCGTCCTGATATGGCAATGAAGATCAAGGAGGAAGTTCAGAAACAGTGGGATGCCGGATTCCTTGCCGTAACTAGTTACCCACCTTGGGTAGCTAACATTGTGCCTGTACCAAAGAAAGATGGAAAAGTTCGGATGTGCGTTGATTATCGGGATCTAAACAGAGAAAGTCCAAAGGATGACTTTCCATTGCCTCACATTGATGTGCTGGTAGATAACACCGCTCAGTTCTCGGTATTTTCTTTTATGGATGGCTTCTCCGGGTATAATTAGATCAAGATGTCACCGGAAGACATGGAAAAAACAACATTCATTACCCCGTGGGGTACATTCTGCTACAAGGTAATTCCCTTTGGGTTGAAGAACGCAGGGGCAACGTATCAGCGGGCTATGATCACATTGTTCCACGACATGATACACAAAGAAGTTGAATGCTATGTGGATGACATGATTGCCAAGTCCCGGGACGAAGAAGATCATCTGGTCAATCTCAAAAAGCTGTTTGATAGATTTATTAAGTATAAGCTGAGGTTGAATCCAAACAAGTGTACTTTCGGAGTGCGTTCCAGAAATTTGCTGGGTTTTATTGTTAGCCAGAAAGGAATCGAGGTGGATCCTGCAAAAGTAAAAGCAATACAAGATATGCCTGCACCGAAAACAGAAAAAGAAGTGCGCGGGTTTTTAGGGAGATTGAACTACATTTCACGGTTCATATCTCATCTAACTACCACGTGTGAGCCAATATTCAAATTATTGAGAAAAGAGCAAACGGTCAGGTGGAATGAGGATTGTCAAAGAGCCTTTGAAAAGATAAAAGAATATTTGCAGACACCTCCAATTCTAATGCCTCCAGTTCCAGGACGGCCACTTATCATGTATTTGACTGTGCTAGAAGGGTCAATGGGGTGTGTTCTAGGCCAACATGACGAGTTTGGTCGAAAAGAGTATGCTATTTACTACCTTAGCAAAAATTTTACCGACTGTGAATCCCGTTACTCACTGCTCAAGAAAACTTGATGCGCTTTGGTATGGGCTGCTCGCCGACTGAGACAGTATATGTTGACCCATACCACACTGCTAATCTCAAAAATGGATCCTGTCAAGTATATTTTCGAGAAACCAGCATTAACCGGAATGGTTGCAAGGTGGAAAATGATCTTAACAGAGTATGACATACAATATACTTCTCAGAAAGCCATCAAAGGAAGTGTATTGTCGGATTATCTTGCACAGCAGCCACTAGAAGATGATTATCAGCCAATGAAATTTGATTTCCCTGATGAGGACATCATGTACCTCGAAGCAAAAGATTGCGAGGAACCACTTCTGGTGGAGGGGCCAGACCCTGAATCCAAATGGAAGTTGATGTTTGATAGGGAAGTCAATATCAACGGACGTGGAGTTGGTGTTGTTCTTATCACTCCTGGAGGTGTTCACTTTCCCTTCGCTGCCAGAATTACTTTTGGCTGCACCAACAATGAAGCAGAATACGAGGCATGCATAATGGGAATAGAGGAGGCTATTAATCTTCGGATTAAGATCCTCGATATATTCGGAGATTCAACCCTCGTTATCAATCAGATTACCGGTAAGTGGTATACACATCAAGAACACTTAGTTCCTTATAGGGATTATACTAGAAGACTGTTGACGTTCTTCACAACGGTTAATCTTCAGTATATACCACGAGATGAGAATCAATTTTCCGATGCATTGGCTACTCTTTCTTTGTCCATCAAAGTCTTGTGTTGGAACTACGTGCCCAGGATTGACATTTCCCGGCTTAACACACCAGCTTATGTTTTCTCTGTAGACGCAGTATTTGACGAGAAACCTTGGTACTTTGATATCAAGCTCTTCCTGGAAAAACAAGAATACCCAGCTGGGGCATCATCCAATGACAAGAAAACCTTAAGACGACTTGCTGCTAGCTTCTTCTTGAATACAGATGGGGTTTTGTATAAGAGGAACTTTGACATGGTCTTGCTTAGATGTGTGGATAGACACGAAGCAAGCCTGTTAATGCAAGAAGTCCACGAGGGATCGTTCGGTACTCATGCAGGAGGACATGCAATGGCCAAGAAGTTGTTGAGATCGGGGTACTATTGGCTAACAATGGATGCAGACTGTTGTTCGTACGCCCGTAAGTGCCACAAGTTCCAGATTTATGCAGACAGGGTGCATGTTCCTCCCAGCCCGCTCAACATCATGTCATCTCCTTGGCCCTTTTCTATGTGGGGCATTGACATGATCGGGAAGATAGAGCCTACTGCTTCAAATGGTCATCGTTTCATTTTGGTCGCGATTGATTACTTCACTAAGTGGGTTGAAGCATCATCTTATGCCAATGTCACTCGTCAAGTGGTAGCCATATTTTTGAAAAGGGACATTATTTGCAGATACAGAGTGCCCGAGCGAATCATTACTGATAATGGTTCCAATTTGAATAACAAGATGATGGAAGAATTGTGCCAGGACTTCCAGATTCAGCATCACAATTCTTCTCCTTACCGACCAAAGATAAATGGTGCGGTAGAGGCAGCAAATAAGAACATTAAGAAGATTGTGCAAAAGATGGTTGTCACTTACAAGGATTGGCATGAGATGTTACCGTTTGTGTTGCATGGGTACCGAACATCAGTCAGGACGTCAACCGGGGCAACTCCTTTCTCATTGGTATATGCCATGGATGCAGTCTTGCCTTTTGAGGTGGAAATTCCTTCATTGCATGTAATGATGGATGTGAAGCTTGATGAGGCCGAGTGGGTACGTGCTCGATACAATCAGTTATGTCTAATTGAGGAAAAGGGATTATCGGCTATCTGTCATGGGGTTGCACCCCAAAAATTTTCCTCACCAAGACAATACATTGTGTACTAAGGTGTCCCAAGAGGTTCACAAGGTTCACAGGGTATCTCAAGAGGTTTACAAAGTTCACAATTAGTCAGAAAGTTTGATAACTCCCTCAGACAATGCATCCTCCTAAGCAAGGCATCCTGAACTAGGGTTTTGATTTTCATCAGGCTAAATGGACTTCCAAGGCTTCAAGTGAGCTTCATATAATCCTATATGTGTTCAAGAATCCCCATGTCAAGTTTCAAGGCTTTCCCAAAAGGTTTGCTCAGTCAGATGATCAGATATGCAAAAATCAGTCAAAGTGGTTAAGAAGTCAAACTGAGGTCAACTATGGTCAAACCAAAGTCAAACTTCATGATTTTTTGCCAAAATCAAGTATATGAATTAAAATTCATCATTTGATCAAGGGTTGATCATGACTCATCAAAGAGATTTCAGATCGTCAGGAATCAGGAGTTTCTAGATTAGGGTTTTCATAGGAAAAGTCAACTGAACTTTGACCAGCCATAACTTTTACATGCTTCATCAAAAATTTTCCATCCAAAGCTTATTTTGAAGGAAATTTAATTCTCTACAACTTTGTGTCTCACAAGCCAAGCCCAAAAATGCTTCATTTGAAAGGTATGAGCCAAAACATTACAGGTCATTTAAAAGTCAACAAAAGGTTAACATCTTCCAAAGGGCATAATTTGAAAATGGTAAATGATATGGACATGAGACTAAAGAGGTTGGTTATAGGACTCTTTAAGCTTTCAAAAATGTCCAAGATCACCTTCATAGCCTTAAAATTGAGGGATTTGTGCCTTTGCAAAGTTGGGAAATGTTTGAGAGGTATATTGAGCAAATGGGGTCTTAAAACCAATTCTTTCCACATGGGCTTGCAATTTTGTGATCCAATCTTTACCATGACATCATGCACGACCCAATTCTCATTTATTCATATTTTTATAATTTATTTTATATTTATTTTGATTTTATTCATTAAAAATCAATTTAAATCAAAATAAAATATGAAAACTCAATATTTAGATTTGATTCTTGTTCTAGAAGCTCATAAATAACATTAAGATGGTTTGATACACTTCCAAATTCGTGCACACCCTTTGGAGTATGAAAAGATGTGATTTTTTGTCAAATTTATGATTGATCTTTTCTTCACACTCAAGTCATCCAAAAGCCCAAACAATCCACTATTTTTTTGACCTAATTTGACTCTACTACATAAGCATAAGAGAACCACTGCAAGAGGAGACGGAAAAATTCGGAGGAAGAGGCACTTTCATATTCAAGAAATTTTCAAGAAAGGTGAGATTTGGTTTTGAACTTAGAGGCTATTTCCAGGCCTTTTCAAGGTTGAAACCTCTTCTATGATGATCATTAAACACATCTCAACCCCCAATAGCATCTGAATTGCTCTCATGAACCTTAACCGAATTGCTTTTTTCTCACTTATGCATTTTTTCGAATCCGTAAATATAACTATTAATAATTGAATTTGACGTTTGTTTTGTGTTTATTACAATGCATAGATACTTTCTGGATGGTTTAATTGAATGTTAGGTACAAGAAACAAGATCCGCCATTGTTAGGGATCCACCTTCGAGTTTGGGGCTTTGAGATTCAGGCCGTTTAAGAATATTCTAAGGACATAACTGAGTCGTGTGGATCATGGGGGTTTGATTTATATAATTTTTATGGATTAATCATGTGTGTTTCTTAAGTTGTTCGAATACAAGCTTGTAATGACACTCAGAAAACCGTAGGTAGAAATCTCCAGAAAACCGTCGCTAAAGGCCCTCATCCTGAGGTTGAAGATGATGGCGCCAAAATCTGGTTTTGAAAAATGCATTTATTTTATATATTTTTGTTTATGGCATAACTCTTAATTTCGCAGGTGACTTGGTGGTAAAGTATCAGTGTTGGAATCATAGGGACCTGGGTTCGATCCCAGGCTCCCTTATTTTTTGGTTGAACGTTTTCTTTCCTTTTTGATTTGTTATTATTTGTTTTTTTTCTCTATTTACTTTATTATTTAATAATTAACATATTAGGTTAAATAGAAATTAATTACAATTAAGATTAATTAAGATAATCACTTTATTTTTCTTAAATAAATTAATAAAAATAATTAATTACTTTTAAAAAAAAAGAAGAAAATTTCATTGATAAATCTTTAGTTTCTTTTAAATCAATTAATTGGTTTTTTTATTATTTATTTGTATATAACTTTTATTATTTATGTTTTTGTAAATAAAAACCTAGTTAACATCTTTTATAATTCTAATTAAAAAAATTTAATTATTTCTCTAATAATAATCTTGTATATAATTAGTCCATTATATTTTAATTAATTACTAATTATTAATTATACCATACTTTTCTTAATAAATTTATTTTGCCACTCTTTTTTTTAATTCTTAACCTAATTTTATACTAACCCTAAAATGAATATTAATCCCATTATTTATTTATTTATTTATTTATATAAGTTTGTTTTATTATTTTTGTTTATATTTAATTCTTGCTTTATTTAAATTATTAGAGAAACAATGTATAGGTTTAATATTATTGTAATTTATTTTTCCGCTTATTATTTTGTATCTGCCAAAGCCTTGTAATAGCTTAGAAATTTATTTTCCGTCTTTATTTTATTATTATTTAACTGCCATGGTTAGTAAATAGGGAGTGTGAAAATTTATTGTAATTAACTTGGATTTAGAAAATTAATTAAAAAGATTAAATACTTGATGTCGCTCCCACCTGATGACACAGGGCCAAGAGGGGTACAGACGCGAACGGTCGGCGAAGGGGAGAACACAAGGGTGAACTGAAAAGGGTCGCCAACTAGGCATTTTTATCCTGAAGGAAAGGTAATGCTGCATAGACCTAAGAAGAGATGGATAAGACGGTTGCGAACCAGAGAAACTGAGAAAGGGGGTTGGTTACAACATGGGAAGGTATTAGCACCCAGATTGTCCGCCGTACTCGACGGGATCCACGCTAAAAACATTTGTGCTTAAAGGGGTAGTGTCAGTGCTATTTTGTGTACAAAAGCTGGAAAAGAATACAAGTGTCAGTGCTGGAAGGAAATGTGAAGTGAAATAAAGGAGTGTCAGTGTGAGGAAAGAGTATGAAGCTCAAGACTATGAGACTTAAAGAATAATGCTGGAAGGAGGGGGAATATACAGAGAATTTTGTTCGATATCTGTTAAGTTATGCCTATGTATCCTCTCGTGCAATGAGGAAGTCAAAACACCGTAGTTCGACTCAAAGAGATTGAAAGATAAATTGACTTGTGAATTGCTTACTTGTCTATGCTCAAGTGTATGACCTGTCTGGCTCAGGTGCAAACTGTCTTGCATTAGACAGGAGAAGCAAGTTCTCATTTGTGAGTGAATGAGATGAGAAAAGAATCCCGGAGGAGACGATTATTGTTTGTTTTTGATGTTTTCAATCTTTTATTGCTTTTTGAAGTTTGTCATAAGAAAATGAGCTTAAGCCTAAACCAAGGGTTAGTAAACTCATCACATCCTCCCTCTGATTAGGGGTAATGAGAATACCTTAAGTATGAAGTAAACACCTCACACTTAATCACCATGATGTAGGATTGAGATCATTAACCTATTTGCATTTATTTAGATGTTTTTTTGGAGTTTTTGTTTGGTGTTAAGTAATGAGTTTAAGCCATAATCAAGGATTTAATGGACTCATTACACCATCCTAATAGAAGGATAATAGATGAGAACATTTAAGTTAAGGAAGGCTCCTCAACTTAATCCATGATTAGGGATTAACCTCATGACATAACAAGGCCTTTATTAAAGTGTATTTTAGTTAATGGTAAAATTAAGAAATGGATTTTATGGTTTGCAAGACAACTTGAGGGGGACTTGTCCATTAACACTAGGGTTAGTCCTTCTTGACCAATTAAGGAAGAATTAGAACCCTAATGTAAGGCCCAAGTTACATGCTTGATGTCTTAGTGCTTTATTAGATGGATTGATTAAAGGATTTAAAGACATTAAGGGTTTAACACTTAGGATTAAAGTTATACACTCCATCCTAATAGAAGGATGCAGGCATAACCTTAATCACAAAGCCTTAAAACCTAATTGTGATCATGCTTGGTTGTTCCTAGGTTTTATGAGGCTTTCAAGAAGATCTTCAAGAGAGCCACCAAGGAAGAAGCAGGATGGAAGGAAAAGAAGCAGCAAGAAGCAAGACAACTTACTTCACTTAAGAAGATAAGTTGCTTGAAGAAAGAGAGAGGAGAAGGAGCATGAATGAGCAAGTTAACTCTAATTCACAAGTGAAAATTCAGCAATGATGCATAAAAGAGATGAGAAGAGAAGTGAGAAATGAAGGCAAATTCACTTCTCAAAGTACTTACTAACTGAAAAGTTAGCATAAAGAAATGAAATGAATGCAAAGGTGAAAACCATAACCAGAAGCAAATTCATGATGCAAAATGATGCTAAGAGATGATGCAAAGGTATGCCAAGAGATGAGGATGATCATACAAGTAATGAAGATGCAAATGAGACATGAAAGGAGGCATGAAAGTTCATGAAAACTTATGAAATGCAATGGATGCATACCATGGCAAATGGATGATGCAATGATCAAGCATGATTCTAATATGTCCTAAGATGTCTTATATGTCATGTGGATGCACAAAATGTCATGGCAAGTTCATGTATGCAAGCATGTGAAGAATGAATGCAAATGAAGGCAAAGATTAGGGTTTATGTACAATATGCAATGCAAAATTCAAAATCAGAAGCAAATGACAAGATAAAAAAATGAAAATAGGATCAAAGGTACCCTAAACCCATAAAATTTCACTGCCCAAAGGGGGAGACCTAACTCTTAACCCTAAGGAAGTTATGATTTTTCTAAGTTTGCTAGGGTTTTAAGGGGCCTCACAAGGAAAAATGCAAAACAAATCAAAAATGAAAGATAAATTCATGCCAATTTTATCCTAGAAACTATATGATATGTGGAATGCAATACAAAAAGAACCATTATCAAAATCTTCATGGTTAGGAAGAAAAGATTTTTCCAAGTTAGGGTCAAAATATTGATTTTTAAGAACCCTAATTCCAAAGAAAAATGTCAAAATGGATCAAGAACCAAAAAGAAATTTGTATGAATGGTTTGATAATGTCTCTAAATGTGTCAAGATGCAATGTGATTTTTTTGGTGATTTTTAGAAACTTAAATGGTATTTTAATTAATTGATTTCCATTAATTAATTAAAATAAACATTTAAATATTTTAAAAATACAAATTTTATGCAAAAAATAAAAGAAAAATTATTTTCAGAATGAGAAAAATATTTCAAGTCATGATGCAAAAAATAAATTTTTTTGAAAGCTTCTAACTATTTTAAATAAAATGCACAAGAAAAATGCAAGAAAAACAAAATAAATACGAAATTAAATAGAAGTCAGGGCATCCAAGGGTCCTGGTTCAAAGAGAAATGGAGGGAATTGACTTGCGCCTTATCCAAGGGCTGAGATTGAAACTGGATTAATTTTAATTAATTAAATTAATTAAATGAGTTAGGACTTAATGTCTTCATCTCAGCCATCTAAAATACGCGCTAAACACAAATCCAAAGGCTGACATTCAAAGTTCATTAATTACGCAGATTAGGGCTAAGCACTTTCAGGTGACCGGAACAGTGTTCCAGTCATCTTCTCCGGTGAGCAAAAATCTCATCTCTCTCCCTAAGCATCTAACACCTAATTTTTCTGCCCATAAATGATCCCTACACATCACTGAACCCAAATCCCCAAACAAAATTCATTTATAACACATCAAAAGAGAGAATCGAAACAAATTAGTTCTAGGCCAGAAAACTTTCAGAGATCATGAAATGCTTATTTCTCAACCATTCTCAAAACTAAACATATCAGGATGATCAATGCAACTCATAGAATCATTCTATAACAAGAAATCAAAGTTCTGGAAAAAAATGTTCTTGAGGTATACCTGAGATGGAGCTTTCTTCTCTTGAGCAAAACCAACCCCCTTGACCTCCTGATGATGCTTTGATGCTTGGAAAACTTTGAGAGTGGCTGGTTTGAGAGCTTGCAGCCTTGCTGCACCAGAATCGTGTTTTGGCTATGGGTGCTTTCAGGCTTGTTTGATGGGTGGGAAAGGGTCCTTTAGTGATGCTGAGTTGATTGGTGAAGGTAGTTTTGAGTTTGAGTCAGTCAGCTATGAGTTTCGAAAGTTTTTTCAAGTTTGATAATTTTGTCGAATGCTGAGTTCTTGGAGCTCTTGGCTTGTGTATCTTATGAAAATCAATCCTTGAGGCATGCTTGTAAGATCTGGATTGGGCAGAGAGTGGGTAGTGGACTGTGGTGATTGGTAAGGGCAAGTTGCCAAAATGTCAACATGACTTGTACTTGAGGTATGGGCAAGAATACAGCTGGTCTTTGGGCATGTCCATGCGCAGCTGACTTAATGGATGTCCACAAATCCAATCTTGAGGCAATTCAGCATGTGGGAATAAAGTTATGGGGTGTTTTACAATTATGTGAAGTTTTGCCCCTTTGAGAAATCTTGATGTTCAAGGCATGAAACTTGGGATTTCTTTGGGCAATTCTGAATTATAGGTCATGTATGATGTTTGTGTAATGGTTAGAAGTTAATTAGAGGTCACAAATTGCCTTGGTATGAGTTTTTGCAAGTTTCCCTCTTTGGCACATAAGTGAAATTTTGTGATTTTTCCCAACTTTGCAAGGCCATAACTTGAGTTCTATGATGAATTAGATCAAGTTCTTGTACTTTTTGAAAAGGGAATGATCCAATCTACAACTTTCATGACCAATAATTTTTCATTTGAAGCATTTTTGAATCAAAAAGAGGAGGTTGAAAAACTTTCCCAAAATGGCAAGTTTGCATTACAAGTCACTTTCCCAAAATGGAAATTTTGCAAATGGCTTGAAATTCTTCAATTTTGTGAACTTCTAACTTCTTCTAAGACCAAATAAAGATCATAGACATCCAAAATGATGGAGAAGACCCTTTGGTTGGATGGTTGGGGGCCTCAGATGCCCTGATTTTGCACTGACTTGTTCAAAAAGTCATCTATTGATTAGATGCCTTCCCCATTGAATTTCTTCATGAAAATTGGTATGCATGATCCTTATAACACATAGAGACTAATAGAAACAAGAATGACCAAAAAATTTGGAGTTATGGCCTTTGAAACCAAAACCCTAATTTTAGGTCATCTTTGCAGTTAAACTTGGCTCTGCTTCCATGCCTTTCTCAGTTCTTGTGATTTTATGGCTTCCTTGATCTTGGGAAGATATAATATGATGGTAGAACACACATGGACCCTCTTGGAAAGCTTGGAGGCCCTTGGGATGGCTCAGATAGCTCAGGGATTGCTCAAATCACAAACCCTAGATGCAGATGACTTTGAACCAATGCAGTGAAGCAAAAATGCAATATGAGATGATATGATTGAATTTATGCAAATGAAAAGAATCACAAGCCATGTTGAAATGAGTGAGGGAAAATTTGGGGTGTTTACACTTGAAAATAAACACTCACACACGTAAGTCGATCTTTGATCTCCATCTTACACTTCCTAGGGTATTCCTCTTGGTTGCCTTAAAATAATATGGTCAAGTCCCTCGAATATAGGGGTGTCTTAAGCAAAGTACCTTTCGAATATAAATCATCATAGTCCCTACGGTTTAAAGATCAAGTCCCTTCGATGTTGCCTACGGAATAATGATCTTGTCCCTTCGAATAAATGATGATAATCCCTACGAATTGCTAAAGACATCCCTTAAAGTTGCCTTCTATGACCATACGATGACCCTACGCTTGTCCCTTAACACATCCAAGGTAATGACTACCTATTCCTTAATAATAGGGATAGTCTTACCATTGAAAGAACACATAAGAACAGTAAAGACTTAGCATAGGGTAGGTTCCTCTTAAGTACTTGCTCACTTTTCTTCAAAATACTTCATTACACTTCAGATTTCGAACAAATTTTCAAAACAAAGTCTTTATATACATCCATACGAGGATCATTATAAAGTACTTAGAAAATTTTTAATCACACACTACACCTTTCTCAAAACAATTCAAAGTGAGCTAAGTAACTAAGAGCCCATGGATAACCATGGATACAAAGGGTGCTAACACCTTCCCTTTGTATAACCTACCCCCCGAACTCAAAATCTTTTTAAGGTCTTTCCTGTTCTTTTATGTCCTTTCCTTTTAGATAAAATAAAAGTCGGTGGCGACTTTTGCTATCCGCAACATTTATAGAAAAGTCAGTTCTCCCACCGTGTTACAGAACTGGCGACTCTGCTGGGGACTTAATAAAAGAGGGGTACCTTTAGGAATTAGATCACTTTAAATTTGTTTTCTTTGTTTGCTTTACTTTACTTGTTGGGTGCTCTTATGTGTGAAAGATCCTAACTCGGATCTAGTGTACCTTAGGTAAATGGCAATAGACCAAGGAAACTGTACGGCGTATACCGATACGGTTGATCTGGTGGCCATAGTTAGTGTGACTTCTTGGTTGGTGCTTATGTTCCTTAAGCAAGTTGAGGATAATATGAGGCTGCCATATGTTGTCAATACACTAACTGACTTTTAGAACCCTAGTAATCCCATCTTGGCCTTTAGAAAGTAGTGAGATAACCGACTTTGGTGAAGACTGAAGTTGGTTGATACTCGATGCTACACTCATTGAGATCTTAAACTTGGAGGGTTTTGGTTGGCAAGTAAGTTGCCTACTGAACAACCACCCTTGTGAAGGATCAATGATATTGAGATCCCATAGAACCTGGTTACTTTATAGGATAGGATGAACCCACTAAACTTCATGGGAGGGTACTTACCTTTAAACCTCATGCAAGCCTTCAAACATAGGGCTATTGTATGACTTGTTTGTGTGTGACATATGTTTGTGTTTGAGCATAACATCATAGAATCATCATGCATCATAAGCATAGCATTTTCACTAACCATTTCAAGGACCAAAGGATTTATCTTTGTTCTTTTTTGCAGGTCATGGCTTCTGCTCGTAGGAATACTATTCGGATCAACTTTGTAGGGATACCTCCTAAGCCTAAAGAATTTCTCTCTCAAGTTTCTGAAAACTCCCAGTTCATCAAGAAGCATGGTCACCTACTAGATCTAGTCACTTCAGGATTCAATGAAGACATGATGAGTGTCCTGTTTCAGTTCTTTGACCCTAAACATCATTGCTTTACATTCCCCGACTATCAGCTGGTTCCTACAATGGAAGAGTTCTCTAAGCTTCTGGGTATACCTATCCTTGATCAGAAACCCTTCACAGGCTTAGAAAAAGATCCTAAACCTGAAGTCATTGCTGCAGCCCTACATTTGAAGAAATCAGACATTGTCCTAGAAACAAGGAGTGGAGTTAAGGGTATTCTTGCTAAGGTATTGATGGAGAAAGCTCAAGTATTCTTGAAGGCTATGAGTTTTGATGCTTTTGAGGAGATCTTAGCCCTATTGATCTATGGCTTAGTATTGTTCCCCAATCCAGACCAGTTCATAGACGTACATGCCATCAACATATTTCTGGCTCGCAATCCAGTGCCTACATTGCTTGGAGACATCTTACACTCTCTTCATACTCGTACTACAAAGGCACGAGGAACTCTGATGTGTTGTATACCTTTACTATCTAGGTGGTTTATTTCTCACCTTCCTCGATCAGTGATGAAGAATGAACAAGGGTTCAGGTGGTCCAAGAGGATCATGTCACTTTCTCATTCAGATATTCATTGGTGCTCTCGATCTATGGAGAATGTTACTATCATTGACCGTTGTGGGGATTCCCTAATGTGCCACTCCTTGGCATAAGAGGGGGCATTACCTACAATCCTTCTTTAGCTCTACGTCAGTTTGGTTACGCTCGGAGTGATGGTCCTCATGACATGCTTATTTAGGGTATTATGTTCGACTACGACAACAATCTGCAAGGTTACCGTCAAAGGTTTATACGAGCATGGGGTAAAGTGAACAATGTTGACAGCAAGACTCTGGAACCAAAGTACACTATTCCTATGGAACCTTATCTCAGATGGGTGCGATCTCGTGCTCAGACTCTTATGATGCCATATCCTGCTATCTTGCCAGTTACCATGGAGCCTGTTGCAGAAGGAGATACTTCTTATATCATTCTTCACCCAGACATGCCCACTGACATGGAGGAGTTACAAAGATCCTGGATCCAGTTGAAGGAGCAAAGAGATACTTTTGAGACTCATTTCAAAGCAAGTCAAGAAAGAATCCTAGAGCTAACAAAACAACTTCACGAGGAGCGGAATCTCAACTCATACCTCAACACAAAGAGGAAAGTCCATGGGAGACTTAAAACCCCATCTTTGTATTCATTTCATTTTTTTTTGTAAGCCTAAGAGGCAAACAAGTTTATTGATTACTAATAAAAGTTTACTTTCTGGTTGTTTAAGCAAATTTAAATCATGCGGTCCTTGAAAACATTGCATACGCATTTACATACCATATCACTGCATCACAGGTTTCTTATGTACAGGTATCTTATCTTCTCGCTGTTTATTTCAGCAGAAATGGATCTTGAACAGACTGTCAAAGATCTCCAGGCTAAGAATGCACAATTCCAATAGTTGATTCTGAACTTGTCCAAGGGGCAAGATGAGCTGAAGACACTGCTGGCTAAGAAGAATAAGAAGACTAGAAGATCAGGAGTCCTTATTAATCTGGGAAGAAGGTTCAGAGGTCCTGTCAAGACAAAGGAACAGATTGATGATTCTGAGTCTGAAAATTCTGAGAAAGAGGGAGGCAGTCTCCATGATACTGTGGGAGATTCTGATTTTGAAGCAAATTATTATCATGATCCTAATGAAGATAAGTACAAGATACTGGTAGACAGGATGAATGCCATGGAGTTACAAAAATCTTCTGGGCTTGATTTTGAAGATCTGAGCTTAATATTTGGAGTGGTTATACCTATTGGTTTCAAGGTTCCTGCTTTTGTGGTGTATGATGGTGTCTCATGTCCCAAGTTGCATCTAAGGTCCTATGTCCGGAGGATTCAACCACATACTGCTGATAAGGAATTGTGGATTCATTTCTTCCAAGAGAGCTTGTTTGGAGCTCAATTGGAATGGTACTATCAATTGGAAAGCATTAATATTCGTTATTGGAATGATCTTGCTGAGGCCTTCTATAGGAAATACCAATATAATGCTGATCTAGCACCAACTCGCATGCAACTCCAAAGCATGTCTATGGGTGCTAAGGAGAATATCAAGGAGTATGCCCAGAAATGGAGAAACCTGGCTGGCAGAGTTCAACCTCCTCTGACTGACAAGGAGCTGGTGGATATGTTTATGAGTACGCTGAATGGTCCTTTCTATAGTCACCTCATTGGAAGCTCATCATCCGGTTTCACTGAGCTGATAATGACTGGAGAGCGTATGGAGAGTCGTATAAGAAGTGGCAAGATACAGGTGGGTGCCTCTTCATCAAGCACTGCAAAGAAGCCCCCTAGTGGGAAGAAGGAGTCTAATGCTGTGTATGGTCAACCCAGTCGTAACAGAAGTCACCAATCTGTGAGAGCAATTCACATTTCCAATCCTACTTCTAAACACCAGAACTACCACAAAACAATCAACAGAAGCCTAGAAGACAATTCACCAAGATCAACATGTCATTGGCCCAAGCCTTGCAACACATGTTGAAAGGGGAACTCATTACTTTGAAGGACCCTCCTCAGAATCCTAATACTTCCTCTCCTCGATACAATCCTAATGCAAGGTGTGCTTATCACTCTAATTGTCCGGGACATGATACCAACAACTGCTGGATATTGAAGAACAAGATTCAAGATATGATTGAAGCTGGAGAGATTGAATTTGACCCTCCTGGGACTCCAAATGTGATTACTGCTCCCATGCCCAATCATGAGAAGACTGTTAATGTTGTTGATGAAGTTTCCTATGTTTCCTCAGTTACAAATGTGACTACTCCATTATCCATTATCAAGAAGGAGTTTGTACAGGATGGATTCATTCCAGGTTGTAATGAAGATTGTTTTTATTGTGCCTATAAACCTGACAGTTGCTGGAAGTTGAAAGATGGTATTCAACGCCTCATGGACAATTACACCATATTGTTTGAGAGGACACCTTCTGTGGAAAGTATGTGTGAACATCTGACTCGGGGTAAGAAGTTAGAAGATGTGGACATGGTTGATAAAATGCCAGTGAAGATTACCTCCAAAGGCCCTGTCAAGATCACTTCCAAGGGTCCTATCAAGATTACTGCTGAAGGCCTGGTGAAGACTGTTGCTGAAGTTAGAGTGCCTCCCATGATTATTTCCACTCCTGGTCCTGTTCCTTATACTTCTGATAAAGCTATACCCTGGAATTATGGTTCTGATGTTTACATCCATGGTGTTAAACAAGAACCTCTAACTGATACACCTGTTACTGATGATAACCTTGATGTTGATAATATTGCTGGATCCAGTAAGATCACCAGAAGTGGAAGAATTTTCTCTCCTCCAGCTACCTCAAAAAATACAGTTACTCCAACTACTACCTCCACTTCTGAGCCAAGTACGGATGCTCGGGGCAAAGGTCCTGTGGTTGAACCTGTGCAAGCTGAGGCACCGACTGCTGAAAATCTTTCTAAACAGATGGAAGAAGTACTGAAGATCATTTGCAAGAGTGATTATGATATTGTTGACCAGTTGGGGCATACTCCCTCCAAAATTTCCATGTTGTCTTTGTTGCTATGTTCTGAGGCTCATGCTAAAGCCTTAATTAAGTTTCTGAAGACTGCCCATGTGCCAAATGAGATTTCTGTGGATCAATTCGAGAATTGTGTAGCACATCTGACTTATGATAATGGGTTAGGCTTTTCTGATGCTGACTTGACTCCTGCCAAGAAAAACCATAATAGAGCTTTCTATATCTCCATTGAATGTAGGGGCACTACTTTGTCTCATGTGTTGGTGGACAATGGTTCTTCATTGAATGTACATCCCAAAGAGGTTCTGAACAAGCTCAATCCCGAAGATGTTGTGTTAAGACCAAGTAATATAGTGGTGAGGGCTTTTGATGGTTCAAGAAGGGTGGTGCATGGAGAAATAGATCTCCCGATCAAAGTAGGCTCTCAAGTCTTCAATTCTACCTTCTATGTAATGGATATTCGTCCTGCGTATTCCTGTTTGCTTGGGCGCCCCTGGATCCACGGGGCAGGTGCTGTGACCTCCACTCTACATCAGAAGTTGAGATATCCAGTGAAGGGAAAGATCGTCACTATTTACGGAGAGGAAGAATATATGGTCAGTCATGTGAATACATTTAAGTATGTTGAAGTGGAAGGTGAATATGTTGAGACTCCTTGCCAGACATTTGAAGTAGTTCCTTGGGTCGTTCCTGCTACTGAAGCTCCTCCTGTTGTTAAAAGAATTCTTGTGGTTACCAGAGTACCTCCTACAATGGCCTCCCTCAAAGATGCTAGAGCTGTGGTTGAAGAAGGTGGTTGTACTATTTGGGGTTAGCTTCCTGACATTCCTTACAAGTCTGAAAAGTTTGGTTTGGGTTTCACTGCAGAGTCCCAGAAGGTTGTTCGTCGTGCTCATGCTGTTCGTATCACCAATCAAGGGATCATGAAAGATCAAATCAATGTTGTGGGTGACTATAGTGAAGACTACAACCTGGATGATTGGATCTTTCCTACTGTGGGTGATGGGCTCAACAATTGGAAGACTGAAGACGTTATTCCTATCTCCTTTAGTCAGGAGTAAATACTATTACTGTGTTTTTATTTTAAGTTTGTAATTTTGAACAATTAAACTTTTAAGCCTTGTGTCTTACCCGAGGCACAATGGTATGCTTGTTTCGGGATGTCATTTCATTTGCATACTTCATTCAATAAAAATCAATGGACGTTTCGTTTTCGTAAATATTGTGTTCCTTTGTTCTTCTTTTATTCTTCTTTTATCAGCTATGTGTTCTTACACACACCCACATCACTAAAATGCAGATCCTCATCCACTCTGGATCCTGTTGATAACAGTTCTACTATTGCCAATTATAATTTCGAGAATCCGATCTATCAAGCTGAATATGGAAAGGAGGAAGATTGTGAAGTACCTGTAGAGCTTGCTAGGTTGTTACAACAAGAAGAGAAAGATATACAGCCACATGAAGAGCCAATCGAAGTTGTGAATCTGGGAAGTGAAGAGAACAGGAAAGAGGTCAAGATAGGGGCTGAATTAAAGGATGGTGTTAAGAGCAGATTAATTCATATGTTACGTGATTATGTGGAGATCTTTGCTTGGTCCTATGAAGATATGCCAGGATTGGATACATACATTGTGGTTCACCGTTTACCAGTAAAAGAAGACTGTCGTCCAAAGAAGCAGAAGGTTTGTCACATGCGTCCTGAAATGTCAGAAAAGATTAAAGCAGAGGTGATGAAACAGTTTGATGCAGGGTTCTTGGCTGTAACTTCTTATCCTCAATGGGTTCCAAATGTGGTACCGGTACCTAAGAAAGATGGTAAGGTACGTATGTGTGTAGATTACAGGGATTTGAACAAGGCCAGCCCTAAAGATGACTTTCCACTTCCTCATATTGATGTTCTGGTAGACAACACTGCTCAGCATAAAGTATTCTCTTTCATGGATGGCTTCTCTGGTTACAATCAAATCAAGATGGCACTTGAAGATATGGAGAAGACTACATTTGTTACACAGTGGGGCACTTTTTGTTATAAAGTGATGCCATTTGGTTTGAAGAATGTTGGGGCAACATATCAGCGTGCTATGGTGGCTTTGTTTCATGATATGATTCATCATGAGATAGAGGTATATGTGGATGATATGATAGCCAGGTCCAAGAATGAAGAGCAACACCTTGATCATCTGCATAAGTTGTTTGAAAGGTTGAAGAAATACAAGTTGAGATTGAAACCAAACAAGTGTACTTTTGGAGTTAGGTCTGGTAAACTCCTGGGTTTCATTGTCAGTGGAAAAGGTATTGAAGTAGACCCTGCAAAAGTGAAAGCTATACAAGAGATGCCAGTTCCCCGTACTGAGAAGGAAGTTAGAGGTTTCTTGGGACGATTGAATTACATTGCAAGATTTATTTCCCAATTAACTGCTACCTGTGAGCCAATCTTCAAGTTGTTGAAGAAAGATCAGGTAATGGAGTGGAATGATGAGTGCCAGACAGCCTTTGATGAAATCAAGAGATATCTTCTAGAACCTCCAATCTTAATGCCACCAGTTGATGAAAGACCCTTGATTATGTACTTAACAGTATTAGACAACTCAATGGGGTGTGTATTGGGGCAACGTGACGAGTCTGGTCGAAAAGAGCAGGCAATATACTACCTTAGCAAAAAGTTTACCGACTGTGAAACAAGATACTTACTGCTCGAGAAAACTTGCTACGCTTTGGCATGGGCTGCTCGCCGAATAAGACAATATATGTTGACTCATACTACCTTGTTAATTTCAAAGATGGATCCAATCAAGTACATATTCGAGAAACCTGCTCTCTCCGGACGAATAGCGAGATGGCAAATGATCTTAACAGAATATGATATATAGTACACTACTCAGAAGGCCATTAAAGGAAGTGTTGTAGCTGATCATTTGGCTCATCAAGCAGTAGATGATTACCAGTCAATGAGTTTTGAGTTCCCTGATGATGACGGACCTGAACAAGGATCCCGATGGACTATGGTTTTTGATAGAGCTTCTAATGCACTTGGTAATGGTGTTGGTGTTGTGATCATTTCCCCTGAAGGTTGTCATACCCCAATTACTGCAAGACTTTGTTTCTATTGTACCAATAACATGGCTGAGTATGAGGCATGTATCCTAGGTATCAAAGCTGCCACTGATATGAAGATTCAGTTCCTGGACGTATATGGAGATTCAGCCCTAGTAGTGAGTCAGATTAAAGGAGATTGGGATACCAAGCATGAAAATCTTATTCCCTACAGAGAGCATGTGCTGTCTTTGATCCCACATTTTGAAGAAATTACCTTTGGACACATTCCACGAGGAGAGAATCAGTTGGCAGATGCATTAGCCACCATGACATCTATGTTTGAGATTAGCTGGGATGATGAAGCTCCCAAGATTACTATTGATAGATTTGAGAAGCCTGCATACTACAATGAGATTGATATTGAAGGAGGAGAGGAAAAGTCTTGGTTCTATGAAGTAAAAAGATATCTTGAAACACAGGAGTTCCCTGAAGGGGCATCTGTCAAAGATAAGAAGTTTCTGAGGAGGTTTTCTGCTAAGTTCTTTTTGAGTAATGGAATTTTGTACAAGCGTAATCATGATTCGACTTTGCTTCGTTGTGTGGATAAGAAGGAAGCAACAAAGATTATGGAAGACATGCATGATGGGATCTTTGGAACTCATTCTAGTGGTCATACCATGGCAAAGAAGATATTGAGAGCAGGTTACTATTGGTCTACCATGGAAGCTGACTGCTATCAACATTCCAGAACATGTCACAAGTGTCAAATCTATGTTGATAAAGTACATATACCTCCAGCTCCATTGAATGTGTTGATTGCTCCTTGGCCTTTTGCCATGTGGGGCATTGGTATGATTGGTGAGATCAAACCTACTACTTCTAATTGGCATCGTTTCATCCTTGTTGCTATTGATTACTTTACAAAGTGGGTAGAGGCAACTTCATTTTCTTCTGTTACTAAGAATGTGGTGGCTCGATTCATTAAGAATAATATCATATGTAGGTATGGCATCCCTGAAAGGATTATCACAGATAATGGCTCTAATATGAACAACACTATGATTACTGATCTCTGCACGCAGTTCAAGATTAAGCATCACAACTCTTCTTCGTATCGTCCGAAGATGAACGAGGCAGTAGAAGCTGCTAATAAGAACATTAAGAAGATTCTACAGAAGATGATTGTTACTTACAAGGATTGGCATGAGATGTTACCATTTGCTCTTCATGGTTATCGTACTACACTACGCACTTCAACAGGGGCAACCCCATTCTCCTTAGTCTATGGTATGGAAGGAGTTCTGCCCATTGAAGTTCAGATACCCTCCTTAAGAATCTTGAAGGATGCAGGCTTGGATGAAGGTGAGTGGATTCAGACTCGACTTGACCAGATAAATTTGATTGATGAGAAAAGGCTGGCAGTTGTTTGTCATGGCCAAATGTACCAGAAACGGATGATCAAGGCTTTCAATAAGAAGGTTAAGCCAAAGGTATATCAGGCTGGTGACTTGGTAATCAAGCGTATCATACTACCACAGGGTGATCCTAGGGGCAAGTGGAATCCTACTTATGAAGGACCATTTGTGGTCAAAAGAGTATTTTCAGGAGGTGCCATGATGCTTACTACTATGGATGGTGAAGACTTCCCACAGCCCGTAAACGCAGACATAGTTAAAAAATACTACGCATAAAAAGAGACCCGCTAGGTTGACTGGCCTAGGCAAAAATAAGGGCATCCCGGCGAACCAAAAGGGTTCGGGCAAAAATTAGGGATATATATATATATATATATATATATATATATATATAAAGAAATGTACACCCGGCAAGTCGAAAACCTGAAAGGGCGGCTTGGGCAAAAAAGGGTATCCCGGTGGATTGAAAACCTGAAAGGGCAATCCAGGAAAAATTTAGGGATTAAAAGCGTATGACTATGTCTCGTTGGGATCACTCATGTAACTTAAACTAATGGTGCTACCCAAATCAAGTTCGAATAGATAAAGCTCAATCCAATCGTTTCTGTCTCAACAGCACAAGATGAGATACTTGAAGATAATGGCAATAGTAGAATTGAAACTCAATAGGATTATTTCTCACATAGTTGTTTCTTTGTTTTGTAAAATTTTTACGACGAATTCCTCTTATTAGGATTTCTGTCTCCTTGTACAAACTTGCCTGTGTAAAGGTCACTTTCTAATATAAATAAAATTTCATCTTTGAATCCAGATTTACTTTTACCCTATTTACATAAGTGAAAACGTCCATTGGTTGTGTTTGAATGTATGTATGCTTTTGAATATGATTGATGTTTACCAGAAATGCATAAAATGAAGTTATAGTATTTACTAAGGACGAACGAGGGTAGGAGTTCAACGAAGCTTTGCCGACTCATCCCCACAAGACAACTACAAATCCCCAGTAGAGCAAATCTATCTTTATAGATGCTTCAAGTTACATCTCCCCTTGAATTTATGTCCATCTCTTTTATCCTCAGTCGGGATACTCAGGAACTTATTCCTTCAATAGAAGTACGACGAACAAAGACGGGATGGTTATAAATACTATACTATCAAACAAGACGGAAACGAGGTTCTCATATTCCTCAGCAATAAGCCGGGATTTATTTTCCTAGTCAGCAGTTGTTATACAAGGATATCCAGACGCTTCAGGCTGCATAATTTATACATACATCATTTACATCATACCATAACATATCCATAAATGCATAATACATTTACTTAGATGCACCATGTCATACATGCACACATATTGCATAAACTAACCCTTTCTTTGCAGGATAGTTATATGTAGATAAAACAATATCAACAATTCACAACAGATCAGAAACGATCTATACGAAGGTCTAGTGCTGATACTTAATCATTACTCAAGATGTCCTTGGATAGTAGGCAAACGATCTATACGAAGATCTATTCCCTAGTCCAGGATATTTTCAAAGGATATAATCGCCACGAAGATTTAATCCTGATACTCTTTTGTCATTGGATAGTAGGCAAACGGTCTATATGAAGATCCATTCCCTAGTCCAGGATATTTTCAGAAGATTTAATCTATTTGTTCTTGGATAGTAGGCAAACGGTCTATACGAAGATCTATTCCCTAGTCCTGGATATTTTCAGAAGATTTAATCTATTTTGTTCTTGGATAGTAGGAAAACGGTCTATACGAAGATCTATTCCCTAGTCCAGGATATTTTCCGAAGATTTAATCTTGATATTTCTTTTTTCCTTAGATAGTAGGAAAACGGTCTATACGAAGATCCATTCCCTAGTCCAAGATATTTTCAGAAGACTTAATCTTGATATTCTTTTGTCCTTGGAGAGTAGGCAAACGACCTATACGAATATCTATTCCCTAATCCAGGATATTTCCAGAAGAGATAATCCTCACCATGTTTCATAAACGATTCAGAGACGGCCTATACGAAGACCTAATACTGATATCCAGTATCAACATCAAGATATTATCACCTCCTGATATTATGGATGGCATCTATAAGCCCATCTCCAGTTCTTCCAAGTGGCATCTTCAAGCCCACTCAAGCATATACAATTAATCATCAGTGTTACTTTACGCACCGGCGAGTGCAAATTTTTGGGCTTTTGTGTTCAATCCCCTTCAACCTTCCAGGTCACGAATGGCACATATACCAATCTAACCCTTCAGGTTTCAGAAAATTGAACAGGGGCAGCTGTTGCACCCCAAAATTTGCCCTCACCAAGACAAGAAATTGTGTACTAAGGTGTCCCAAGAGGTTCACAAGGTTCACAGGGTATCTCAAGAGGTTCACAAAGTTCACAAAGTTCACAATTAGTCAGAAAGTTTGACAACTCCCTCAGACAATGCATCCTCCTAAGCAAGGCATCCTGAACTAGGATTTTGATTTTCATCAGGATAAATGGACTTCCAAGGCTTCAAGTGAGCTTAATAGCATCCTATATATGTTCAAGAATCCCCATGTCAAGTTTCAAGGCTTTCCCAAAAGGTTTGCTCAGTCAGATGATCATATATGCAAATATCAGTCAAAGTGGTTAAAAAGTCAAACTGAGGTCAACTATGGTCAAACCAAAGTCAAACTTCATGATTTTTTGCCAACATCAAGTATATGAAGTAAAATTCATCATCTTATCAAGGGTTGATCATGACTCATCAAGGAGATTTCAGATCGTCAAGAATCAGGAGTTTCTAGATTAGGGTTTTCAAAGGAAAAGTCAACTGAACTTTGACCAGCCATAACTTTCACATGCTTCATCAAAATTTTTCCATCCAAAGCTCATTTTGAAGGAAATTGAATTCTCTACAACTTTGTGTGTCACAAGCCAAGCCCAAAAATGCTTCATTTGAAAGGTATGAGCCAAAACATTACAGGTCATTTTAAAAGTCAATAAAAAGTCAACATCTTCCAAAGGGCATAATTTGAAAATGGTAAAGGATATGGACATGAGACCAAAGAGGTTGGTTAGAGGACTATTTAAGCTTTCCAAAATGTCCATGATTACCTTCATAATCTTAAAATTGTGGGATTTGTGGCTTTGCAAAGTTGGGAAATTTTTGAGAGGTATATTGAGCAAATGGGGCTTAAAACCAATTCTTTCCACATGGGCTTGCAATTTTGTGATCTAATCTTTACCATGACATCATGCACGACCCAATTCTCATTTATACAGATTTTTATAATTTATTTTATATTTATTTTGATTTTATTCATTAAAAATCAATTTAAATCAAAATAAAATATGAAAACTCAATATTTAGATTTGATTCTTGTTCTAGAAGCTCATAAATAACATTAAGATGGTTTGATACACTTCCAAATTCGTGCACACCCTTTGGAGTATGAAAAGATGTGATTTTTTGTCAAATTTATGATTGATCTTTTCTTCACACTCAAGTCATCCAAAAGCCCAAACAATCCACTATTTTTTTTGACCTAATTTGACTCTACTACATAAGCATAAGAGAACCACTGCAAGAGGAGACGGAAAAATTCGGAGGAAGAGGCACTTTCATATTCAAGAAATTTTCAAGAAAGGTGAGATTTGGTTTTGAACTTAGAGGCTATTTCCAGGCCTTTTCAAGGTTGAAACCTCTTCTATGATGATCATTAAACACATCTCAACCCCCAATAGCATCTGAATTACTCTCATGAACCTTAACCGAATTGCTTTTTTCTCACTTATGCATTTTTTCGAAACCGTAAATATAACTATTAATAATTGAATTTGACGTTTGTTTTGTGTTTATTACAATGCATAGATACTTTCTGGATGGTTTAATTGAATGTTAGGTACAAGAAACAAGATCCGCCATTGTTAGGGTTCCACCTTCGAGTTTGGGGCTTTGAGATTCAGGTCGTTTAAGAATATTCTAAGGACATAACTGAGTCGTGTGGATCATGGGGGTTCGATTTATATAATTTTTATGGATTAATCATGTGTGTTTCTTAAGTTGTTCGAATACAGGCTTGTAGTGACACTCAGAAAACCGTAGGTAGAAATCTCCAGAAAACCGTCGCTAAAGGCCCTCATCCTGAGGTTGAAGATGATGGCGCCAAAATCTGGTTTTGAAAAATGCATTTATTTTATATATTTTTGTTTATGGCATAACTCTTAATTGCGCAGGTGGCTTGGTGGTAAAGTATCAGTGTTGGAATCATAGGGACCTGGGTTCGATCCCAGGCTCCCTTATTTTTTGGCTGAACATTTCCTTTCCTTTTTGTTTTGTTATTATTTGTTTTTTTTCTCTATTTACTTTATTATTTAATAATTAACATATTAGGTTAAATAGAAATTAATTACAATTAAGATTAATTAAGATAATCACTTTATTTTTCTTAAATAAATTAATAAAAATAATTAATTACTTTTAAAAAAAAGAAGAAAATTTCATTGATAAATCTTTAGGTTTCTTTTAAATCAATTAATTGGTTTTTTATTATTTATTTGTATATAACTTTTATTATTTATGTTTTTGTAAATAAAAACCTAGTTAACATCTTTTATAATTCTAATTAAATTTTTTTAATTATTTCTCTAATAATAATCTTGTATATAATTAGTCCATTATATTTTAATTAATTACTAATTATTAATTATACCATACTTTTCTTAATAAATTTATTTTACCACTCTTTTTTTTTAATTCTTAACCTAATTTTATACTAACCCTAAAATGAATATTAATCCCATTATTTATTTATTTATTTATATAATTTTGCTTTATTATTTTTGTTTATATTTAATTCTTGATTTATTTAAATTATTAGAGAAACAATGTATAGGTTTAATATTATTGTAATTTATTTTTTCGCTTATTATTTTGTATCTGCCAAAGCCTTGTAATAGCTTAGAAATTTATTTTCCGTCTTTATTTTATTATTATTTAACTACCATGGTTAGTAAATAGGGAGTGTGAAAATTAATTGTAATTAACTTGGATTTAGAAAATTAATTAAAAAGATTAAATACTTGAAAATAAACACTCACACACATAAGTCGATCTTTGATCGCCATCTTACACTTCCTAGGGTATTCCTCTTGGTTGCCTTAAAATAATATGGTCAAGTCCCTCGAATATAGGGGTGTCTTAAGCAAAGTCCCTTTCGAATATAAATCATCATAGTCCCTACGGTTTAAAGATCAAGTCCCTTCGATGCTGCCTACGGAATAATGATCTTGTCCCTTCGAATAAATGATGATAATCCCTACGAATTGCTAAAGACATCCCTTAAAGTTGCCTTCTATGACCATAAGATGACCCTACGCTTGTCCCTTAACACATCCAAGGTAATGACTACATATTCCTTAATAATAGGGATAGTCTTACCATTGAAAGAACACATAAGAACAGTAAAAACTTAGCATAGGGTAGGTTCCTCTTAAGTACTTGCTCACTTTTCTTCAAAATACTTCATTACACTTCACATTTCAAACAAATTTTCAAAACAAAGTCTTTATATACATCCATACGAGGATCATTATAAAGTACTTAGAAAATTTTTAATCACACACTACACCTTTCTCAAAACAATTCAAAATGGGCTAAGTAACTAAGAGCCCATGGATAACCATGGATATAAAGGGTGCTAACACCTTCCCTTTGTATAACCTACCCCCCGAACTCAAAATCTTTTTAAGGTCTTTCCTGTTCTTTTATGTCCTTTCCTTTTGGATAAAATAAAAGTCGGTGGCGACTCTTGCTATCCGCAACATTTATAGAAAAGTCAGTTCTCCCACCGTATTACACATGGTCAGCTTTATCAGAGGAGAATGAAGCGAGCATTCGACCAACGAGTACGTACTCGGGAGTATCAAGTAGGAGAGCTTGTGCTCAAGAGGATCGTTCCTCCAGGTTCAGATCACAGGGGCAAGTGGACCCCAAACTACGAAGGACCGTTCATAGTGAAGAAAGTTTTCTCGGGAGGAGCACAGATGCTCACCACTATGGATGGAGAAGATTTCCAATCCCCTGTTAACTCAGACGCAGTTAAAAAATACTTCCCATAAAAAGACCCGCTGGACACAAAAACAGAATTAAAGTCCAGGCAAGAAAAGGGCATCTCGGCGAGCTAAAAATAGAATAAAAAGCTCGGGCAAAAGTTAGGGAAAACAAATAAAAAAAATGTACACCCGCTGAGTTGAAAAGTCACATCGGACAGCTCAGGAAAAAAAGGGTATCCCGGTGGATTGAAAACCCAAAAGGGCGATCCACGCAAAACAAGGGAATAAGCGAACAACTGCGATCCGGGTAATCTGAACCAAATCATCATTTCGTATAACCGGACAATATCAGAAGGATATGAATCAGTCCCCTCATCTTTTCAGAAAGCAAAGGCAAGAATGGAAAGTTTTGAAGACATGCTGGTCATAGCAAGAAGGAAACTCATTGGGATGTCGTGCCCATTTCCATTAGGAGAGTTTATTTTCTCAATTTTATGGTAGCTACCTGTTTCCAGGTGGTTGCTTCCTGATGTAAAACTCTGCCTATTCAAAGGCCTATCAATAAATGAATATTCAGTCAAAAAGCTGTGTTGTGTTTATTTTTGTTTGCAAAAATGTCCTGAGTTTTTGGAAAAAAAGAACATTGCATTTAAAAACATGGGGTTTGATTTTTAAATGAAAAAATGACATTGCAGAGAAACATTTAAAACCATCTTTGAGTGTCGGGTGACGATGGATGAACAGATCATACCATGCAAGTCCCCGGGGCACATATGTGTATTCTGTTGTTGCAGGTTTTGCAGGATGGTGTTACATCTTCCCAAACATATTTTTCCCCAGCTGAGTTAAGGCAGGTGGAATCCCCAAGCAAATTATCTTTCCACAAGAGAAGTATGCCCAGCAAGCAGTTGGATGCCCAATTCCCCACAGAGTTTATAACTGTCATAACTCTTTTCCTAGCAAAGGTTATTTGACCGAGCATCTCCCCAGCTGAGTCGAAAGATGATCTTTCCCTGCAGAGTTTCAGGATTGGTATACTCCCATCATTGAAATATCCTCAGTGAGGTCGCCAATTTATTTTTGGCCAGTGCGACAAAGTAATGCAGACTTTTGTTCACATTTCATTCCTCAACCAAGTATTTCCAAGATATCTTGGTCATTTCCTCAACAGAACGTTAGTCAGAATGTTCTCATACCCAACGGAGTTACAAATGGTATTCTCCCTTGCAAAGTTGTTACTCTTCTCAAATCAACTAATCTTGTACTGATCGCGTTGTCCCGTGTCAACGGACCTAGTGTAGATGGATCGCTCGATACCATTTCCTCAGTAGATCGCTTGATTTTGTCCAATGCTCGTCTGTGTTGAAGAGGTTTGAAGTCCTGACGGTGGGATTAAACGTCAAAATGGTTACCGGTCCTGGCGTAACAGGGTTATCCGAAGGAGGTTCGTCTGTCTCAAGAACCACTTATATATGAAAGATTTGTGAGGAGGGTTCGTCAAATCCTAATGTCGCACTTGGCGTAACAGGTTTGCTCGAAGAAGGCTCGTTTGTCTTAAGACCATATATCTACGGATAATGTATGAAGAGGGTTCGTCTATCCTGATTATGCATGTCTATCCCACAGACTTAAGTGCATCACCGGTCTTGGCGTAAAAGGTTATCCGAAGGAGGTTCGTCTATCTCAAGTCATATATTTTGTGAAATATATGAAGAGGGCTCGTATGTCCAGTTCCTGGCGTAATAGGTTTACTTAAAGAGGGCTCGTATGTCCAGTTCCTGGCATAACAGGTATACGCGATGAGGGCTCGTATGTACGGCACATGGCGTAAGAGGTTTGTTCGAAGAAGACTCATCTGTCTAAGTTTCCTTATCTGGCGTAACAGTTCAACTCGGAAGGAGCTCGTCTGCTTTCTCCCCACTTCAGTCACCAAAGCGTCATTTGGTTGGGTTTATTTCCCATTGCTTGCATTCTCCAGCAGAGTGAAAATTTCAGGTTTTCTTGGTATTCAACCACAGTTCATCTTGAACGGTCGATAGCCCGTGCTACCGTCCTTTTCAGATTAACAATTGTTTGAATAGGGCATAACACTCACATGTTCTAGCACAAGGCATATGATCAGTCAGCCGGGAATTTTGAAGCACTGCAAGTCAAAATCAAGAGCATGGTGACCTGGCAAGAATCTCACAGGATCATTTTGCACAAGCTCTATATCATGTTCAAAGCCCTAAAAAAGGGAAGAGGATTAAAAATAAGCTTGAACGGTTGGCATCGGGATATTCCTGAGGGTTCCCACCGGGAGGAGGGAAATTCAAATTTTTCATGCGTTAACCGGTTAACGTACATGGTTAACCGGTTAACGGCTGCAAAATTTGAATTTTTCCAGCAAGTTCAGCATGTGTGTTTTTGGCTCCATTTTCCAATTTTCTGATTTTTATTCATTTGAATTGATTTGAATTATGG
The DNA here is from genome assembly GCA_963966055.1 of Lathyrus aphaca. Taxonomy (NCBI): domain Eukaryota; kingdom Viridiplantae; phylum Streptophyta; class Magnoliopsida; order Fabales; family Fabaceae; genus Lathyrus; species Lathyrus aphaca. The sequence goes on from OZ014524.1 coordinate 296,750,862, forward strand.
AGAAGGATCCAGAGCATTTTTCCAAGCCTAATTCCAATGCTCAATCCTAATCACTTTCTAAGTCAATGTCAAGCCATATTTTTGGATCCCAAACCAAAATTTTGAGCCCCAAACCTAAACCATATTTATTCCATTTCCCTCCAAACCAAGGGACCTCACCCTTATTTTTCATTCTCATTTTTCTGAATTTGCATTCTTCTCACTCACAATTCTCTCACTTTTCTCTCCCAATTTTCCCAAATCACTCAAAGTTCCTCTTTGAAGATCACATAACTTTGAATCAAAGTGTGTGGATCTTGGAACTAGACCTCCATCCATAGCTTCTTTGCATCATTTTGCTAGTTTATTACTTGGTTCATATCTGGTTTGGCAATTAGAAGTGCTTGTGGAGTCAAAATTCTGCATCAAGAGCTTGTTCTTGCATTTATTTTGCATGGAGTGTGAAGCTTAGCACCAGATCTTCAAAGTTTTCCGCGAAATCTCTCATTTCCAGCTCAATCAACAACTACCAAAGCATACCTCAGCTTTGTAGGTTGGTTAAATTCAGATCTAGCTCTGTTTTAGCTTATTTGCATGCTTGTGCTATAGATCCACCATGTGTTTGCATATTTGTTTGTGTTGCTTGATTTGATTGGTTGATTTGTAACCGAATCCGATTGTTATTGCTCATGAGCTTAATGATATGAATTAATGTGAATTGATCTAATTTTTCCATGTATAATTGATTGCTGGTCTGGTGCAAGATTATTTGAATAAGCTGGTTTGAGCTGCTGTTTTCTGCAGTGTTAACCAGTTAACGCATATGGTTAACCGGTTAACGCACCTGTTTTATGCGTATTTTGTGCAGGTTTGAGTTGGTTAACCGGTTAACGCATTTGGTTAACCGGTTAACACTGAAGCAGAATGACATTTTGGGGCTGTTTTGAGCTTGTTTGATCCCCTTACTTGTTTTAATTGCCATGGATCATTGTATGATCATTGAATATGTTATTTTAGGGTGATTTGCTTGCTGATTGATGTATGCTTTCATGTTTTCGACACGTAAGTCGTATATTTGCAATGCTTGGCATGTTGTTTGATCCTTGTTGATTAGAACCTTTGAGCATGTTAATTCCATGATTGTGTTGACCAAGTTGCTGGATTTTTGCTAACATTTCAGGGGCTCATGGTAAGAGAAGTGTGGATGTTTATCCACATTTCAACCTTTCATCTTTCCTCTTTTACTTTGCTTTTGCTTTTTGAGTTTTGGGGTGCTTTGTGTCATCATATGGTTCTCTTTTCTCTCTCTAGCTTTCTTCTCCTTCCTTATTGCTTCTCTTTTGATTATCCTTTCTCTTAGGATAGAACTCAAACCTCACTAACCTAGGATTTTCCCATGCATGATAACATTAGGAGTAGTCTTCCCCATTAGATTTTACCTTTGAGATCCTTTTGGTGCTCTCTCTTCTCATCTTCAAATTTAACTTTAAGTCACTTTAATAAATGACAAGTCTTCTCATGTGACACAAGACTTTGCTATGAGATACTTGCACGCGTTCCATTTCGGGGCGAGGTGTAGGATATCCCTCGTGGTGGATAGGTCTTAACATGAGATTACTTCACAAAGAAAAACCTAAAAAACACTTCTTAATAAAAAAAACCACAAAAACACTTAATAAATGTCAGTAGGCCAGTGCGTCTGAGCCTTCACTTGTGGGAATAGATTTGGGGATTTCCTCCATAGCTAGGTGTGCCTCTTGCGCATTCCATTTCGGGATGATGTAAGGAGTACACATCCCATTGAGTAAGACTTAGGTACACTTACCTATGCAAACTTCAAAGCAGAAAACTCATAAAAAACACTGGACAAACAATAAGCGTCTCTCTTCCAGGACTTCTTTTCTCATCCCAATCACTCCTTACGTACGAACTTGCTACTACTTTTCATTTTGCAAGACGGTAACGCACTCGTCGTTCGAGCCTGCAACACATGAGCATTGACATAGGTAGTTCAAGCCTTAAGACACAAGAATTTTTTTCACCCCTAGTTAGGGGAACTACGGCGACTCTGATCCTCATTGTCCAGATGATGTACGTAGGCAGCGGGGTAGGGCCCGTTCGAGCACAATCTTTATTTTCCCTACATTTTTCCTTTTCATTTCTTTTTAAGTTCCCTTTTCTTTTCTTTTATCCAATTCAGTTCATTTTCTTTGCAGCAACTTTCATTTCTTCACCCTTTGAAACAGTTTCTTTGCAAGCGTGGATCCCATCGGGTACGGCGGACGATCTGGGGTGCTAATACCTTCCCAGGTCGTAACCGACTCCCGAACTCAGTCTCTTTGGTTCGCAGGACCCGTGTCCTTCCTTTTCTTTTCCTCTGGTTTGTGCAGCATTACCATTCCCGTTCCTTCGGGATAAAAATGCCTGGCTGGCGACTCTATCCTTTCCGCGCCACTTTCGTGTTTGTACCAGGATGGAAATCCAGGGAGCGACATATAGGCAAAGAATTTGCTAAAACTATGCAAGCATAATTTGAAATGAGCTTAATTGGATAACTCAAGTTCTTTCTAGGAATCCAAATCAATCAAACATCAGAAGGAACCTACATACATAAAAGTAAATATGTTAAATAACTTCTGAAGAAATTTGATAAGTCAGAAAGTAAACCATCTAAAACTCCAATGCATCCCACGTGAATTCCGGAAAAGGAAGAGGCAAGTAAGAAAGTAGATCAAAAGATCTATAGAAGTATGTTTGGCTCTCTCCTATACTTAACTGCCTCAAGACCTAATATTCTATATAGTGTTTGCCTCTATGGTATATTCCAATCAGATCCTAGAGAATCTCACTTAACAGAAGTTAAGAGAATTTTCAGGTATCTGAAAGGTACTACTAATCTTGGCCTTTGCTATAAAAAATCATGAGAATAAAAACTTGTAGGATACTGCAATGATGACTTTGTAGGAGATAGAACAGAAAGAAAAAGTACTTATGGAAGCTGTCAATTTCTGGGAGACAACTTAATCTTTTGGTCTAGCAAATGACAATATACAATTTCACTTTCAAATACTGAAGTTGAATACATGGCAACAACTGGATGCAACACTCAGATGCTCTGAATGAAGAATCAGCTTGAGGATTTCAATATCTATAAGAAACATGCAGATCATAACATCATCACCTATCAATGAAGCTCCATGTGTCTTCTGAATCTGAATACGTGTTTAAGCTCTAAGAAAGGATAGAACATGCAGTTCATGATGTGAACAACTATCAGCCTAATCTCCAGGTGTCTTCTGAGGATGAATTGACAAAGATGAGGCACTAATCACATTGGTAACTATTCAAAAATATTTTACGCCATCCCTCTTGTTAGAATTCATTAATGTTTTTAATCATTGTGTTTGTTATTTAAGTCTTTCATTAACTATGTTATATATCTGTTAATAACTCTATATATGTGCTCATTCTCACCTCACAAAAACTTTTCACTTTCTCACAATCACTTTCACTCTCTTCTTGCTTCTTTTTTTATCTCGTTTTTTTGCATTTCGTTACCAAAACCCTCTTGTGAACAATGGCTTCATCTTCCAAGAAAGCTCAACCTTCTTCATCTTCTCAACAATCTTCTGTAAATCAAGCTTCTGAAGAAGCTCATGTTACTCCGGTCAGAACTTTTCTCACTCTGGTTGAAAACCTAGAAGTTCTATGTGGACTGTTTGTTGACTTTGATAGCATGAAGGAAAATGGCTATGATCTCCCTCCTGAAGTAAAATTTCAAGGCTGGACGAAGTACTTTGATCGTCTTATGGGTCCCATTTTCCCTAAATTGGTCAAAGAATTCTAGATTTTTGCTACAACTTCAAACAACCAGGCCACATCTTATGTCATGGGGAAGAAGATCATCACCACTGAAGATCTTATTGGAAGATTCATTAAATCTGATGGAAATGGGATTAAATGCAGCGACATGGAGAAAATTTATGACCTAACAACAATTTCTAGAGAGATTTTTACTTCTGGGCAACATTCAAACAAGATCAAGGATCTCAAAGATCGTCAGAGAATCTGGACAAAGATTATTCTGGGTTGCATCAGTCATAGAAAACCCACAAGTTCTCCAAATTATATCAACAATATCTTATATATTTCATCTCAACCAACATGAAAGTTAACCTTGCTCACAGTCTGTTCAATCATATGAAGAATATCGTCAAAGAAACTAGAGAAAAGGAGAAGACCAAAAGAGATTGGATACCTCTGGGAAGGCTAATCACAGATATTCTAACAGAGAACAAATTGGTAGAACATCTGATTGAAGCCCAACAAATTGATGATCTGGAAGCAATTACTGGAAGAACCCAAAACGCTAAGAATCTAAAAAAGATGAAATTCATTGACAATATCAGGAAGGACTCAGTTCTTCACTCAAGGGAGGTGATTACCACAAGGAAGATCCATCTGAAAGATTTTCCTCTGTTCTCAGCTAACACACATCCAGAAGTTATTGTCCGATATCTGGAGGCTTGCAAACAAGATGGAATCACTCCTAAGATTAATCCAAAAGGTCTCAAACGACCAGCTCTAGAAGTTGCACCATAGAAGACAAAGAAAAGGATATCTTCTAAAGGAACTTCTCAGAAGACACCAAAGGTTACTAAAAAGAAAGGTAACTGTCGCTCCCCGGATTTCCATCCTGGTACAAACGCGAAAGTGGCACGGAAAAAGAGTAGAGTCGCCAGCCAGGCATTTTTATCCCGAAGAAAGGGAATGGTAATGCTGCACAAACCAGAAGAAAGAAGAGGAAGGACACGGGTCCTACGAACCAAAGAGACTGAGTTCGGGAGTCGGTTACGACCTGGGAAGGTATTAGCACCCAGATCGTCCGCCGTACCCGACGGGATCCACGCTTGCAAAAGAAACTATTTCAAAGGGTGAGGGTATGAAAGCTGCAGCAAAGAAAAATGAAAATGAAAAGAAACTAGAACTGGAAAAGAAATGAATAAGAAATGAAAAGGAAAAATGTAGGGAAAATAAAGATTGTGCTCGAACGGGCCCTACCCAGCTGCCTACGTACCTCATCGGGATAATGAGGATCAGAGACACCGTAGTTCCCCTAACTAGGGGTGGAAAAGATTGCTTGTGTCTTAAGACTTGAACTGCCTATGTCAATGCTCAGGTGTTGCAGGCTCGGACGACGAGTGCGTTACCGTCTTGCAAAATGACAAGTAGGAGCAAGTTCGCGGACGGAGCGAAGGAGATGAGAAAAGAATTCCCGAGGGAGAGACGTTTATTGTTTGTTTGTGTTTTTTAGAAGCCTTTATTTGTGTGTCACAAGGAAGTGAACTCAAGCTCTTTTCCATGGAATGTGTACTTGCGACTACATTCCAAGATGGAATAATAGAACAAGCACACTCAAGTAAGGAGAAGATCCCCAAAACTTGAACCCAAAGATTAGGGCCTAGGCTCACTAACTTGTTTACTTATTAAGTGTTTTTTTTGGTATTTTTGATGAAGAAGTGTTTTTTATACTTTTCTTTATGAAGAAGATACCTTGATCAGACTTGTGCATCACAAGATAAACATGTACTATCCCAAGATGGGAAGACTACAAGCATACCTCATGGGATAAGGCTATGGATCAAGACAATCACTTCGAATTTATTAAGTGTTTTTTAGAGTTATGAGATGAGAAGAGAAGAAGAACCAAAAGGATCACAAAGGCAAAATTCTAAAGGGGGACTAAGGAATCTTCAATGTTATCATGCATGGATTCCCTAAGGTTAGTGTGGTTTCTATCCTAATGAAGAAGAGAAGAAGAAGATAGAAGAAAGGATGAGAAAGGCCTAAGCCCAACAAAAAAGGGTTAGTTCACATAAACATAAGAGGAAGAGATGAGAATTGGAGATGTGGAACTCAATTCCCACACCTCACAATTACCATAGCCCCTGCAAGGTTAGCAAAATCCAGCAAATGCTTATTAATAAAATCAAGGCAATAACATGCTCAAAGTTCACACCAATCAAGATCACCTAATTAGATCATACATGGCACAAATAAGCATTTACGTGTCGAAAACATGGAAGCATGCGTGGATCAGCAAGAAAATCACTCAAACAAAAATGTTCAATGATCATATAATGATCCATGGTATTTAGGACAAGTATGGAGATCAAACATGCCAAAAATAACTCAAAATTAGCTTACTGCTTCAGTGTTAACCGGTTAACCAATCCTTTAACCGGTTAACCGTGCCAGAACCTGCGTAAAATAGCAAAAACCAGGTGCGTTAACCGGTTAACCAATCCGTTAACCGGTTAACACTGTTAAGACAACAGCAAAAACTTGCAAAAATCAGCTCACAAACAGCTTTTTCCAAACAATCTCATACCAGTCCAGCAAGCATTTGAACATGAAGATAATGTATCAATTCACATTAATTCCTATCATTAAGCTCATGAACAATAACAATCGGATCCAGATACAAATCAACCAATCAATTCATACAACACAATCAAATACACGAGCACATGGTAGATTTAAAGCACAAGCATGCAAATAAGCTAAAAACAGAGCTAGATCTGAAATTAACCAACCTACAAAGCTGAGGTATGCTTTGGTAATTGTTGATTAAGCTGAAAATGAGAGATCTCACGCAAAACCTTGAAGATCCGATGCTAAGCTCCACCCTCCATGCAAAATAAATGCAAGAACAAGCTCTTGATGCAGAATTTTGGATCCAAAAGCACTTCTAGGTCTCCAACCAGATCTGAATCTCCAATAAAACCAGCAAAAAGATGCAAAGAAGCTGTGAATGAAGGTTTAGTTCCAAGATCTACACACCTCAAGGCAAGGTTGTGTGATCTTCAAAGAGGAACTTTGAGTGATTTGGAAAATTGGGAGAGAAAACTGAGAGAATTGTGAGTGAGAGGAGTGAAAATTCAGAAAATGAGAGTGAAAAATGAGGGAAGAACCCTTTTGGTTTGGAGAGAAATGATTAAATATGTTTTAGGTTTGGGGCCCAAAAATTAGGATTGGGATCCAAAATTATGGTTTGGGTAGTGTGATTAGGATGTAGCAATGGGATTAGGCTTGGACAAGAGCTCTAGATCTTTCCTTTAATTTCCAATTAATTCAAAAATGAATAAAAATCAGAAAAATGAAAAATGGAGAAAAATCACACATGCTGAATTGCTGCTGAAAATTCAAAATTCGTGGCCATTAACCGGTTAACCAATCCGTTAACCGGTTAACACCAGTGAATTTTGAATTTCCCTCCTTTTGGTGGGAACCTTCAAAAACAAGTCGGTGCCAACCATTTTGATCTGATTTTGATCCTTGATCATTCCAAATCTCTTTTATCATTATAGGAACATCCCCTGGCTAGAAAAAAAAAAGGGTTGGACCCCTTGAAATCTCACAATTGACTTTTCAAGGGCTCTGTTGACTTTTTTCCTTCATCTGCAAGCAACTGAGGCATTGTCTGACTTCCACATGGAATTTTCTCATGAAATTTGACACATAGGATCCTCTCAACATATAAAAGACTTGGCCCACAATAAATGGCCAAAGTTTTGAAGTCTTGGTGATTGAATCCCAAACCCTGATTTGGGTGCACTGCATAGGAGCTTTGCCTTGTCCTGAGATCTCTGATGATCATGCAATCTTCTGAGCTTTTGTCAATGGACTTGATATTGTAAATGGAGTGTAGACTCACCATAGAACTTGTACAAACTCATTGGGACCCTTGTCATGGCTTGAAATGCTTTTGGGAACTCCACAGGTGACCATATACTGATGCTAGGACATGAGGTATGTTATGCTTCACCTTTCCATGCTAGGATGCTGAGGAAATGATATGAGTATGATGAATATGATGTGATATGATGCTTAAAAGAAGAGGGCAAATTTGGGGTGTTACAGCTGCCCCTATTCAATCATCAGTTAATCTGAAAAGGACGATAGTACGGGCTATCGACCATTCAAGATAAACTGTGGTTGAATACCCAGAAGACCAGAAATTTGCACTCTGACGAAGAATGCAACACCGAGAAATAAACCCAAACAGATGCTCTGGGGAAAAGCAGGGGAGAAAGAAGCAGACGAGCTTCTTTCAAGTTGAAACTGATATTTGGAATAGGAACATGTTGACAGACGAGTCTTCTTCAAACAATCCTGTGACGCCAGGAGCAATAAGCATTCTGATGTTTAATTCCACCGTCAGGACTTCAAACCTTTTCAACACGACCGAGCGTTGGATAAGATCAAGCGACCTGCTAAGGGAATGGCATCGAGCGATCCATAACCAAGAATGTGAGCACGGCTCAAACGACAAGGAGTAATATCAAGCGATTTACAACTCGGACAAGATCAAACGATCTGCTAAGGAGATGGTATCGAGCGATCCATAACCAGGAATGTGAGCACGGCTCAAACAATGAGGAGTAATATCAAGCGATTTACAATTCGGGACAAGATCAAACGATCTGCTAAGGAGATGGTATCGAGCGATCCATAACCAGGAATGTGAGCACAGCTCAAACAACGAGGAGTAATATCAAGCGATTTACAACTCGGACAAGATCAAAAGATCTACTAAGGAGATGGTATCGAGTGATCCATAACCAGGAATGTGAGCACGACTCAAACAACGAGGAGTAATATCAAGAGATTTACAACTCGGACAAGATCAAACGATCTGCTAAGGAGATGGTATTGAGCGATCCATAACCAGGAATGTGAGCACGACTCAAACAACGAGGAGTAATATCAAGCGATTTACAACTCGGACAAGATCAAACGATCTGCTAAGGAGATGGAATCAAGCAATCCACTACCAGGAAACGAGAACGTAATATCAAGCGATTTACGACTCATGTCTTTTTATACGACACTAGGAGACTACTGGCTTGCCACAACGACGGTGGACTTTTAACCGTGTTGCAATATCGAGCGATTTGCAAACCAAACAAGATCGAGCGATCTAATAAGAGAATGGTATCAAGAGATCCATCCACAAAAGGTCCGTTGACATGGGACAACATAATCAATACGAGAGAGTAACAACTCTGCAAGGGAGAATACCATTTGTAACTCCGCTGGATATTAGAACATTCTGACTGACGTTCTGCTGAAGAAATGACCAAGGTATCCTGGAAATACTTGGTTGAGGAATGAAATGTGAACAAACGTCTGCATTACTTTGTCACACTGGCCAAAATAAATTGGCGACCTCACTGGGGAATAATTCAATGATGGTTACGTACCAATCATGCAACTCTGTGGGGAATGATGATCTTCCAACACGGTTGGGAAGATGCTTGGTCAAATACCCTTTGCTAAGGAAAGAGTTCTGATACTGCCAACTCTGTGGGGAATGAGGTATTCAGCTGCTTGCTGGGAATAACCTATTCTTGAATAAGACTCCGCTCGAAGAAGAGAACTGTTCAACTGGATTTGAAGTTCTGCTAGAGAAGATCACCCTACTCTGACTCAGCTGGGAGGGAAATTCTGTCTCTGACTTTACTGGGGATGTTGGGGATCACCGTCCGCTGGAGATAAGAATTGCAAAGCATCTCTCGCTTGGGAGAATAAATCGCTTGGAGAAAATGCTCTAGTGACATCATTTTCTCTGTACTTGATAACTGTTCAAGTATCAACTCAAGAGGATTTTACAGAATACTTGGTGCCCGAACTGCTTTGGCATCTTCAAACTCTTGGATAGATTTGCTGAATCTTGAGATAATTTCTCCATACCTCCTGGTTTACAAAGAGATTTGATTGAAGGGGACTCACGCACCATCCTACATTATCATGAAATAATCTGCCCCAATATCCTGTACTAAGGATAAATTGAATGAACACTTGCAGAGACTGACTCCATCTGCTCTTGAGAGTGAACTGCCCCAGTACGGGCCTTAAAATGATTTCTTCAAACTAACCATGCTCTGATAATTGTCCCAGCTTGGCTGAATCGTGAGATTTGTTCGATGTGATTGCCCCAGGTTGGTGGCATTTGAACCAACTGGTTGGAAGAATCTTTATCTCATGGGAGTTCCTCAGAAAAAATGCAATTTGCCATGATTGTCCTTCAGAAGTTTCAGACTCCTCAACTTGGCACAATTTAACTTTCCAGACTGAAATTATTCATGTGGACTCCTTTGATGCCAAACAAATGTATGTAAGCAGAAAATGTTTTATTCTGAGAATGATTATTCTAATGCAACACACATGTTAATCTTGAAGTTTTTTATTGAAAAGATGTCATTTGTGAACGAATCACTAGTTTGGACACGACAAGATTTTTTTATGAAAGAAACATGCATATGCAATACCAACAAGGTTTTTTTTAGCATAACTCGTAGGAGTCAGGAATGCTATCTCATAGTAGCACGCTCTCGAATTAACCCTGTTTCAATTAGGACTTTTGTGGGTTGTATCGTGGCTTGGTTCATGGTTATAGAAACAAAGATATAGGCTCAAAGTTTATTTGTACCCACCCACTCTTCGTGATGTTCTCCAATCTTATGTTCAACTAGTTTTCCCAAGTGCTCACCTTTCCTAAAGATTTTGAGATGGTTGAGGAACCAATACTAATAACTATTTAAGCACCACTGAGGCTATTTTTGGGAGTCAGTCACCCCTATTGTCTTTTGTGTCTGTATCACACGACTTGTTTTTGTTTGAGGACCTTTCTTGTGTAATCCTTTTCGTCTTTTCGCTTTTTCATTCTTTTTCTTTATCCCTAACTTTTGCCTGGACTGATCCTTTTGAATCTTTTGCAATTGGAGTCCAGCGGGATGCCCTAATTTTTTGCCTGAGTCGCTCGTTTTCAAGTTTCGACTTAGCGGGCTTTTTTTTTTTGAACAAATCGTGTGACATTGTTTGTCTTGATTGTTTTGTAAGGGTTGTGACTGCCTCACTTTTTGGTCGATGATGGACAACCATTGTGGTTTCCGGTCTTTGGGCCTCTTGATGTGCTGGAAGGAAAGGTAATGGATCCTCAAATACACTCCTTTGTGGAAGTCTGAACGCTTGGTCCAACTAGCTGACACCTACCCTGCCCCGGGTTAAATGTGAGGGTTTTTTTTCATACGAAAAGAAACTCCTACTTCAAAGCTCAAAGGGGTTAACGAAGGTTTATCTCCCTTATATCTCCAGTGTTTAGGAATTTGAAACAAAGCCTGTACATCGTCAACAGGGTCTTATTCAAGAGCACACATTTGGATATTTTTGCGTTTTCATTTCGTCATCCTCCATCACAGAGTTTAAGAACAGCAGTTGGTATTGCAATGCACAGTAAAAATAAGAATTAATTACTTCAAGAAAAACATGTGCATTTCATTAGTTAACATTCAAAACAAGTCTCATGCAAACATACAAATGTTCAAACAAACAGACAAAAGTCACACATGCAAATGCAATAAAGAAAACAAGAAATGCCATTGTTGAGGAGACTTGACTCCGTCTGGACCGGTTGATCTTGAATACTTTCAGTAGTCAACAACTTTTTCTGATGAGCTCTGCAGTCAGCACTATACCTCATTCTCAATTATTAGGACCATACGCTTTAGACGTTCAAACAATCACACGAGACGTCTGAAGAAAAGAGTGACACTGAGATGAAATTGCCACATAAGCTTGGCACCTAAGGTTGCTCGGAAAGACCTGACGATCTTCTGCCTACGTATCTCCATTGACCAAAGACCAATGAAGAATCAGAGCGACGTAGTTCCCCTTAACAGGGAGAAAATGCAGTGAAAAGACAAAATATTGCCATTATTGATACTTCTGGCCTTATTGCTTTGACTCTGACTCACTCTGATCAAGACAAAACCCTCTGTTTCATCTGTACGGAGCGAAATTGATAGCCTTCGAATCAATCAAATCTTGTACTTTGCGGTGAAAAGCTTTGCATCCATCAATATGGTGTCCTGGTGCCCCAGAATGGAAGTCACAATGAGCATTGGCATCCCATACCTCTGGAAATGGATAAGGAGGTGGGGATAGCTTACGAAGCTCGATCAGTTTCAACTGAAGCAAATGCTGGAGCACATCAGTATACGACAATGGTATCAGATCAAGAACTAATTCTCTCCTTTGCTGGCGCTGACCCGGTTGAGGGTTCTTTTGTCTTGTCTGACGCCTCAGATGATTATTCGGGGTCGCAGCCCCAGAAGCTACTTGACGTTGATGGTATCCTCTACCCTTTCCACGTTGATGAGATGTTTCCCCAACTTCCTCTTCATTCCTGCTCTGACCACTGACAAAGGGCTTCTTGGCACCTGAACTTGACGCACTGTAGTCTTGAATCTTCCCAAGCTTTAGCAAACTCTCAACTCGCTCACCAGCGATCACAATGTTAGCAAATCTAGTGGATGGATAAGCAGCTAGACAGTCTAGAAACACACCCTGCAAAGTGCTCATGAATATGTCAGTCATCTCCCTCTCCAACAATGGAGGTTGCACTCGAGCGGCCATCTCTCGCCATCTCTGAGCATACTGCTTGAAACTTTCAGACTTCTTCTGAGAAAGACTCTGGAGTTGAATGCGGTTAGGCGCCATGTCAAGATTAAACTGGTATTGTTTCACAAAAGCTTCAGCCAAATCCTTCCAGCTTCGGCTAACATTCTTGTTCAGGCCCATGAACCAGTCCCAAGATGCCCCAGATAGACTATCTTGGAAATAAAACATCCATAACTTCTCATCATCCGTGTGAGCAGAAATCTTCCCAAAGTAAGACTGGATGTGAGTTTTCGGACAAGAGTTTCCACTGTACTTCTCAAAAACAGGAGGCTTGAATTTGTGAGGAACTTTCACTCCAGGAACTAATACCAAATTCGCAACATCAAAGCCTAGAGAGTCCTGAGACTTAATGGCCTTTATCTTCTCAGCAAGCTCGTCGAAACGATGATTCACAACAACATTAGGTTCATCCATCTCATCCTCAATCAAAGTGAACTGATCCTCCTGCTCGTCCGCATAGCCAACATTACAGTCATTGTCTCCGCCCAGAGCTCCATTATGATTTCTCTGACTGCCCTCTTCAAGAATCTCCTTCTCTGGCCTCTCGACCCTCAACCTTAATTGTTCTTGCCTCTGGGCCATCCCTGTTATCAGGGTCATGAACTGCTCCATACGAGCCTTCAATTCTACGAGCTCAACTTGTACCTGATCTGCCATTCCGGTTCGACTTTACCACCCTGTTGCCTGAAATGGAATAAAGATGAGAAATGGCCAGTGTACCTGAAAAGCAAAGACAACAGGATAGGATATGCAAAATGTTATGCCATGCAAATGCTCATAAACACCACCAATGAGAGAACACTCTCAAAAGAAACTCCGCACGCCAGATCCAGCATAAGAACCATCCTGCAACCAAGGGTCATTGCATGAATAAGAAAGCCACTGCTTCAGAAATCCAAGCACATAACATAGAAAAGCCCGCAAGAGCACAGTCATACAAGGTACTGAAAACCGACACGAATAAGTACAGCAACAAGGATTCCCTCAACAAGCCTGAGGGTAACCAGATACATGGAAAAGCTAAAGCCTACAAGCACCAATTCTAGTCCAGAGGTCTCTGCCTCCCTAGCTGACCATCTGGTGTGATGACCTTCAAGTCAATTAAATCTTGAACATTCCATTGTAGAGCCCTGCATCCTTCAGTTGAATGCCCCGGGGAACCAGAGTGAAACTCGCAACGCGCATTCTCATCATATCCCTTTGGAAGACTTCCTTCTGGTGGTGCCAAGATCCGCAACTGGATTAAACCAAACCTCAGCAATTGACGTAGCATGGCATTGTAGGATATAGATATGGGATCAAGAACACGACCGACTTGTGAAACTCTCTGTGGATAAGGCCTTCGTTGTGGTTGAGCAGTCTGTTGCTGATATTGCTTCGGGCGTCTAGAAGGCCACTGCACTTTCTTACCCAGATTCGGACGAGGAACCAGAGAAGATCGTTGTGGTAGCCTCTTAGAAGATTCAACTTGAGTGGTAACTCCAAAAGAATGGAACTTGGCTGCCTCTTCATTGTTCGCCTATGACACCGTCAACTTATTTGGCTTAAAGTTAATTACTCTGTCATCAACCAAATCTTGCACCTGATGCATGAATGCTCTGCAATCGTTGATATCATATCCTTGAGCTCCCGAGTGAAAGACACAGTAGGCATATGGATTCCAACCTTGAGAGAGTTCACCAGTAGGAGGAGACAATTCACGACATTCAATCAATCCCATTTGGAGCAACTGTGGGCACAACTCAGCATAAGACATGGGCACAAGATTAATAACTCTTTCTTGCTTCTGTCGGGAACGGGTTGCCACCACTGGAGGAGATACATCTGTCATCTGCTGAAATCCTTCTTTGGGAAACCAGGGTGTATGATCTGAGGAAGTGCCTTGATACGGGAAGAAAGTGCTTACTTCTTTGGCCTTAACTGGCACAGGACCATTCATCTCATTTGAATCAGATAAGGAAAGATTAATCTCTGTCTCGGGCTCTTCAGGACGACCCAGTGGTGAATGCTGGTGAGGAAACTCAAACTGTGGAGGGAGTCCTCCTGACAACTCTCGGTTAAAGGGAAATCCCAAAGAGATAGGAGAAATAAGACCTTCTGGTGGAGAAACGGACGCCTGACCATTTTCTTTCTCCAGCAAGGCATTCATGATCTCTTTCAACAACTTCATTTGAGTTTTCATCATGTCAAACTCTCCCTTCAAGAACATCTGGCCTTGTGACAAAGCTTGCATCTCTGCCCTGAATTTCCCCATCTGGGCCTTCATCTCAGCTACCTCCGCTCGGAGTTGTTCAAAGTTCATGCTCTGGGAACCCTGACTCTAGTTGGCCATTCTGTCAAAAGATCTGATTCAGATAAAAACCTGTCCTTGAAAGCGCCTCATCGGGATAATGAGGATCAGAGACACCGTAGTTCCCCTTAACAGGGAGAAAATGCAGTGAAAAGACAAAATATTGCCATTACTGATACTTCTGTCCTTATTGCTTTGACTCTGACTCACTCTGATCAAGACAAAACCCTCTGTTTCATCAGTACGGAGCGAAATTGATAGCCTTCGAATCAATCAAATCTTGTACTTTGCGGTGAAAAGCTTTGCATCCATCAATATGGTGTCCTGGTGCTCCAAAATGGAAGTCACAATGAGCATTGGCATCCCATCCCTCTGGCAATGGATAAAGAGGTGGGGATAGCTTGCGAAGCTCGATCAGTTTCAACTGAAGCAAATGCTGAAGCACATCAGTATACGACAATGGTATCAGATCAAGAACTAATTCTCTCCTTTGCTGGCGCTAACCCGATTGAGGGTTCTTTTGTCTTGTCTGACGCCTCAGATGATTATTCGGGGTCGCAGCCCCAGAAGCTACTTGACGTGGATGGTATCCTCTACCCTTTCCACATTGATGAGATGTTGCCCCAACTTCCTCTTCATTCCTGCTCTGACCACTGACAAAGGGCTTCTTGGCACCTGAACTTGACGCACTGTAGTCTTGAATCTTCCCAAGCTTTAGCAAACTCTCAACTCGCTCACCAGCGATCACAATGTTAGCAAATCCAGTGGATGGACAAGCAGCTAGACGGTCTAGAAACACACCCTGCAAAGTGCTCATGAATATGTCAGTCATCTCCCTCTCCAACAATGGAGGTTGCACTCGAGCGGCCATCTCTCGCCATCTCTGAGCATACTGCTTGAAACTTTCAGACTTCTTCTGAGAAAGACTCTGGAGTTGAATGCGGTTAGGCGCCATGTCAAGATTAAACTGGTATTGTTTCACAAAAGCTTCAGCCAAATCCTTCCAGCTTCGGCTAACATTCTTGTTCAGGCCCATGTACCAGTCCCAAGATGCCCCAGATAGACTATCTTGGAAATAAAACATCCATAACTTCTCATCATCTGTGTGAGCAGAAATCTTCCCAAAGTAAGACTGGATGTGAGTTTTCAGACAAGAGTTTCCACTATACTTCTCAAAAACAGGAGGCTTGAATTTGTGAGGAACTTTCACTCCAGGAACTAATCCCAAATTCGCAACATCAAAGCCTAGAGAGTCCTGAGACTTAATGGCCTCTATCTTCTCAGCAAGCTCGTCGAAACGACGATTCACAACAGCATTAGGTTAATCCATCTCATCCTCAATCAAAGTGAACTGATCCTCCTGCTCGTCCGCATAGCCAACATTACAGTCATTGTCTCCGCCCGGAGCTCCATTATGATTTCTCTGACTGCCCTCTTCAAGAATCTCCTTCTCTGGCCTCTCGACCCTCAACCTTAATTGTTCTTGCCTCTGGGCCATCCCTGTTATCAGGGTCATGAACTGCTCCATACGAGCCTTCAATTATACGAGCTCAACTTGTACCTGATCTGCCATTCCGGTTCAGATTTACCACCCTGTTGCCTGAAATTGAATAAATATGATAAATGGCCAGTGTACCTGAAAAGCAAAGACAACAGGATAGGATATGCAAAATGTTATGCCATGCAAATGCTCATAAACACCACCAATGAGAGAACACTCTCAAAAGAAACTCCGCATGCCAGATCCAGCATAAGAACCATCCTGCGACCAAGGGTCATTGCATGAATAAGAAAGCCACTGCTTCAGAAATCCAAGCACATAACATAGAAAAGCCCGCAAGAGCGCAATCATACAAGGTACTGAAAACCGACACGAATAAGTACAGCAACAAGGATTCCCTCAACAAGCCTGAGGGTAACCAGATACATGGAAAAGCAAAAGCCTACAAGCACCAATCCTAGTCCAGAGGTCTCTGCCTCCCTAGCTGACCATTGTAAACACCCCAAATTTGCCCTCACCCATTCACACCATGGCTTGTGATCTCTTCATGTGCATAGGTTCAATCACATCATCTCATATTGCATATTTGCTTCACTGCATTGATTCTAAACCATCTGCATCTAGGGTTTGTGATCTGGGTCATCCCTGAGCCATCTGAGCCACTCCAAAGGTCTTCAATCACTTCAAAGGGGTCCATGAATGTTCAAGCATCATATTATACCCTCTAAACTCACCTCTTATGCATTTTCATTTGAATCTCTCCATACAAGCCACAAACATCAAAACAAACTTCATAGAACCACTCAATATGATCCTCTGATCATTTCCCAACCATCAATTTGCCCTGAAAAGCCCTCAAACAGAAACACGATTTTTCACTTCCCTTCAACAGAACTTCATCAAACTCTTAAACCAGCCACATTAAACTCCAACCAAGCATTGCAAGCTTCTCAGGGGGTTCACTAAAGGCATCTTGGACCAAAGAAGCATCCAGAAAGTTCCAAAGATCAAAGCTCCAATTCAGGTGAGCTCAAGAACAATTTTTCCAGAAACTTGTTTTTAAGTTACCAAATGATTCTTTATGCTTCACTGATCATGTTGATGTGTTTTGTTTTGAAAATGGTTAAGAAATGAGTATGTATTCGTGTTCTGAAACTTTTTGACCTAAAACTGTTTTGATTCGATTCTCATTGTTGATGTGTTTTAAATGTTGTTTGTTTGTTGATTCTTGATGTATGATGTATGGGGATCATTTATGGGCAGAGAGATTGGATTTTAGTGGCCTAGGGAAGAAGATAGCAATTTTCAGCGAGAGGTGTGGCCGGAGTAGATGACCGGAGGTCATTTCCGGCCACCTGAAAGTCATTAGTTCATTAATTACGTTTAGGGTTCAGTTTGAATTTGGACCATGGATCTGTTTGACTTGTGTTGACTCCCGCGCGTTTGAAGGGCCCAGATCTTTCATTAAAACCCTAATCCTAATTAATTAGATTAATTAATTAAGTTTAAATAAATCCAGCCAGTTTGAATCTCAGCCATTGGATATGGCGCGGGTCAATTCCCTCCAAATTTGTTTGAACCTCAGCCTCTGGATCTGCATACTTCCTCTTTAATTCAATTTTTATTTCATTTTATTTGATTTATCTTTTATGAATTATTTAAAATAGCAAAACACATTTAAAAATTCTGAAAATTTTTGTCAAACATTTCATTAATTTTTAGAACCCAAAAATATTTTTATTTTTATTTTTTGCATTAAAAATCATTTTTAAATCATTTAAATGTTTATTTTTAATTAGGTAATGGAAATTAATTAATTAAAAATGCATTTAGGTATTTAAAAATTCCAAAAAAATTCCCATTGCATTTCAAAAAATTTAGGAACATTATCAAACTCTCAAACCAAATTTCTTTTTGGTTCTTGATGCATTTTGACAATTTTTATTGGAATTAAATTCATTTTAAGGCAATATTTTTGTTCAAACTTGGAAAAATCCATTCTGCCTAACCATTGAGAGTTTGATGATGGTTCTTCTTGAATTGCATCCTCCATAGCATGTAGTTTATAGGATAAAATTGGTTTTAATTGATTTTCCATTTTTAATTTGTTTTGCATTTTTCATTGTGAGGTACCTTGAAACCCTAATTGACTTAGAAAATTCATAACTTGCACTAGGTTAAGAGTTAGATCCCCTCCTTTGGGCAGTGAACTTGTGTAGGGTTAAGGTTAATTTGATCCCACTTTCAATTTTTTGTCACATCATTTGCTTCTGGTTTTGAATTTTTGCATTGTATGTTACATATAAACCCTAATTTGTGCCTTTCTTTGCATCCATCTCTCATTTGCTTGCATTCAATGACTTACCTTGGCATTTTGTGCATCCACATGATTCATAACACATCTTAGGACATTTTAGAATCATGTTTGATCATTTCATCTTTCCTTTTCCATGTTATATGTTCATTTCATCTCATAAACATTCATGAACTTCTATGGTTCAAATCATGCCTCCTTTGCATCCTTATGCTTGTTTGATCATTCTCATCTCTTGTCATGTGTTTGCATCATCTATTAGCATCATTGAAATCATGTTTATGCTTCTGACTTTGGTTTGCATCATGACATTTCATCTCATTTGCATTGCATTTCATTTCTTGTGCTAACTTTTCAGGTGGTAAGTTGTTCTGGGAAGTGAATTTGCCTTCACTTCTCACAATCTCTTCTTATCTCTCTTGCATCCTTGCTGCATTTTATCTTTGTATTAGAGTGAGCTTGCTCATTCATGTTCATCTCTTACTTTCTTTCTTAAGGCAACTTGTCTTCTTAAGTGAAGCAAGTTGTCTTGCTTCTCTTTGCTTCTTCCTCCTTTCATCTGCTTCTCTCCTTGGTGGCTCTTTGAAGATCTTTTGCAAGCCTCATAAACCCTAGGAACATCCAAGAATGATAACAATTAGGGTTTGATTAGTCCCCCCCATTAGTTTTACCTTTGTGTCATCTTTGAGTCTTCTCTTCTCATCTCTTAATCAAGGACTAAACCTTAAAGGTTTTAAGGCTTTGTGATTAAGCTTATGCATGCATGATTATATTAGGATGGAGTGTATAACTTTAATCCTAAGTGTTAAACCCTTAATGTGTTTAAATCCTTTAATCAACTCATCTAATAATCATCAAGACATCAAGCTTGTAACTTTGGCCTTGCATTAGGGTTCTAATTCTTCCTTAATTGGTTAAGAAGGACTAACCCTAGTGTTAATGGACAAGTCCCCCTCAAGTTGTCTTACAAACCCTAAAAATCATTTCTTCATCTTATCATTAATTAAAATCCATTTAAAAAAGGCTTTGTTTTGTCATGAGATTAATCCCTAATCATGGATTAAGTTGAGGAGCCTTCCTCAGCTTAAATGTTCTCATCTATTATCCTTCTATTAGGATGGTGTAATGAGTCCATTAAATCCCTGATTATGGCTTAAACTCATTACTTAACACTAAACAAAAATAACAAAAACATCTAAATAAATGCAAGTAGGTTAATGATCTTAATCCTATACCATGGTGATTAAGTGTGGGGTGTTTACTTCATACTTAAGGTATTCTCATTACCCCTAATCAGAGGGAGGATGTGATGAGTCTGCTAACCCTTGGTTTAGGCTTAAGCTCATTTTCTTATGACAAATCCAAAAAGCAATAAAAGATTGAAAACACAAAAACAAACAACAATCGTCTCCTCCGGGATTCTTTTCTCACCTCATTCACTCACAAACGAGAACTCGCTTCTTCCGTCTAATGCAAGACAGTTTGCACCTGAGCCAGACAGGTCATACACTTGAGCATAGACAAGTAAACAGTTCACAAGTCAATTTACCTTTCAGTCTCTTTGAGTCAAACTACAGTGTTCTGACTTCCTCATTGCACGAGAGGATACGTAGGCATAACTTAACAGTTATCGAACAA
Source organism: Lathyrus aphaca (assembly GCA_963966055.1). Taxonomy (NCBI): domain Eukaryota; kingdom Viridiplantae; phylum Streptophyta; class Magnoliopsida; order Fabales; family Fabaceae; genus Lathyrus; species Lathyrus aphaca. The sequence continues at coordinate 296,771,109 of OZ014524.1, forward strand.
AAGTCTCTGTATACCCCCCTCTTTCAGCATTATTCTTTAAGCCTCATAGTCTTGAGCTTTGCACTCTTTCCCTACACTGACACTCTTTCATCTCACTTCACATTTCTTTTACACTGACACTTGCATTCTTTTCCAGCTTTTGTACACAAAATAGCACTGACACTACCCCTTTAAAACACAAATATTTTAAGCGTGGATCCCGTCGAGTACGGCGGACAATCTAGGTGCTAATACCTTCCCAGGTTGTAACCAACCCCCTTTCTCAGTTTCTCTGGTTCGCAACCGTCTTATCCATATTTTTCTAGGTCTATGCAGCATTACCTTTCCTTCGGGATAAAAATGCCTAGCTGGCAACTCTATTCATTCTTTCTCTTTTCGCCGACCGTTCGCGTCTGTACCCCTCTTGGCCCGGGTGTCATTTGGTGGGAGTGACAGCTTTGCTGTGCTTTAGTGAGGGCTGCTCGCCGACTAAGACAGTATATGTTGACCCACACTACCTTGTTGATCTCAAAGATGGACCCAGTTAAGTACATTTTTGAGAAGCCAGCACTTACCGGACGGGTTGCAAGATGGCAAATGATCCTCACAGAATATGACATTCAGTACACATCTCAGAAAGCCATCAAGGGCAGTGTATTGTTTGATTATCTTGCTGAACAACCCATTGATGATTACCATCCTATGAGATTTGACTTCCCTGATGAAGACATCATGTTCATAAAAGCAAAGGATCATGAAGAGCCTGTTCACACTGAAGGGCCTGACCCGGAAGAAGAGTGGACTATGATGTTTGATGGGGCTGTCAATATGAATGGTCGTGGTGTTGGTGCAGTACTTATTACACCTAAAGGAGTTCACATGCCTTTCTCGGCAAAACTCACTTTTAACTGCACTAACAACGAAGCTGAATACGAAGCTTGCATTATGGGTCTTGAGGAAGCCATTGACCTCAGGATCAAGACTTTGACTGTGTTCGGAGATTCAACTCTGGTAATCAATCAAACCAACGGCAAATGGTACACTCACCAGGATCATCTGATACCTTATCGTGATTATACAAGGAGGTTGTTGACTTTCTTCACAACAGTCAAGCTTGAGTATATCCCTCGAGACGAGAATCAGTTTGCAGATGCTTTGGCTACCATTTCATCCATGATCAAAGTTCAAGCTGCCAACTTTGTGCCTCAGATATCAGTATCCAGACTTGACAGACCAGCATACGTGTTCTCAGCAGAGGTAGTCTAAGATGATAAGCCTTGGTTCCACGACATCAAATGTTTCTTAGAGGATCAAACATACCCACCTGGGGCATCCTCCAATGATAAGAAGACATTAAGAAGGCTAGCTGGTAGTTTCTTCCTGAATGCTGAGGGTTCCTTGTACAAGAGAAACTTTGATATGGTACTTCTCAGATGTGTTGATAAGACGGAGGCAGATTTGTTGATGCACGAGGTTCACGAAGGATCTTTTGGCACCCATGCGGGAGGGCATGCAATGGCTAAAAAGTTGTTAAGATCAGGCTACTACTGGATCACAATGGATGCAGACTGTTGTGCTTATGCCAGAAAATGTCATAAATGCCAGATTTATGCGGATAAAGTGCATGTGTCTCCGAATCCTTTGAATGTGATGTCTTCACCCTGGCCCTTTGCTATGTGGGGCATTGATATGATTGGCAAGATTGAACCGACTGCTTCGAACGGCCACAGATTCATCCTGGTTGCTATTGACTATTTTACCAAGTGGGTCGAAGCAGCTTCTTATGCAAATGTTACAAGGCAGGTGGTAGCCCGATTTCTGAAGAGAGACATCATCTGTCGGTATGGAGTTCCCGAACGAATCATTACTGATAATGGTTCCAACTTGAATAACAAAATGATGGCAGAACTATGTCGGGACTTCAAGATCCAACACCACAACTCTTCTCCTTACAGGCCAAAAATGAATGGCGCTGTCGAGGCAGCTAATAAGAATATCAAGAAGATTGTGCAAAAGATGGTGGTTACCTACAAAGACTGGCATGAAATGTTACCATTTGCTTTGCATGGGTACCGTACGTCAATCAGAACATCCACTGGGGCAACACCGTATCAACTTGTGTATGGTAGTGAGGCAGTCCTACCTGTTGAAGTTGAACTACCCTCTCTACGGGTATTGATGGATGTTAAGCTGAATGAAGCAGAATGGGTCCGATCCCGATACGAACAACTAAGTCTGATTGAAGAAAAGAGATTGGCTGCAATTTGTCATGGGCAGCTATATTAGAAAAGAATGAAGAAAGCCTTCGATCAGAAAGTCAGGATACGAGAGTACCAAGTAGGAGATCTTGTGCTGAAAAGACTCCTCCCTCCTCATACAGACCATAGGGGCAACTGGACTCCGAATTATGATGGTCCGTTCATAGTGAAGAAAGTTTTCTCTGGGGGAGCACTGATGCTTAGTACTATGGATGGTGAAGATTTCCTATCCCCCGTGAATTCAGATGCAGTTAAAAAATACTTCGCGTAAAATGACCCGCTGGACATAAAAACAGAATGTAAGTCCAGGCAAAAACAGGGCATCCCGGCGAGTCAAAAACAGAATAAAAGACTCGGGCAAAAATAAGGGAAAATAAATAAAGAAATGTACACCCACTGAGTTGAAAAGCCGCATTGGACAACTCAGGCAAAAATGGGTATCCCGGTGGATTGAAAACCCGAAGGGGCGATCCACGCAAAATAAGGGAATAAGCGAACAACTGCATTCTGAATTCATCCGTATCACTTACAACCTGGCAAGTTTTGAAGGGTTCGAGCTTCGGTCAGAATCAGCCTTCTTCAGAAAGCAAGTTGAGAAGAACGTCAATGTCATACGAGTCATAGAAAAAGGGAAAGCTCCATAAAGCGTCATCAACATTGCCACTGTCTTTTTGCTTCTCAATTTGTAACGATTTCCTCATTTCAGGGGATTTGTTTCTCTGACTGTATCTTGCCAATTCAGGGCATGTAAATTAATAAAATCAGATTTTCAGTCATGTCATGTCTCGTCTCGTACATTTTATTTTCGTTTGCAAAAAATGTCTGATATCTTTAAGATATTGATTCGCAAAAATACAGATGCTTCCTTTCTAAAGAATACATGCCTACATGAAATATGTTTGCTCCTAGGATGGCCTAAACTCCTATGAAAGAATCCAATAAGGAATATCTCGGGATGCTTGTATGTTTCTTTGTCTTTACAGGATTGCAGGTGTTCAGAACACAACATGGGGCATGAAGGCTTCTCCCCAGCAAGCTGTCTAAATCATTATCTACTCAGTCTATCTCCCGATTAGCACCGGAGGTGCTTTCTCCCCAGTTGAGTTGCCAGTCGTCATTCCTCCTCAGCCAAGTGCAAAAGACCGGGAACCATCTCCCCACAGAGTTTCAGCCTCTATCCAGAGAAGCAATGCCTGAAGATCTCACAACAGAGTGACGAAAGTTTCTACAAACCCCAGCTGGGTCCCTCATTACTAAGAAATATCTATCAGTAATCTATTTCCCCAAGCAGAGTCATATATGCCAGACTTACCAATGATCTTATCCCCAGCTGGGAAATCCACTTCAAGCAGATCAGCCAGAGATCTCCACAGCAACGGGATCCGAATCCCGGATCAGTATCTTTGCATAATCATAGAATTCGCATCACATTTTCCCCCCACAGAGCGTAGCATTCTGTCTAATACGGAGCATTACGGCAAAAATCAAACATGTTGCATAAATCATAAGCCATGTGTCGTATCGAACACTTGCAAACTAACCATCCATCAGCGATGTACAAAATATTTCCCAATTCTCCACCAGAGAGCCAAAGCATTTCCCTTACAAATACAGGAACACACTCCTTTTGACACTCGTCTGTGTCGCATCCCCAGCAGAAAGCCAAAGCGTCCCCTTTGCACTCACAAATACATATATATATGATTCCTCGACACCCGTCCGTATCACCCTTCCCTGCATAGTTGCCTAAACACTTTGTAAATCAAATACTTGTTTATAGTATACTTCTTCCGACACCCGTCTGTGTCACACTCTCCCAGCAAGTTAAACACTTGTCTGTGTCTCACTCATCACTTTCTACTCATAACAGATACTCGTCCGTATCTTGTATATACCACTTATATCCCCTCAGATTCGACACTCGTCCGTGTTCTTTGTAAACTAGTTGGTACTCGTCCGTATCATCATTTCTGAACATGCGTCAGCGTTTGTTTCTACTGATACTCGTCTGTATCATAGTCTTAAAGACGCTCGTCCGCATCTTTAATCTATACACTGTGTCAAACACTTATGTCTTATTGAATTTAGACACTTGTCTGTGTCTACTATTCCCCAGAAGGGTCCCAGTAAATCCCAGTGAATTATTTCCTTCCTATCCGACATTCGTTCTATGTCATGATACCCTCAGAGCAGCCGTACCCTGTTAGGTGATCGTCCTTCACCTCTTGATGATCGTCCTTCATCATTTTATCCGATGGTCATCCCCATCGTCGATTTTGTTATCTGACATTCGTTCTATGTCAAGATACCCTCAGAGCAGCCGTACCCTGCTAGGTGATCGTCCTTCACCTCTCGATGATCGTCCTTCATCATGCTTATCCGATGGCCGTCCCCATCGTCGACCATTTTATCCTGCATTCGTCCTATGTCGCGATACTTTTTGGCAACCGTACCTTGCCAGCTGATCGTCCTTCACCAATAGATGACCGTCCCTCATCTTATCCCTAACAGAGCAGCCGCCCCCTGCTAGGTGATCGTCCTTCACCTCTGATGACCGTACCTCATCATTTATCTCATTCATACCTTGAACCTGATGGTCGTCCCCATCATTCACTTTACCATTAACCACCAGAAAGTCTTATTTCCTTACTTGATGGCCGTCCCCATCATAATCTCCTGCATCCCCAGCTTGTCGGTCGTCCCCGTCTTTGCTTTACTTCCCGCATTTTCCCCAGCATGTCGGTCGTCCCCGTCATTGCTTCATCCCCAGCAGTCGTCCTCTGCTTGACGGTCGTCCTCCGTCGCCCGCACTTTATAAACATACCTTACTTCCTCTTACAATCTATATCCCTTTTCTTCTTCATTCTGTGAGTGCAAATTTTGGATTGTCTTTGGTATTCAACCACAAGTTATCTTGTTTGCCTGTTAAGCCGTTGCTTACATCCTGCACAGCTAACTCATGCTTGAATAGGGGAAGCTGTAAACACCCCAAATTTTCCCTCACCCATTCACACCATGGCTTGTGATCTCTTCATGTGCATAAGTTCAATCACATCATCTCATATTGCATATTTGCTTCACTGCATTGATTCTAAACCATCTGCATCTAGGGTTTGTGATCTGGGTCATCCCTGAGCCATCTGAGCCACTCCAAAGGTCTTCAATCACTTCAAAGGGGTCCATGAATGTTCAAGCATCATATTATACCCTCACAAGGCCAAGGAATTCAAGAAATCACAAGAACTGGGAAAGGCATGGAAGCAGAGCCAGGTTTAACTGCACAGATGACCTAAAATTAGGGTTTTGGTTTCAAAGGCCATAACTCCAAATTTTTTGGTCATTCTTGTTTCTATGGGTCTCTATATGTTATGAGGATCATGCATATCAATTTTCATGAAGAAATTCAATGGGGAAGGCATCTGATCAATAGATGACTTCTTGAGCAAGTCAGTGCAAAATCAGGGCATCTGAGGCCCCCCATGACCCAACCAAAGGGTATTCTCCATCATTTTGAATGTGTATGATCTTTATTTGATCATAAAAGATGTTAGAAGTTCACAAAATTGAAGAATTTCAAGCCATTTGCAAAGTTGCCTTTTTGGGAAAGTGACTTGTAATGTAAACTTGCCATTTTGGGAAAGTTTTTCAACCTCCTCTTTTTGATTCAAAAATGCTTCAAATGAGAAAACTTTGGTCATAAAAGTTGTAGATTGGATCATTCCCTTTTCAAAAAGTACAAGAACTCATTCTAATTCATTTTGGATCAAAAGTTATGGCCTTGCAAAGTTGGATAAAATCACATAATTTCAAGTTTTACACCAAAGAGGCAAAGTTGCAAAACCTCATGCCAAGGCAAAATGTGACTTCAATGTGACTCCTATGCATTACACAAACATGACCCATGACTTGAAAATCAGAATGCACCAAAGAATTGTCCATTTTCATGACTTGTGCATTAAGAAACTTCAAAAGGGCCAAACTTTGTGAAAGTTGCAAAACCTCACACAAACCCTAATCCACTTGCTGAATTGCCCCAAATTCATTTCCATGGTTCTCCTTGATTCAAGCTGCAGCAGACATGCCCTTGTACCTTGACTGAAATAGCCCATACCTTCTCTTACACAAAAAGTTGACTTTATGCAAAATGGCCCATACCAATCAAGCTAGGCCAACAACAACTCTCTGACCTATCCAAGCTTGATACATGGACAAAATGAGACTCAACACATAACACAACACATCCTGAAACATCACACAAGTCAGCATCCTCTAAACTCACCTCTTATGCATTTTCATTCGAATCTCTCCATACAAGCCACAAACATCAAATCAAACTTCATAGAACCACTCAATATGATCTCTGATCATTTCCCAACCATCAATTTGCCCTGAAAAGCCCTCAAACAGAAACACGATTTTTCACTTCCCTTCAACAGAACTTCATCAAACTCCTAAACCAGCCACATTAAACTCCAACCAAGCATTGCAAGCTTCTCAGGGGGTTAACTAAAGGCATCTTGGACCAAAGAAGCAGCCAGAAAGTTCCAAAGATCAAAGCTCCAGTTCAGGTGAGCTCAAGAACAATTTTTCCAGAAACTTGTTTTTAAGTTACCAAATGATTCTTTATACTTCGCTGATCATGTTGATGTGTTTTGTTTTGAAAATGGTTGAGAAATGAGTATGTATTCGTGTTCTGAAACTTTTTGACCTAAAACGGTTTCATTCGATTCTCATTGTTGATGTGTTTTAAATGTTGTTTGTTTGTTGATTCTTGATGTATGATGTATGGGGATCATTTCTAGGCAGAGAGATTGGATTTTAGTGGCCTAGGGAAGAAGATAGCAATTTTCAGGGAGAGGTGTGGCCGGAGAAGATGACCGGAGGTCATTTCCGGCCACCTGAAAGTCATTAGTTCATTAATTACGTTTAGGGTTCAGTTTGAATTTGGACCATGGATTTGTTTGACTTGTGTTGACTCCCGCACGTTTGAAGGGCCCAGATCTTTCATTAAAACCCTAATCCTAATTAATTAGATTAATTAATTAAGTTTAAATAAATCCAGCCAGTTTGAATCTCAGCCATTGGATATGGCGCGGGTCAATTCCCTCCAAATTTGTTTGAACCTCAGCCTCTGGATCTGCATACTTCCTCTTTAATTCAATTTTTATTTCATTTTATTTGATTTATCTTTTACGAATTATTTAAAATAGCAAAACACATTTAAAAATTCTGAAAATTTTTGTCAAACATTTCATTAATTTTTAGAACCCAAAAATATTTTTATTTTTATTTTTTGCATTAAAAATCATTTTTAAATCATTTAAATATTTATTTTTAATTAGTTAATGGAAATTAATTAATTAAAAATGCATTTAGGTATTTAAAAATTCCAAAAAAATTCACATTGCATTTCAAAATATTTAGGAACATTATCAAACTCTCAAACCAAATTTCATTTTGGTTCTTGATGCATTTTGACAATTTTTATTGGAATTAAATTCATTTTAAGGCAATATTTTTGTTCAAATTTGGAAAAATCCATTCTGCCTAACCATTGAGAGTTTGATGATGGTTCTTCTTGCATTGCATCCTCCATAGCATGTAGTTTATAGGATAAAATTGGTTTGAATTGATTTTCCATTTTTAATTTGTTTTGCATTTTTCATTGTGAGGTACCTTGAAACCCTAATTGACTTAGAAAATTCATAACTTGCACTAGGTTAAGAGTTAGATCCCCTCCTTTGGGCAGTGAACTTGTGTAGGGTTAAGGTTACTTTGATCCCACTTTCAATTTTTTGTCACATCATTTGCTTCTGGTTTTGAATTTTTGCATTGTATGTTACATATAAACCCTAATTTGTGCCTTTCTTTGCATCCATCTCTCATTTGCTTGCATTCAATGACTTTCCTTGGCATTTTGTGCATCCACATGATTCATAACACATCTTAGGACATATTAGAATCATGTTTGATCATTGCATCTTTCCTTTTCCATGTTATATGTTCATTTCATCTCATAAACATTCATGAACTTCTATGGTTCAAAGCATGCCTCCTTTGCATCCTTATGCTTGTTTGATCATTCTCATCTCTTGTCATGTGTTTGCATCATCTCTTAGCATCATTGAAATCATGTTTATGCTTCTTACTTTGGTTTGCATCATGATATTTCATCTCATTTGCATTGCATTTCATTTCTTGTGCTAACTTTTCAGGTGGTAAGTTGTTCTGGGAAGTGAATTTGCCTTCACTTCTCACAATCTCTTCTCATATCTCTTGCATCCTTGCTGCATTTTATCTTTGTATTAGAGTGAGCTTGCTCATTTCTGTTCATCTCTTACTTTCTTTCTTCAGGCAACTTGTCTTCTTAAGTGAAGCAAGTTGTCTTGCTTCTCTTTGCTTCTTCCTCCTTTCATCTGCTTCTCTCCTTGGTGGCTCTTTGAAGATCTTTTGAAAGCCTCATAAACCCTAGGAACATCCAAGCATGATAACAATTAGGGTTTTATTAGTCCCCCCATTAGTTTTACCTTTGTGTCATCTTTGAGTCTTCTCTTCTCATCTCTTAATCAAGGACTAAACCTTAAAGGTTTTAAGGCTTTGTGATTAAGCTTATGCCTGCATCCTTTTATTAGGATGGAGTGTATAACTTTAATCCTAAGTGTTAAACCCTTAATGTGTCTAAATCCTTTAATCAACTCATCTAATAATCATCAAGACATCAAGCTTGTAACTTGGGCCTTGCATTAGGGTTCTAATTCTTCCTTAATTGGTTAAGAAGGACTAACCCTAGTGTTAATGGACAAGTCCCCCTCAAGTTGTCTTACAAACCCTAAAAAACATTTCTTCATCTTATCATTAATTAAAATCCATTTAATAAAGGCTTTGTTTTGTCATGAGATTAATCCCTAATCATGGATTAAGTTGAGGAGCCTTCCACAGCTTAAATGTTCTCATCTATTATCCTTCTATTAGGATGGTGTAATGAGTCCATTAAATCCCTGATTATGGCTTAAACTCATTACTTAACACTAAACAAAAATAACAAAAACATCTAAATAAATGCAAGTAGGTTAATGATCTTAATCTTATACCATGGTGATTAAGTGTGGGGTGTTTACTTCATACTTAAGGTATTCTCATTACCCCTAATCAGAGGGAGGATGTGATGAGTCTGCTAACCCTTGGTTTAGGCTTAAGCTCATTTTCTTATGACAAATCCAAAAAGCAATAAAAGATTGAAAACACAAAAACAAACAACAATCGTCTCCTCCGGGATTCTTTTCTCACCTCATTCACTCACAAACGAGAACTCGCTTCTTCCGTCTAATGCAAGACAGTTTGCACCTGAGCCAGACATGTCATACACTTGAGCATAGACAAGTAAGCAGTTCACAAGTCAATTTACCTTTCAGTCTCTTTGAGTCGAACTACGGTGTTCTGACTTCCTCATTGCACGAGAGGATACGTAGGCATAACTTAACAGTTATCGAACAAAAGTATCTGTATACCCCCCCTCTTTCAGCATTATTCTTTAAGCCTCATAGTCTTGAGCTTTGCACTCTTTCCCTACACTGACACTCTTTCATCTCACTTCACATTTCTTTTACACTGACACTTGCATTCTTTTCCAGCTTTTGCACACAAAATAGCACTGACACTACCCCTTTAAAACACAAATATTTTAAGCGTGGATCCCGTCGAGTACGGCGGACAATCTGGGTGCTAATACCTTCTCAGGTTGTAACCAACCCCCTTTCTCAGTTTCTCTGGTTTGCAACTGTCTTATCCATATTTTTCTAGGTCTATGTAGCATTACCTTTCCTTCGGGATAAAAATGCCTAGCTGGCGACTCTATTCATTCTTTCTCTTTTCGCCGACCGTTCGCGTCTGTACCCCTCTTGGCCCGGGTGTCATTTGGTGGGAGCGACAACCATCTGGTGTGATGACCTTCAAGTCAATTAAATCTTGAACATTCCATTATAGAGCCCTGCATCCTTCAGAGACTCTGGGTTCGTTCCCCAGCAGAGTCGCCAGCTGTCGCTCCCCGGATTTCCATCCTGGTACAAACGTGAA